>CP136056.1:272719989-273919989 GCA_032464435.1 Aegilops umbellulata | reverse complement strand
CAAACGGAGTCCAAACGGAATAGAACTTTTGCAATGATTTTTCCTGGACCAGAAGACTTGGGGAGAGGGCCAGAAGAGTCCCGAGGACTCCACAAACCCTCAGGGCGTGCCCTAGGGGGGCGCCCCTGGCTTGTTGGCCCCTCAGGAGTCCATCGACCTCCCTCTCAGCTCTATAAATCCTAAAATATTCCCAAACCACCATAAGCATCCACCAAAAAACTTTTCCGACACCGTAAGCTTCTGTTCCCGTGAGATCACATCTTGGGGCCTTTTTGGACATCCTGTTGGAGGGGGGTTCGATCATGAAGGTCTTCTACATCAATCCTATTGCCCTTCCGATGAAGCATGAGTAGTTTACCACAGACCTACAGGTCCATAGCTAGTAGCTAGATGGCTTCTTCTCTCTCTTTGATCTTCAAGACAATGTTCTCCTTGATGTTCTTGGAGTTCTATCTGATGTAATATTCTTTTGCGGTGTGTTTATCGAGATCCGATGAATTGTGGATTTATGATCAGATTATCTATGAATATTATTTGAGTCTTTTCCGAATTCTTATATGCATGATTTGATATCTTTGTATTTCTATTTGAACTATCAGTTTGGCTTGGCCAACTAGATTGGTTCTTCTTGCAATGGGAAAGGTGCTTAGTTTTGGGTTCAATCTTGCGGTGTCCTCACCTAGTGACAAAGTAGGGGTAGCGAGGCATGTATTGTATTGTTCCCATCAAGGACAAAAAGATGGGGTTTTCATCATATTGCTTGAGTTTATCCCTCTACATCATGTCATCTTACTTAAGGCGTTACTCCGTTCTTATGAAATTAGTACTCTAGATGCATGCTGGATAGTGGTCGATGTGTGGAGTAATAGTAGATGCAGGAAGAGTCGGTCTACTTGACACGGAAGTGATGCCTATATTCATAATCATTGCCTTGGATATCATCATAACTTTGTGCTTCTCTATCAATTTATCGACACTAATTTGTTCACCCACTGTATGCTTTCTTTCAAGAGAGAAGCCGCCTCCGGGTCTATTTTGCATCATATATTTTCAGACCTATAAACCAAAAAATCCAAAATACCTTGCTTCAATGTATTTACTTTTATTTTGTTTGATGTTTTAGTAATCTTTTATATCTATCTCTATCAGATCTCATCCTTGCAAGTGAGCGTGAAGGGATTGACAGCCCCTTTATCGCGTTGGGTGCAAGTGTTTGATTGTTTTTGCAGGTGCATAGATTGGAGACTTGCGTGTACCTCCTACCGGATTGATGTCTTGGTTCTCAAACTAAGGGAAATACTTATCTCTACTTTGCTGCATCACCCTTTCCTCTTCAATGGAAAAACCAACGCAAGCTTAAGAAGTAACAGGAAGAATTTCTGGCGTCGTTGCCGGGGAGGTTCGACATCAAGCCTACCAAATACCCACCATAAACTCTCATCTCTTGCATTACATTATTTGCCATTTGCCTCTCGTTTTACTCTCCCCCACTTCTAAAACGTTTTCAGAAAAACACAAAAACATTTGCCTTTTTATTCGCCCTTCTTCCATTCATCTTTTTGTTTGCTTTTTGGTTGCTAGTGTGCTAGATTGCTTGCTTTTTCACGATGTCTCAAGAAAATACCAAGTTGTGTGACTTTTCCAACACTAATAATAATGATTTTATTATTACTCCGATTGCTTCCGCCACTAGTGTGGAATCTTATGAAATTAATGCCGCTTTGTTGAATCTTGTTATGAAAGATCAATTTTCTGGCCTTCCTAGTGAAGATGTCACATCCCATCTAAATACTTTCATTGAGTTATGTGATATTCAAAAGAAAAAGGATGTGGATATTGATATTGTTAAATTGAAGCTATTTCCGTCCTCGCTACGAGATCGTGCTAAAACTTGGTTTTCATCTTTGCCTAAAATAGTATTGATTCATGGAGTAAGTGTAAAGATTCTTTTATTTTCAAGTATTTTCCTCCCGGTAAGATCATCTCCCTTTTGAACGATATGATGAATTTTAAGCAAATTGATCATGAACATGTTGCACAATTGTCGGAGTAATCGACCACGGGTACCCCGAGGACGGCAAGATGATATTTCAAGACATCGGGGCTAGCAAAGCCCCTCAGTCCGATTGCGCCAGCCAGCCGGCTGCCGACTGCGCCAACCAGGCGGCTGCCGACTGCAGCCCAACCCGACATCGACAAGACACCGATGAGACAACCATACCGCGGCGCCATCATGTACAGTGACACTTGTCCCTGGGCACTATTTATGAAGTGACCCAGGGGACAAGTGTGACATCCCACCATGCCTCTACTATGCCTATGTAGCTTACTTCCTAAGCTACCCACATAGCTTACATATCAAGCTAGCTCCACACTATATATATGGGCTCACATCCATCCATCCAGGGGAGGAATCCCCTCACGTATGAGCACGCAAGCACCACCACGGCCACTCCATTCGGCCACTAGCTAGCCACTATCTCACTTGTGCTCATATACATATACGAGGCCAGATGCCTATGGCATTGACCTCAGATACAGCTCCAGGAGCAACTCTGTACCAGATATACTAGATACACTCAGACATGCAGCAGTAGGAGTATTATCTCTCCGGAGAGCTCCGAAGCTGGGTAAACCACCGCGTGCTACTCGCATACCCGCTCCCGGGCCTATCACCAGCAGTCTTACCCTCACACTAAGCCCTTGTGGCGTCTGTCGACTCGCAAAGCCCCCCGTGAGAAATACCACGACAACAATCTTGGGAGAGGATGAAATTAATGATAAGAAATTGCCCTACTCATGGTTTCAGTTTATGGATGATCATATAATTTTTTATGCCGAATTGAATTTTGCATCTAGAAATATTTTAGATTCCACGGTGGGAGGTACTTTTATGTAAATTACATTAGGAGAAGCTACTAAATTCCTAGATAATATTATGGAAAATTACTCTCAATAGCATACCGAAAGATCTTCCACTGGTAAAAAAAAGTGCATGCGATTGTAGAAATTAATACTTTGAGTGGAAAGATGAATGAACTTATGAAATTTTTTGCTAGTAAGAGTGCTCCTATTGATCCTAGTTATATGCCTTTTTCTACATTTATTGAGAAAAATAATGAATCTATGGATGTGGACATTGCTGGTAGGAACAATTTTGGTAATAACGCTTATAGAGGTAATTTCATCCCTAGGCCGTTTAGTAATTCATCTAATAATTATGGTAATTTCTACAACAATTCTTATGGAAATTATAATAAAATTCCCTCTGATCTTGAGAACAATATTAAATATCCTATTAAATCCCAGAAAGTTTTTGATGCTATGGTTGAGGAAAAATTGCTCAAGATTGATGATTTGGCTAGGAACGTTGATAGAATTTCTCCTGAGGTTGATTCTTTGAAAATTAGATCTATGCCACCCAAGCATGATATTAATGAATCTCTAAAATCTATAAAATTTCTATTGGTGAGTGTAAAGAAAGAACCGCTAGGATGCGTGCTAAGCCAGATTGGTTTGTAAAAGCGTGTTCTTCTAGTTTTTGCGAGAATAATGATGAAGATCTTAAAGTGCTTGGTGTGAATCCTATTGAATCTTTGTTTTATAATATAAATCTTGATAAATATGGGACTGGAGATGAGTGAACTTTAGCTAGAAGGCGTCCCAATGATTCAAAGTTTAAAGATCTTAATGCAAAAATTGATAAAAGTGGGATTGGAGAGGTCAAAACTTTAAGTAACGATGAACCCACTCTTTTGGATTTAAAGGACTTTAATTATGATAATTGTTCTTTGATAGATTGTATTTCCTTGTTTCAATCCATGTTTAATTCTCCGCATGCTTATATTCAAAATAAGGGTTTTATTGAACATATTGTTGATGCTATGATGAAATCTTTTGAAGAAAAACTTGAGTTGGAAGTTTCAATCCGTAGAAAGCTTTATGGTGAGTGGGAACCTATTATTAAGATTAAAATTAAAGATTATGAGTGCCAAGCTTTGTGTGATTTGGGTGCTAGCGTTTCCATGATTCCAAAAACTTTATGTGATGTGCTAGGTTTCCGTGAATTTGATGATTGTTCTATAAATTTGCATTTAGCAGATTCCACTATTAAGAACCTATGGGAAGGATTAGTGATGTTCTTGTTGTTGCAAATAGGAATTATGTGCCCGTAGATTTCATTGTGCTTGATATAGATTGCAATCCTACATGTCCTATTATTCTTGGTTGACCTTTCCTTAGAACAGTTGGTGCAATTATCTATCTATTACTATTAAAGGGAATAGGTATTCTTGGTTTGGTTTAGTCCTTTTCGTTTGGTTTACACACGCTAAGCGACCTGGACCAGGTACTTGTATGTTGATGGGCCTTTTATGGGCTTTTATATAGACCGCGAAAAATAATTGGGTCAAAATAAATCAATGTTGTAGGAATTAAACACATGACCTCCTGTCTACCTCTTCGATATAACAACCAACGACCTATGCACCTTCCTCATTTACTAATCCTAACTTGCTCTAAATATACGAGTGGCAGTCATCATGTTTAGGGCTAGCTAATTAAGCGAATGAGCTAATAAAGGAAGATTACGGGCTTAAATAGAATATTTAGATGGATGTGGCTAATTAAAAAAAGGATTCCGGGTAAATTGATGGAATAACTGAATAAAAGATTGTGATTTTAATAAATTCTACATGAAGGATTTGATGTAAAAATGTAGGATAATTAAAAGGAAGGATCTTTAGGCTTCAATGTGTTAGGGCTCCTAAATTAGAAAAGGAAGGATTTGATTCCCGGCTAAAACGGGTGAGGACGTCATGGTAATTAATGAAAGGGTTATGCTTAAATGCCATTAAAAAGTATACAACTTAAATGGAATTAGTGGGAGATTATGCCCGGCAAAGAAAATATGAACATGACTAAATTGCAATGTATTTTTTATGTTCATTTTGTAGAAGGATGATGCATTGCATCATGTTCTTCATAGTGAATCCGGTGCTAGGGAACATTATGCTTGCACAAAACATAAACTTTTCTCGTTGCAACGTACGGGCATATGTGCTAGTTGATATAAAAGAAGGAAAAATTGGGTTTCAATTTCCGTTAAGGAAGGGCATGGAACACTTTCCAAGAAATAAAATTAAGTTGCCATATGAATCTATTATGAGGGCTACTTACGGATTGCATACAAAAATGACAATATCTAGATCTATCTTTTATGGCCAGCTAGGGGCGTTAAACAATAGCGCTTGTTGGGTGGCAGCCCATTTTTCTTTTTATGTTTTTTTGGTCCTATTCTTCAGTAAATACACATCATTACCTCTGTAGTAATTTTGTTTTCGTGTTTCAATTAGTGTTTGAGCCAAGTAAGACCTTTGGGATGGCTAACGGTGATAGTTGATTTGACCTTGATGAAAAACAGAAACTTTTGCGCCCAGTAAAACAATTTTTAAAAAACACAAAAACTTTCTTTTGATATGAATTTTTTACACAAAATTGATATACAAATTTCACAGGTTTTCCTATTTTTCTGAATTTTTTGGAGTTACAGAAGTACACGAAGTTTACAGATTTCTACAGAATGTTTTGTTTTTGACAGATTCTGTTTCCTATGTGTTGTTTGCTTATCTTGATGAATATATGGGTAGTATCGTGGGGTATGAACCATGGAAAAGTCGGAATACAATATATATTACACCAATATAAATAAAGAATGAGTTCGCAACAGTAACAAAAAGTGGTGATTTATTTTCTTATACTAACGGACCTCATGAGTTTTCTGTTGAGTTTTGTGTTGTGAAGTTTTCAAGTTTTGGGTAGAGATTTGATGGACTATGGAATAAGGAGTGGCAAGAGCCTAAGCTTGGGGATGCCCAAGGCACCCCAAGGTAATATTCAAGGACAACCAAGCATTTAATCTTGGGATGCCGCGGATGACATCCCCTCTTTCGTCTTCAATCCATTGGTAAATTTACTTGAGGCTATATTTTTATTCACCACATGATATGTGTTTTGCTTGGAGCGTCTTGTATGATATGAGTCTTTGCCTTTTAGTTTGCTACAATCATCCTTTCTGTACACATCTTTTGAGAGGGACACACATGGATCGTGAATTTATTAGAATACTCTATGTGCTTCACTTATATCTTTTGAGCTAGGAAATTTGCTCTAGCGCTTCACTTATATCTTTTTAGAGCACGGCGGTGGCTTTATTTTATAGAAATTGTTAAACTCTCATGCTTCACTTATATTATTTTGAGAGTCTCTAAACAGCATGGTAATTTGCTAAGGTTATGAATTTAGTCCTAATACGATGGGCATCAAAGAGGGATATAATAAAAACTTTCATATAAAGAGCGTTGATACCATGAGAAGTTTGATTCCTTGCATTTGTTTTGAGATATAAAGATGGTGATATTAGAGTCATGCTAGTGAGTAACTGTGGATTAGTAGAAATACTTGTGTTAAAGTTTGCGATTCCCGTCGCATGCACGTATGGTGAAATGTTATGTGATGAAGTCGGAGCATGATTTATTTATTTGATTGTCTTCCTTATGAGTGGCGGTCAGGGACGAGGGGTAGTATTTTCCTACCAATCTACCCCCCTAGGAACATGCGTGTAGTACTTTGTTTTGATAGCTAATAAATTTTTGCAATAAGCATGTGAGTTCTTTATGACTAATGTGAGTCCATGGATTATACGCACTCTCACCCTTACACCATTGCTAGCCTCTCTAGTACCGCGCAATTCTCGCCTGTGCATTAAACCCACCATATACCTTCCTCAAAACAGCCACCATACCACCTATTATGGCATTTCCATAGCCACTCCAAGATATAGTTCCATGCAACTTCCACCGTTCTATTTATTATGACACACTTCATCGTTGTCATATTGCTTTGCATGATCATGTAGTTGGCATAGTATTTGTGGCAACGCCACCGTTCATATTTTTTATACATGTCACTCTTGATCATTGCACATCCTGGTACACCACCGAAGGCATTCATATAGAGTCATATTTTGTTCTAGAATCAAGTTGTAATTCTTGAGTTGTAAGTAAATAAAAGTGTGATGATTATCATTATTAGAGCATTGTCCCATGTGAGGAAAGGATGATGGAAGCTATGATTCCCTCACAAGTTGGGATGAGTATCCGTACTTTACAAAAATAAAGAGTCCAAAAGAAGCCCAAACAAAAAAACATGAAAGAAAAGAGAGAAGGGACAACTCTACTATCCATTTACCACACTTGTGCATCAAAGTAGCACCATGATCTTCATGATAGAGAGTCTCCTATGTTGTCACTTTCATATACTAGTGGGAATTTTTCATTATAGAACTTGGTGTGTATATTCAAATGATGGGTTTCCTCAAATTTCCCTAGGTCTTCGTGAGCAAGCGAGTTGGATGCATACCCACTTAGTTTCTTTTTGAGCTTTCATACACTTATAGCTCTAGTGCATCCGTTGCATGGCAATCCCTACTCACTCACATTGATATCTATTTATTGGCATCTCCATAGCCCGTTAATATGCCTAGTTGATGTGAGACTTTCTCCTTCTTTTTGTCTTCTTCACAACCACTATATTCTATTCCAACTATAGTGTTATATCCATTGCTCACGCTCATGTATTGCGTGAAAGTTGAAATGGTTTGAGAACATCAAAAGTATGAAACAATTTCTTGTCTTGTCATCGGGGTTGTGCATGATTTAATACTTTGTGTGATGAAGATGGAGCATAGCCAGACTATATAATTTTGTAGGGATAAGTTTCTTTGGCCATGTTATTTTGAGAAGCATGATTGCTTTATTAGTATGCTTTAAGTATTATTGTTTTTATGTCAATATTAAGCTTTTGTTTTGAATCTTATGGATCTGAATATTCATGCCACAATAAAGAAGATTACATTAATAAATATGTTGGGTAGCATTCCACATCAAAAATTCTGTTATTATCATTTTCCTACTCGAGGACGAGTAGGAATTAAGCTTGGGGATGCTTGATACGTCTCCAAGGTATCTATAATTTTTGATTGTTCCATGCTATTATATTATCTGTTTTGGATGTTTTATATGCATTAATATGCTATTTTATATTATTTTTGGGACCAACTTATTAACCTAAGGCCCAGTGCCAGTTTCTGTTTTTTCCTTGTTTTTGAGTTTTACAGAAAAGGAATATCAAACGGAGTCCAAGTGGAATAAAACTTTCGCAATGATTTTTCCTGGACTAGAAGACACCTAGAAGACTTGGGGAGAGGTCCAGAAGAGTCCCGAGGACTCCACAATCCCTCATGGCACACCCTAGGGGGGACGCCCCTGGCTTGTGGGTCCCTCAGGAGTCCACCGACCTCCCTCTCAGCTCTATAAATCCTAAAATATTCCCAAACCACTAGAAGCGTCCACCAAAATACTTTCCCGCTGCTGTAACGTTCTGTTCCCGTGAGATCCCATCTTGGGGCCTTTTCTGGCATCCTGCCGGAGGGGGATTCGATCACGGAGGGCTTCTACATCAACCCTATTGCCCTTTCGATGAAGCGTGAGTAGTTTACCACAGACCTACAGGTCCATAGTAGCTAGATGACTTCTTCTCTATCTTTGATCTTCAATACAATGGTCTCCTTGATGTTCTTGGAGTTCTATCCGATGTAATATTCTTTTGTGGTGTGTTTGTCGAGATCTGATTAATTATGGATTTATGATCAGATTATCTATGAATATTATTTGAGTCTTTTGTGAATTCTTATATGTATGATTTGATATCTTTGTATTTCTCTTTGAATTATCCGTTTGGTTTGGCCAACTAGATTAGTTCTTCTTGCAATGGGAGAGGTGCTTAGTTTGGGTTCAATCTTGTTGTGTCCTCACCCAGTAATAAAGTAGGGGTAGCGAGGCACATATTGTATTGTTGCCATCAAGGATAAAAAGATGGGGTTTTCATCATATTGCTTGAGTTTATCCCTCTACATCATGTCATCTTACTTAAGGTGTTACCCTGTTTTTATGAACTTAATACTCTAGATGCATGCTAGATAGAGGTCGATGTGTGGAGTAATAGTAGTAGTTGCAGGCAGGAGTCCATCTACTTGATGCGGACATGATTCCTATATTCATAATCATTGCCTTGGATATCGTCATAACTTTGTGCTTTTCTATTAATTGCGCGACAGTAATTTGTTCACCCACCGTATGCTTTCTTTCAAGAGAGAAGCCTCTAGTGAAACCTATGGACCCTGGGGTCTATTTTCAATCATATATTTTCGTATCTATAAACTAAAAAACCCAAAAATACCTTGCTGCAATTTATTTACTTTTATTTTGTTTTAAATTTTAGTAATCTTTATATGTATCTCTATGAGATCTCATCCTTGCAAGTGACCGTGAAGGGACTGACAACCCCTTTATCGCGTTGGGTGCAAGTGTTTGATTGTTTGTGTGGGTGCATAGATTGGAGACTTGCGTGTACCTCCTACTAGATTGATATCTTGGTTCTCAAACTGAGGGAAATACTTAACTCTACTTTGCTGCATCACCCTTTTCTCTTCAAGGGAAAAACCAACGCAAGCTCAAGAAGTAGAAATTAGCACAAATCAAGCAATCAACCTACACATGCAATTCTAAGAGTGTAGCAGCGGAAAGTAAAACATTGCATATGAAGGTAAAGGGAAGGGTTTGGAGAGTGCAAACACAATGAAGAAACGAAGATTTTTGGCGTTGTTCCGATAGGTGGTGCTATTGTACATCCACGTTAATGGAGACTTCAATCCACGAAGGGTAACGGTTGCGTGCGTCCACAGAGGGCTCCACCCATGAAGGGTCCACGAAGAAGCAACCTTGTCTATCCCACCATGGACATCGCCCCCGAAGGACTTACCTCCCTCAGGTAGATCTTCACGAAGTAGGTGATCTCCTTACCCTTACAAACTTCTTGGTTCAACTGCACAACTTGACGGAGGCTCCCAAGCGACAGATAACCAATCTAGGAGACACCACTCTCCAAAAGGTAATAGATGGTGTGTTGATGATGAACTCCTTGATCTTGTGCTTCAAATGATAGTCTCCCCAACACTCAACTCTCTTTCATAGATGTGTATATGGTGGAAAGATGATTTGAGTGGAAATCAACTTGGGGAAGGCTAGAAATCAAGATTCTTGTGGTAGGATTGGTATATCTTGATCTCAACACATGAGTAGGTGGTTCTATCTCAGAAAATGTATGATGGAAGTGTAGGCATGTTCTGATGGCTCTCTCACAAATGGAGATGGGGGTGGAGGGGTATATATAGCCTCCACACAAAATCCAACTGTGACACACATTTGATCCAACTCGGTCAGACCGAATAGAAGAACTCTGTCGGTGTTCTGGGAATGGGGGTCCCCAGACTTGCCTGCCTGCGGCCCACAGCATGGCTCTGCAAGCGGGCCCATACGGCCCATCTTCACCAACAAGCACTCAAGACCCTCGCGAGGCGGACGACACGAGACCTCCTCGGGAGTGGCCTCACCAGGCTGGCTCACGAGGGGCAGAGAGATCAAGGCAAGGCAAACCTCGTGAGGTTCTCATGACGTGAGCCATGACGACCAAGGCCAGGTGGGCGCTAGCGCGCACAGTGTCCTTGCTTCCTCTTTGGTGCTAAGGAGGCAAGCGCAGGCGAGGAGTTCCGAGGTATCAGGCAAAGGTTTCCATATAGGTGCAATGAGACCAAGACCAGCAGGACGTCAAGACGGAGGTCACCATGGAGCCCAAGACGGCGTCACCACCAGAGCCTTTGGCAGGCGAAGACTACTTTTGTCAGGATAAGCTGTACTAGCTGTCCCCATACAAATTGGTCGTTGTTGGCTCCCTTCCCGCTCAATATTTGGGAAGAGGACCAGGGCCTCTATAAATAGGGTTAACCACCACAGTAGAGGGCATCGGATCCTCACCTACCAAAACTCATCTCAAGCGATCCTCACACCCACCAAGCACAAGAATACCTCACCTCAGGAGGCTATTCTTCCCCTTGTATTGTTCATCCTTAGCCCAAGAGGCAATCCACCACCACACTGGAGTAGGGTATTAGACCACAACGGTGGCCCGAACCAGTATAAATCTTGTGTCTCGTGTGTTGTGAGTTCGTCGTGCTTAGCCTAGAGATTGTGAAGCGTGCGAGGGCGTGATCGGTGAGGGGGAGATCTTCGCGCGCACCCTAGTGTTCGAACCTTAAGGGTTTTGCCGGAACCCGAAATCCGACATTTGGCGCGTCGGGTAGGGGTGCGCCAGAGCCTCCCTCCCGCCAGTTGATCCACCAAGGCCCCGCGGTTCAGATGTCCGGCGACCCAAGAACCAACGCCGACCGCTAGGCAGCTTGGCCAGCCCGGGCGGCATCGTCCACCAAGGAAGATCTCGACCCCGCGCTCCAGCGGATCGAGCACCACCTAATGCTGCGGGGCGCGGGTGGAGCGGCCAGGCGCCGTCCACCCTTACCCAACGACAGGCGCGAGCTGCTGCGAGGGCCGCAAGCCACACCGCGGCAACGATACCGCACACCCGACGGGAGCAGGCGAACATGCGGGCTGCGCTCACGGTGGCGCGGGAGCTGCTATGGTGTCGGCTGATGGAGAGCGGCCGGGATGCATTGCTGGAACGCGTCGCCGAGCTACTAGACGCAGCGGCCACAAGAGTGCCGCCCTTCTGCTACCAGCTCACGCCCCAGGCAGCGGCCGGATCCCACGGCGGGCTTCGCCGCGCCCGCGTGCCCCCGAGTGCGCCCGGGGGTCTCATCGACGTCAGCGCGACCCACGGCGCCGACCGCACCATCGCACCCGCCCCAGCCCCGATGGGCGCGGGCACGAGCGTTGCCGCACACGGCCCCAGCGGGGCACCACCCTACCACCCTTAGGACGGCGTGACGGGTCGGGCGACGTGGAGCGTGGGGCACTTCAGCGAGGTCTTCGGGGCAACGACCTCGGAAGCCTACGTGCCCTGCATGATGAACCAGGAGTACACACCGGGAGATGACCCCGGCTCGTTCCTCAAGCTAGGCTAGGAAGAGGAGGCTCTAGGAGCTGAGGCCTTCCAGGAGCCGCCCGAGAGCCCCAACGACCACGTCGTCGACAACAGCTACCGGGTACCACTAATCTCCTAGGAGCGGGCTTACGCTAACCATGAATCGCAATTGAATCAGGCCACAGCACCAAGCGACAGTTCCGACACGGCGGTACCCGTCCCGCTAGGAGAGGCTCGCTAGGGGATGCATGGGGGAGCCAGGAGCAAGGCCCCACCCTGCGCCGCACGGAGCAAGGCGTTACCCGGAGGTAGGCCCTCTGCCGGGGAGGCGCCAGCGAGCCCTCCCCCAGTAGAGGACCCATGGTCGCCGAGGGCGCCGCTGGCGTCCCCTTTGCCCCCTTTGGTGTTGTCGTGGTTTCCAGTCATCCCAACGGTGGTAGAGGGTGGCGCAAGGCGGGGCCCTCATCTGGTGATATGAAGTAAGGCTCATGCCTGTGAAGGTCTTCGCTCGTGACACTCTCACGTAATAATGAGTGGGGCTGTACACGCCCCGGAGCCTTAGGAGTGCCGCCCTTGGGCCTTGGGGGCTCCCTCCCACGTCCTAGTGGCAACACTTAGCTCCGTGCTGGTGAGAAGACTCGAAGACAAGAAGACTAGACTAGGCGCCGGACGTGGCCATTTGCTTTGGATCTCTTTTCTATAGCCCTGCCTAACTTCAATTAAAGAGGGGCGAGCCAACTACGGAAAGCAAGTGAAAAGCCGCATCCAGCACCTAGTCTAGTATTCAAGTCTTCTCACCAGCGCGGAGCTAAGTGCTGCCACTAGGACGTGGGAGGGAGCCCCAGAGGCCCGAGGGCGGCTCTCCTGAGACTCCGGGGCGTGTACAGCCCCACTCATTATTACGTGACAGTGTCACGAGCGGAGACCTTCACAGGCACTGGGCCTTCTTCACAGGCAATGGGCCTTTCTTCTTGGGTAGAACTTCCGGAGGTGCTGGATGTTCCAGGCATTCTGGACGGGGATCCCATCCTGTGTCTTCAGGCGCGCGACGCCAGGCCTGGAGACATGGGCGACCCAAAACGGGCCCTCCCACATGGGTGAGAGCTTATGGAGCCCTTCCTTGGAGAGCACCCGCCTTAGGATGAGGTCACCCACCTCGAGCGTCCTGGAGCGGATGTTGCGGCAGTTGTATCGCCGCAGTGCCTGCTGATACCTTGCTGCTCGTAGCGCGGCTTCACGGTGGCGTTCCTCCCCCAGCACGAGGTCCATCCTCCGCATGGCGTCCTGCTGCGTCTCATCGAACGCCAGGACCCGTGCGGAGCGATGTTTGACCTCGTGAGGGAGAACCGCTTCTGCTCCACAGACGAGGAAGAACGGGGTCTCACCCGTTGGCTTGGTGGCGGTGGTGCGGATGGACCACAGCACGGACTGGAGCTCGTTGTGCCAGCCCCTGCCGCAGGCCTCAAGCTTCTTCTTGAAGGTCCTGGTCTTGAGGCCCCTCAGGACCTCTGCGTTGGCGCGTTCGGCCTGACCGTTGCTCCTGGGGTGCTCCACCGAAGCGTAGCAGATCTGCGTCCAAGGTTAGCACAATATGTCTTGAAGAGATTACTAGTGAACTTCGAGCCGTTATCGGTGATGATGCGGTTGGGGGACCCCGAAACGACTCACGAGACCCCTGGTGAACTTGGCTGCAGAGCCAGCTGGGATGGTGCGGACGGCCTCCACCTCCGCCCACTTGGTGAACTTGTCGATGGCGACATAGAGGTAGCGGTAGCCCCCAGGCGCTCGACGGAATGGGCCCAAAATGTCCAGCCCCCAGACCACCAACGGCCATGAGAGTGGGATGGTCTGGAGGCCCTGAGACGGCTGATGAATCTGCTTGGCGTGCAACTGGCAGGCCTCGCAGGACCTCACCAGCTCAGTCACGTCGTTGAGTGCCATGGGCCAGTGCTACCTCTTGAGCACTGCATTGGTTTTCCCTTGAAGAGGAAAGGGTGATGCAGCAAAGTAGCATAAGTATTTCCCTCAGTTTTTGAGAACCAAGGTATCAATCCAGTAGGAGGCTACGCGCGAGTCCCTCGTACCTACACAATACAAATAAATCCTCGCAACCAACGCGATAAGGGGTTGTCAATCCCTTCACGGTTACTTACGAGAGTGAGATCTGATAGATATCATAGGATAATGTTTTTGGTATTTTTGTGATAAAGATGCAAAGTAAAATAAAAGCAAAGTAAAAAAAGCAAAGGAAATAACTAAGTGTTGGAAGATTAATATGATGAAGATAGACCCGGGGGCCATAGGTTTCACTAGTGGCTTCTCTCAAGTGCATAAGTATTTTACGGTGGGTGAACGAATTACTATTGAGCAATTGACAGAATTGAGCACAGTTATGAGAATATCTAGGTATGATCATGTATATAGGCATCACGTCCGAGACAAGTAGACCGACTCCTGCCTGCATCTACTACTATTACTCCACTCATCGACCGCTATCCAGCATGCATCTAGAGTATTAAGTTCATGAAAACAGAGTAACGCCTTAAGCAAGATGACATGATGTAGAGGGATAAATTCATGCAATATGATAAAACCCCATCGTGTTATCCTCGATGGCAACAATACAATACGTGCCTTGCTGCCCCTACTGTCACTAGGAAAGGACACCGCAAGATTGAACCCAAAGCTAAGCACTTCTCCCATTGCAAGAAAGATCAATCTAGTAGGCCAAACCAAACTGATAATTCGAAGAGACTTGCAAAGATAACCAATCATACATAAAAGAATTCAGAGAAGATTCAAATATTGTTCATAGATAATCTTGATCATAAACCCACAATTCATCGGTCTCAACAAACACACCGCAAAAAGAAGATTACATCGAATAGATCTCCACAAGAGAGGGGGAGAACATTGTATTGAGATCCAAAAAGAGAGAAGAAGCCATCTAGCTACTAACTATGGACCTGAAGGTCTGAGGTAAACTACTCACACTTCATTGGAGAGGCTATGGTGATGATGTAGAAGCCCTCCGTGATGGATGCCCCGTCCGGCAGAGCTCCAGAACAGGCCCCAAGGTGGGATCTCGTGGGTACAGAAGGTTGCGGTGGTGGAATTAGGTTTTTGGCTCCGTATCTGATCGTTTGGGGGTACGTAGGTATATATAAGAGGAAGGAGTACGTCGGTGGAGCAACAAGGGGCCCACGAGGGTGGAGGGCGCGCCCTGGGGGGTGGGCGCACCCCCTACCTTGTGGCTTCCTCTTTTGTTTCTTGACGTAGGGTCCAAGTCTCCCGGATCATAATCTTCCTAAAAATCACGTCCCCGAAGGTTTCATTCCGTTTGGACTCCGTTTGATATTCCTTTTCTGCGAAACTCTGAAATATGCAAAAAAAACAGCAATTCTGGGCTGGGCCTCCGGTTAACAGGTTAGTCCCAAAAATAATATAAAAGTGGATAATAAAGCCCAATATTGTCCAAAACAGTAGATAATATAGCATGGAGCAATAAAAAATTATGGATATGTTGGAGACATATCAGGCATCCCCAAGCTTAATTCATGCTCGTCCTCGAGTAGGTAAATGATAAAAAAGATAATTTTTGATGCGGAGTGCTACTTGGCATAATTTCAATGTGAAAGTGCAACTATCCCTAGGTGGTTTTGGTAATTCATAACAACATATAGCTCATTGAGCTAATGCTATTCCAAGATGATTATTTCAGGAAAGCTCAATGATTGGCATGGCATGGATGGTGAAAGTGGAACCCTCAAAATGCTAAGGACAAAGGATTGGCTCAAGCTCAAAAGCTCAAGACTCTTCATTTTACATTTTAGTGATCCAAGATCACATTGAGTCCATAGGAAAAGCCAATACTATCAAGGAGGGATGAGGTGTTGCTTAATGAGCCCTTTGCTTCATGTGCTTAATGATATGCTCCAAAATCCTCAGCTACTTTCTCATATCCACTCTTGACCTAAACCCAAAGCCAAACTCGGTCCTACCGATTCTTCCTATCCGGCGCCACCGAGTTTCACATGTCATAAGCCACTGCCAAACCCTAGCAAATCGGTTCTACCGATAGGGATCTCGGTCTCACCGAGATGGGATTGCAATTTCTCTGTTTCCTTTTCGTAACTTTTCGGTCTCACCGAAAGAGCGGATCGGTCCCACCGAGATTGCAATGCAAACTCTCTGTTTCCTTTTTGTAACTTTTCGGTCTCACCGAAAGAGCAAATCGGTCCCACCGAGTTTGTCTGGCCAACTCTCTGGTTAGCTTATTATCAAATCGGTCTCACCGAGTTTGTGTAATCGGTCTCACCGAGATTACGTTATGCCCTAACCCTAACCATATCGGTCCTACCGAGTTGCATATCAGTCCCACCGAAAATCTCTAACGGTCACTAGGTTTACTATTTCGGTCCGACCGAGTTTGTTGATTCGGTCCCACCGAGATTGGTAAATTGTGTGTAACGGTTGGATTTTGTGTGGAGGCTATATATACCCCTCCACCTCCTCTTCACTCGGAGAGAGAGCCATCAGAACACATCTACACTTCCAACTCATATGTTCTGAGAGAGAACCACCTACCCTTGTGTTGAGGTCAAGATATTCCATTCCTACCATATGAATCTTGATCTCTAGCCTTCCCCAAGTTGCTTTCCACTCAAATCTTCTTTCCACCAAATCCAAATCCTGTGAGAGAGAGTTGAGTGTTGGGGAGACTATCATTTGAAGCACAAGAGCAAGGAGTTCATCATCAACACACCATTTGTTACTTCTTGGAGAGTGGTGTCTCCTAGATTGGCTAGGTGTCACTTGGGAGCCTCCGACAAGATTGTGGAGTTGAACCAAGGAGTTTGTAAGGGCAAGGAGATCGCCTACTTCATGAAGATCTACCGCTAGTGAGGCAAGTCCTTCGTGGGCGATGGCCATGATGGGATAGACAAGGCTGCTTCTTCGTGGACCCTTCGTGGGTGGAGCCCTCCGTGGACTCACGCAACCATTACCCTCCGTGGGTTGAAGTCTCCATCAACGTGGATGTAGGATAGCATCACCTATCCGAACCACGACAAAAACATCCTTGTCTCCAATTGCGTTTGAATTCTCCAAACCCTTCCCTTTACATTCTTGCAAGTTGCATGCTTTACTTTCCGCTGCGTATATACTCCTTGCATGCTTGCTTGAATTGTGTGATGATTGCTTGACTTGTCCTAAAGTAGCTAAAATCTGCCAAGAACTAAAATTGGGAAAAGGTTAAGTTTTTATTTGGTCAAGTAGTCTAATCACCCCCCCCCCCTCTATACATACTTCCGATCCTACACAATGTAATTCTTCTTATCTGTGGTATGAATATTCAGATCCGAAAGATTCAAGATAAAAGTTCATATTGACATAAAAATAAAAATACTTCAAGCATACTAACTAAGCAATTATGTCTTCTCAAAATAACATGGCCAAAGAAAGTTCATCCCTACAAAATCATATAGTTTAGTCATGCTCCATTTCCGTCACACAAGAATGTTCTCATCATGCACAACCCCGGTGACAAGCCAAGCAATTGTTTCATACTTTAGTAATCTCAAACCTATAAACTTTCACGCAATATATGAGCGCGAGCCATGGACATAGCACTATGGGTGGAATAGAATATAATGATGGGTGTTATGTGGAGAAGACAAAAAAGGAGAAAGTCTCACATCAACGAGGCTAATCAATGGGCTATGGAGATGCCCATCGATTGATCTTAATGCAAGGAGTAGGGATTGCCATGCAACAGATGCACTAGAGCTATAAATGTATGAAAGCTCAACAAAAGAAACTAAGTGGGTGTGCATCCAACTTGCTTGCTCACGAAGACCTAGGGCACTTGAGGAGAATATACAAGCCAAGTTCTATAATGAAAAATTCCCACTAGTATATGAAAGTGACAGAACAAGAGACTCTCTATCATGAAGATTATGGTGCTACTTTGAAGCACAAGTGTGGCAAAGGAGAGTAGCATTGTCCCTTCTCTATTTTTCTATCTCTTTTTTTGGGCCTTCTATTTTTTTATTCCTCACTTGGGACAATGCTCTAGAAAATGATGATCATCACACTTCTATTTATTTACAACTCAATGATTACAACTCGATGCTAGAACAAAGTATGACTCTATATGAATGCCTCCGGCGGTATACCGGGATATGCAATGAACCAAGAGTGACATGTATGAAAGAATTATGAATGGTGTCTTTGCCACAAATACTATGTCAACTACATGATCATGCTAGCAATATATCACAATGATGAATATGTCATGATAAACGGAATGGTGGAAAGTTGCATGGCAATATATCTCGGAATGGCTATGGAAATGCCATAATAGCTAGGTATGATGGCTGTTTTGAGGAAGATATAAGGAGGTTTATGTGTGAAAGAGCGTATCATATCACGGGGTTTGGATGCACCAGCGAAGTTTGCAACAACTCTCCATGTGAGAAAGGGCAATGCACGGTACCGAAGAGGCTAGCAATGATGGAAGGGTGAGAGTGTGTATAATCCATGGACTAAACATTAGTCATAAAGAACTCACATACTTATTGCAAAAATCTACAAGTCATCAAAAACCAAGCACTATGCGCATGCTCCTAGGGGGATAGATTGGTAGGAAAAGACCATCGTGAAGGAAATATGCCCTAGAGGCAATAATAAAGTTATTATTTATTTCCTTATATCATGATAAATGTTTATTATTCATGCTAGAATTGTATTAACTGGAAACATAATACATGTGTGAATACATAGACAAACAGAGTGTCACTAGTATGCCTCTACTTGACTAGCTCATTAATCAAAGATGGTTATGTTTCCTAGCCATGAACAAAGAATTGTTATTTGATTAACGAGATCACATCATTAGTTGAATGATCTGATTGACATGACCCATTCCATTAGCATAGCACTCGATCGTTTAGTATGTTGCTATTGCTTTTATCCATGACTTATACATGTTCCTTTAACTATGAGATTATGCAACTCACGTTTACCGTAGGAACACTTTGTGTGCTACCAAACGTCACAACGTAACTGGGTGATTATAAAGGTGCTCTACAAGTGTCTCCGAAGGTACATGTTGAGTTGGCATATTTCGAGATTAGGATTTGTCACTCCGATTGTCGGAGAGGTATCTCAGGGCCTTCTCGGTAATGCACATCACATAAGCCTTGCAAGCATTGCAACCAATGAGTTAGTTGCGAGATGATGTATTACGGAACGAGAAAAGAGACTTGCCGGTAACGAGATTGAACTAGGTATTGGATACCGACGATCGAATCTCGGGCAAGTAACATACCGATGACAAAGGGAACAACGTATGTTGTTATGCGGTCTGACCGATAAAGATCTTCGTAGAATATGTAGGAGCCAATATGGGCATCCAGGTCCCGCTATTGGTTATTTACTGGAGACGTGTCTCGGTCATGTCTACATTGTTCTCGAACCGTAGGGTCCGCACGCTTAAGGTTACGATGACAGTTATTATGAGTTTATGAGTTTTGATGTACCGAAGGAGTTCGGAGTCCCAGATGAGATCGGGGACATGACGAGGAGTCTCGAAATGGTCGAGACGTAAAGATCGATATATTGGACGACTATATTCGGACATCGGAAGGATTCTGAGTGGTTCGGGTATTTTCGGGAGTATCGGGGAGTTACGGGATTACGGGAGAAGTAATGGGCCTTGATGGGCTTTAGTGGGAAGAGGAAAAGGCTGCTGCGCCCCCCCTCCCCTTTGGTCCGAATTGGACTAGGGAAAAGGGGGCCGGCCACCTCTCCTTCTCCTCCTATTCCTTCTCCCTTCCTCCCCTTTTGGTGGACTCCTACTAGGACTTGGAGTCCTAGTAGGACTCCATATGCTGGCCGCACCTTTTGCCTTGGCCGGCCTCCTCCTCCTCCATCCTTTATATACAGGGGCAGGGGGCACCCCAAAGACACAAGTTGATCTACGGATCGTTCCTTAGCCGTGTGCGGTGCCCCCTTCCACTAAATTCCACCTCGATCATATCGTTGCAGTGCTTAGGCGAAGCCCTGCGCCGGTAACACATCAAGATCGTCACCACGCCGTCGTGCTGACGGAACTCTTCCCCGACGCTTTGCTGGATCGGAGCCCGGGGATCGTCATCGAGCTGAACGTGTGCCAAGAACTCGGAGGTGCCGGAGTAACGGTGCTGTGATCGGTTGGATCGCGAGGAGAACGTACGACTACTTCCTCTACGTACGACTACTTCCTCTATGTTGTGTCAACGCTTCCGCTTCGGTCTACGAGGGTACGTAGACAAACACTCTCCCCTCTCGTTGCTATGCATCACCATGATCTTGCGTGTGCGTAGGAAATTTTTTGAAATTACTACGTTCCCCAACAGTGGCATCCGAGCCTAGGTTTTATGGTTGATGTTATTTGCACGAGTAGAACACAAGTGAGTTGTGGACGATACAAGTCATACTGCCTACCAGCATGTCATACTTTGGTTCAGCGGTATTGTTGGACGAGACGATCCGGACCAACCTTACGCGTACGCTTACGCGAGACCGGTTCCCTCGACGTGCTTTGCACATAGATGGCTTGCGGAAGACTGTCTCTCCAACTTTAGTTGAACCGAGTGTGGCTACGCCCGGTCCTTGAGAAGGTTAAAACGGAGTCTATTTGACAAACTATCGTTGTGGTTTTGATGCGTAGGTAAGATGAGTTCTTGCTTAAAGCCCGTAGCAGCCACGTAAAACTTGCAACAACAAAGTAGAGAACGTCTAACTTGTTTTTGCAGGGCATGTTGTGATGTGATATGGTCAAGACGTGATGCTAAATTTTATTGTATGAGATGATCATGTTTTGTAACCGAGTTATCGGCAACTGGCAGGAGCCATATGGTTGTCGCTTTATTGTATGCAATGCAATCGCGATGTAATGCTTTACTTTATTGCTAAACGGTAGTGATAGTCGTAGAAGCATAAGATTAGCGTGACGACAACGATGCTGCGATGAAGATCAAGGTGTCGCGCCGGTGACGATGGTGATCATGACGGTGCTTCGAAGATGGAGATCACAAGCACAAGATGATGATGGCCATATCATATCACTTATATTGATTGCATGTGATGTTTATCCTTTTATGCATCTTATCTTGCTTTGATTGACGGTAGCATTATAAGATGATCTCTCACTAAATTATCAAGAAGTGTTCTCCCTGAGTATGCACCGTTGCGAAAGTTCTTCGTGCTGAGACACCACGTGATGATCGGGTGTGATAGGCTCTACGTTCAAATACAACGGGTGCAAAACAGTTGCACACGCGGAATACTCAGGTTTAACTTGACGAGCCTAGCATATACAGATATGGCCTCGGAACACAGAGACCGAAAGGTCGAGCGTGAATCATATAGTAGATATGATCAACATAGTGATGTTCACCATTGAAACTACTCCATCTCACGTGATGATCGGACATGGTTTAGTTGATTTGGATCACGTGATCACTTAGAGGATTAGAGGGATGTCTATCTAAGTGGGAGTTCTTAAGTAATATGATTAACTGAACTTTAATTTATCATGAACTTAGTCCTGGTAGTATTAGCATATCTATGTTGTAGACCAATAGCTCGCGTTGTTACTTCCCTATGTTTATTTTGATATGTTCCTAGAGAAAATTGTGTTGAAAAATGTTAGTAGCAATGATGCGGATTGGATCCGTGATCTGAGGTTGATCCTCATTGCTGCACAGAAGAATTATGTCCTTGATGCACCGCTAGGTGACGGACTTTTTGCAGGAGCAGATGCAGACGTTATGAACGTTTTGCTAGCTCAATATGATGACTACTTAATAGTTTAGTGCACCATGCTTAACTGCTTAGAATCGGGACTTCAAAGACGTTTTGAACGTCATGGAGCATATGAGATGTTCTAGGAGTTGAAGTTAATATTTCAAGCAAATACCCGAGTTGAGAGATATGAAGTCTCCAACAAGTTCTATAGCTAAAAGATGGAGGAGAATCGCTCAACTAGTGAGCATGTGCTCAGATTGTCTGGGTACTACAATCACTTGAATCAAGTGGGAGTTAATCTTCCAGATAAGATAGTGATTGACAGAATTCTCTAGTCACCATCACCAAGTTAGTAGAACTTCGTGATGAACTATAATATGCAAGGGATAACGGAAAATATTCCCAAGCTCTTCGCGATGCTAAAATCGGCGAAGGTAGAAATCAAAGAAAAACATCAAGTGTTGATAGTTGACAAGATCACTAGTTTCAAGAAAAGGGCAAAAAGGAAAGAAGGGGAACTTCAAGAAGAACGGCAAGCAAGTTGCTGCTCAAGTGAAAAAGCCCAAGTCTGGTCCTAAGCCTGAGACAAGGTGCTTCTACTGCAAATGGACTGGTCACTGGAAGCGGAACTACCCGAAGTGATTGGCGGATAAGAAGGATGGCAAAGTGAACATAAGTATATTTGATATACATGTTATTGATGTGTACTTTACTAGTGTTCATAGCAACCCCTCAGTATATGATACTAGTTCAAGTTGCTAAGATTAGTAACTCGAAACGGGAGTTGCAGAATGAACAAAGACTAGTTAAAAGGCAAGGTGACGATGTGTGTTGGAAGTGGTTCCAAGATTGATATGATCATCATCACACACTCCCTATACTTTCGGGATTAGTGTTGAAACTAAATAAGTGTTATTTGGTGTTTGCGTTGAGCATGAATATGATTTGATCATGTTTATTGCAATACGGCTATTCATTTAAGTAAGAGAATAAATTGTTGTTCTGTTTACATGAATAAAACCTTCTATGGTTATACACACCAACGAAATGGTTTGTTGGATCTCAATCATAGTGATACACATATTCATAATATTGAAGCCAAAAGATGCAAAGTTAATAATGATAGTGCAACTTATTTGTGACACTACAGTTTAGGTCATATTGGTATAAAGCGCATGAAGAAACTCCATGCTGATGGGATTTTGGAATCACTTGATTATGAATCACTTGATGCTTGCGAACCATGCCTCTTGGGCAAGATGACTAAAACGCCGTTCTCCGGAACAATGGAGCAAGCAACAGATTTGTTGGAAATCATACATACTGATGTATGTGGTCCGATGAATATTAAGGCTCGCGACAAGTATCATTATTTTCAGAACTTCACAGATGATTTAAGCAGATATGGGTATATCTACTTAATGAAACATAAGTCTGAAACGTTTGAAAAGTTCAAAGAATTTCAGAGTGAAGTGAAAAATCATCGTGACAAGAAAATAAGGTTTCTACGATCTGATCGCGGAGACGAATATTTGAGTTACGAGTTTGGTCTTCAGTTAAAACAATGTGAAATAGTTTCACTACTCACGCCACCTGGAACACCACAGAATAATGGTGTGTCCGAACGTCATAACCGTACTTCATTGGATATCGTACAATCTATGATGTTTCTTACCGATTTACCAATATTGTTTTGGGATCATGCATTAGAGACAGCTGCATTCACGTTTAATAGGGCACCATCTAAATCCGTTGAGACGACACCGTATGAACTATGGTTTAGCAATAAACCTAAGCTGTCGTTTCTTAAAGTTTGGAGTTGCGATGCTTATGTGAAAAGTTTCATCCTGATAAGCTCGAACCCAAATCGGAGAAATGCGTCTTCATAGAATACCCAAAGGAAAATGTTGGGTACACCTTCTATCACAGATCCAAAGGCAAAATAGTTGCTTAAGAATGGATCCTTTCTAGAGAAGAAGTTTCTTTCGAAAGAAGTGAGTGGGAGGAAAGTAGAAAACTTGATAAGGTAATTGTACCTTCTCCCTTATTGGAAAGTAGTTCATCACAGAAATCTGTTCTTGTGACTACTACACCAATTAGTGAGGAAGCTAATGATGATGATCATGTAACTTCAGATCAAGTAACTACCGAATCTCATAGGTAAACCAGAGTGAGATCCGCACCAGAGTGGTACGGTAATCCTGTTCTGGAAGTCATGTTACTAGACCATGACGAACTTGCGAACTATGAGGAAGCGATGATGAGCCCAGATTCCGCGAAATGGTTAGAGGCCATGAAATCTGAGATATGATCCATGTATGAGAACAAAGTATGGACTTTGATGGATTTGCCCGGTGATCGGCAAGCCATAGAATATAAATGGATCTTCAAGAGGAAGACGGACACTGATAGTAGTGTTACTATCTACAAAACTAGAATTGTCGCAAAAGGTTTTCGACAAGTTCAAGGTGTTGACTACGATGAGAGTTTCTCACTCGTGTCTATGCTTAAGTCTGTCCAAATCATGTTAGCAATTGCCGCATTTTATGAAATCCGGCAAATGGATAAACAAAACTACATTCCTTAATGGATTTATTAAAGAAGAGTTGTATACGATGCAACTAGAAGGTTTTGTCGATCCTGAAGGTGTTAACAAAATATGCAAGCTCCAGCGATCCATCTATGGACTGGTGCAAGCATCTCGGAGTTGGAATATACGCTTCGATAAGTTGATCAAAGCATATAGTTTTATACAGACTTGCGGTGAAGCCTGTAATTACAAGAAAGTGAGTGGGAGCACTACAACATTTCTGATAAGTATATGTAAATGACATATTATTGATCGGAAATAATGTAGAATTATTCTGTAAAGCATAAAGGAGTATTTGAAAGGAGTTTTTCGAAGAAGGACCTCGATGAAGCTGCTTACATATTGAGCATCAAGATCTATAAGAGATAGATCAAGACGCTTGATAAGTTTTTCAATAAATACATACCTTGAAAAGATTTTTGAAGTAGTTCAAAATGGAACAGTCAAAGAAAGAGTTCTTGCCTGTATTACAAGGTGTGAAATTGAGTAAGACTCAAAGCCCGACCACGGCAGAAGATAGAAAGAGAATGAAAGTCATTCCCTATGCCTCAGCCATAGGTTCTATAAAGTATGCCATGCTGTGTACCAGACCTATTGTATACCCTACCCTGAGATTGGCACGGGAGTACAATAGTGATCTAGGAGTAGATCACTGGACGGCGGTCAAAATTATCCTTAGTGGAATAAGGATATGTTTCTCGATTATGGAGGTGACAAAAAGGTTCGTCGTAAAAGGTTACGTCGATGCAAGTTTTGACACTAATTTGGATGACTCTAAGTCTCAATCTAGATACATATTGAAAGTGGGAGCAATTAGCTGAAGTAGCTCCGTGCAGAGCATTGTAGACATAGAAAATTGCAAAATACATAACGGATCTGAATGTGGCAGACCCGTTGACTAAACTTCTCTCACAAGCAAAAGTCACACTGTAGTACTCTTTGGGTGTTAATCACATAGCAATGTGAACTAGATTACTGAATCTAGTAAACCCTTTGGGTGTTGGTCACATATCGATGTGAACTATTGCTGATAAATCACATGGCGATGTGAACTAGATTATTGACTCTAGTGCAAGTGGGAGACTGAAGGAAATATGCCCTAGAGGTAATAATAAAGTTATTATTTATTTCCTTATATCATGATAAATGTTTATTATTCATGCTAGAATTGTATTAACTGGAAACATAATACATGTGTGAATACATAGACAAACAGAGTGTCACTAGTATGCCTCTACTTGACTAGCTCATTAATCAAAGATGGTTATGTTTCCTAGCCATGAACAAAGAATTGTTATTTGATTAACGAGATCACATCATTAGTTGAATGATCTGATTGACATGACCCATTCCATTAGCATAGCACTCGATCGTTTAGTATGTTGCTATTGCTTTTATCCATGACTTATACATGTTCCTTTAACTATGAGATTATGCAACTCACGTTTACCGTAGGAACACTTTGTGTGCTACCAAACGTCACAACGTAACTGGGTGATTATAAAGGTGCTCTACAAGTGTCTCCGAAGGTACATGTTGAGTTGGCATATTTCGAGATTAGGATTTGTCACTCCGATTGTCGGAGAGGTATCTCAGGGCCTTCTCGGTAATGCACATCACATAAGCCTTGCAAGCATTGCAACCAATGAGTTAGTTGCGAGATGATGTATTACGGAACGAGAAAAGAGACTTGCCGGTAACGAGATTGAACTAGGTATTGGATACCGACGATCGAATCTCGGGCAAGTAACATACCGATGACAAAGGGAACAACGTATGTTGTTATGCGGTCTGACCGATAAAGATCTTCGTAGAATATGTAGGAGCCAATATGGGCATCCAGGTCCCGCTATTGGTTATTGACTGGAGACGTGTCTCGGTCATGTCTACATTGTTCTCGAACCGTAGGGTCCGCACGCTTAAGGTTACGATGACAGTTATTATGAGTTTATGAGTTTTGATGTACCGAAGGAGTTCGGAGTCCCAGATGAGATCGGGGACATGACGAGGAGTCTCGAAATGGTCGAGACGTAAAGATCGATATATTGGACGACTATATTCGGACATCGGAAGGATTCTGAGTGGTTCGGGTATTTTCGGGAATATCGGGGAGTTACGGGATTACGGGAGAAGTAATGGGCCTTGATGGGCTTTAGTGGGAAGAGGAAAAGGCTGCTGCGCCCCCCCTCCCCTTTGGTCCGAATTGGACTAGGGAAAAGGGGGCCGGCCACCTCTCCTTCTCCTCCTATTCCTTCTCCCTTCCTCCCCTTTTGGTGGACTCCTACTAGGACTTGGAGTCCTAGTAGGACTCCATATGCTGGCCGCACCTTTTGCCTTGGCCGGCCTCCTCCTCCTCCATCCTTTATATACAGGGGCAGGGGGCACCCCAAAGACACAAGTTGATCTACGGATCGTTCCTTAGCCGTGTGCGGTGCCCCCTTCCACTAAATTCCACCTCGATCATATCGTGGCAGTGCTTAGGCGAAGCCCTGCGCCGGTAACACATCAAGATCGTCACCACGCCGTCGTGCTGACGGAACTCTTCCTCGACGCTTTGCTGGATCGGAGCCCGGGGATCGTCATCGAGCTGAACGTGTGCCAAGAACTCGGAGGTGCCGGAGTAACGGTGCTGTGATCGGTTGGATCGCGAGGAGAACGTACGACTACTTCCTCTACGTACGACTACTTCCTCTATGTTGTGTCAACGCTTCCGCTTTGGTCTACGAGGGTACGTAGACAAACACTCTCCCCTCTCGTTGCTATGCATCACCATGATCTTGCGTGTGCGTAGGAAAATTTTTGAAATTACTACGTTCCCCAACACATCGCTCGTCCCCAACCGCCACTCATAAGGAGGACAATCAAAGAACACCTCATGTTTCAAATTTGTTACATAACGTTTACCATACGTGCATGCTACGGGACTTGCAAACTTCAACACAAGCATTTCTCAAATTCACAACTACTCAACTAGCACGACTTTGATATTATTACCTCCATATCTCAAAACAATCATCAAGCATCAAACTTCTCTTAGTATTCAAAACACTCATAAGAAAGTTTTTACTAATCTTGCAGACCTAGCATATTAGGATTTAAGCAAATTACCATGCTATTTAAGACTCTCAAAATAATCTAAGTGAAGCATGAGAGATCAATAGTTTCTATCAAACAAATCCACCACCGTGCTCTAAAAGATATAAGTGAAGTACTAGAGCAAAACTATATAACTCAAAAGATATAAGCGAAGCACATAGAGTATTTGCTACTTCTTGAGCACTGCGTTGGTTTTCCCCGAAGAGGAGAGGATGATGCAGCAAAGTAGCGTAAGTATGTCCCTCAGTTTTTGAGAACCAAGGTATCAATCCAGTAGGAGGCCACGCTCAAGTCCCTCGTACCTGCACAAAACGATAGCTACTCGCAACCAACGCGATTAGGGGTTGTCAATCCCTTCACGGTCACTTACGAGAGTGAGATCTGATAGAGATGATAGATAATATTTTTGGTATTTTTGGTATAGAGATGCAAAGTAAAAAAGTAAAAGGCAAAGTAAAAAAGCAAAGCAAGATTGAAGTGATGGAGATTGATATGATGAGAATAGACCCGGGGGCCATAGGTTTCACTAGTGGCTTTTCTCAAGAGCATAAGTATTCTACGGTGGGTGAACAAATTACTGTTGAGCAATTGACAGAATTGAGCATAGTTATGAGAATATCTAGGTATGATCATGTATATAGGCATCACGTCCGAGACAAGTAGATCGACTCCTGCCTGCATCTACTACTATTACTCCACTCATCGACCGCTATCCAACATGCATCTAGAGTATTAAGTGAAAAACAGAGTAACGCCTTAAGCAAGATGACATGATGTAGAGGGATAGTTTCATGCAATATGATAAAAAACCCATCTTATTATCCTCGATGGCAACGATGCAATACGTGCCTTGCTGCCCCTTCTGTCACTGGGAAAGGACACCGCAAGATCGAACCCAAAGCTAAGCACTTCTCCCATGGCAAGAAAAACCAATCTAGTAGGCCAAACCAAACTGATAATTCAAAGAGACTTGCAAAGATAACCAATCATACATAAAAGAATTCAGAGAAGATTCAAATATTATTCATAGATAGACTTGATCATAAACCCACAATTCATCGGTCTCAACAAACACACCGCAAAAAGAAGATTACATCGAATAGATCTCCACAAGAGAGGGGGAGAACATTGTATTGAGATCCAAAAAGAGAGAAGAAGCCATCTAGCTACTAACTATGGACCCAAAGGTCTGAGGTAAACTACTCACACTTCATCGGAGGGGCTATGATGATGTAGAAGCCCTCCGTGATGACGGCCCTCTCCGGCGGAGCTCTGGAACAGGCCCCAAGATGGGATCTCGTGGATACAGAAAGTTGCAGCAGTGGAATTAGGTTTTTGGCTCCGTATCTGGTAGTTTGGGTGTACGTAGGTATATATAGGAGGAAGGAGTACGTCGGTGGAGCAACAGGGGGCCCATGAGGCAGGGGGCGCGCCCTAGGAGGGGGGCATGCCCCCCACCCTCGTGACCGCCTCTGTTACTTCTTGGAGTAGGTTCCAAGTCTCCTGGATCACGTTCGATGAGAAAATCACGTTCCCGAAGATTTTATTCCGTTTGGACTCCGTTTGATATTCTGTTTCTCCGAAACACTGAAATAGGCAAAAAAACAGCAATTCTGGGATGGGCCTCCGGTTAATAGGTTAGTCCCAAAAATAATATAAAAGTGGAAAATAAAGCCCAATATAGTCCAAAACAGTAGATAATATAGCATGGAGCAATCAAAAATTATAGATACGTTGGAGACGTATCAGGCATCCCCAAGCTTAATTCCTGCTCGTCCTCGAGTAGGTAAACGATAAAAAGAGAATTTTTGATGCGGAGTGCTACTTGGCATAATTTCAATGCAAATCTTCTTAATTGTGGTATGAATATTCAGATTCGAAAGATTCAAGACAAAAGTTTATGTTGACATAAAAATAATAATACTTCAAGCATACTAGTAAAGCAATTATGTCTTCTCAAAATAACATGGCCAAAGAAAGTTATCCCTACAAAATCATATAGTCTGGCTATGCTCTATCTTCACCACACAAAGTATTTAAATCATGCACAACCCCGATGACAAGCCAAGCAATTGTTTCATACTTTGACATTTTCATGACTTTTTCAATCTTCACGCAATACATGAGCGTGAGCCATGGATATAGCACTATATGTGGAATAGAATGGTGGTTGTGGAGAAGACAAAAAGAGGGGAAGATAGTCTCACATCAACTAGGCGTATCAACGGGCTATGGAGATGCCCATTAATAGATATCAATGTGAGTGAGTAGGGATTGCCATGCAACGGATGCACTAGAGCTATAAGTATATGAAAGCTCAACAAAAGAAACTAAGTGGGTGTGCATCCAACTCGCTTGCTCACGAAGACCTAGGGCAATTTGAGGAAGCCCATCATTGGAATATACAAGCCAAGTTCTATAATGAAAATTCCCATTAGTATATGAAAGTGACAAAATGAGAGACTCTATATCATGAAGATCATGGTGCTACTTTGAAGCACAAGTGTGGTAAAAGGATAGTAACATTGTCCCTTCTCTCTTTTTCTCTCATTTTTTTATTTTGTCTTTTTTTATGGCCTCTTTTCTTTTTATTTTTTTTATTTTTCGTCCGGAGTCTCATCCCGACTTATGGGGGAATCATAGTATCCATCATCCTTTCCTCACTTGGGACAATGCTCTAAAAATGATGATCATCACACTTTTATTTTTCTTACAACTCAACAATTACAACTCGATACTTAGAACAAATATGACTCTATATGAATGCCTCCGGCGGTGTACCGGGATATGCAATGAATCAAGAGTGACATGTATGAAATAATTATGAACGGTGGCTTTGCCACAAATACGATGTCAACTACATGATCATGCTAGCAATATGACAATGATGGAACGTGTCATAATAAACGGAACGGTGGAAAGTTGCATGGCAATATATCTCGGAATGGCTATGGAAATGCCATGATAGGTAGGTATGGTGGCTGTTTTGAGGAAGGTATATGGTGGGTGTATGATGCCGGCAAAAAGTGCGTGGTATTAGAGAGGCTAGCAATGGTGGAAGGAAGGGAAAAAGTGTGTATAATCCATGGACTCAACATTAGTCATAAAGAACTCATATACTTATTGCAAAAATTTAGAAGTTATCAAAGAAAAGTATTACGTGCATGCTCCTAGGGGGATATATTGGTAGGAAAAGACCGTCGCTCGTCCCCGACCGCCACTCATAAGGAACACAATCAATAAATAAATCATGCTCCGACTTCATCACATAACGGTTCACCATATGTGCATGCTACGGGAATCACAAACTTCAATGCATGTATTCTTTAAATTCACAACTACTCAACTATCATGACTCTAATATCACCATCTTCATATCTCAAAACAATTATCATGCTTCAATCTTTTCTTAGTATTCAACGCACTCAAAAGAAAGTTTCACAAATCTTGAATACCAAGCATATTATTATTAAGCAAATTACTATGCTATTAAGACTCTCAAAATGATCTAAGTGAAGCATGAGAGATCAATAGTTTCTTTGAAACAAATCCACCGCCGTGCTCTAAAAGATCTAAGTGAAGCACATAGAGCAAAACTACAACGCTCAAAAGATATAAGTGAAGCACATAGAGCAAAACTACAACGCTCAAAAGATATAAGTGAAGCACATAGAGTATTCTATCAAATTTTAATTCATATATGGCTCTCTCAAAAGGTGTGTACAGCAAGGATGATTGTGGAACACTAACCAACAAATACACAAATAATACAATATGCTCCAAGCAAAACACATATCATGTGGTGAAAAAAAAATATAGCTCCAAGTAAAATTACCGATGGAAGTAGACGAAAGAGGGGATGCCTTCCGGGGCATCCCCAAGATTTGACTTTTTGGTGTCCTTGGATTACCTTGGGGGTGCCATGGGCATCCCCAAGCTTAGGCTCTTGCCACTCCTTGTTCCATAATCCATCAAAAGATTTCACCCAAAACATGAAAACTTCACAACACAAAACTCAATAGAAATCTCGTGAGCTCCGTTAGAGAAAGAAAACAAAAGAACACTTCAAGGTACTGTAATGAACTCATTATTTATTTATATTGTTGTTAAACCTACTTTATTCCAACTTATCTATGGATTATAAACTATTTTACTAGCCATAGATTCATAAAAATAAGCAAACAACACACGAAAAACAGAATCTGTCAAAAACAGAACAGTCTGTAGTAATCTGTAACTAACGCAAACTTCTGGAACTCCAAAAAATCTACCAAAATAGGAAGACCTAGAAAATTTGTTTATTGATCAAAATCAATTGGAATCAGTATTTTATCACGTTCTGGTGATTTTTAACAATTGTTTTAGTGAACAGAAAGATTCTGGAAATTACAGCAAGATCAAATAACTATCATCCAAGAAGATCCTATAGGTCTAACTTGGCACAAACACTAATTAAAACACAAAAACACATCTAAACAGAAGGTAGATGTATTATTTATTCCTAAACATAAGCAAAAACAAAAAAACTAAAATAAAATTGGTTTGCCTCCCAACAAGCGCTATCGTTTAACGCCCCTAGCTAGGCATAAAAGCGAGGATAGATTTAGGTATTGCCATCTTTGGTAGGCAATCCATAAGTGGCTCTCATGATAGTTTCATATGGCAATCTTATTTTATTTCTAGGAAAGTGTTCCATGCCCTTTTGTAATGGAAATTGAAATCTAATATTTCCTTCCTTCATATCAATAATCGCACCAACCGTTCTAAGGAAAGGTCTACCAAGAATAATAGGGCAAGAAGGATTGCAATCTATATCAAGAACGATAAAATCTACGGGCACATAATTCCTATTTGCAACAATAAGAACATCATTAACTCTTCCCATAGGTTTTTTAATAGTAGAATCCGCAAGATGCAAGTTTAGAGAGCAATCATCAAAGTTACAGAAATCTAGCAAATCACACAAGGTTTTGGGGATAGTGGAGACACTAGCACCCAAATCAGACAAAGCATAAAACTCATGATCTTTAATTTTAATTTTAATAGTTGGTTCCCACTCATCATAGAGTTTTCTAGGGATATAAACTTTCAACTCAAGTTTTTCTTCATAAGATTGCATCAAGGCATCAACAATATGTTCGGTAAAGGCTTTCTTTTGACTATAAGCAAGAGGAGAATTTAGCACGGATTGCAACAAGGAAATACAATCAATTAAAGAGCAACTTCCATAATTAAATTCCTTGAAATTCAATATGGTGGGTTTAGCAATATCTAGGGTTTTATTTCTTTCAATCCCACTTTCATCAATTTCATCATAAAGATCTAAATACTCCGAATTTTTGGAACGCCTTCTAGGTAAAGGAAGATAATATTCAGTTTCATAAAGATTCATATTGCAAAACAAAGATTTGATAGGGGACACGTCAATAACTTTTAGATCTTCATCTTGATTTTCATAGGAATTGGAAGAACATGCTTTAATAAAGGCATCTTTAGAAGCACGCATCCTAGCGGTTCTTTCCTTGCACTCATCAATGGAAATTCTCATGGCTTTGAGAGACTCATTGATATCATGATTAGGAGGAATAGATCTAAGCTTTAAAGAATCAACCTCAAGAGAAATTCTATCAACGTTCCTAGCCAAATCATCAACTTTAAGCAATTTCTCTTCAAGCAAAGCATTAAAATTCTTTTGTGAATTCATAAACTCTTTAACACTATTCTAAAATTCAGAGGGCGTCTTATTAAAATTTCCATAAGAGTTGTTGTAGGAATTTCCATAATTATTAGAAGGATTACTAGGATAAGGCCTAGGATTAAAATTCCCTCTATACGCGTTGTTACCAAAATTATTCCTAACAACAAAATTCACATCCATAGATTCATTATTATTCTCAATCAAAGTAGACAAAGGCATATCATTAGGATCAGAAGAAACACTCTTAGTAGCAAATAATTTCATAAGTTCATCCATCTTCCCAGTCAAAACATTGATTTCTTCTATTGCATGCACTTTTTTATTAGTGGATCTTTCAGTGTGCCATTGAGAATAATTAACCATAATATTATCTAGGATTTTAGTAGCATCTCCTAAAGCGATTTCCACAAAAGTGCCTCCCGCGGCCGAATCTAAAAGATTTCTAGAAGCAAAATTCAATCCGGCATAAATTTTTTGTATAATCATCCACAAATTAAAACCATGAGTATGGGAATTACGTATCATTAATTTCATTCTCTCCCAAGCTTGTGCAACATGTTCATGATCAAGTTGTTTAAAATTCATAATGTCGTTTCTAAGAGAGATGATCTTAGCAGGAGGAAAATACTTAGAGATAAAAGCATCTTTGCATTTGTTCCAAGAATCAATACTATTTTTAGTCAAAGACGAAAACCAAGCTTTAGCACGATCTCTAAGCGAAAAAGGAAATAACTTCAATTTAACAACGTCATTATCAACGTCTTTCTTCTTTTGCATATCACATAAATCAACGAAGCTATTCAGATGAGTAGCGGCATCTTCACTAGGAAGGCCGGCGAATTGATCTTTCATAACAAGATTCAACAAAGCAGTATTGATTTCACAAGATTCGGTATTGGCAAGAGGAGCAATCAGAGTGCTAAGGAAATCATTATTATTGGTATTGGTGAAGTCACACAATTTGGTAGTATCTTGAGCCATCGTGACAAACAAGCAATCCAACACACGAGCAAACAAAAGGCAAGCAAGAAAAAGGCAAACGGGAAAAGAGAAGGAGAAGGAGATTGGGAAAGAGAGGGCGAATAAAATGCCAAGGGTGAAGTGGGGGAGAGGAAAACGAGAGGCAAATGGCAACTAATGTAATGCGAGAGATAGGGATTGTGATGGGTACTTGGTATATTGACTTTTTGCGTAGACTCCCCGGCAACGGCGCCAGAAATTCTTCTTGCTACCTCTTGAGCACTGCATTGGTTTTCCCCGGAGAGGAGAGGATGATGCAGCAAAGTATCGTAAGTATTTCCCTCAGTTTTTGAGAAGCAAGGTATCAATCCAGTAGGAGGCCACGCTCAAGTCCCTCGTACCTGCACAAAACGATAGCTACTCGCAACCAACGCGATTAGGGGTTGTCAATCCCTTCACGGTCACTTACGAGAGTGAGATTTGATAGAGATGATAGATAATATTTTTGGTATTTTTGGTATAGAGATGCAAAGTAAAAATAAAAAGGCAAAGTAAAAAAGCAAAGCAAGATTAAAGTGATGGAGATTGATATGATGAGAATAGACCCGGGGGCCATAGGTTTCACTAGTGGCTTTTCTCAAGAGCATAAGTATTCTACGGTGGGTGAACAAATTACTGTTGAGCAATTGACAGAATTGAGCATAGTTATGAGAATATCTAGGTATGATCATGTATATAGGCATCACGTCTGAGACAAGTAGACCGACTCATGCCTGCATCTACTACTATTACTCCACTCATCGACCGCTATCTAGCATGCATCTAGAGTATTAAGTTAAAACAGAGTAACGCCTTAAGCAAGATGACATGATGTAGAGGGATAAATTCATGCAATATGATAAAAACCCCATCTTGTTATCCTCGATTGCAATGATGCAATACGTGCCTTGCTGCCCATTCTGTCACTAGGAAAGGACACCGCAAGATCGAACCCAAAGCTAAGCACTTCTCCCATGGCAAGAAAAACCAATCTAGTAGGCCAAACCAGACTGATAATTTGAAGAGACTTGCAAAGATAACCAATCATACATAAAAGAATTCAGAGAAGATTCAAATATTATTCATAGATAGACTTGATCATAAACCCACAATTCATCGGTCTCAACAAACACACCACAAAAAGAAGATTACATCGAATAGATCTCCACAAGAGAGGGAGAGAACATTGTATTGAGATCCAAAAAGACAGAAGAAGCCATCTAGCTACTAACTATGGACCCAAAGGTCTGAGGTAAACTACTCACACTTCATCGGAGGGGCTATGATGATGTAGAAGCCCTCCATGATGACGGCCCTCTCCGGCGGAGCTCCAGAACAGGCCCCAAGATGGGATCTCGTGGATACAGAAAGTTGCGGCGGTGGAATTAGGTTTTTGGCTCCGTATCTGGTAGTTTGGGGGTACGTAGGTATATATAGGAGGAAGGAGTAAGTTGGTGGAGCAACAGGGGGCCCACGAGGCAGGGGGGCGCGCCCCCCACCCTCGTGACCGCCTCTATTACTTCTTGGAGTAGGGTCCAAGTCCACTGGATCACGTTCGGTGAGAAAGTCACGTTCCCGAAGATTTTATTCCGTTTGGACTCCGTTTGATATTCTGTTTCTCCGAAACACTGAAATAGGCAAAAAAAACAGCAATTCTGGGCTGGGCCTCCGGTTAATAGGTTAGTCCCAAAAATAATATAAAAGTGGAAAATAAAGCCCAATGTAGTCCAAAACAGTAGATAATATAGCATGGAGCAATCAAAAATTATAGATACGTTGGAGACGTATCAGTATTCTATCAAATTCCAAATCATGTATGGCTCTCTCAAACGGTGTGTACAGCAAGGATGATTGTGGTGAACTAAAAAGCAAAGACTCAAATCATACAAGACGCTCCAAGCAAAACACATATCATGTGGTGAATAAAAATATAGCTCCAAGTAAAGTTACCGATGGAAGTAGACGAAAGAGGGGATGCCTTCCGGGGCATCCCCAAGCTTTGGCTTTTTGGTGTCCTTAGATTATCTTGGGGGTGCCATGGGCGTCCCCAATATTAGGCTCTTGCCACTCCTTGATCCATAATCCATCAAAATCTTTCACCCAAAACTTGAAAACTTCACAACATAAAACTCAACAGAAATCTCGTGAGCTCCGTTAGCGAAAGAAAAAAAAAGACCACTTCAAGGTACTGTAATGAACTCATTATTTATTTATATTGGTGTTAAACCTACTGTATTCCAACTTCTATATGGTTTATAAACTATTTTACTAGCCATAGATTCATCAAAATAAGCAAACAACACACGAAAAACAGAATCTATCAAAAACAGAACACTCTGTAGTAATCTGTAACTAACACAAACTTATGGAACTCCAAAAATATCTACCAAAATAGGACGACCTATACAATTTGTTTATTGATCAGCAGCAATTGGAATCAGTATTTTATCACGTTCTGGTGATTTTTAACAATTGTTTTCGTGAACAGAAAGTTTCTGGAAATTATAGCAAGATCAAATAACTATCATCCAAGAAGATCCTATAGGTTTAACTTGGCATAAACACTAATTAAAATATAAAAACAAATCTAACCATAGGCTAGAACAAATATTTATTCAACAACAGAAAGGAAATATATTGGGTTGTCTCCCAACAAGCGCTTGTCTTTAAAGCCTTATAGCTAGGCATTGATAATTTTAATGATGCTCGCAAGAAAGACAAGAATTTGAAGCACAAGGAGAGCATCATGAAACACGTGACAAACATATCTAAGTCTAACATACTTCCTATGCATAGGCATCTTATAGGCAAACAAATTATGATAGCAAGCAAAAACTAGCATATGCAAGGAAGCGGAAAGAAACAATAGCAATCTCAACATAACGAGAGGTTTTATCATGAAATTTTTTACGACCATATTTTCCTCTCTCATAATAATTACATGTGGTATCATAAGCAAATTCAATAAAATAGCTATCACATAAAATATTTTCAACACGATCCACATGCATGCAAAGTTGACACTCTTTTGAAATAGTGGAATTAACATTAACTAAAGTCATGACCTCTCCAAACCCACTTTTATCAAAAAATTCATAAGATTGAATATTCTCCAAATATGTGGGATCTAAAGTTGACACTCTTCCAAAGCCACTTTCAATATTATTGCAAACAATATTATCAATCTCATATTCATCATGGGGACTAGATAAAGGGAAACACTTACTATCATACGTCTGATAGAAAGCTTTCCTCAGACCACTCCTTGGCCGTAGATGCATGTTTGATCCCATGATGGATATATCAAGGTGATTCTTCAATCCCCATTAATTAGCTGCATAAAATTTCCTTGTCCATCTCTGTCGCCCGTAAATCTCGTCTGACCCGTCCCAACTATCACATGCCGCCCCGAGCGAATTAATCTCGCCTACCATAACCACCCACCCCATCGCAATCTCGCATCCCCCCACGAGTTCATCCCCGAGCAGATTCGTCCCGTCAGTTCTTCACCACCATGCTTCGTCCGGTCGACCTCGCCGATGCGGCGATCCATCCGCGTCTGCGCCGCCTCCAACCCTACTCTCCCCGACGATGTCGCATCCCTCTCGCCGTCTCGCTTCACCACTAGCACCATGCCCTGCTACCCTCGAGTCCCTCCTCATCACATTAGTAAGCCGCTTCAGTTTGGCAAAGAAGCCAGCCATCCGGGAGCACTCCGACAAATCGCCCCTGGTACATAATCACCTCTCACGTTGATGCAATTTTCAATCTAAAGCACTTTGCGTTGATTTGTGTTACTCATGTTCATATATTTATTCGGAAATTTTCAAGTTTGCATGCGTCCATGGAAGACATGCTTCCTACCTCCGCATATGCCTCTATATAGCAATGATTTTGTTTTTTTGCATCTCAATTATCTATGCATCTACTACCTATCATGTATGTTGTGGTAGATCAAATTGTTGCTTCTCATAAGCCATGCTTCCTGCCAATATATTTTTATAGCAGTATTTTTTTTCTTCATCTCACTTTTCTATGGCTGCATTGCATATCATGTAGTATGTTGTGACAGATAATTTCCTTCTTATTTCTGATATGTGCTTCTGTTGTACAAATGTTTTGTGCCAGACTATGCCAACCATGCATCATTATTTTCAGGTATGCATTTGTGTATCTGCTGGATCTTAAAAGATAGTCTAAACACAAATTATGCTTGTATATTTCCAGTTTACAGATGGCTGGATCTGCTCCTTGGTCTAGCAGGATGGACGTAGCTACCTACTTGATTCAAATCATTGCTTTGTGGGGCGGGTTCAACGTCGACAAAGCAGGCGTGGGATTGCTTGCTTCTTCATGCTTGACAATTTCTTCCTACCTCATCTACGCCCGCGCACGAGGATATTAGGCATGCCAAGTCTTCCTGTGGCCCAGACTAGCCACTACACTCCAGCTATGTCGGTCCGATCTCGTCGTTGTAGCTTCGATCTCATCGATGCTACTCCTTGAAGACATCCGGCGCTCTTGTTAGGGGCTTCACACCGTTGTGCTTCGATGTTTATGTCTTGTTGTATGGAAGCAAAGTCCAATGTATATTCAAAGAAAATTTTGTTTTCTTTGGAAGCAAATTATGATCATTTATAAGCAATGTTCAAGTATACATCAATCAGAAAGTTGGCCGTTGAAAATATATATGTGCAATGGTGGATAAAAATTTGAACTTCATTGGAAGCACATGCTCATTTTGTTTGAATCAGATGTAATTGTTCGTCGCACATGCACGCTGCACCAACTTATTAATTTTGTATCCAATATGTCTCTAATTTACTTCCTGCGCAAATGAATGAAGCTTCACTTACACAATAACCAAGTGTTGTAGGTTCCGTGAAATATTTATGCTTCCTACACAGTTGCACAGTGTTTTGGTTAGACACTAATCATGCTTCTAACAAGAGCACACTGTGCTTCCTCATGCTTCAAGGAATTACAGGTTGTCTAGTGTTTCAGTTTAGACATCCTAGTTTAATTGAGAATATATACACTTTCTTTTAGTTGAGAATATATACGTATGGAACGAATTTCGGAGTACCTTTATTTTGAAAGCTGTTTTTATCAATAATATTTTTCCATCACATGTGCTTCCATCGAGGAAAAAAATGTTTCCATGGCACGTTTGTGTTGCAGAAAATAAAGCATCCAGAAGCAATTTATTTTCTTTGTTTGTTTATTGGAAGCAAATCCGTAATTAGTGGGAAGCATTATTTTTTGTATTTGTTTGTTTGAAGCAATCACGCTTACCAAAACAATCAGCATAATTTCTGGGAAGCAATTAGTTACTAGAAGCACAGAATAAGGAAAGGTTGGAGAGATCAGCGGGAGGAGATGCTTTATTCTCGGAGTGATTACTAGAGGCACTTATTAGGAAGGAAAAAAATCAGAAGCTAATCATCGTGTCAGATCGGACGAACAACATGACGTTAATCCAAAGGCCATCCACTGGTCTGGTGGGAAGCCAGGGATCAGTAGTCTGATCCCTAGCGCTCCCCTTAGATAAATTTTCAAGATCGTAAGAAGAATCACCCCAATCATGATCATTGCAACAAGTAGTACACATAGCAAAACTAGCATCCCCAAGCTTAGGGTTTTGCATATTATTAGCACAATTGACATCAAGAGAATTTATAATAAAATTATTGCCATCATGCTTTTTATTCAAGTAGCTATCCTGAATCTCTTCATAAATTTCTTCATCACAATTTTCAGATTCACAAATTTCAAGCAAAACTTCATAAAGATAATCCAGTGCACAAAACTCACTAGCAATTGGTTCATCATAATTGGATCTCTTAAAAAGATTAGCAAGCGGATGAGGATCCATAGATCTTAGCTTCTCTGTTTAGGAATAAATACTCAACTATTTCAACCAAGCGAGCAAACGAGCCAAGAAAGACATCAAGGCAAACGAAAAGAGGAACGGAAAAAGGGCGAATAAAATGGCAAGGGTGAAGTGGGGGAGAGGAAAACGAGAGGCAAATGGAAAATAATGTAATGTGGGAGATAAGGGTTTGTGATGGGTACTTGGTATGTTGACTTTTGCGTAGACCTCCCCGGCAACGGCGCCAGAAATCCTTCTTGCTACCTCTTGAGCACTGCGTTGGTTTTCCCTTGAAGAGGAAAGGGTGATGCAGCAAAGTAGCATAAGTATTTCCCTTAGTTTTTGAGAACCAAGGTATCAATCCAGTAGGAGGCTACGCACGAGTCCCTCGTACCTGCACAATACAAATAAATCCTCGCAACCAACGCGATAAGGGGTTGTCAATCCCTTCACGGTTACTTACGAGAGTGAGATCTGATAGATATGATAGGATAATGTTTTTGGTATTTTTGTGATAATGATGCAAAGTAAAATAAAAGCAAAGTAAAAAGGCAAAGGAAATAACTAAGTGTTGGAAGATTAATATGATGAAGATAGACCCGGGGGCCATAGGTTTCACTAGTGGCTTCTCTCAAGAGCATAAGTATTCTACGGTGGGTGAACAAATTACTGTTGAGAAATTAACAGAATTGAGCATAGTTATGAGAATATCTAGGTATGATCATGTATATAGGCATCACGTCCGAGACAAGTAGACCGACTCCTGCCTGCATCTACTACCATTACTCCACTCATCGACTGCTATCCAGCATGCATCTACAGTATTAAGTTCATGAAAATAGAGTAACGCCTTAAGCAAGATGACATGATGTAGAGGGATAAATTCATGCAATATGATAAAAACCCCATCTTGTTATCCTCGATGGCAACAATACAATACGTGCCTTGCTGCCCCTACTGTCACTGGGAAAGGACACCGCAAGATTGAACCCAAAGCTAAGCACTTCTCCCATTGCAAGAAAGATCAATCTAGTAGGCCAAACCAAACTGATAATTCGAAGAGACTTGCAAAGATAACCAATCATACATAAAAGAATTCAGAGAAGATTCAAATATTGTTCATAGATAATCTTGATCATAAACCCACAATTCATCAGTCTCAACAAACACACCGCAAAAAGAAGATTACATCAAATAGATCTCCACAAGAGAGGGGGAGAACATTGTATTGAGATCCAAAAAGAGAGAAGAAGCCATCTAGCTACTAACTATGGACCCGAAGGTCTAAGGTAAACTACTCACACTTCATTGGAGAGGCTATGGTGATGATGTAGAAGCCCTCCATGATGGATGCCCCCTCCGGCGGAGCTCCGCAATAGGCCCGAAGATGGGATCTCGTGGGTACAAAAGGTTGTGGCGGTGGAATTTGGTTTTTGGCTTCGTATGTGATCGTTTGGGGGTACGTAGGTATATATAGGAGGAAGGAGTACGTCGGTGGGGGGTGGGCGCGCCCCCTACCTCGTGGCTTCCTCTTTTGTTTCTTGACGTAGGGTCCAAGTCTCCCGGATCATAATCTTCCTAAAAATCACATTCCCGAAGGTTTCATTCCGTTTGGACTCCGTTTGATATTCCTTTTCTATGAAACTCTAAAATAGGCAAAAAAAACCAGCAATTCTTGGCTGGGCCTCTGGTTAATAGGTTAGTCCCAAAAATAATATAAAAGTGTATAATAAAGCCCAATATTGTCCAAAACAGTAGATAATATAGCATGGAGCAATAAAAAATTATATATACGTTGGAGACGTATCAGCCAGTAGAATCCACTGCGGAACACCTTGCCGACGAGGGTCCGCGACGACAAGTGGTGCCCGCAGTCCCCGCCATGTATGTCGATCAGCAGCTCTCTTCCTTGCTCCCCGGAGATGCAACGTAGGGAAACGTCATTTGGATGCTTCCTGTATAACTCACCGTCCCGGATGCAGTACGCCGTGGCTTGTCGGGCTACACGTTCCATGTCCTCCTCCTCTTCCGGCAGCGTCCCTTGCGTCAGGTATTCCTTGAACTCCTTAATCCAGCACCCCTCCTGAGGTTCGAGCGCCAAGAGCAACCGTGCTTCCGAGGTCGGGTCGCAGGCTGGGGCTCCTGAGGCAGGTGGCTGAGGGAGCTCCTCATGAGGCAGCACTGTTCTTGAGAGCGGCGACGTTGCTGATGGCTTGAAGAGCCGCTCCTCAAAGGCGACAGGCTCTTGGGGTAGCCGCTTGGATGCTCTTCTGGCGATGTCGTCGGCTTCCCTGTTGGTGCCACGGGGCACATGCTGTAATTCCAGACCCAAGAACTGCTTCTCCATCTTGCGCACCTCCGTGAGGTATGCCTCCATGTGATCGTCCTTTGGCTCATATACCTTGTTGGAGAAGTTAACGAGGAGCTGCTAGTCGCCCTTGATGGTGAGACGCCTCACTCCTAGGGCCACCGCAGCCCTGAGGCCAGCTATGAGGCCCTCGTACTCTGCTACGTTATTGGAGACCTTCTCGCCCTGCTGGAAGCAGAGCTGTACGGTGTAGTAGAGCTTGTCCTGGGTGGGTGAGATGAGCACCGCTCTAGCCCCCGCGCCCTGGCGTGAGAATGCTCCGTCGAAGTACATGACCCAGCCATCCGGCACTTCGCTTCCCGGAGATAGGGATTGGTCCTCGCCTGCTTCGAGATCTGGGGCGTCGGTCCATTCCGCCACAAAGTCTGCGAGTGCACCCCCTTGATGACCCCGGTCATGCTGAACTCCTAGTTGAACGCTTGCAGCTTGATATTCCATTCAGCGACTCGCCCGGCAGCATTGGGGCTCCTGAGCACTCTTTCCAATGGGTAAGCTGAGACGACCTTGATGGGATGACCCTGGAAGTAGTGGCGCAGTTTGCGCAACGCCACCAAGAGCGTGAGTAGGATCTTCTGAGGCATGGGGTATCGCGCCCTCGCATCCCGCAGCACTGTGCTGACGAAATACACCGGGTGCTCGACGAGGGCGGGAGAGCTGACGGAGCCCTCGGCTTCCGGGGGTTGAGGTGTCTCTTCGGGGTCTTCGGCTTCAGGGGCTTGGTGGTCGGCCGAAGCAGTCGCTGCTGCAGGGTCTTTGACTTGGTGCCGCGCCACTCCGTCCAACCGGTGGTTCCACTTGACGGGACCTTGACCTGGCGCTCTTCTCTGAGAGCTACCAGCGCTGCGCTGGCAGAGTGGGGTGTGGCAGATAGGTAGAGCACCAAGGGCTCGAGGGGTCGAGGCGCTACCATCACTGGAGGGTTGGTTAGGTATCTCTTGAGGTCTTGGAACGCTTGGTCAGCCTCCGGAGTCCACTCGAATGGGCCCTTCTTCTTCATTAGCTTGAAGAATGGTAGGGCACGCTCTCCCAGCTTGGAGATAAAGCGCCCCAACACAATCACATGACCGGGAAGCTTCTGCGTTCCTTTGGGGGTCTGCCATGGGCTCATGTCTTTGATTGCCTTGACCTTTTCTGGGTTCGCCTCGATCCCTCTATGGGATACGAGAAAACCCAGCAGCTTGCCGGAAGGGACACCGAACACGCACTTCTCCGGTTTGAGTCACAAGTTCACCTGGCGCAGGCTTGAGAAGGTCTCTTCCATGTCTTGGATCAAGGTTCTCTCCTCCCGAGACTTCACCACAATGTCATCGACGTAGGCCTCCATGTTTCTCCCGATCTCCCACCCTAAGGTGATGTGCATCAGCCGCTGAAAGGTCGCCCCCACGTTGTGCAGTCCGAAAGGCATGCAAGTATAGCAATACACCCCACAAGGGGTCAGGAAGGCGGTCTTCTCCACATCTTCTACCGCCAACTTGATCTGGTGGTAGCCCGAGAACGCATCCAAGAAGCACAGCAAATCACACTCGGCGGTGGAGTCGACGATCTGGTCAATGCGTGGAAGCGGGAACGGATCTTGGGGGCAGGCCTTGTTGAGGTTGGTGAAGTCGACACACATGCGCTCCTTCCCGCCTTTCTTTGGCACAACAACAGGGTTCACCAGCCACTCGGGGTACCGAACCTCGCGAATGGCACCCGCCGCCTCCAGCTTGCGGTTTTCTTGGATGATGAAGGTCTGCTTCTCCGTGGACTGTTGTCGGTGGGAACGACACCTATGGGATCACAAGAATCCCTACTACGGTTGCGGGGCGCGGGGTCGTGGGAAGAGCGGATCAAACAGATAGCACACGGTTTCTTTATCCAGGTTCGGGCCGCGAGGATGCGTAAAACCCTACTCCTGCTTTGGTGGATTGTTTATCTGTGTTCTTGAACTAGCAATGGGGCGTGAGGAGCTCCAAAAAGCCGAATCCCCCTCCTGGTCGCCTTGGGCCTCCTTTTATAGGGAAAGGGGTTGCCAAAGTGGCACACAGGAGGTGGAAAGGGTACAGTGATGCGAGGTTATCCCTCGCATTACATGACAAGGCGCATTTAATGTGTCTTGCTTAGGTGTCCTTGCTTTATCGAGGATGGAGGAGAGCCCTGTCTCGTCCGTCGCCACTCCCTCTTGCGTCGAGACGTGCCCTGGCCAGCGGTGCCCGCGGGGCCATGTAGGCAAGCAGGCAGCTGAGGTGGCGCAGTGGTGGGTCTCCACGAAGATCCGCTTGCCGCCACGCAGGTGCCTGCCCAGCTGGTTGGGTCGGCAGCTACATGCGAACGGCGGTGGAGGTTTGATTGGTGTGGGCCTGATGGTGGCCCTACGGGTGTTCTTGGCAAGGGCCTTGCCGGGGCCCCGGCAAGGGTCTTGCCGTGGCGCCTGCTATCATCCCCGGCAAGGCTCTTGCCGGGGGCCTTGTGGTCCTCCTTGGCTGGGATCCCGCCAAGGATCATCATCTTCTAAAGCGTGTATCTGATCTTGAATGTCTTCACAAACATCTGCATGCCACCATGGGGATGTCTCCCGAATCCTTGCCCCATGGGGGCAGTGGACTCAAGGGTGACTCGCTCCGTAGGTGTGGGGCAAGCTGCCACGGCAAGGGTCTTGCCGGGTTTGCTAAAACCGCCTCCCGACAAGGATCTTGCCGGGGGAGTCCGCTTCATCCCCTTTGCTCTTTGTGGTCTTGGTCTTGGCGTCGTTCTGCTTCTCTCGAGCTTCGGTCTTACCTTGGCTAACCTCCCTTGCCTTGCTCAGTGTGGTGGTGCCCGTGGCTCAGAATGCCCGTGCACAGTTGTAGGGGTACAAAAAGTGTACCCCTCTTTTTGTACACCGACAGGAGCCCCCGGGCCTGGGCCACACGTAAGCGCAAAAACGGTGCGCGGGCAGGCGGGTGGTTTTTACCGTGGTAAGTCTCTTCGCGTGCTGCGCTTCCCGCGCATGGCGCGGCGTGGGGAGGCCTGTGTGACGTGGGCGGCATGCGTGGGGATGAGCTCTGCACGCATGCGTCGCGTCGTAGTAAAGGGGGCGGTTCGCGTCTTCCCCATAAACGGAGGGAGGCGTGGAGGCGCGGCCCATTTACTGAACGGGGGGATCACATTTAATGCGTCTTGCTTAGGTGTCCTTGCTTTATCGGGGACTGGGGAGAGCCCTGTCTCGTCCGTCGCCGCTCCCTCTTGCGTCGACACGCGCCCTGGCTAGCGGTGCCCGCAGTGCCATGTAGGCAAGCAAGCAGCTGAGGTGGCGCAGTGGTGGGTCTCCATGAAGATCCGCTTGCCGCCACGCAGGTACCTGCCCGGCTGGTTGGGTCGGCAGCTGCATGCGAACGGCGGTGGAGGATTGATTGGTGTGGGCCTGATGGTGGCCCTACGAGTGTTCTTGGCAAGGGCCTTGCCGGGGCCCCGACAAGTGTCTTGCCATGACGCCTGCTGTCATCCCCGGCAAGGCTCTTGTCGGGGGCCTTGTGGTCCTCCTTGGCTAGGATCCCGCCAAGGATCATCATCTTCTAAAGTGTGTATCTGATCTTGAATGTCTTCACAAAGATCTGCATGCCACCACGGGGATGTCTCCTGAATCCTTGCCCCATGGGGGCAGTGGACTCAAGGGTGACTCGCTCCGTAGGTGTGGGGCGAGCTGCCATGGCAAGGGTTTTGCCGGGTTTGCTAAAACCGCCTCCCGGCAAGGATCTTGCCGGGGGAGTCCGCTTCGTCCCCTTTACTCTTTGTGGTCTTGGTCTTGGCGTCGTTCTGCTTTTCTCGAGCTTCGGTCTTACCTTGGCTCACCTCCCTTGCCTTGCTCAGTGTGGTGGTTCCTGTGGCTCAGACTGCCCGTGCACAGTTGTAGGGGTACAAAAAGTGTACCCCTCCTTTTGTACACCGACAACTGTCGTCTCGCCCGCTGCTTCACGGGGCGCACATTGGGGCACACCTTTAAGTGATGCTCAATCACCTCTCTCGGGACCCCCACCAGATGTTTGGGTTCCCATGCAAATATCTCCTTAATTGCGCGCAAGAACTTCACCAACGCTTCCTCCTGGTTAGGGTCGAGGTCGGCACCTATGGTAAAGGTGGCTCCTGAGGACCCGTCCTCATCGACCGGCACCTGCTTGGTTTCTGTCTTGTCTTGGGTGAACATCTGCTTCTTCTTGGTTGGTGCGGCTCCCTTGGCCTCGGAGGCGCCCGCGCCGGCGGGTTGTGCCACCGCGGCGGTCTTGAGGGCAAGCTTGAGCGCCACCAAGGCCTCCTTGGTGTCCCCCTCGATGGTGAGGACGCCCCTGCTCCCAGGCATCTTCATGAGGTTGTAAGCCGGATGGGTTGCTTCCATAAACTGGGCCAGAGCTGGGTACCCGAGGATGACATTGTACGGGAGGCCGATGTGGGCGATGTCGAAGTCGACCAGCTCGGTGCAGTAATTGTCGCGCGTGCCGAAGGTGACAGGAAGGCGGATCTGCCCCAGGGAGTGGGCGGTGCCGCCGCCGCCAACTCCTGAGAAAGGCTTGCTGAGGCGGGGCCGCTCGAGTGGTACATGAAGGAGGCCGAAGGCTTCCATGGAGAGCACGTTGAGGCCAGCGCCACCGCCGATGAGGGTCTTGGACCGTGTTGCAGATGGTGGGAGTGCAAAGCATTGGGAGCATACCCGAGCTGGCGGTGGAGACGGGGTGATCCCCTGAGTCGAAGGTGAGGTCGGCCTCGGGCGCAGCCCAGCCCAGTGGAGCCCCCGGGCGCCTGGAAGTGGCGCCGATCTAGCGAAGGAACAGCTTGATGTGACGATCCGAGGGCGGTGCTTGCGAGCCGCCGAGGAGGGTCGCGACCGCGTGGGGTGCCGGTGCCACAAAGCGGGCGACGAAGAGATCACGCAGCTCGTCCCAAGATGCCACTGTGGATCCGGGGAGGTTGAGCAGCCAGGCGCACGGCATGCCGGTCAGGGCCATGGGAAACCAGTTGGCCATGACCTTGTCGTCGCCCCTGGCCTTGAGGACGGCTTCCTCGTACACTAGCAGAAAGCCACCGGATCCGCCACGCTGTCGTAACGCGGTGGCATCTCCGGCTTGAACTTGGGTGGCCACTGCACCCGCCGCAAGGCGGGAGCAAGGGCCCGGAGCCCCCTAGCTCCGTTGCTGGCATCGGTCGCGGGAGCGGGAAGCGCTGCGCTTGCCATGGGGGCGGAGCGCAGCGGTGGTGTAGAGCGGATCGACGGAAGGAAAACTCCGGCGCACCCCTACCTGGTGCACCAAATGTCGGATTTCGGGTTCCGGCAAAACCCTTAAGGTTCGAACACTGGGGTGCGCGCGAAGATCTCCCCCTCACCAATCACGCCCTCACAGGCTTCACGATCTCTAGGCTAAGCACGACGAACTCTCAACACACGAGACACAAGATTTATGCCGGTTCGGACCATCCTTGTGGTGTAATACCCTACTCCAGTGTGGTGGTGGTGGATTGCCTCTTGGGCTAAGGATGAACAGTACAAGGGGAAGAACAGCCTCCTGAGGCGAGGTGTTCTTGTGCTTGGTGGGTGTGAGGATCGCTCGAGTGAGTTTTGGTAGGTGAGGATCCGATCCAAGAGGAGATGCTTCCTATGGTGGTGGCTAACCCTATTTATAGAGGCCCTGGTCCTCTTCCCAAATATTGAGCGGGAAGGGAGCCAACAACGGCCAATTTGAAAGGGGATAGCTAGTACAGCTTATCCTCACAAAAGTAGTCTTCATGTGCCAAAGGCTCTGGTGGTGACGCCGTCTTGGGCTCCATGGTGACCTCCATCTTGCCGTCCTGCTGGTCTTGGTCTTGTTGCACCGATATGGAAACCTTTGCCTGATGCCTCGGAACTCCTCGCCTGCGCTTGCTTCCTTAGCACCAAAGAGGAAGCAAGGACACTGTACTTGCTGGCGCCCGCCTGGTCTTGGTCGTCATGGCTCACGTCATGAGAACCTCGCGAGGTTTGCCTTGCCTTGATCTCTCCGCCCCTCGCGAGCTAGCCTAGTGAGGCCGCTCCTGAGGAGGTCTTGTGTCGCCGGCCTCGCGAGGCTTGGCCCCTTGCAAGGGTCTTAAGTGCTTGCTGGTGAAGATGGGTCGTACGGGCCCGCTTGTGGAGCCACGCCGTGGGCCGTAGGCAGACAAGTCTGGGGACCCCCGTTCCCAGAACACCAACACTTCAGCCTCAGGAGCTTCGGCCTTAGGGGCAGCGAACTGCGTCGCCTCCTCAACTGCCACCCCAGAGCAAGGATCACGGGTTCCAAAGGATGACACCTCGGGAGTCTCAGGTAGCGTTGACACCTCGGCACCCGCGCCCCAGGCCTCCAGCGATGCTTGCTCCCCTGCGTCCACTCTTGGGGCGAGATCGGCGCTGGTTGCAAGGAGAGGAACCATGAGGATGGGATTCTCGTGGGGCCCTTCAAGGCCGGCGGGACGCAGCCCCCACTCGTCGAAAGCGGGCACGCGCTCCACAAATTCCACCTTGTTCGAGCAGCGGTACAACAGGCAACTCTTCCCTGGCATGTCATCTGGCAACAGGACACCCGTCAGGACCTCGAGCACCGTTCGTCGCGCCTCCAGGTGGAGCCCGGACTCCTGAGTCTCATGCGGTCCTTGCTGCTGAGCAAGGCCCACATTGGCTGGGAATGGCGCTGAAGCGGAGCAACCCGGCGCCGGACGAACTCCTTCACCACCATAGGCGCAGTCACGCCGCGATCTTTCAGCCTCTTCAGCCTGAGCCATACAGGGACAAGGCGCGGATCAGCGAGCCTTTGGTGGCACCAACCGGAGTTGGGAATGGCAGGCGCCGACGGAGAAGAGAGCAGGGGGTTGAACACTCCGACATCAACAAATACCCATCGTGTCCGAAACTCGCTCGTGGAGGGCGGAAGCTCAAAGTCAATCCCTGTGCCGGCCGTCGCCGCCACGACCTGGAAGCTCAGGCATCCCGAGCTCTGTCGGGGATCAATCAGGTGTAATGAGAAGAAGCGGCGGAGAAGGGCCACGGAAGGAGCAATGCCCACCATGGCCTCGCAAACAAAGGCGACGATGGCGAGAAGGGTCACGGATTGGGGATCAAGGTGCAACATGTGGATCTGATAATGGGCAAGCACTGCGTTGAAGAAGGCAGAAAAAGGAGGAACCAGGCCAGCCCAGAGGGCGTTGATGAAGAATGGGACCTCGGTGGCCGTCCTGTCGACACGAGCTCGAGATGCAGGCCAGGCCACCGTTCTTCCCCACTCATTGAAGCTGGAGGTGAGCATGGGGCGCAGCTTGTCCATGGCTTCTTGGTTGAGCACCAGCGACCTGCCAATGGCAGGCTCAATGGCCGGGCGTGGCTCGGCGGAGGACAGGGGACTCTTCCCTTTCTCCGACTGGTCTAGTGCCATGGCAATGGGAGGATTGAGCTCAGACCGGATCGGGAGAGCCTTGGGCCCGGGGACTACTGTCGGCGTTCTGGAAACGGGGGTCCCCAGACTTGCCTGCCTGCGGCCCACGGCGTGGCTCTGCAAGCAGGCCCGTATGGCCCATCTTCACCAACAAGCACTCAAGACCCTCGCGAGGCGGACGACACGAGACCTCCTCGGGAGCGGCCTCACCAGGCTGGCTCGCGAGGGGCGGAGAGATCAAGGCAAGGCATACCTCGCGAGGTTCTCATGACGTGAGCCATGACGACCAAGGCCAGGCGGGCGCCAGCATGCACAGTGTCCTTGCTTCCTCTTTGGTGCTAAGGAGGCAAGCGCAGGCGAGGAGTTCCGAGGCATCAGGCAAAGGTTTCCATATCGGTGCAACGAGACCAAGACCAGCAGGACGGCAAGACGGAGGTCACCGTGGAGCCCAAGACGGCGTCACCACCAGAGCCTTTGGCAGGCGAAGACTACTTTTGTCAGGATAAGCTGTACTAGCTGTCCCCTTTGAAATTGGCCATTGTTGGCTCCCTTCCCGCTCAATATTCGGGAAGAGGACCAGGGTCTCTATAAATAGGGTTAGCCACCACAGTAGAGGGCACCGGATCCTCACCTACTAGAACTCATCTCGAGCGATCCTCAAACCCACCAAGCACAAGAATACCTCACCTCAGGAGGCTGTTCTTCCCCTTGTACTGTTCATCCTCAGCCCAAGAGGCAATCCACCACCACCACGCTGGAGTAGGGTATTACACCACAACAGTGGCCTGAACCAGTATAAATCTTGTGTCTCGTGTGTTGTGATTTCGTCGTGCTTAGCCTAGGGATCGTGAAGCGTGTGAGGGTGTGATCGGTGAGGGGGAGATCTTCGCGCGCACCCGAGTGTTCGAACCTTAAGGGTTTTGCCGGAACCCGAAATCTGACAAACTCGGTGAGACCGATTTAGTTCAAAATGTGAACGTTAGGAATCTCGATGGGACCGATTGGAACAACTTGGTGGGACCGGTGTGCTAGGGCTTATGGCAAACCTCGTCTCGGTGGTGCCGATTGCATCAACTCGGTGAGACCGAAGTGAAGCAATTGAGCAACAGAGAGTTGGTCAAGCCATCTCGTTGAGACCGATCACTATTACTGAAAATTCTGAAGAAGCACTGAGCTGCTATTGGATACTCTTGATGATCTTAAGGGCATTAGTCCCACTCTCTGTCAGCACAAGATTAATATGGAACCTGATGCTAAACCTGTTGTTGATCACCAACGATGTTTGAATCCTAAGGGCATCTCCAGCCGTTGGCCCCCCAGGAAGGGCAAAAAATTGCCCCCTGGGGGCGCTCCGGCGCTAAACCGCGCACTGGGGGCGTGATGCCCCCCAGTCGCGGCGCCCACGTTTATTTAAAAAATTCAAAATAGGCGCAAACACGACGAAATTTAACGCAAACATCGGCGAGTTCGTTCAAACTTAAACATATTTTACAAAAAAGAAAAAAAACTTCCGCGGGCTACCCCCGCCGTCTCCCTCGCCGCCTGCCTCGCCGCCCGCGCACGCGGTTTACATGCTGATGAGGTTGTAGAACCGCGTGTAGTCACCGCCGCCGTCGTCATCGTCGTCGTCGTCGCTGGCGCCGCCGCCTCCGCCGTCCCTGCTGCATCCCTCCCCCGGTTGGCGCGGCGGGTTGGACGGTCCGGGGGCGTCGGCGTCGTCGCTGTCGAGGACCACGACGCCGTGCTCGTCCTCACGCCCACGCCTGCGGGCGGCGATCTCCTCTAGGGCCCGGCATTGCCGGACCGTCTCCACGCGGAGGTAGTCGTCCCGCGCCCACCGCATGGCGTCCTCGTCGGAGAAGCCACGTCGGGCTATCTCCTCGTACTCCGCGGGGAGGCCGGGCTCTGGCTTGGGCTCGACGAGGACGAAGCGGCCGGTGGGTGGGGAGGCGTTGGCACCGATGCAGACGCCGGAGCTGCGGGTGCGCGCGCTGACCGGCGTGTCCTGGGGCTCCGGCTTGACGGGGCGGAGGCAGGGCGAGCCGCCGGACGACGAGGAGGACCCCCCGGTCTCCATGCGCCTCGGGGTCCAGGAGCTTCCCCGGCGGCGTGAGAAGGAAGGAGGAGTGGGGTACTCGAGGCGCGGCGTGTTGCCGCCCTCGATGTACTCGAGGACGGCCTCCAACGTACGCCCGGGCACGCCCCACCACCGGCGCCGGCCCTCGGAGTTGAGCCTGCCGGAGGGCTCTACACCGTTGGTGGCCTCGAGCTGCTGGGCGTGGCGGCGCCGGAAGTAGGGCTCCCAGAGCGGGCTGTCGGGGACGTACCGCGGTCCCTCCCTCGCCGCCCGCGGCAGGTTTGAGCGGATGCGTGCGATCTCCGCACGCCGCGCCGCGCCGGTGGGTACCGGGGGCACCGGCACGCCGCCGGCTCTGATCCTCCACGCGTCGGGCACCCGCATGTCCGGCGGGACCGGGTACTCGGCCTCGTAAAGGAGGCGAGCCTCGTCCTCGTGGAGATGGCAGCGGCCGAAGCCGTTCGCCGCCGCGCCGTCGTCTGGGAAGCGCTCGGCCATGGGTTCTGGAGACGGCGAGAGAGAGGAGAGGGAGGAACGACGACGGCGACGAGGGAGAGGAGAGTGGAGACTGTGATCGCCGAGCACGCTGGTGAGTGTCTTATATAGGCCGAGGCGCCGCCCGTACGCGTGGCCGCCGTGTGTACGCGTGGCCGTCGTGTGTACGCGTGGCGGGCGAGGGAGGGCGAGGGACGCGCGTCGTCCGGCCTTCACTGCGCCGCCCGTGAGGCATCAATGGCGCAGGCTGACCGGCGCGGCAGCGCGGCAGCTTTGGCATTGATTCGCCGCGGGAAACGAGGCGATGAGGACGACGAAGGGGCGATAAGAGAATCGTGTCGCTGACGCGGCGGGCCCGCGGCTTTTTCGCGCCAAAAAAGTTCGCCCGGCGCCCCCCGGCGCGCTGGGTTCGGCCTGGGTCCGCCGGCGCTGTTTTCGGCCCAGGCCGACGAAAATCGGGCTCCTGGGGGCGCGACTGGGCCGATTTTTCGGCGCCGGCGCAAAAAATACGCCTGGGGAGGCCTTCCTGGGGGCGCGGCTGGAGATGCCCTAAGATGAAAGATGAAAGAAGTGGTAAGAACTCAAATTCAGAAGAAGCAGGTATAATCTATCCCATAGCTGATAGTAGATGGGTAAGTCCCGTTCATTGTGTCCCTAAGAAGGGAGGTATTAATATTGTTCCTAATGATAAAAATGAACTTATTCCACCACTACAGAAATCAGGCACTTTGCCATATGGCTGACGGCAAAGGCATGTCTGGCAGACGGCAAAGGTCTTTGCCATCTTTATCGTCTGCCAGCAGACGTCACCATGTCCGGCTAAATGAACTACGGCAAAGGGCACTTTGTCGTCTGCTGGCGGACGACAAAGATGCAAAGGCCTTTGTCGTCAGCCAGCAGACGGCAAAGGCATGGATGGCACATGTTAGGATTAGGTCCGTTAAGGGATTAACGGCGTGCTTTGCCGTCTGCTGGCAGAGGGAAAAGACCTTTGCATCTTTGCCGTCTGCCAGAAGACGGCAAAGTGACCGAATAGGCCAGCCCAGGTACCCCCCCTAGGTAACTACCACGTGGCTCGCTATGCCGTCTGCTGGCAGACGGCAAAGATGCAAAGTTCTTTGTCGTCTGCCAGCAGACAGCAAAGAGACCATATAGGCTAGCCCAGTGCCCTCCCAGGTTGCAGAGGTAGGTGCCATGTGGCAGCTTTGCCTTCTGCTGGCAGACGGCAAACCTCTTTGTCGTCTGCTAGCAGACGGCAAACCTCTTTGTCGTCTGCTAGCAGACGACAAAGTGCCTGTACTGCCCCTTTTGTCTATTTTTTCTTAAATTCAATCAATTTCAGAGATATATACATTTGAAAATACTTTCAACAAGCATACATATCCCTGCCATATGGATATGATCATCCAACACATATACATACCAACTCAAAAGTCCATATCCAACATATATATAGCCAACATATATCCAACAACAAGCATACAATGGTCTCATCCATGCATACATATATAGGTAGCAAGTTTCACATTGTTCATCCTACAAAATCAAAACAAAAAGGAAGGACAAGGAGAAGAGTAGGCTCCATCAACGCAAGCTTCCGTGATCTAAAGCAAATCTGAAATTGGGAAAGAAGAAAGTTAAAAGAAGAAGAAGACGAAGAAGAAGAAGTAGTAGTAGAAGAAGAATTTTTCTTCTCTTTCTTTTTCTCCTCTCCTTTATCTTCTTCTTCTTCTAGCGAAGGTAACTTAGGTAATTATGCCTTAGCTAAGCTAGGTAAAAATGCTAAGTGTAGGTCACTTCAGAGCTAAGCTAGGTAAATAGGTCATTTTGGAGGTTAGTAAGGTTATTATGTCATTTTCGAGGAAAGTAAGCTAAGTACATGTCATTTTGGAGGTAACCAAGATTATTATGTCATTTTTTACCTAGGTATGCTAAGTATGTCATAAATGTACTAAACTCCCCTTTCGGGGGGCATTCCGATTTCCCTAATATCATCATTATTTGCCACGCGAATCCAGATTGAGATTGAGGCAATTAAGTTAATTAAATTTTCGGCTAAGTATAGGTCATTTTTAGCTAACCTATGTAGTTATGCCATTTTTGAGCTAACTAAGCATATTTATTCATTTTGGAGGACAAAATGGTAAGTGTAGGTCATTTTTGAGCTATCATAGTTAAAATCGGTCATTTTGGAGGAAAATAAACTAATGATATGACATTTTGGAGCTAAACCAAGGTTGTTATGCCATTTTTTACCTAACTATGCTAAGTATGTCATAAATGAACTAAAGAAGCTAAGTATAGGTCATTTTTTAGCTAACCTTGGTAGTTATGCCATTTTTGAGCTTACTAAGCATATTTGTTCATTTTGGAGGACAAAATGGTAAGTGTAGGTCATTTTAGAGCTATCCTAGTTAAAATCAGTCATATTGGAGCTAGGTAAGGTTATTTTGTCATTTTGGAGGAAAATAAACTAATTATATGATAGTTTGGAGCTAAACCAAGGTTATTATGCCATTTTTTTACCTAAGTAAGCTAATTATGTCATAAATGAACTAGCTAAGCTAAGTATAGATCATTATTGAGCTATCCTAGGTAGTTATGCCATTTTTAGCTAACTAAGCATATTAAGTCATTTTGGAGGAAAAAATGCTAAGTTTAGGTCATTTTATAGCTATCCTAGGTAAAATATGTCATTTTGGAGCTAAGTAAGGTTATTATGTCATTTTCGAGGAAAATAAGCTAAGTATAGGTCATTTTGGAGCTAAATAGGTCATTTCTTAAGCTAAGTATGCATTTGTTAAGCAAAACACTTGGGAAAACTTACCATCATCACAGAGGTGCAGGATCGGTCAGGTTTGCGCCAGTGCCAGACGGAGAAGGACCGGTCGGGGTTGAGCCAGTGCCAGACGGAGAAGGATCGGTCAATGCTTGTCAGGAGGCATGTTGCACCAAAGATCATTTGCAATGTCTCATTAGCATGATGCAACTCAAATGTGAATACTAGTAACTGGTGACCATTCAAATGGAACTCACCGTGGGCGCTATACCAATCTAGGGCATCGGCGGAGGGGTCTGACCGTTGCTCTGGCACATGGACTACACATTTTGTTTTCACGAGTCAGTCATATTAGTTAGTAATGAAACGAACATTACGTGCATGATTTGGCTAATATGCAAGAGAAACTTACCATGAGGAGCTCGTATAGGGACCGGTGAGATGCGCCGTTCCGGTTCCTCTCCTCCTCCAACAGCCTAGCCGTCTTCTCCTCCATGTCCCTCTCCCTCTCCACCGCCTGCCTGTTTGCCTCCGCCAGAAGTTCCTGGGCCCTAGCCTCAATGGCGAGCTCCATTGGCCATGGACGAGGCGTTATCTCAGGATCAGAGCTCGTCTGGCGCTTCCTGATCTCTGGGAGAGTTCTAGGACAACATATCAGTCCATCCCCAATGGCTACCGAGCCATGGTACCTCTCGCCACTAGATATCATCACGAGCTCTGGATCAAAAGGACTCTGGCTTGGGTTGAAGTCCTCCCCTTTCCTCGTCTTCCCAACGTCTCTATACCTCACGAGTTTGTTGTGGGAGGAGATGTTGGTGAAACTCTCTGGATGATCGAGGTCAGACTCAGAGAATGCCTTGGCCTTCTTGTACGAGGCAGTATGGGCCATGGCATAGAGCTCGAACACCGGTGGCACCTCCTTCTTGTTGTGTCGCGCCTAAAAGAGAGGACCAAAATATTAGTTAAGGTCTCAAGCTAGCATGAAGAATCAAATTGCATGAATCATGAAGCAAACCACATACCAAGTTATCCCCGTACTCAAACAGGTTGGAGCTCCCTTGATGGTGTGGCACACCTTGCATTTGGGCACACTTATCCTTGGCCTTGTTGTGGACGGCTAGCCATTGGGGAGAGCACCACTCATACACCAACGCCTCCCAACAGTCCATCCTATCCGCACACCAGCTCGGGGGCACCTAAGTTAGACAAAAGAAATTTTAGTGCCATGCCTATGAATCAAATCAAGGAAACTAAGTACGAGGCCTTAAGAATAGGTAATTACCTTCATGTACTTCTCCTTACTCAGAAACTTGGCACGACACTTCGTCTTGGACCTCTTAATGTTAGTCGAGGCGTAGTAGTCTCGAACAGCCTGCACCCGAGCCTCGTGTCGTAAGTTCTGAAGTAGGCGCTTGCACTCGGCTTCGACAACCATAGCCGCATCCGCCTCGTGTTCCTTAGGACACCTGTAGAAGGTCTGCAATCAAACAAGACAACACCGATTAGTAAAATCACTAGGTATTGTTGATTTTTAATTATGTAAAGGAGAAATTACCCAAAACATCTGGATCACATATCGGCCACCGTCTCGCACAATACACCATCGACCCTCTCCTTGGGCGGGGCCGGGGCAGCCAAGTACAACTCCCAACTTAGTGCTAGCTATGGAACCTCACCCTCACTGGGCAACGTGACCCACCCCGGGAAGTTCTGCCGGCAAAGCACACCAAGGACCTGGTTGAGCTTGCAGATACCCCGGGCGTGTGTCCAACCCCTGCAGTATGACAAGGCCAACACATTAGATATTAATTTGAAGAAACATGAAGGAAAAAGGTTAAAAAAGAGTAAATGCACTTACTTCTCCCCACGGGCGGGAACTTTGTACCACCACGTTGGTAGACCTTCTTGCCCACCTCAACCAACTCGCCCTCGCTATAGCTGTCCTTAGAAAAGCTGTCCTCACCACCATCAGCATGGCCACTAGCCTCTGGAGTCACGTGGGACGAAGACTCTAGGACCGGAGTCTCGTGGGACGAAGACTCTGGGACCCGAGTCTCGTGGGACGAAGGCTCGGCGACCCGAGGCTCATCGGCCCCAGGCTCATGGACCGAAGTCCGAGACAGGTCCACGTCAGACGGGTCCACCTGAGATGGAGCAATCATGTGGTCGGGAGAATCAGCTGGGGGTGGCGGCGAGGAAGGCGTAGCAGCCTTCCTACCTCTCCTGCCACCACGTCCACCTCTAGCACCCATCTTCGTCTTCCCCCGACCTCTCGCGGCTGAAGAAGAAGCGCCCGCCGGTGTCTGCATACTGTCTACCAGCGCTCTCCGGAGGTGCTGGGGTGTAATAATAGCACCCCTCCCAGCACGCGCCGAGGAAGGAGGCTCGGAGCGCTCTCGACCCGCGCCCACCATTTGTCAACACCTGCAATGACAAAGAGTAAAAGAAATTAGTACAACATAAACATACTAAAAAATTGAAGTGTATCATCATCATGAACATAATAAAAAATTGAATACATAACTAGTACAAATGCCCGTGCATTGCAACGGGCGTAGAATCTTGCAAAAATCTGCTCCATGTATCCTTCCGCGCCATTTCTTATATTTAAATTTGATAAACGTCAGTATTGATGTTACACTAATTAGAGTTGTTAAGTTTGTTTCTTTGGTTCTGCCTATACGAACATAGCAAAGGATACCACTGCAGATATTTACAGCAAAATAATTCATTAAAATAATCTGCTCTATTTACAATCAGTATTCTGGTCTTAATTAGCTTGCAAGTAAAATGAAGACCAACTAAATAATTCATTAATTGGATGATATGTAGGAAAACAAAGGGAAAAACACTGGGCTGTCATCTTCTGACTTGTCTTGCTTCTGAAGATCAGACATGTTCTCAGCTATATATCATTCTAATATACATCTACAGAATCATGAAGTAAAAGTAGAGAGAATGATTACATAGAATCTGGCAACCTTAATCAGATAGAGACATGCAACAACAATAAAAAAGACAATGAAAGATTCTAGTGAACATGTCTGATAACCTGATAACCTGTAGAATGGCACATATCATTCCAAATTCTAATGTTTACATATCAATCTAGGAAAGAGATAATTATATCATGCAAAAGAAGTGCGCAAAAATGGAACAAATTGAATATCCACATAGTTGCAAATTGTCATTAGAACGTTGTCAATTGTGTACTTCTATTAATTCAGCGGATAATGGAGACTATCAACAGTGCCAAACTATAACAGGCTTGCTCTAATAACTGCATCAGATCAATCGTCTAGCACATTCAAATTGCAGAGAGAGAACAAGCAAATCAAGTAAAAAATAGGAGAGCAGCCATGGGAGAACTAACAACTATTCTTGCCTCCAGATTTCTTTTCTAGGCTGTTCACATGTGTTCCCTTGATTGCATGGAGGCCTAAAGCAGTCAAGGTTTTCTCGATGAGACACCGGCATCCTGAGGGGGGTGGGAATGTATAGATATGAAGGGTAGGGATCTCCGCCAGATCCGGCGACCTGGAAAGCATGTGCTGCGGTGGGGAGGAGGGGCGCGGGCTTATGCTCCGCCGTCCAGATCGGGGGCGTGCACGGCGAGATGGCGTTGTCTCCATTGTAGAGGGCTCACCACTTCAGGGGAAGGTGGGAGACAACAGCTCTTCCTCCTCTGGTCGTCCCCTGGCGGCCGGCGCGGCACCAGATCGCCCTTGCTTGCTCATAAAGGCCACTCTCGGCATAGGTATGTATCAACGCATTCCAAATTCGCCTGTCAACACCTGCCTCTTGATTCAGTCCTTCCATGAAATTTTCTGCATGCTGCCAGAGTTTTGTCTTCCCATATGCTTCCATTATGGTTACTCTAGATGGAAGAGTATTTAGCCAAACACCAGACTGTACAGCTTCATCCATCATTTGGTGAGCAGTTCCTAGGAAGCCCAATTTACAGTATGTAGAGATCATACTCTCGTATATCTTCTGGGAAGGCTCTACGCACAGAACACCTGAGAAGCTTCAAGCAAGAATTCAGCCTCCTCAAGGCATGTAATCAGGCACTCATACAAGTTACAATATAGGCCAAAAGATCCACACACTAATGTCGGCATACTGCTGTACTCTTGAAGGGCAGCAACGATCTTCTGGTTTTTGCACAGAAGCATGATGGAACATTCAGATATCAATTTATGGGAGCTGGGGACATGCTCTCCGATGCATTGAAGCAAAGAGAGGCCTTTTGCATGCTTTCCCATTGTTTCATAAGCATCCAAAGTGGACAGTAAACTCTTACTGTCAGGCTTGTGTCCTTGTAGGCATGCGTGCTTTAACATCATAGCACCCTGAAAAATGCAACCCGCCTTGATGAGTACACTATATACCAGTTGCCGATCCATTTGACAAACAACCACCATGTCTTGCATAACTCCTTCAATCTCCTCATGTTCATTTCCTTTTGCAAGTGCAGCAAGCATAACCTGATACAAGGTGTCATCTGGCACATAACCATCATTCATCATTGTCCGATACAGAGCCATCAATTTTTTTGTCTCACCAAACCTTGCGATAATGTCCAGCATAACCAAATAGGCTAAGCGACCAGGTTTGACACCTGACACAACCATACGATCAAATGTCTGCTCCGCCGCTCGTCCTGCCTCCCACCTTTGGCATATGCACATATCAAAGCACTGAAGGTTACCAGTGTTGGCTTTAATCTTGCACCCACCATCTCCTCCAGCACCTTCCCTGCATCAAAAATCATATACACCTTTCCCAGAGAATCAATCAAGACAGTGTAAGTCACAACATCTGGAGTGCGGCCTATGGCTCTCATCTCATCATACAGACCAAGTGCCAAGTCAAGCCTGCCCATCTTCCCATACATATGGATCATGGTATTGTAAGTAATTCCATCCTTCCTGAACCCAGCCTTAACCAATTCCTCACACACCTGCTCCACTGCGTCGACATCTCCTTCCTTCGCAGAAGCATGCAGGAGAGAATTATAGGTAACTGTATCCGGCTTAAAACCCTTGTGTAGTAGCTCCATGAACATCTGCCCAGCCTCCAGTGCTATCCCACACCAGCCATGAACTAGCACCATGGCATTGTACGTCCACAAGCTGGCCGACACTCTGAATCAATCATCTCTTGGAACACCCCCACTGCATCGTCTAGAATGGAACCTTGCGAGCAAGCATTGATTAGGGTGTTGTAAGTGATAACGTCCGGCCTGAGCCCAGCTTGCCGGACTTCGTGTAGGAGATCAAAGGCGGCGCCAGGGGGTAAACACCCAGACTTTTGCGCTGGCATTGATCAGAGTGTTGAAGCTGACCAGGTCGGGCTCGATCCCCTGGCTGAGCATTGCGTCAAGCAGCTGCCGAACATCCAAAGTGGCCAGAGCGGGCGTACACGCCCAGCATGGCGTTAAACACCTGCATGGTGGTGCCCTCCCCAGCGAACCGGAGGAAGACCTCCTCCACGAGCCCGTCCTGGCGAGCGCGACCGAGGACCCCGAGCAGGACGCGATGACGTGGGGGCCCGGGGTCCGTTGCTGCTCGCCACGAGCCACTCGAAGGCGCCGAGCGCGCGCCGCCAGGAGGCCGCGCCCATGACACACACGACATAGGCGACACATCGTCGAGCACCTCCGCGACGGGCGCACCGGGGGCAGCGCCAGGAGGCGGTCCGTTATTTCCGAGACACGCTCCCGCCAGTCCCGCGCCTGGCACAGCGCGAGCTTGCTCAGCTTCTTCAGCCTCCCGCGGTGGGCACGCGCGTCCAGCGGCTCGACGGAGAAGGCCGAGGTGTCGGAGGCGGAGGGCGCGTATGGGTCCTCCGCAGGCTCCGGCCTCGTCCGGCTGGGAGGAGGAGGGGCGACGTTGGCGGCGGGGAAGCGGGGCGCGGGGAGGTGCAGGAAGCGGAGGTGGGTCCAACGGACGGAGGGGTCGATGAAGGGGTAATCGAAGTCATCGTCGGCGCGGCAACAGATCCGGCCGGCACGGCAACAGATCACGCGCCACCCGGCGGCTGGGATCGGGAGGCGAGGAGGAGAGAGAGGAGAGCTCGTGCTCCCCCTCCCCGCGTCCTCCTCCTCCTGGTCCGCCGACGCCATCGGGGCCCCCGGCCGCCAACCTGGCCGCGAGCTCCTCCGGAGGCGCGGATGCGCTCGCCGGCGCCGACTGGCGACCCGCGGCCACCACGGCACCGGATCGACCGCCGCTCGGGATGGGGCACCCCCTGGCGGAGGCGAGGGAGAGAGGAGAGCCCGATGGGTTTCTGCTTTTTTTCTCACTTTAAAAGGACCGTGGGTTTAATACTATAAATTGTAGGGGTTTATCTGCAAAATACCTAACCGAAACGTTTTCTCCCTTGAGAAAGGACTGCGGGTTGAATACTAAAAACGGAGGGATTTTCCTGCAAAACTGCCACGACATACGACCAGAAGCGATCGGTGGTTTATTATTAGGGAGAGATAATATGAACTAATTAATAATATATATATTTACATACTAATAATTGAATACCTGACATTACTAATATTACTCTTCATCGTCTATATATGCTCCGAGATCAATAAATGCATCATCATCATCACTATCAGTAATGACGTGCTCATCATCATCATCAATAAATGCATCAACATGTGGAAGGCCTCCTTTACTTAATCGGTCAAGCATTGACAGGTCATCCGCAACAATAACCTCTTCTAGTTCCAGCCCTTCTTGTTCCCGCTCAAGGGTGAAGTCAGATTCATTGTCGCTGTCTACTTCAATGTTCTGGTGTGAAGTAGAGCGGTTCTTGAAACGTTTTTTTTTGGAAAGACGTGTTTCTTGGAAGAATTCTCCTTCATATGTGACTGGGTTAATGTGAGGTTCATAATCCTCTTCATTGGGGGGAGGTGGTCTAACACGTGGCGGCACTTCATAAATGACATCCCAACCATTGAGATTTGGATCACTTTGACAGGCCCACGGTAGATAAAAAACTTGGGTTGCCTGTTGAGCCGTAATATAGACATTGGGAACATTCAAATGGGTGCTTTGTTTGATTTCCACTAGCCCTATATGTTCATGAGTCTATATGTTCATGAGTCCTTCTAGTCTCCTTCGGCTGGAACCAATAACATTTGAAGACTACAACGTTTGGTGGGTTTGCACCATAGAATTGAAGTTCATAAATTACTTCAACTCTTCCATAATACTGGGTATCTCCTTCGTCGATAGCAGAGACACAACAATTTGTAGACTTTCGGTCGGCCATAGATAGCTCTTTGCCATAGATATGAAAGCGATACCTGTTGATGTCGTATTTGTCAAATGAACAGACCTTAAAGTCAAAACCATTAGCGACTTGTCTCAATTCTGCATCCATAAACTCTGAATTAGCCTACAAGTTTAGTACGAAAGGATTGTTGCATTAGCCGCAAATTAGACGAAGAAATGAAATGGTCTAATGAAAATTACCGTTTGTTGAACCAAGAGATGAAACCGGGATAGCTGCCTCCATGCTTTGCGAGAAGCTCATACTCTTCGACGGAATCCTTTTGGATCACTGCTCCATACGAGAATTTGGCGACATATCGATTGTATCAAATATATCTGGGAATAAGAGCAGTTCAAAGGAGTTAGAAGTTGCGAAACAATGTACCAAGAACTTACTTGATGTACGTCTGCACTTCTGTTAGGTTGTTGAAGATATACAACGAAATTGTCCGCCATTCTTCGACATCCAACGTTAAGGAATTAGAAGCACCGGCTGGTGCGAGATTCCCTTTGAATAGGCTGAGGTTGGATCCACCCTTTTTAGGGTCGCCAGCATTGTACCGAGGCTTCGGATTATGCAAATGACGATTTTTGGCTTCATAGTGTGTTGTCACGAAGTCTGCCGCCTCCTCGGTAATGAATGCCTCGGCCATCGATGCTTCAATTCTACATTTATTTTTACATTTTGCTCGAATCGTCTTCTGCATCCTCTCAGTTGCATAGCACCAATGATTTTGCACGGGCCCTTCCAATCTTGCCTCGGTCGGGAGATGCAAAATCAAGTGTTGCATTGGATTAAAGAAGCCCGACGGAAAGATCTTCTCTAACTTGCAGATCAACTCCGGCGCCAACTCTTCCATTTCTTCTAGCGGACCAGGCAATAGTTCTTTTGCACAAAGAACATGGAATAAATAGCTCAGCTCTGCCAGTACTAGCCATTCATCCTCGGGGATGAAGCCACACAACATCACTGGCATTACCCGCTCAATCCATATGTGCCAATCATGACTCTTGAGACCAAATATCTTCAATTTTCCAAGACTCGCTCCCCTCTTTAGATTCGTTGCATACCCATCGGGGAACATCAACTGCATTTTCACCCACAAGATAATTTCCCTCATAGCTGGCCTTCCAAGATTGAACCATGCCTTTAGCTTTGTCCAATTCTGCTTTCCTTTTGGTGGTTGCATGTTTTGTAATGGTCTATCACATAGCGCCTCCAGATTGACTCTAGCTTTAGTATTATCCTTTGGCTTCCCCTCTATGCCGAACAATGTACCAAAAAGTGCCTCGGCGATATTCTTTTTAGTGTGCATCACGTCGATGTTGTATGGGCAAAGGAGGTCTTTGAACTAAGGCAGATCCCACAAGCATGTCTTGTGAGTCCAGGCGTGTTTCGAATTATACCCCTTGAAATACCCTGGAAGCTCTGGATCTGGCTCGAGGGTGTTTAACTGATCCAGGGTCTCTTGGCCTGTCAACGCAAGTGGTGCAGAGTTTTTGACAACTCTACCTTTGATGAAGTTCTTCTTATCTTTTCTGAACTTATGGTGAGGATCCAAGAACTACCTATGCAAGTCGAAGCAAGAAAACTTGCGACCGGCCTGAAGCCAACGAAACTCAAGAGCTTCCTTGCATGTGGGACGGGAACGTTCCATGCACACACACCAGCCAACGAATAGCGCATACGCCGACAAGTCATGCGTCGAGTACATGTACCAGACGCGCATTATGAAGTTCTGTTTGCTAAAGGCGTCATATATATTGAACCTATTATCCCAGGCTTCTTGCGATTCGTCCTTCAGCGGCTGCATGTACACATTCATATTCTTTCTCGGATAGTTGGGCCCTGGAATTATCAACGTCAGGAAAATGTTCTTTCTTTGCATAATCTATCCGGGGGGAGATTGAGTGGAATGACAAATACGGGTCAACAACTGTATTGGGCTGTCGTCAGACCAAACACACTGAACCCATCCGTGCTGATGGCGACTCGAGGATGCCTCGGATCTACCGCTTTGTCCTCATGTAATTCATCGAAGCGCTTCTACGCTTCACCGTCCGATGTGTGTAGCATCATCAGCTTCCCATCTGCATCTAGTTGGGTTCTTTTGCTCATTTTGTGCCATGTAATCTGTCAGGCCGTCTCTTCGACCATGAAAAGACATTGAAGTCTTGGTACGACTGGCATATACCGAAGAACATTAACGGGGATTTTGGCCTGCGTCTTCTCACCCATACCATTGTCTACCACAACATACCTGGATGACTTTCAAATGGGACAATAGTTCAAGTCTGTATACTGAAGCCTAAATAAGGCACATCCTTTCTCACAGGCATTTATCTTCTAATAGGGCATCTTAAGAGCACGGAGGATTTTTTTCTGACTGGTACATGTTTGCAGGTAGTACATGGCCTTTGGGTAGAAAATGCCCAAATACTATCATCATCGCATCGTAGCATTCTCTGCCCAAGTTGAATTGAGCCTTCAAAACCATTGTTGTGAGATGGTATCCAGCTAACAAAGCTCAGTGTGCTAGTGGAGAGGACGTTTTGAAGACTCCAACATTTCATTGAAGGCCTTTGCCGATTCCTCCATCTGATCGTCCGAATCCCGAGCGTCATCAAAGTTTTGCACCATGTCTTCCATCCCGGTACCATGCTCGTTGGTGCGACGACGAACCACCTCGGCTCTAGCACGTTGGGCAGACTCACCATGAAATATCCAGACCGTATAACTAGGCGTAAAACCAAACTTCTGTAGGTGTTTACTCATTATAAGCTCGTCCGTCCTATGATAGTTGTCGCACCGGGCACAGGGGCACCAGCTTATTGTCTGGCCATTTGCAAATGCGGCTCTCACAAACCCCTTGGTTTTTGTTAACCATTCATCTGTCATGTCTTTCTGACTAGTGTGACCGGTGTACATCCACGCACAATCACTCATATTGCGTAGCTACTGTACACACAAGAAATATATACATGATTCAGCAAACCATATCCATCAATTAAGGGAGTTTGTCACTTTTATTAAGTCCTAATCCCACCCGAGTATGTGTAGATTGGGTTCGTTTTCCCATGCTCTGCTCAGGATCCGACGCAAAATTTTAGCAGCACCTCCCCGCTGTTCTCCTGATACACGTCTCGACAGTAAGCAGAGAGGATGTGTACCCAGAGAACAACAGGGAGGCACTGACGAAATTCTTTATCGGATTCGTAGCAGAGCACATGGGAAAACGAACCCAATCTACACATACTCGGGCTGCCCATGGATAACGTTGTACAATTTGAAAGAATCACGGTTATAAATATGCAAATGCATGCATATTTATAGATGTAACCCTTTTGAACGGGAGACGCATAGTGGTCACGCATACTGATGATTGAAGACACCTATAGCTAGCAAGTTTCATCGGCTCAAAGACCAAAACAGAGCAAATGAATGGGGGAGGAGGAGATGTCATTTGTGCCCACCCACGAACGCAGGAGCGGAGCTCGTCGAACGCACAGGGATGTCGTCGAACACCAGACCCTCGCAGCGACGAAACAACTGTACATTTAAAACCACCTGATCAACACAAATATGATGTTATATATATATATATATATATATATATATATATATATATATATATATATAATCCAAAAATATATGACCTAACTCATAATTCACAAATATATGACCCCGTCGGCCTCTGGAAGGCCGACGAGCACCTTTTCGGGAGGTGTCGGGGGTCGGGGTGTCGGGGGTGTCATGTCGGGGTTGGGGTGCTGTGTCGGGGTCGCGGTGTCGGGGTGTTGTGTCGAGGTCGGGGCGTCGGGTCGGGGTCGGGGTGTCGGGGTCAGGGGGTCAGGGTGTCGGGGTCGAGATGGCAAATCCTCGACGCCTCGACCCCTCGGTGACCCTTTTCCCCTCGACCCCTTTTCCTCTCGACCCTCAACCCCTTGACACCTCGATCCTCGACCCCTAGACCCTCGACTCCTTTTCCCCTCGATCCTCGACCCGTGGACCACTCGGTGACCCTCGACCGCTCGGCGACCCTCCTTTTCTACTTTTCCTACTTTTTTTCATCTTCTTCTTCTACTTTTTTTCATCATCATCATCATCTTCTTCTTCTTCTTCTACTTATTGTTCTTTTTTTCATCATCTTCTTCTTCCTCTTCTTCTTTTACTTTTTTTCATCTTTCTTGTTTATTCTTAAAAAACAGAAAAAAAAACCCTAAACTAAACGAACCTAACCTAAACTAAATCTAAAAAACAGAAAACACAAAAACTCACCACAGGGAGGGGCGCGGGTTGAGGAGGCAGGCCACGGGGAGGGGGCGCGGGTTGAGGAGGCTCAGGGGAAGGGCAAGCGGCGACGGTGCGGCTCCAGCGGTGGGGCGAGGCAGTGATACATCTCCAACGTATCTATAATTTTTGATTGCTCCATGTTATATTATCTACTGTTTTGGACCATATTGGGCTTCATTTTCCACTTTTATATTATTTTTGGGACTAACCTATTAACCAGCCCAGCCCAGAATTGCTGTTTTTTGCCTTTTTCAGAGTTTCGAAGAAACGGAATATCAAACGGAGTCCAAACGGAATGAAACCTTCGGGAACATGATTTTCTCACCGAACATGATCCAGGAGACTTGGACCCTACGTCAAGAAAGCTCCGAGGTGGGCACGAGGTACGGGGGCGCGCCCTACCCCCCCTCCCCCAGGCGCGCCCCCACCCTCGTGGGGCCCAAGGAGCTCCACCGACGTACTTCTTCCGCCTATATCTACCTATGTACCCCCAAACGATCAGATACAGAGCCAAAAACCTAATTCCACCACCGTAACCTTCTGTACCCACGAGATCCCATCTTGGGGCCTGTTCCGGAGCTCCGCCGGAGAGGGCATCCACCACGGAGGGCTTCTACATCATCATAGCCCCTCCGATGAAGTGTGAGTAGTTTACCTCAGACCTTCGGGTCCATAGTTAGTAGCTAGATGGCTTCTTCTCTCTTTTTGGATCTCAATACAATGTTCTCCCCATCTCTCGTGGAGATCTATTCGATGTAATCTTCTTTTTACGGTGTGTTTGTTGAGACCGACGAATTGTGGGTTTATGATCAAGATTATCTATGAACAATATTTGAATCTTCTTTGAATTCTTTTATATATGATTGGTTATCTTTGCAAGTCTCTTCAAATTATCAGTTTGGTTTGGCCTACTAGATTGGTTCTTCTTGCAATGGGAGAAGTGCTTAGCTTTGGGTTCAATCTTGCGGTGTCCTTTCCCAGTGACAGTAGGGACATCAAGGCACGTATTGTATTGTTGCCATCGAGGATAACAAGATGGGGCTTTTATCATATTGCATGAATTTATCCCTCTACATCATGTCATCTTGCTTATGGCGTTACTCTGTTTTTAACTTAATACTCTAGATGCATGCTGGATAGCGGTCGATGAGTGGAGTAATAGTAGTAGATGCAGGCAGGAGTCGGTCTACTTGTCTTGGACGTGATGACTATATACATGATCATACCTAGATATTCTCATAACTATGCTCAATTCTATCAATTGCTCAACAGAAATTGTTCACCCATCGTAAAATACTTATGCTCTTAAGAGAAGCCACTAGTGAAATGTATGGCCCCCGGGTCTATCTTCATCATATTAATCTTCCTTCACTTTATTATTGCTTTTGCTTTTTACTTTGCTTTTATTTTACTTTGCATCTTTATCACAAAAATACCAAAAATATTATCTATCATCTCTATCAGTTCTCACTCTCGTAAGTGACCGTGAAGGGATTGACAACCCCTTATCGCGTTGGTTGCGTGGAGTTATTTGCTTTGTGCAGGTACAAGGGACTCACGCGTAGCCTCCTACTAGATTGATACATTGGTTCTCAAAAACTGAGGGAAATACTTACGCTACTTTGCTGCATCACCTTTCCTCTTCGGGGAAATCCAACAGTGCTCAAGAGGTAGCAGGCGGTGCGGCGCGACTCCGACGATGGGGCAGGGCAGGGTAGCTGCCGCGGCCTGTGTCCGCTGGGCGGGGCGGGCGGGCGGGTGGGCCAGCGACGGGGCAGGCTCCGGGGGCGGGGCTGGCCGGCGGTGCCTCGGGCTCTGGTGGTGGCACCGGGCAGCGGCGGCTCAGGCACGGGGGCGGCGCAGGTGAGGTGAGGGGATAGAGAGGGGTGGGGCGCGGGGCACTGCCATTTTTAGTTAGGTCAAATTTCTTTGCCGTCACAGCAAAGAGCCTAGATAGTGGGGTGGGGCCGGGGGGAACGGCCGTTAGGTTGGCCATTTTCTTTGCCGTCTGCTAGTAGAAGGCAAAGAGGAGGCCCGTTAGGTTGTTCTCGTTAGTGGGCCAACCTCCCTCTTTGCCGTCTGCTAGCAGACGACAAAGCTTCTATGCCGTCTGCTAGCGGACGACAAAGACATGGCTGACGGCAAATATGATCTTTGCCATCAGTTTTTTGTAAGCTGATGGCAAAGACCTTCTTTGTCGTCAGCTAGCAGACGACAAAGAACTAGCTGACGGCAAAGATCCTGATTCCAGTAGTGCACAAAGAATTGTTACTGGCTATAGAATGGTAATTGATTTCAGAAAGTTAAACAAAGCTACTAGAAAATATCATTACCCTCTGCCTTTTATTGATCAAATGCTAGAAAGACTATCTAAGCACACTCATTTTTGTTTTCTTGATGGATATTCTGGTTTTTCTCAACTACCTGTTTCACAACCTGATCAAGGGAAAACCACATTTACTTGTCCTTTTGGAACTTATGCTTATAGACATATGACTTTTGGTTTATGCAATGCACCTGCTACCACAAAGATGTATGATTGCTATATTCTCTAATTTTTGTGAAAAGATTGTTGAGGTTTTCATGGATGGTTTTCCGTTTACTTAACTTATTTTGATGATTGCTTAAGCAACCTTGATCGAGTTTTGCAGAGATGTGAACAAACTAATATTGTCTTAAATTGGGAGAAGTGCCACTTTATGGTTAATGAAGGTATTGTCTTGGGACATAAAATTACTGAACGAGGTATTGAGGTGGATAAAGCTAAAGTTGATGCAATTGAGAAAATGCCATGTCCTAAAGAGATATTTGTAGTTTCCTCGTTCATGTTGGTTTCTATAGGAGGTTTATTAAAGACTTCTCTAAATTTCTAGGCCTCTTACAAATCTTTTACAAAAGGATGTTCCATTTGTTCTTGATGATGATTGTGTAGAAGCCTTAGAAACACTTAAGAAAGCCTTAACTTCTACACCTATTGTTCAACCACCTGATTGGAACTTGCCTTTTGAAATTATGTGTGATGCTAGTGATTATGATGTTGGTGCTGTTCTAGGACAAAGAGTTGATAAGAAATTAAATGTTATTCATTATTCTAGTAAAACTCTAGACAACGCTCAACGAAATTATGCTACTACTGAGAAAGAATTTTTAGCAGTTGTGTTTGCTTGTGATAAATTCAGATCTTACATTATTGATTCTAAAGTAATTGTTCACACTGATCATGCTGCTATAAAATATCTTATGGAAAAGAAATATACTAAACCTAGACTCATTAGGTGGGTTCTATTGCTACAAGAATTTGACTTACATATTACTGATAGAAACGGAGTTGAGAACCCCGTAGCTGATAACTTTTCTAGGTTAGAAAATATTCTTAATGACCCACTACCTACTGATGATAGTTTTCCCGATGAACAACTAGCTGCAATAAATGTTTCTCATAACACTCTTTGGTATGTTGGCTATACTAATTACATTGTTGCTAAATATATACCACCTAGTTTCATATACCAACAAAAAAAACTTCTATGATTTAAGACATTACTTTTGGGATGACCCACACCTTTATAAAGAAGCAGTAGATGGTATTATTAGACGTTGTGTACCTGAGCATGAACAGGAAGAAATCCTACAGAAATGTCATTCCGAAGCTTATGGAGGACATCATGCGGGAGATAGAACTGCTCACAATGTATTGCAATCTGGTCTTTATTGGCCTACTCTCTTCAAGGATGCACGTAAGTTTGTTTTATCTTGTGATGAATGTCAAAGAATTGGTAGTATCGGTAAGCGTTGGGAAATGCCTAGGAATTATTGTTGGGGAACGCAGTATTTCAAAAAAAAACTACGATCACGCAAGGTCTATCTAGGAGATGCATAGCAATGAGCGGGGAGAGTGTGTCCACATACCCTTGTAGACCGAAAGCGGAAGCGTTTAGTAACACGGTTGATGTATTCGAACGTCTTCACGACCCAACCTATCCAAGTACCGAACGTACGACACCTTTGTGTTCAGCACATGTTCAGCATGATGACGCCCCTCGAGCTCTTGATCCAGTTGAGGACGAGGGAGAGTTCCATCAGCACGACAGCGTGGCGACGGTGATGATGATGTTACCGGCGCAGGGCTTCGCCTAAACACTATGACGATATGACCGAGGTGTGTAACTGTGGAGGGGGCACCGCACACAGCTAAGAGAAGACTTGGTGTGTCTATGGGGTTCCCCTGCCCATGTATATAAAGGAGGGAGGGAGAGAGGCCAGCCCTCTAGGGGCGCGCCAAGAGTATGGAGTCCTACTAGGACTTCCAAGTCCTAGTAGGAATCCCTTTCCTTTTCGGAGTAGGAGAGAAGGAAAGAGGGAAAGGGAGAGGGAGTAGGAAAAGGCAAGGGGGCGCTGTCCCCTTCCCCTAGTCCAATGCGGACCCATGGGGGGCACCACCTCCCCTTGGTCTGCCTCCTCTTTTCCCGTATGGCCTAATAAGGCCCATTACTTCTCCCGGTGAATTCCCGTAACTCCCCGGTACTCCGAAAAATACCCAAATCACTCGGAACTTTTCCGATGTCCGAATATAGCCTTCCAATATATGAATCTTTACCTATCGACCATTTCGAGACTCCTCGTCATGTCCGTGATCTCATCCGGGACTCCGAACAAACTTCGGTCATCAAATCACATAACTCATAATACAAATCGTCATCGAACGTTAAGCGTGCAGACCCTACGGGTTCGAGAACTATGTAGACATGACCAAGACACATCTCCGGTCAATAACCAATAGCGGAACCTGGATGCTCATATTGGCTCCTACATATTCTACAAAGATCTTTATCGGTCAAACCGCATAACAACATACGTTGTTCCCTTTGTCAGCGGTATGTTACTTGCCCGAGATTCGATCATCGGTATCCTCATACCTAGTTCAATCTCGTTACCAGCAAGTCTCTTTAGTCGTTCAGTAATGCATCATCCCTACACAACACAACATGACATACTTTATAGAACCTATGGCTGAGGCATAGGGAATGACTTTCATTCTCTCTCTATCTTCTATCGTGGTCGGGTTTTTAGTCTTACTCAACTTCATACCTTGCAACACACGCAAGAACTCCTTATTTGACTGTTCCATTTTGAACTACTTCAAAATCTTGTCAAGGTATGTACTCATTGAAAAAATTTATCAAGTGTCTTGATCTATCTCTATAGATCTTGATGCTAAATATGTAAGCAACTTCACTGAGGTCTTTCTTTGAAAACCCCCTTTCAAACTTTCTAGAAAATTCTACATCATTTCCGATTCACAATATATCATTTACATATACTTATCAGAAAGGTTGTAGTGCTCCCACTCACTTTCTTGTAAATATAGGCTTCACCGCAAGTCTGTATAAAACTATATGCTTTGATCAACTCATCAAAGCGTATATTCTAACTCCGAGATGCTTGCACCAGTCCATAGATGGATCGCTGGAGCTTGCACACTTTGTTAGTACCTTTAGGATTGACAAAACCTTCTGGTTGCATCATATACAACTCTTCTTTAAGAAAACCATTAAGGAATACATTTATTCTCAATGGTTTGCCGATCATCACGCAAGTCAACCAAAGTCCACACTTTGTTTTCATACATGGATCCTATCTCAGATTTCATGGCCTCAAGCCATTTCGCGGAATCTGGGCTCATCATCGCTTCCTCTTAGTTCGTAGGTTCGCCATGGTCTAGTAACATGACTTTCAAAACAGGATTACCGTACTACTCTGGTGCGGACCGTACTCTGGTTGACCTACGAGGTTCTGTAGTAATTTGATCTGGAGTTTCATGATCATCATCATTAGCTTCCTCACTAATTGGTGTAGGAATCATTGGAACTGATTTATGTGATGAACTACTTTCCAATTCGGGAGAAGGTACAATTACCTCAACAAGTTCTACTTTCCTCCCACTCACTTCTTTCGAGAGAAACTCCTTCTCTAGAAAGGATCCATTCTTAGCAATAAAGATCTTGCCTTCAGATCTGTGATAGAAGGTGTATCCAACAGTTTCTTTTGGGTATCCTATGAAGACGCACTTCTCTGATTTGGGTTCGAGCTTATCAGGCTGAAGTTTTTTCACATAAGCATCGCAACCCCAAACCTTAAGAAACGACATCTTAGGTTTCGTGTCAAACCACAGTTCATACGGTGTCATTTCAACGGATTTAGATGGTGCCCTATTTAACGTGAATGCAGTTGTCTCTAATGCATAACCCCAAAACGATAGTGGTAAACTGGTAAGAGACATCATAGATCGCACCATATCCAATAAAGTACGGTTACGACATTCGGACACACCATTACGCTGTGGTGTTACAGGTAGCATGAGTTGTGAAACTATTCCACATTGTTTTAAATGAAGGCCAAACTTGTAACTCAAGCATTTACCTCCGCAATCAGATCGTAGAAACTTTATTTTCTTGTTACGATGATTCTCCACTTCACTCTGAAATTCTTTGAACTTTTCAAATGTTTCAGACTTGTGTTTCATCAAGTAGATATATCCATATCTGCTCAAATCATCTGTGAAGGTCAGAAAATAACGATACCCGCCGCGAGCCTCAACACTCATCGGACTGCATATATCAGTATGTATTATTTCCAATAAGTCAGTGGCTCGCTCCATTGTTCCGGAGAATGGAGTCTTAGTCATGTTTCCCATGAGGCATGGTTCGCAAGCATCAAGTGATTCATAATCAAGTGATTCCAGAAGCCCGTCAGCATGGAGTTTCTTCATGCGCTTTACACCAATATGACCTAAACGGTAGTGCCAAAAATAAGTTGCACTATCATTGTTAACTTTGCATCTTTTGGCTTCAATATTATGAATATGTGTATCACTATGATCGAGATTCAATAAACCATTTACATTGGGTGTATGACCATAGAAGGTTTTATTCATGTAAACAGAACAACAATTATTCTTTTGACTTAAATGAATAACCGTACTGCAATAAACATGATCCAATCATATTCATGCTCAACGCAAACATCAAATATCATTTATTTTAGGTTCAACACTAATCCCGAAGGTAAAATGAGTGTGCGATGGTGATCTTATCAACCTTGAAATCATTTCCAACACACATCGTTACCTTGCCCTTAACTAGTTTCTGTTCATTTTGCGACTCCTGTTTCGAGTTACTAATCTTAGCAACTGAACCGGTATCAAATACTCTGGGGTTACTATAAACACTAGTAAAGTACGCATAAATAACATGTATATCAAATATATTTTTGTTCACTTTGCCATCCTTCTTATCTGCCAAGTATTAGGGGTAGTGCCGCTTCCAGTGACCATTTCCTTTGTAGTAGAAGCACTCAGTTTTAGGCTTAGGTCTAGCTTTGGGCTTCTTCACGGGAGTGACAACCTGCTTGCCATTCTTCTTGAAGTTCCATTTCTTTCCCTTACCCTTTTACTTGAAACTAGTGGTCTTGTCAACCATCAACACTTGATGCTTTTTCTTGATTTCTACCTTCGCCGATTTCAGCATCGCGAAGAGCTTGGGAATCGCTTCCGTTATCCCTTTGCATATTATAGTTCATCACGAAGTTCTAATAACTTGGTGATAGTGACTAGAGAACTTTGTCAATCACTATCTTATCTGGAAGATTAACTCCCACTTGATTCAAGTGATTGTAGTACTCAGACATTCTGAGCACATGCCCATCATATTCCTCCAGAATAACAACTTGATACCTGAAAAGCCAGGGGTCCATGGTCATCGCCTTGTTCCAGTCAGTGAGATAACCGAATAGTACAATGAATAGGTTTTCCTCAACCCTCCTCCAAACCACCTCTCGCGCCGGATTCCAGGCCGATCTCATATCTGAATAGAGGGCTGTAGGACTAAACCCTCTAGTCGTGTGAACCCTAGCAATCGCTAACCATTTGATCACTGCTGGAGGCTCAACGATCTCCTCTTCCCACACAAAGCCATCTTCCTCTTGTTCATGCAGGTTCAACCAATCTAGCAGTTCTTTCACGCGCTCCTTCCTCGACGTGCTCCCCGAGCCGCCATCCCTTCCATCGCCACAAGAGAGTGTCCTTGCGAACCCTGATCCACCCCTTACCAATCCCAGGGAGACGATCACCCGGGCGGAGACTTGGGTGTTGGGGGAATTGACGGAGGATAGGTAAAAACTCTCGGTGCGCGTCGGAGGACAAAGTAACCCTATGTTTTTCGCTAGGGGAAAAAACTGTGAACCTATTATTTTGATGACATTTTTAGTTGTGTATGGGGTGGTGTCACCCCCAACCAACTAAAAAAATGGCATAAAAAATGGCATCAAGATCGTTTGAAATGCAACGTGTGTCCAGCGTCAGATAAGAAGAGTGTCCAAAGGAAAATCCCTCCGCGGAACCATAACAAACCAACAATTCCCATGGCGGCGTTGCCTCTTCTCCGGTGGGGCGCCTCCTCCCTCCACGCCCACTTCTCCCCTACCCCGCCGCGACGCCTCTTCTCCGCTCTCCGACAGCCCCCTGCCGCCGGCCGCTACGAGCCAGGCTCCAGGGTCATGCTTAAGGGGATGGACTACCCAGAGCTCGAGGTAAGAGCCCCCTCTCAATCTTCAAGTTTCGTAGATTCGTCTGTCAGCCATTGGCCTACCCTTGTGTTCGAGCTGATTTTGCCGCGGGTTTCCTCAGAAATGGGTGCAGTCGCAAGGATTCCGACCGGGACAGGCCATGATGCTGTGGAAATGTCTCTACGGGAACAACGTCTGGGCGCATTGCCACGACGAGCTGGCTGGTAGGTTTGAGTTTTTTTTCTTCCCGTGAATTATCGTCGGCACTTGAGAAATGCGGGGCCTGGTGCGATATCTGAAGCTCAGTCCGATAAATGATACAACAATTTTCTCCAAGAATAATGTCTTGCTCAAAATTTGAGATACACAGCTGCTAGCCTATTTTTTACTTGAAACGTGCCTCCTTCAGTTCTTCTAGCATTCCTTGATACAAAGTCGTCAACTGGGTTTTTGTAAGAAATATTGTTGGAAACATAATTTCCAAGTGCTATCATAGCTAATGCTATTATTTTCCTGTGGGGAGATATCTGGTTTTCTTGTGCTATTTACAATGCATCAAAACCAACAGTATGAACATCCGTAAGCATATTGTCTGACTGTATTAAGTTCGTGCTAACTAAATTGACTGCAGAAACTACTTCATGCCGGATAACTATTTTCACAAAAAGTTCAAAATCACCAAGTTCGTTATCCATGAAAGATTTAGGTCCAGTACTAGTTTGTGAATCGCTATGTCTTATCACTATTGATTAAGTGATGTTTAACAGGGTTTCTATTGCTTCGTCTACGATGCAAATTACTGTTAGAGTTAATCTTGTCATATACCAAAGAGATGCATGCATGGAAGAGAAAGAAGTCAATTTGAGTTTGGTAAAATGTGCTAAGATAATCCTTGTGTCCTGTAGTAGCAGCTTTTTTAGGATATTTTGCTCTTAGGCGACTAGCAGTTAAGGAAGATTAAGGCAAGGTGAGCTGTAATAGCTAGTTATAGTTTCCATATCTAGCTAGGCACGAGCTGTCTACAGGGGCAGATCCAGGAAGTCAACATTGGGTGTTCAAATTTTTCTCCACCCTAACGGAGAAGCCAATTGGTTCACGGCAATACAGATACATACAAATACAAATACAAACTGTTCACAATAGCAACAATATCTCAAAAGATTAAGGAAATTACAAAATAGAGAAGAAAATTAACAAACGACCATACACTCTGTCATGGATTGAAAGCGAGATATGACACCATCATCCTTCACTTGAAAATATAATTCCCTCAATAAATGTAACCAAGCAATCATTCAAGAGCTGATTTCTCATTTTGTTCTGTAGATTGTTTTTCACAAAAGTTATTGAAGAGAATACTCTCTCAACACTAGCCGTTGCTACTGGTAGGATTAGAACCAATTTGAGAAACTTGTAAAAAAGGTTATAACTGACACTCTTGTTTGTCTCAATAAGCATAACAGAAAGGTCGACTATATTTTTGACCTTTCTAAACCTCTTAGTTGTTATTTTTCTGCTAGTGAAATCAACCAGATCCTCACTCCGTGACATCTATAGCTACTTTCTGTGATTCAAATAGTAGCTACACATTCAGTTGGGGATTTCACAATGAATCGAATCAACGAATGCAATTTCAGAGTTGGAACTTGGAAGGGGATTCACCTTAGGCTTAGAGATTAAGGTTGTTGGTCCTGTTGAAGCCAATTGTCGCACTGGTATGCTCCCCTCCCCGGCATCGACGACTGCGGCGGCTGCCACCGTGATGCTCATCCCCACCCTCTGTGCTGCAGAACTCCATTCCTGTCACTCCTCCCCACCGGCGGTGGTGGGCATGGCACTGCGCGAGCACGGCTTGTCCTTGTCCTCCGCGGAAACCATGGGGAGCTCTGGCGCTGGTGGCTCCCTCCCCTGGCTGTGTCTCACCATCAGAAGTTCGGCACAGAGTGACCAAAGAAGGAACTGGCTGGCGGCTGGGTGAGTCTCTCGTGCGTTCCTGCATGGACACTGGACAGAAGTGACTGGCTGCTGCTGAAATGGGCCTGTAGGATAGTATTTGTATGCCTATATATAAGAATTTTTTGGGTGTACATCTGTACACCCATGCCCCATGGTGGATCCGCCCCTGGCTGTCTAGGTCGGTTATTGTAGCAAGTTCGTTGCTGTAGCACCAACCTAAAACCTCTATATAGGAAGAGGCACCATATGTAGAATAATGTAAGGTTGTTACTACTGATATAAACCCGCAGAGTTTCATACTAGTTCCTTGTGTGCATGTGTGTGAGAGAAAAACAATAAGAGAGTTCTGGGTGAGAACGTGGTATAGTTCTAACAATTACCACTAACTAACTAACAACAACAAAGCCTTTAGTCCCAAACAAGTTCAGGTAGGCTTAAAGACGAAAGAAAGGGGAAATCATTTTGTGTGTGTGTGTGGTTGGGGGGGGGGGGATGTTGTTTCACACTTTTTGTACTTGGTCTGTTCAGCAGTGATTTAATAATTGAGAAAGCATGGGTAGTAGAACTGTAGAAGTGTGTGAGATCCAGGTATATTCTAGCTACCCATACCGACCTACCAACCATATTTAGGTTCATGTTAGCCGATGTACAGTAATACTTTAATATGGATGCAATCTATTAAGAAAGGCATGATAGAAGATGTTTGGATGTCACAGAACATGTTCATTTATGAAAAATGATGAGCAGTTGGTTAGTACGTATCTCCAAAATTCTTTCTTGCTTTGTGGGCCATTTGTGAGTATTGGCTGTACTGTGCAAACTTATTAATCCTTTCCAGTTTCGTGTTTGAAAAGGAGCATTTCGGTACTGGAGCATTCAAGCGGTCAGTTCCGGGATTCATGTGCATTTAATATATAGAAATATAACGCGAAGAAGAAGAAAAATGAAACAAGATTAGACGAAGGGTGGATTCTAGCCAGGCCTAGCATTGTGTCCAATGATACCAGGCCGATCAATGCATGCAAGTGCAAGAATCCTACAAGAGCGCTAGGCCCAATACTCTATGCGTCCTGGTTCTTGGTAGAAACATAATCTCGTATTAGTACCGCCTCACCTATGAAAGCACGAAGCAAACGTGCTGATTTCTCTATGAGACGACCAGAGTGGGTAGTAGTGCACAAAGGTATGTTCTGCCAGCCGGTATCGGTATGTGCCGGTACAAAAAATCTCGCCGGCATGCAGTGATTAGCTAGAATGGCCGAAATTTTGGTCGGTATGAAATGCAAGCCGGTGAGTACCGTTTTGGACTAGTCAGTATAGGACTAACTGAATCAACTAGTCAGTATAGGACCAAAACCACAGAACTAAAACGACCGTCTCTCGCAGGAGGGGAAGACGTGCAGTTTTACATTCATAGCAACTGCCAAAAAACAGATAACATGAACACCGACAGAACTACTCAACCTAGCTGAGATCAGGAACATTACTACCAGACATCTCTACTCATAGGACGATTCTGTGAATCAACTCCCCATCCAAGTCTTCAATGGAACACCGAACACCTCAGTGGCCATCACGGACAGCAGTCTTGGTAAGCCCAGAATGAAATATAATGAGCAACAATACAGACTATACCAAAGTGGTACGATAAGGATATTTTCTTTAGAACTTGCATAACTATGAGCCCTCCAAATAGTCCAAATCACAGCAGCTATCCCCACAGCAACTAGAATTCTAGAACCAGCAGTGATAGATTTACACCAGCTAGGTAATTCATAAAAACTAGAGGGACATGACTTTAAATCAAAAGCACAGTACACTACATTCCTGTTGTGAACCTGGATTCACAATGGGATAACTACCGTGCTGAAGATAGCCAGACGCATTGGCCTTGAGGGATTGAGTTCTTGCTTACCTCAGACATGGATACATGTCATCCTTATATAATGGATGCTCAGGCCCTTGACCTCTCCTAATAGGATAATATGATTGGACTTAGATATTTTCTTATACAATTGGACTCTTTCCTAATCCTATACTTTCCTAATGGACTCTTCAGACACTTCTCTCTCATGGACTATTCCAAACATACTTTCCCATACTACACCCATATATATATACAATAAAAAAACTATGGCCAACGACAGCTGCAAACCAACTATGCATCCATCTTGAAGATGTCATATTGCCATTTTCAGGAAAGAAAAAAAGAAGAATAAGATAGCAGATGCCAGAGGGTATTTCACTATCAACTACTCCCTCCGTCCAGAATTACATGTTCCGTTGTTAGTATCTGGTTGAATGAATTCAGTTACACTGCCTCTAATCGTGCTCAGGCTTGAACAAGAACTTGAGGAAAATGATAAGTGATCATGCTGATCTCAAGGCATTAACTGTTAAAGACATTATTACTGCATCGGATGGAACCCGAAAGGTAGCTCTTTCACTATCACTGATATCTTCTGTAATGTTCTCAGAATATGATTGATTTTGGAACACAGGATGTTACAGATATTGTTCTCTCTTGAAGACGCCTCAGTGATTGAAACAGTTGTCATTCCTAGCGCCAGGGGCCGGACAACGGTCTGTGTTTCAAGTCAAGTGGGCTGTGCCATGAATTGTCAGTTTTGCTTCACTGGGAGGTCTGTCAACATTCTTTGCATAGCATTTGTCTTTCTATGATTTTGTAGTAACTATTTCATATTTTTCTCTTCTATTTCTTTTGGGCGCTGAAGGATGGGTTTGAGAAAGCATTTGTCTACAGCTGAGATAGTTGAGCAGGCTGTGTTTGCTCGTAAGCTATTTTCAGATGAATTTGGTTCTATTACAAATGTTGTATTTATGGTAAGCATTCTTTTCATGGTAACTAATAACACTAACTCTAGTATGGTGTTTAACTGAGCATATGATTGTAGTTAACAGTTTTATCTTGAACGTGTATCTTGCTTTTGCATGCCACTCTTGAATTACTATAAAACTACCCTTTGTGTTTATTTTCTTGAACTGCAACCGGCATGTTAGATATATTTTCCCCTACTTAGCACTGTTCCTGATAGCATCACCCTGCTTTTGCCTGCATTTGTATTCAATGACATCAGTATATATATTTTTTGAAACAGAGGCAAAAGATTTGCCTCATATATTAAATAAGAGGAGAAAGTGTTTGAATGAATTACAACATCCCTAGGGAACAAAATCAACTACTCTCGCGGCATCATTGACCCCAATTTTTTTGCTCCTCCGGCCACCCAAAGCGCCACATCCTTCTTGAGATTATCTAGGAGAACCATCGGCAGCGCGTTTTTTTGACGGAAGACGCGAGCATTTCGCTCATTCCAGATGGTCCAGGAGGCTAGCATGACAAGGGAGGCCATGGCCTTCCTATTTGGCACAGAATTGTCGGAGAGCCCAATCCACCATTCCTTAGTGGACTGAAAGAGGTGCCAGGAAGAGGTGTCAAGGTGATCAAGCTGCAGCCATGCCTTGATCATGCCCCAAACTCTGACCGTGAACCTACACTTGAAGAGAAGGTGGTCGACGGACTCCTGCACCTGCTTGCAAAGAGGGCAAGGGCCACAGTTTGGCCAACCCCGCATGGCTAGCCGGTCTGCGGTCCAAATCCTGTTCTGCATGGCCAGCCAAGCAAAAAATTTGACTTTAGGCGGCGCCCAAGCCTTCCAGACCGAATCCAACATAGGGGAGTGAGTCAGGCCAAGAAATTGGGCCTTGTAGGCGGAGGCCGCTGAGTAGAGGCCGCTAGCAGTGTGTTTCCAGGAGATGTCATCATCAATGCCGTCCTGAATGGTAGCCCAGAGCTCAATGAACTCCCGGAAGTGTGCAATAGAGAAGTTGGCCGACATTACTGTTGAAATTGTAGGCACAACGTTTTGGCTTCCTTTATCATAGTTTTGGTCCTTTTGAAGTTCCACGTTTATAAGTTTAGACTAGTGATAGCAACGTCATGGAAGCCTTGGTATGCATTATTCAGTAGTATTTGTATAGCATTAATGCCGGTGCACTTTTTTTTAATAAGATGCTATCGCCTTTTCCACAACAATCTCCCATTAATCTCTAATTTTTACAGGGCATGGGTGAGCCGTTGCACAATGTAGATAACGTAATAAAAGCATCATCTATAATGGTTGATGAGCAGGGCCTTCAGTTTAGTCCTCGCAAGGTTACTGTATCCACAAGTGGTCTTGTTCCAGAGATAAAGCGATTCCTCAATGAATCCAATTGTGATCTGGCCGTGAGTCTTAATGCAACAACTGATGAGGTGAAATTCAAATTTGGTTATTCTATTGTGGTGAAATGGTTTGACACAATTATGCTGTGTTGTATATACTAACTTCCCCTTCCAGGTTAGGAATTGGATAATGCCCATTAACAGAAAGTACAATCTTAGCACGCTTCTTGGCACTTTAAGGGAGGAACTTCGTTTGAGACCTAAGTCCATAGTGCTATTTGAGTACGTCATGCTTGCTGGAGTGAATGACAGGTCAGGAATCTTGGGTTAAACAATAGTTTCTCGTTGTTGTCCGACGATTCTTCTTAGAAGAGCTTACATCTGGTGATATTTTTACTTGGGACATGGATATAGCAACATTTGCAAACGGGTGTTCTTTCCAGAACAACTCAATTTTTAATTGCTTCATGCACAGAATATGGGCCAAATGAGTAGATGGCGATCTATACAGTATAGATTATAGTCGACATTGTTGGTGTAACGAGTTTCTCCTAGGCAAATTAAATCTTCCAGTTTGTAAGTAATTTTTTTGAAGACCTTACAGCAAAATGATTTACCCTTGAACCCTGAACTCTTTTTTGGATTTACTATGCTCGCAGTGTGGATGATGCGAAGAGGCTTACAGAGCTGGTTCGTGGTATTCCCTGCAAGATCAACCTCATCTCTTTCAACCCCCATAGTGGGTCCCAATTCAAGCCGACGCCCGATGAGAAAATTATCGAGTTCCGCAACATGTTAATCCAATCCGGCCTTACCGTTATGGTGCGGCTGAGCAGAGGCGATGACCAGATGGCTGCCTGCGGGCAGCTAGGAGCGCCTGGTGACTATCAGCTACCGCTGCTCCGTGTACCTGAGAAATTTCAGGTCGCCTTATGATGCCAAGTACATAGCACGTGCTCGTACAGTAGTAAAACAGGTGCCGGGAACAACCTGACAAAGACAAGGCAGTAATATGCGTGTAATGAGGATGGAACCACGCTGATTCTTTCAGGTCAATCATCTTCCTGAGCCAGCCTTACGACCGTCGAGCATTTTTTTTCTTCTGAATTTTGATGGCAAGTGCTGAACAGTTGATCTGTGGTGATTGTAACCCATGTTCTGATTAATATAGATCTCTCGTTTTCTTGCAGAAATAAGAACATGCATCTTTTTCTGTTTGATGCAGGGACGGCTAGGTATCAAATAAAGATGAGACGCACCTCTGGATCGGCATGCTCCAAGCAACTTTGAGTAGACGCATGACATCCGGGCATCTGACATAGCTTCTGACGCGGTCTGAGTCGCCAAAGTCGATTGTGTTGAAGGTAGTAGTTCCAAAAGACTCGAATCTACTCAGCTATTGCTGGTCATGTTGGATTAGATGATGCAGGAATGACAGAAAGACAAGAAAAGGGCCTACGTGCATGCTTTGCCTTGCTCGAGATACCTTAACCATTAAGGTGTGCCACCACCTGACCACCCTACTTAGAAAAGAAAAAGGCAAAGTGATCTAACACAAACTCCACCAACCAATGCGTCTTCTTTCCAAAAGCAATTGCATTACAAGACCGCACCATGGGGATTTGGGCGCCTTTACCAATAATCTGCTGCCAAAATGGAGTATACGGGCAGGCTACACCTGCTTCCTTGCTTTAGGGCCAGTTTGGTTCCAAATAAGTCACCAACTTATAAATCGAAAAATGAAAAAGTGACTTATTTTGTCAAACAGACACAATTTATAAGTCACCCCAACTTATAAGTCATAAGTTGCTCCACCCCAACTTAAAACTTATAAGTCACTCCTTTTTATGTGGGTCCCACCATCTTTACATAAAAAAACAAGGTGAGAAGGTATGGTTAAGTGACTTATAAGTCAGGAGACAACCAAACAAGCGTGACTTAGACTAGCCACAATGGGAAGTAACATACACCGGTAACATACACATATCCCTAGACTATGTTACTACCTTCATAGTGGGTAGTAACATAAGTGTAGTAACATGCAGAGCTTCATTTATTAGGTTATAGACTCATATTGCATTGGGACATGTGATGTTACAGTAACTAGCTAAGTTACTACAAGTACCTCTCTCCTCATTAACTCATTGCCACATAAGCAAATTTGTTGAGGTGGACTCGATGTTACTACTGAAGTTACTCCCACTGTGGCTAGTCTTATAGGTCACTGGCTTTAAGTCATCTGACTTATAAGTCAGGTGACTTATTGGAACCAAACAGGCCCTTAGTGTAGATAGAAGATTGCTTGCTTGGATTTTGACACCCCAGAAAACAAAAGACAAGGAATTCTACGGCTGCTGTTTTTCTAAAAGGTCTTTGTTTGGTTTAATATTTTCGAGAGGCTTGAGCCAGATTCTGATGGCAATCTCTGATGTAATCAACGGATTTAGTAGCGCCGTAGCAGCGAGGCTTGCTTAGGAGTCTTGATGACTGGGCTGTCACATTCTGTCGTCAAATCCACGCTTTGGATTGGTTCTTTTCTTCTACCTTCAGCGTACTGCGTGCCCTGGCCTTTTCATGGGGCCCCGTCTGGAACATCCGCTACTAAATGCTGATTCACACGGCACCTGCTTCGTTTTTTTTTTTTGCGGGGTGGCACCTGCTTCGTTTATATATATTCGTTCTTAGAACAGTCGCTGCTCTGGCATAAAACCAAAAAGGAATTCCTAACAATATTTTCAGTGATGTAGTTTTCAACATCATATTGGTGTCTCTACAGATAAATGTACGTAGTTTTCAAGATGCATAACGTATATGTCAAGGCAATAACAGCAATCGATTTGACAACTGTTCTCTTCTCTCATTCCCGACGTGTCTCCATAGCCGTCACAAGCCCATGACATGATGAAAAGCTGGATCTTGGTCGTGCTTAGTTTTCTAGACAACCTCCCGACCCACCTTACTGGTTATTCATATCTTATCAAAGAAGCGGCAAACCAGGAAATAATCATACTGAGACATTATTGGCCTCTAATTTGTATCTGTCAGAGATAGTTCCAAGCTGCCCACCGATGAACATGACATGGCAATTGCTTAGGATAACAACACATAATAATTTACTATCATGCCCGCCAAGCTAAGTGTGTTGAATAAGCACGCGCCTTGTCGCTACCTACCTAGATCCAAATTCCAATTGTCTAACCCTACCCAAATCCGATCAATTACCACTCAACTTGCGTTTTTTTGTCTCAATGTATGTCACCTTGCATAACACCAAAAAGTTGAGGCTCTATCGAGTTATATACACAGGACTGAAAAAAAACCTGGTAGAAGCAGAATAAAAAGAGAACCGCAATGATAATACCCATTCAATTGTTATTAAAAAATACTCCCTCCGTTCCTCAATATAGGGTGTATAGTTTTTGGCACGGAAATTAAAAAACGCATGTGGAGGAAAAATTTCACAAGTTTTGTGAGAGATTACACCTGACTAATTGACATGAGAAAATAGAGAAGCTTGCCCTATATAAGGAAATGTAACCAAATCCCTTAAGAAATTATCCAAACAAGTGGTGCAACGCAATAAACCTTATATTTCGGACTTTTTCTCAAAAATCTATACACCTTATATCAAGGAACGGAGGGAGTACTAACTTTGTTTTTTTTATATAAAGAACTACTCATTTGATTTTGATTCCCATTGGATCATGCATCTAGTTTGCCATCAATGTTTCTTTGATTGAACTATAGGAAAAACACAATCCTTTTTTTTTTGGCGGTGTTGGCGCGCGCGTGTGTGTGTGGCGGTGGGGAGGGTGCTTCCGATCTCTATCATGGCAATAGAAGGGAAGGCATTGGAGTGATCCAAAGGCACACGACCGTCAATGCCCCTCCCTCATCAGAGTGGGGCAAAACTTATTCGTAATAGACAGTCGGGAAGTCATCGTGCTAAGGCCCCACAAGTCCAATGCACTAGAACATCAACCGCCGCTGATGAAGAGAAGCGTGGTGGATCCAAACTGTAGACACACGAACAAAGACTGTATCCATGGAGACCCCCCCCCCCCCCCCCGCGGAAGACCAACACTGACCGAATCCCACAAGATCCAACAGGGACACCTCCACACGCACTTTGACGACGCTAGATGCACCGCCGAAACGGGGTCTAGGAGAAGATGGCCTTATTCCATCTTCAAGGAATCGTCGCCGCCTCACCTTGTTAAGCAGGACACAAACCCTAATCAACCTAAATACACCTACAAACGAAGCAAGAGCCCTCCTACAAGTAAGGGCCAAGGCCCACTACTCCTCCATGGCCCTAAGGCCACCAGAGATGAGTTGAACCTGTGGTGACGCTGATGGGAGGCAGAGAAATCCTAATCGCTTGGACAACCGTGAAAGAAGGTGAAGAGGTGTGACACATACTTCGTTCATGTATGCTCTCCTCACACAAAAAGTCAAAACAACATTCGGGCTAGATGAAGCTCATGTTTAAAAATATATATTAAGAAACAGGATACTAAAAGTTAAAAAATATAACATGTAAATATAGATGTGTATGTGCAAATGTTCATCAACAAATCTTTTCAGCTGTGGTGTACACAAAAAAGAATATATGATTCAAAATTTGAACTATTTTGCTTTTTTGGAACCACAAACTTGTGCTTTTCCCTGTGTAGCCTACAGATCAATGTATATTTTAAATAATTATTTTGCATATATTTAGAAGATAAATACATGTATCTAAAAAACTTTTTAAAGATTCAATTTTTCCTGCACTTTTAAAAATATGAGCTCCACTGGAGTCCCTGAGCCAATTTTAAAAATAGAACCATTCACTAAGAATTAGCCTCAAGAGCTCTCACATAAACATAACAGAAATTCCTAATAATGCACATGTAATTATTCTTAGGTGCATGCTAAACGGAAACCTGTCGTACTGATACTTTCTGGTAGTATGACCAATCAAGGTAGTTGGGCTCCCAGGTGTGGGAGTTTGTAGCAAACAACAAGATTTTCCCTCAATGCGAAATCAATGTATCAACACATGGAGGTACACGTTTCCTATACCAATAATAAATTATGCAATACAAATAAAACTTCACTTGTGCCCCCAATAACAGTAACGAGGGTGTCAATATTGCTAGTTTTTGTTGGAAATATGCCCTAGAGGAAATAATAAAATGATTATTATCATATTTCTGTTGGAAATATGCCCCAGACAATAATAAATTACTAGTTATTATCATATTTCCCTGTTCACGACAATCGTTTATTATCCATGCTAGAATTGTATTGATTAGAAACTCAAATACATGTGTGGATACATAGACAATAACATGTCCCTAGTAGGCCTCTATCGGACTAGCTCGTTGATCAAAGATGGCTATGGCTTCCTAGCCATGGACATGAGTTGTCATTTGATAACGGGATCACATCATTAGGAGAATGATGTGATGGACAAGACCCAAACTATGAACGTAGCATATGATCTTGTCAAGTTTATTGCTATTGTTTTCTGCATGTCAAGTATCTGTTTCTATGCCCATGAGATCATGCAACTCACTGACACCGGAGGAGTACATTGTGTGTACCAAACGTCGCAACGTAACTGGGTGACTATAAAGGTGCTCTACAGGTATCTTCGAGGGTGTCTACTGAGTTGGCATGGATCAAGATTGTGATTTGTCACTCCATATGACGGAGAGGTATCTCAGGGCCCACTCGGTAATACAACATCACAATGAGCTTGCAAGCAATGTGACCAATGAGTTAGTCACGTGATCTTGTATTACGGAACGAGTAAAGAGACTTGCCGGTAACGAGATTGAACCAGGTATGGAGATACCGACGATGAAATCTCGGGCAAGTAACATACCGATAGACAAAGGGAACTACATACGGGATTAGCTGAATCCTTGACATCGAGGTTCGACCGATAAGATCTTCGTAGAATACGTAGGAACCAATATGGGCATCCAGGTCCCGCTATTGGCTATTGACCGTAGAGGTGTCTCGGTCATGTCTTCATAGTTCTCGAACCCGCAGGGTCTACACACTTAACTTTGGTCACGATATAAGTATAGCTGAGTCATTATGGTGGTTCACGAAGGTTGTTTGGAGTCCCGGATGAGATCCCGGACATGACGAGGAACTTCGGAATGGCCCGGAGGTGAAGATTGATATATTGGACGAAGGGTATTGGAGTCCGAAATTGTTCCGGGGTACCGGGTGATGACCAGCATGACCGAAAGGGGTTTCCGGGGGGCCTCGACAAGTATTGGGGGGCCTCATGGGCCAAGGGGAGGGGGAAAACCAGCCCACTAAGGGGGTGTGTGCCCCCTCACCCCATCCCACATTGCCATAGGAGGTGGGGGCGCCCTCCTAGGGTTCCCACCCCTTTGGCTTGGGGGCCAAGTCTCCTATGGGGGAAAACCCATCTAGGGTTTCCCTCTTGTGCCCGCCGACCCTAGATGGGATGCCCTAGGGGCGCCCCCTCTCCCCCTTCCCCCTATATATAGATGAGGAGAGGAAGGGCAGCCGCACCCTTGAGTACATCTCTACGCCATGGCGCTGCCCCTCTCCCCCCTCATAGTCCCTCTTCCTCTCCGTAGTGCTTAGCGAAGCTCTGCTGAGATTTTGCCACCACCACTGCCACCACGCCGTCGTGCTACCGGAGGACTCGAGCTACTACTTCACCATCACTCGCTGGATCGAGGAGGTGAAGGCGTCATCAAGCCGTATGTGTGTTGAACTAGGAGGTGAAGCGATTGGATCGTGAAGAAGTTCGACTACATCAACCGCGTTTCTTAACGCTTACGCTTAGCGATCTACAAGGGTATGTAGATCCAATCTCTCCTCTCGTAGATGTGCATCTCCTAGATTGATCTTGGTGAGCGTAGGGAATTTTTTGTTTCCCATGCAACGTTTCCCATCAATTTCCTTGTTCATGATATATGTTTATCATTCATGTTGGAATTGTATTGACCAGAAACTTAAATACACGTGTGGATAAATAAACAACACTGTGTCCCTAGTGAGCCTCTACTAGACTAGCTTGTTGATGGCTAAGGTTTCCTGACCATAGACATGAGTTGTCGTTTGATAGCGGGATCACATCATTAGGAGAATGATGTGACGGACAGACCCAACCGTAAGCTTAGCATCATGTTGAAGGAAATATGCCCTAGAGGCAATAATAAAGTTATTATTTATTTCCTTATATCATGATAAAGGTTTATTATTCATGCTAGAATTGTATTAACCGGAAACATAATACATGTGTGAATACATAGACAAACAGAGTGTCACTAGTATGCCTCTACTAGACTAGCTCGTTAATCAAAGATGGTTATGTTTCCTAACCATGAACAAAGAGTTGTTATTTGATTAACGAGGTCACATCATTAGTTGAATGATCTGATTGACATGACCCATTATATTAGCTTAGCACTCGATCGTTTAGTATGTTGCTATTGCTTTATCCATGACTTATACATGTTCCTATGACTATGAGATTATGCAACTCCCGTTTGCCGGAGGAACACTTTGGGTACTACCAAACGTCACAACGTAACTGGGTGATTATAAAGGAGTACTACAGGTGTCTCCAATGGTAGATGTTGGGTTGGCGTATTTCGAGATTAGGATTTGTCACTCCGATCGTCGGAGAGGTATCTCTGGTCCCTCTCGGTAATGCACATCACTTAAGCCTTGCAAGCATTGCAACTAATGAGTTAGTTGCGGGATGATGTATTACGGAACGAGTAAAGAGACTTGCCGGTAACGAGATTGAACTAAGTATTGGATACTGACGATCGAATCTCGGGCAAGTAACATACCGATGACAAAGGGAACAACGTATGTTGTTATGCGGTCTGACCGATAAAGATCTTCGTAGAATATGTAGGAGCCAATATGGGCATCCAGGTCCCGCTATTGGTTATTGACCGGAGATGTGTCTCGGTCATGTCTACATTGTTCTCGAACCGTAGGGTCCGCACGCTTAACGTTACGATGACAGTTATTATGAGTTTATGCATTTTGATGTACCGAAGGTTGTTCGGAGTCCTGGATGTGATCACAGACATGACGAGGAGTCTCGAAATGGTCGAGACGTAAAGATTGATATATTGGAAGCCTATGTTTGGACATCGGAAGTGTTCCAGGTGAAATCGGGATTTTACCGGAATACCGGGAGGGTTAACGGAACCCCCCGGGAGCCAAATGGGCCAACATGGGCCTTGGTGGAAAGGTGAAAGGGCTGCCCTCATGGGCTGCGCGCCTCCCCCCTTCCCCTAGTCCTATTAGGACTAGGGAAGGTGGCCGGCCAGCCCCTCTCTCTTTCCCCACTTGGGGAGTCCTATTAGGAATAGGATTGGAGGGGAGTCCTACTCCCAGCGGGGGTAGGACTCCTCCTATGGCTGCCGCACCCCTCCCCCTTTGCCCCTTTATATACGGGGGCAGGGGGCACCTCTAGACACACAATTGATCATTGAGATCTTTCCTTAACCGTGTGCGGTGCCCCCTGCCACCAAATTCCACCTCGGTCATATTGTCGCAGTGCTTAGGCGAAGCCCTGCGTCAGTAGTACATCAAGATCGTCACCACACCGTCGTGCTGACGGAACTCTTCCTCGACGCTTTGCTGGATCGGAGCCCGAGGATCATCATCGAGCTGAACGTGTGCTAAGAACTCGGAGGTGCCGGAGTAACGGTGCTTGGATCGGTCGGACCGGGAAGAAGACGTACGACTACTTCCTCTACGTTGTGTCAAACGCTTCCGTTGCGATCTACAAGGGTACGTAGATCATACTCTCCCCTCGTTGCTATGCATCACCATCTTGCGTGTGCGTAGGAAAATTTTGAAATTACTACGTTCCCCAACACATGTCATATCACTTAGTTTATTTGCTAAAACTTTCTTCATGTCAAGTATTTGTTCCTTAGACCATGAGATCATGCCACTCCCGGGTACGGAGGAATACTTTGTGTGCTATCAAACATCACTTCGTAACTAGGTGATCATAAATATGCTCTATAGGTATCTCAGAAAGTATTTGTTGGGTTGCATGGATCTAGAGTGGAATTTGTCACTCCGTGTGACGAAGAGATATCCTGAGCCCTCTCGGTAATACAACATCACAAGAAGCTTGCAAGCGTGTGACTAGTGAGTTCAGTCACGGGATCTTGTATTACGGAACGAGTAAAGAGACTTGCTGGTAACGAGATTGAACTAGGTATGGAGATACCGATGATCAAATCTCAACAAGTAACATATCGCCGGACAAACAGAATTGTATATCGGATTAACTGAATCCCTAACATTGTGGTTCAACCGATAAAGATCTTCGTGGAAAATGTAGGAATCTGAAAGATCGAGAAGAAGTGTCTAGAAGGGGGGGGGGGTGAATAGACTCTTAACTAAGAAAAGTAGCAGTTTTTAATTTCTTCAATTTAAGGTGGAGTTTTAGCACAAGTTTAAACGTTCACAATACATTTCAAGCAAGCATGTCAAGAGTATATGAGTAGCGGAAAGTAAAGCATGCAAGTTGCAAGAATGGAAAGGGATGTGATTGGAGTGTGCAAACGCAATTGGAGACATGGAGATTTTCGGCGTGGTTCCGATAGATGGTGCTATCATACATCCACGTTGATGGAGACTTCAACCCATGAAGGGTAACGGTTGCGCGAGTCCATGGAGGGCTCCCCCCATGAAGGGTCCACGAAGAAGCAACCTTGTCTATCCCATCATGGCCATCACCCACAAAGGACTTGCCTCACTAGGGTAGATCTTCACGAAGTAGGCGATCTCCATGCCCTTACAAACTCCTTGGTTCAACTCCACAATCTTGACGGAGGCTCCCAAGTGACACCTAACCAATCTAGGAGACACCACTCTCCAAAAGGTAATAGATGGTGTGTTGATTATGAACTCCTTGCTCTTGTGCTTCAAATGATAGTCTCCCCAACACTCAACTCTCTCTCACAGATTTGGATTTGGTGGAAAGATGATTTGAGTGGAAAGCAACTTGGGGAAGGCTAGAGATCAAGATTCTTGTGGTTGGAATGGAATATCTTGGTCTCAACACATGAGTAGGTGGTTCTCTCTCAGAAAATGTATGCTGGAAGTGTAGGCACGTTCTGATGGCTCTCTCCACGCATGAAGAGTGGGTGGACGGGATAAATAGCCTCCACACAAAATCTAAATGTTACACACAATTTACCAAACTTGGTGGGACCGAATCATGAAACTCGATCAAACCGATTTAGTTTATAATGTGACCGTTAGGCATTTCGATGGGACCGATATGATCAACTCGGTGGGACCTATGTGCTAGGGTTAGGGTAAAACCTCATCTCGATTTGACCAATTACACAAACTCGGTGGGACCGATTTTGGTAATAAGCTAACCAGAGAGTTGGTCAAGAAAACTCGGTGAGACCGATTGCATATCTTGGTGAGACCGATATTATTGCAACAGGAACCAGAGAGTTTGCAAGCCCATCTCGGTGAGACCGGGATCCCATCGGTGAGACCGAATTGATTAGGGTTTCTGGCAGTGGCTATGTCAAGTGAACTCAGTGGCGCCGGATAGATCAAATCGGTGGGGCCGAGTTTGACTTTTGGTTTGGGACATATGTGGATATGAGAAAGTGGTTGAGGGCTTTGGAGCATATCACTAAGCACTTTGAGCAAGCAAGTCATTAAGCAACACCTCATCCCCTTTTAATAGTATTGGCTTTTCCTATGGACTCAATGTGATCTTGGATCACTAAAATGAAAATGTAGAGTCTTGAGCTTGAGCCAATTTGTGTCCTTAGCATTTTGAAGGGGTTCCACATCCTCTTGTCTGCACCACTCCACTGCTGAACTTATCTGAAATATACTAGATAAGAGTATTAGTCCAACAAGAGATATGTTGACATTAATTATCGAAATCACCCATGGAGCACTTGTGCTTTCAATATCCCCCTTTTGGTAATTGATGACAACATACATGAAAGCTTTAGATAAAGATATAGAGAATAGCAAGTTAAGCTTTGGAAAGACATGTAACATGCATAGGCTCCCCCTACATGTATGCAAACATGTAAATGTGGAATATAAGAGCATGTGATTGCATAGGCATGACAGAGCAAGCAATGAGTTACATGTATCTTGGCTATATGCATCAGAGCAAATTATATGGATATAGGAAATGTACCTTCATGTTCATGAGTCCTTGCAAACAATATGTACATCAGCAAGAGATCATCATGCACATGAGTGTGATGAATATACTTACCTTGCGGTCTTGAGCTGGCTTTGGAAGAGATGAACCTGAGTAAACAAGGTTAGATAACACAGAAAATCTACTAAACAGAGCACGAACAACAAACCACAAGAGTACCAAGATTGGGATGACATGTAGAGAGTGAGTACTAGGTACTCTATTGGATACAGACATGTCCCCGAAGGTAAAGATATGCAATAAATTCAAAGATTTCCTTCCCTTAGAAGTATTTCTCCCCCTGAATCTTATATTGGATAATGGGAGAAGGTAGGGAAAAGAAAATCAGAGCAAAACAAATCAGAGCAAAAATAAAGATAGCACAAACTAACATGTCTTTCCCCTCTTAAAGACATGTGACTTCTCTCCTCTTGAATACCAAGCATCCGGGGCTCTTGGATGTGATTAAGCACTCTCCCCCTTTGAGGTACTCTCCCCCTTTTGAAGTGATTAAGCTTTGATGTGATCTCTCTCTCTCCCTTTGACATCAATTTCCAAGAAGGGATCTTCTGGATTGTGAGTCAAAATAGGTTTGGTCCTTGAGTCACAAAGAAAAGCAGCATATAGAATGTGATGCAGGTAGATGACAAGAATCATTGAGTGGAGATGGAACAAATATGCATGATGAAAATTACAAAGTGTCTTCTCAGCGTTGAAATAGGTTACACCGAGTTGTTTCCTTCGATGTCACCAAAATGGTTCAGTTTGACTGAAAAAGACAAACCGGTGTGTCCGAGTTCAACATAGAGAGAATATTTGTCATCTCAACTCACTAGGCAAATAAGATCTCACAAATATTTGTAAGGAATTAACTGAAGGATTTGCAATGAATTGGATGCAGGGAATGTAGAACAAAGAAAAGAAATGAAATCTAGATTAAGTTTTTTAATTAAGAAGGGGAACAAATATGCAAGAGATAAATGCAAGAACACAGAGAAACACTAGAGAACTTCACCTAGAATTGGTCGGCAACAAAGTCACCTATGCTAGAGTATATTGACTAAGGAGTCAAGTGAGAACACTTGATCGTAGGTCATACTCATCGTTTAAGCTCAAAATGGGGTTACCATTTTTCGTTTAAGCATTTTGATGCATTCGCATCTTGTTGAGTTGCTTTGACCCATGACTTGGGGTAAAGCTTCTCTAAGATGGAATGACATACCTTGGATGGCGGTGTTGAACTTGATCATTTAGTTGAACTTCTGTTGGATGCTCAAGGTTGATGTAGCTCATCAATGGTTGGGAGCACCACTTGTAGTTTGAGTTCATCTACCTACATGGGTTAGTCTTGCAAGGAAGAGCACTTGTGTATCCAAAATAACAATCATGAAATTTGATATAAAGAAATTGTCAAAGGATATGTTGAAAGGTTTCATGCTTCCTTGTCTTCAACCACCATGTTGTAGAGACTTGGCGATGTAGAGATTGCTCAAGATTTGAGTGTCTAGCAATCTCATAGATTTTGATTTAACCAAGTACCTACAAGGGTTAGATAGCATGCAAGGGTGCAAGTATATCCAAGATATATGATCATCATCGTAAGAGAAATGTCAGGGATTAGTTAGAGGCTCATGCCTTGCATGTATCCAAATGGAGTTTCTACTCCAAGTTTGAAGCATCAATGATGTTCAATTCACCTCTCAAACGGCAAAATACTTTTTCATCAAGCGGTTTGATGAATATATCCGCCAATTGCTTATCGGTACGAACATGCTTAAGATCAATATCCCCTTTAGCAACATGATCTCGAATAAAATGATGACGAACTTCAATATGCTTAGTTTGAGAATGTTGCACGGGATTATGAGCAATCTTAATAGCACTTTCATTGTCACAAAGCAATGGAACATGTTTCACATAGATGCCATAATCTTTAAGAGTTTGGGTCATCCAAAGTAATTAAGCACAACATGAACCGGCGGCAATGTATTCCGCTTCGGTGGTGGATAAGGATACCGAGTTTTGTTTCTTGGAGGACCAAGACACAAGAGATCTACCAAGAAATTGACAAGTACCCGAAGTGGACTTTCTATCAACCTTGTCACCGGCATAGTACGAGTCGGAGTAGCCAACGAGATCAAAAGAAGACCTCTTAGGATACCAAATGCCAGAATTTGGTGTATGGATTAAGTATGTCACTATCCTTTGCACACACTTAGCATAACATCGGGACGGGAGGCACATAGATATAACAATGAACCAATCATAGAGCGGTAAACCTTTTGGTCAACCGATTTGCCATCCTTAGTCAAGTCAAGATGTCCACTAGTAGGCATGGGCGTTTTCATACCTTTGCTTTCTTGCATGTTGAACTTCTTGAATAAGTCTTTGGTATACTTTGTTTGAGAAACAAAGGTGCCTTCCTTAGTTTGCTTGATTGCAAACCAAGAAAGAACTTGAGTTCACTCATAATAGACATCTCAAACTTTCCCGACATTAGCTTTCCAAACTTTTCATTCAAATGAGGGTTAGTCGAACCAAATATGATATCATCAACATAATTTTGGCACACAAATAATTCTCCATTAACCCTTTTAGTAAAAAGAGTAGAATCTATCTTTCCAATCTCAAAGACTTTTTTAATAAGGAACTTGGTCAAGCATTTATACCACGCTCTAGGAGCATGTTTAGGACCATAAATAGCTTTGTGAAGTTTGTAAACGTTGATCGAGTTTATTAGGATTAACAAAGCCGAGAGGTTGTTTAACATAAACTTCCTCCTCAATTTCACCATTTAGAAAAGCACTTTTAATGTCCATTTGGTACAAAGTAATATCATGCTGATTAGCATAGGCAAGTAAGATGCTAATGGACTCAAGTCTAGCAACGGGGGCATATGTCTCACCATAGTCCATACCTTCGACTTGAGTGTAGCCTTGGGCGACGAGACGTGCTTTGTTGCAAACAACTTGTCCATCTTCGTCTTTCTTGTTGCGAAACACACATTTGGTACCGATGATGTTGTGGTTGTTGTCGGGATTCTCGACCAATGTCCACACTTGGTTCCTCTCAAATTTGTGTAGCTCTTCATGCATGGCATTTATCCAATCCATATCTTCCAATGCTTCTTCAACCTTCATAGGTTCAATGCTAGAGATGAATGAATAATGTTCACAAAAATTAGCCAAACGAGTTTTAGAGCGAGTGATTCTCCCGGTTTGGATATCATTGAAGATCTGTTCGACGGGATGGTCTCTTGAGACTCTTGCTCGAACTCGTGAGAGCTTTTGCTTGGGTCGGGGTGGAACATCTTCTTCATCATCTTGTTCTTATTCTTGGCCTTCTTCATTGTTGACGATGTCGTTTTCTTGTCTAGGTGGAGAAGGAGGTTGATGAAGTTCATCTTGGTGTACTTCCTCGTTTTCTTCATCTTGGCATGTCCCACTTGTGGATGCTTCCATGTCAACTCTTGGTTCACCGTGTCGTGAGGTAGAAGTTGATACGTCTCCAACGTATCTATAATTTTTGATTGTTCCATGCGATTATATTATCTGTTTTGGATGTTTAATGGGCTTTAATATGCTATTTTATATTATTCTTGGGACTAACCTATTAACCGGAGGCCCAGTGCCAATTTCTGTTTTTTTGCCTATTTTAGAGTTTTGCAGAAAAGGAATACCAAACGGAATGAAACCTTCGCGATGATCGTTCTTGGACCGAAAGCAAACCAGAAGACTTGGAGATGAAGTCGGAGACGCAACGAGGCGGCCACGAGGCAGGAGGGCGCGCCCAGGGGGGTACGCACGCCCCCACCCTTGTTGGCCCCTTGTAGCTCCACCGTCATACTTCTTTCGCCTATATATACTCTTATACCCTAGAAACATCAGGGGGAGCCATGAAACCACTTTTCCACCCCCGCAACCTTTTGTACCCGTGATATCCCATCTTGGGGCCTTTTACGGCGATCTGCCGGAGGGGAAATCGATCACGGAGGGCTTCTACATCAACACCATAGCCTCTTCGATGAAGCATGAGTAGTTTACCACAGACCTTCGGGTCCATAGTTATTAGCTAGATGGCTTCTTCTCTCTCTTTGATCCTTAATACAAAGTTCTCCTCGATGTTCTTGGAGATCTATTCGGTGTAATACTCTTTTGCGGTGTGTTTGCTGAGATCCGATGAATTGTGGATTTATGAACTTGATTATCTATGAATATTATTTGGTTCTTCTCTAAATTCTTATATGCATGATTTGATATCTTTACAAGTCTCTTAGAATTATCGGTTTAGTTTGGCCTACTAGATTGATCTTTCTTGCAATGGGAGAAGTGCTTAGCTTTGGGTTCAATCTTGTGGTGTCCTTTCCCAGTGATAGTAGGTGCAGCAATGCACGTATTGTATTGTTGCCATCGAGGATAAAAAGATGGGGTTTATATCATATTGCTTGAGTTTATCACTCTACATCATGTCATCTTGCTTAATACGTTACTCCGTTCTTATGAACTTAATACTCTAGATGCATACTGGATAGCGGTCAATGTGTGGAGTAATAGTAGTAGATGCAGAATCGTTTCGGTCTACTTGACACAGACGTCATGCCTATATTCATGATCATTGCCTTAGATATCTTCATAACTATGTGCTTTTCTATCAATTGCTCGGCAGTAATTTGTTCACCCACCGTAATACATGCTATCTTGAGAGAAGCCACTAGTGAACCCTATGGCCCCCGGGTCTCTTTCTTATTATATTGCATCTCCTTTATTTACATCGCATCTCATTTACTATTTTGCAATCTTTACTTTCCAATCTATACAACAAAAATACCAAAATATTTACTTTACTATCTTTATTAGATCTCACTTTTGTGAGTGACTGTGAAGGGATTGACAACCCCTTTATCGCATTGGTTGCAAGGTTCTTGATTGTTTGTGCAGGTACTAGGTGACTTGTGCGTTGTCTCCTATTGGATTGATACCTTGGTTCTAAAAAACTGAGGAAAATACTTACGCTACTTTGCTGCATCACCCTTTCCTATTCAAGGGAAAACCAACGCATGCACAAGAGATAGCAAGAAGGAGTTCTAGCGCCGTTGCCGGGGGGATCTACGCCAAGTCAATACATACCAAGTAACCATCATAAACTCTTCTCCCTCGCATTACATTATTTGCCATTCTCCTCTCATTTTCCTCTCCCCACTTCACAACCTTTGCACTTTTCTTTCACCCTTCTTCCGTTCGATCTTGTGTTACCATGTGTCTTCTTTTTGCTTGCATCTTCGCTTGCTAAAAGTTTATGGATCCTCATCCACTCGCTAATCTCTTTAAGAGATCCAATTATGATGAACCTATTGCTAGTGAGTTGAGTGCACTAGATTAACTTCATGATGTTTTACTTGAAATTCATGAATCAAAAAATTGTGATGAAGAAATCTATGAAGTGATTCATGATAGCTCCTTGAATAAAAAGCATGATTGCAATGGTTTCACTATTAATTCTATTTGTGTCAATTGTGCTAATAACATGCAAAACCCTAAGCTTGGGGATGCTAGTTTTCTATGTCCACTAGTTGTTGCAATGATCATGATTGGGGTGATTCTTCTTATAATCTTGAAAATTTATTTAAGCCCGGTGATGAATATGAGATTGATAATAATGTTTGCAATAATATTGAAAGTGGGTATGGAAGAATGTCAACTTTAGATCCCACATATTTGGAGAATGTTCAATCTTATGAAGTTTTTGATAAAAGTGGGTTTGGAGAGGTCATGACTTTAGTTAATGTTAACCCCACAATTTTGGAAGAGTGTCAACTTTGCATACATGTGGATCGTGTTAAGAATATGTTTTGTGACAGCTATTGATAGGTCTCCAACGTATCTATAATATTTGATTGCTCCATGCTACTTTATCTACTATTTTAGGCAATATTGGGCTTTATTATCCACTTTTATATTATTTTTGGGACTAACCTATTAACCGGAGGCCTAACCCAGATTTGCTGTTTTATGCCTATTTCAGTATTTCGAGGAAAAGGAATATCAGACGGAGTCAAAACGGAACGAAATCAACTGGAGAAGTTATTTTTGGAAGGAAACCCACCTGATGGACTTGGACCCAACGTCAGAAGAGCCACGAGGCGGTCACGAGGGTGGAGGGCGCACCCTCCCCCTAGGCGCGCCCCCTGCCTCGTGGGCCCCCCGTAGCTCTACCGACGTTCCCCCTTCACCCATATATACCGTCGTACCCTAAAACTTCCAGAACAGAAGATAGATCGAGAGTTCCGCCGCCGCAAGCCTCCAGAGCCACCAAAAACCAATCGGGACCCCTTTCTGGTACCCTGCCGGAGGGGGGATCCATCTCCGGTGGCCATCTTCATCATCCCGGCGCTCTCCATGACAAGGAGGGAGTAGTTCACCCTCGGGGCTGAGGGTATGTACCAGTAGCTATGTGTTTGATCTCTCTCTCTCTCTCGTGTTCTCTCTCGTGTTCCTCTATGGCACGATCTTGATGTATCCCGAGCTTTGCTATTGTAGTTGGATCTTATGATGTTTCTCCCCCTCTACTCCTTTGTGATGAATTGAGTTTCCCTTTTTGAAGTAATCTTATCGGATTGAGTCTTTATGAGAACACTTGATGTATGCCTTGGTGATCAACTTGCGGGTTTCGTGACATTGGGAACCTATGCATAGGGGTTGGCACACGTTCTTGATTCTCCGGTAGAGACTTTGGGGCGCTCTTTGAAGTACTTTTATGTTGGTTGGATAAATCTGAGATTGTGTGATGCATATCGTATAATCATGCCCACGGATACTTGAGGTGACAATGGAGTATCTAGGTGACATTAGGGTTTTGGTTGATTTGTATCTTAAGGTGTTATTCTAGTAAAAACTCCAGGGTTGTTTGTGACACTTATAGGAATAGCCCAACGGATTGATTTGAAAGAATAGCTTTGTGGTGGTTTCGTACCCGACCATAATCTCTACGTTTGTTCTCCGCTATTAGTGGCTTTGGAGTGACTCTTTGTTGCATGTTGAGGGCTTGTCATATGTTCTATCTATGTTATTATTGTTGAGAGAACTTGCACTAGCGAAAGTATGAACCCTAGGCCTTGTTTCCTATCATTGCAATACCGTCTACGCTCACATTTACCACTTGTTACCTTGCTGTTTTTATATTTTCAGTTTACAAAAACCTATATCTTCTATCCATATTGCACTTGTATCACCATCTCTTCGCCGAACTAGTGCACCTATACAATTTACCATTGTATTGGGTGTGTTGGGGACACAAGAGACTCTTTGTTATTTGGTTGCAGGGTTGCTTGAGAGAGACCATCTTCATCCTCACGCCTCCTACGGATTGATAAACCTTAGGTCATCCACTTGAGGGAAATTTGCTACTGTCCTACAAACCTGTGCACTTGCAGGCCCAACAACGTCTACAAGAAGAAGGTTGTGTAGTAGACATCAGCTATATTGTTGAATTTTATTATGATCCTACATGTAATTATTATGAGAGAGGAAATATGGTTGTAGAAATTTTCATGTTACTAAATTACCTCTCGTTATGTTGAGATTGCTATTGTTTCTTTCCGCTTCCTTGCATATGCTAGTTTTTGCTTGCCTTAATAATTTGTTTGCTTATAAAATGCCTATGCATAGGAAGTATGTTAGACTTAGATTTGTTTGTCACATGTTTTAAGATGCTCTCTTTGTTTTAGTTGCCATCTTTCATGCGAGCATCATTAAAATTATCAATGCCTAGCTAGGGGCGTTAAACGATGGCGCTTGTTGGGAGGCAACCCAATTTTATTTTTGTTCTTTGCTTTTTGCTACTGTTTAGTAATAAATAATTCGTCATGCTAATGTTATGATTGTGTTTTTTATGTTTTAATTAGTGTTTGTGCCAAGTAAAGCCTTTAGGATCTTCTTGGATGATAGTTGTTTGATCTTGCTGAAAAAGACAGAAACTTTGCTTTCACGATTTTTTTAATAAATCGCAGAAAAGAGCTTTTGCCCTGATTCTTTTTGCAGTAGATTAATATACAAATTACCCTGGTCTTACGGATTTGGTACAATTTCTGGAGTTCCAGAAGTATTCGAACATTACAGATTGCTACAGACTGTTCTGTTTTTGACAGATTCTGTTTTTTGTGTGTTGTTTGCTTTTTTTTGATGAATCTATGAGTAGTATCGGGGGGTATGAACCATATAGAAGTTGGAATACAGTAGGTTTAAAACCAATATAAATAAAGAATGAGTTCATTACAGTACCTTAGAGTGGTGGTTTATTTTCTTATACTAACGGAGCTCATGAGATTTTCTGTTGAGTTTTGTGTTGTGAAGTTTTCAAATTTTTGGGTAAAGATTTGATGGATTTTGGAATAAGGAGTGGCAAGAGCCTAAGATTGGGGATGCCCAAGGAACCCCAATATAAAATTCAAGGATAACCAAAAGCCTAAGCTTGGGGATGCCCCGGAAGGCATCCCCTCTTTCGTCTTCGTCTATCTGTAACTTTACTTGAGGCTATATTTTTATTCACCACATGATATGTGTTTTGCTTGGAGCGTCTTGTATGATTTGAGTCTTTGCCTTTTAGTTTACCACAATCATCCTTTCTATACACACCTTTTGGGACAGACATGCATGAATCATAATTTATTAGAATACTCTATGTGCTTCACTTATATCTTTTGAGCTATACAATTTTGCTCTAGTGCTTCACTTTATCTTTTTAGAGCACGGTGGTGGTTTTATTTTATAGAAATTATTGATCTCTCATGCTTTACTTATATTATTTTGAGAGTCTTTTAGAACAGCATGGTAATTTGCTTTGGCTATAAAACTAGTCCTAATATGATGGGCATCCAAGATGGGTATAATAAAAACTTTCGTATAAAGTGCGTTGAATACTATGACAAGTTTGATGCTTGATGATTGTTTTGAGACATGAGGATGGTGATATTAGAGTCATGCTAGTGAATTAATTGTGAATTTGAGAAATAGTTGTGTTGAGGTTTGCAAGTCCCATAGCATGCACGTATGGTAACCGTTGTGTAACAAATTTGAAGCATGAGGTATTTCTTTGATTGTCTTCCTTATGAGTGGCGGTCGAGGACGAGCGATGGTCTCTTCCTACCAATCTATCCCCCTAGGAGCATGCGCATAGTTCTTGGTTTTTGATGACTTGTAGATTTTTGCAATAAGTATATGAGTTCTTTATGACTAATGTTGAGTCCATGGATTATACGCACTCACCCTTCCACCTTTGCTAGCCTCTCTAGTATCGCACAACTTTCGCCGGTACCATAAACCCACCATTTACCTTCCTCAAAACAGACACCATACCTACCTATTATGGCATTTCCATAGCCATTCTGAGATATATTGCCATGCAACTTTCCATCGTTCCGTTTATTATGACACGCTCCATCATTGTCATATTGCCTTGCATGATCATGTAGTTGACATCGTATTTGTGGCAAAGCCACCTTCATAATTTTTTCATACATGTCACTCTTGATTCATTGCACATCTAGGTACACCGTCGGAGGCACACATATAGAGTCATATTTTTGTTCTAAGTATCGAGTTGTAATCCTTGAGTTGTAAATAAATAGAAGTGTGATGATCATCATTATTAGAGCATTGTCTCGTGTGAGTAAAAAAAAGGAGAAACGCCAAAGAAGACAATGAAAAAAAGAGAGGCCAAAGAAGCCCAACAACAAAAAAGAGAGAAAAGTAGAGAAGGGACAATGCTACTATCCTTTTTCCACACTTGTGCTTCAAAGTAGCACCATGATCTTCATGATAGAGAGTCTCTTATTTTGCCACTTTCATATACTAGTGGGAATTTTTCATTATAGAACTTGGCTTGTATATTCTAACGATGGGCTTCCTCAAATGCCCTAGGTCTTCGTGAGCAAGCAAGTTGGATGCACACCCACTTAGTTTCTTTTGTTGAGCTTTCATATATTTATAGCTCTAGTGCATCCGTTGCATGGCAACCCCTACTCACTCACATTGATATCTATTGATGGGCATCTCCATAGCCCGTTGATACGCCTAGTTGATGTGAGACCATCTTCCTCTTTTTTTGTCTTCTCCACAACCACCACTCTATTCCACCTATAGTGCTATGTCCATGGCTCATGCTCATGTATTGCGTGAAAGTTAAAAAAGTTTGAGAATACTAAAGTATGAAACAATTACTTGTCTTGTCATCGGGGTTGTGCATGATTTGGATATTTTGTGTGATGAAGATGGAGCATAGCCAAACCATATGATTTTGTAGGGATGAAATTTCTTTGGCCATGTTATTTTGAGAAGACATGATTACTTTGTTAGTATGCTTGAAGTATTATTATTTTTATGTCAATATTAAACTTTTGTCTTGAATCTTTCGGATCTGAACATTCATTCCACAATAAAGAAAATTACATTGATAAATATGTTAGGTAGCATTCCACATCAAAAATTCTATTTTTATCATTTACCTACTCGAGGACGAGCAAGAATTAAGCTTGGGGATGCTTGATACGTCTTCGACATATCTATTATTTTTTATTGTTCCATGCTATTATATTATCTGTTTTGGATGTTTAATGGGCTTTAATATTCTCTTTTATATTATATCTGGGACTAACCTATTAACCGGAGGCCGAGTGCCAATTTCTGTTTTTAGCCTATTTTAGAGTTTTCCAGAAAAGGAAACCAAACGGAGTCCAAACGGAATGAAACCTTTGCGATGATCTTTCTTGGACCGAAAGCAAACCAGAAGACTTGGAGATGAAGTCGGAGACGCAACGAGGCGACCGCGAGGCAGGAGGGCATGCCCCCACCCTCGTGGGCCCCTCATAGCTCCACCGACGTACTTCTTTCACCTATATATACTCTTATACCCTAGAAACATTAGGGGGAGCCAGGAGACCACTTTTCCACCACCGCAACCTTCTGTACCCGTGAGATCCCATCTTGGGGCCTTTTCCGGCAATCTGTCGGAGGGGGAATCGATCACAGAGGGCTTCTACATCAACACAATAGCCTCTTCGATGAAGCGTGAGTAGTTTACCACAGACCTTCGGGTCCATAGTTATTAGCTAGATGGCTTCTTCTCTCTCTTTGATCCTCAATACAAAGTTCTCCTCGATGTTCTTGGAGATCTATTCGATGTAATACTCTTTTGCAGTGTATTTGCCGAGATCTGATGAATTGTGGATTTATGAACTTGATTATCTATGAATATTATTTGGTTCTTCTCTGAATTCTTATATGCATGATTTGATATCTTTGCAAGTCTCTTCGAATTATCGGTTTAGTTTGGCCTACTAGATTGATCTTTCTTGCAATGGAGAAGTGCTTAGCGTTGGGTTCAATCTTGTGGTATCCTTTCCCAGTGACGGTAGGGGCAGCAAGGCACGTATTGTATTGTTGCCATCGAGGATAAAAAGATGGGGTTTATATCATATTGCTTGAGTTTATCCCTCTAAATCATGTCATCTTGCTTAATGCGTTACTCTGTTCTTATGAACTTAATACTCTAGATGCATGCTGGATAGCGGTCGATGTGTGGAGTAATAGTAGTAGATGCAGAATTGTTTTGGTCTACTTGACACGGACGTGATGCCTATATTCATGATCATTGCCTTAGATATCTTCATAACTATGCGCTTTTCTATCAATTGCTCGGCAGTAATTTGTTCACCCACCGTAATACATGCTATCTTGAGAGAAGCCACTAGTGAACCCTATGGCCCCCGGGTCTCTTTCTTATTATATTGCATCTCCTTTATTTACATTGCATCTCTTTTACTATTTTGCAATCTTTACTTTCCAATCTATACAACAAAAATACCAAAAATATTTACTTTACTATCTTTATTAGATCTCACTTTTGCGAGTGGCTGTGAAGGGATTGACAACCCCTTTATCGCGTTGGTTGCGAGGTTCTTGATTGTTTGTGCAGGTACTAGGTGACTTGTGCGTTGACTCCTACTGGATTGATACCTTGGTTCTCAAAAGATGAGGGAAATACTTACGCTACTTTGCTGCATCGCCCTTTCCTCTTCAAGGGAAAACCAACGCACGCTCAAGAGGTAGCAAAAGCTTCCACTTGGACGGACGAGGTACTCTCCTTTACCTCCGTTGGACGAATCTTGCCAATAGACAAGTCTTGGATTGCTTCTGAAGGGTCTTTGTCTCCTACATCAATTGGCAATTGCTCTACGCGAGCCGTTAGATTCATCAAACTTCACATCTACCATTTCTTCAACCTTTCGGGTGAAATTGTTATAGACACGGTAAGAGTGAGAGTTTGAGCCATAACCAAATAGGAAACCCTCATGAGATTTAGGAGCAAATTTAGAATGACGATGCTTATCAAGAATATAACACTTTGAGCCGAATACTCGAAAGTATCCGACTTGGGGTTTGTTACTGGTGAGAAGCTCGTATGTCGTCTTGCCGAGTAGCTTGTGAAGGTACAAGCGATTTGTTGCATGACAAGCTGTCTCAACCGCTTCCGCCCAAAAGTGTTTTGGCGTCTTGTACTCATCAAGCATCGTTCTCGCCATCTCAATAAGAGTCTGGTTCTTCCTCTCAACAACTCCATTTTGTTGAGGCGTGTACGTAGCCGAGAACTCATGTGAAATCCCTTCTTCGTCAAGAAAGGTATCCACATTTTCGTTCTTGAACTCCGTTATGTTGTCGCTTCAAACCTTCTTTGTCTTCACTTCAAATTTATTTTGGGCCTTCCTAGCGAAGTTCTTGAAGATCTTTTGGACCTGCGATTTATCATCAAGAAAGAACACCCACGTAAATCTTGAAAAATCATCAACTATAACTAGACCAAATGAGTTTCCACCGAGACTTTTGTAGGCATTGGGACCAAAGAGATCCATATGAAGTAGCTCGAGTGGTCTTCTTGTGGTCATGATGTTCTTCACGGGCGACTTCCTCCAACTTGTTTTCCTGCTTGACAAGCACTGCACAATCTATCCTTGTCAAATATAACATCTTTTACTCCAAGTATATGATCACCTTTAATAAGCTTATCAAGGTTTCGCATGCCCACATGACCTAATCTTCTATGCCACAACCAACCTTTAGAAGATTTAGCAATTAAGAAAGTTCTAGGTTGAGCCTTTTTAGTGAAATCAGCAATGTAAAGATCACCTCCACGTATACCGGTAAAGACCATATTATGATTATATCTACGAAACACTTGGCAATCTACTTCAGTAAATAGGACATTGAAACCAAAATCAGCAAGTCTAGATACAAAAAGTAGATTATAGCAAAGAGATTCAACGAGCATAACATTTTGTATGGAGCTATCATGTGAGATGGCCACCTTACCAAGGCCAACCACCTTACCCTTTGAGTTATCACCAAAAGTGACATACTTTTGAGGGCCGTCGTTTTAAGCAAGCTCACGAAACATATCCTTGTCTCCGGTCATGTGATCGGTACATCCACCATCAAGAACCCATTCCTTTCCTCCAGCCATGTAGTCGCGAAGATTAGCCATAAGACCAAAGTGTCTCATAGACTCATCGAGATCAAAGTTACTATCATCATCCTCATCATAGTATCCATGTTCAACATCGTCTTGTTATGGATCAATTCCTAGAGAGAGTGATTCATTAGATAAATGATCATCACAATATTCATCTTTATTAATTCTAATGGCTTCAGAGATGATATTGCTAATGATTCCAACATCTCCTTTGGCACGCATGAGGTTAGTAAGCTCAAATAGACAATCACCAAACTTAGGATCATTGGAATTCATCTTACTCAAGGCAATAGACTTATGAAGAATTTCATCTAAGTTTTGCAAGGAATAATTTGTAAATCGCTCCTCAAGAAATCTCCATATAGTGTAGGCACAATCAAGAGTAGGCAAGCAACCAAGCAAATTTCTAGGCAACCCACTAGTAATAAGATTGACGGTTCTAAGGTTGCGAATCATGTCAATAGACTCATCAAGGGTAGGATGCATAGGATCAACATGAGGTGCACAAGGACTAGTAATGTACTTGTTCAAATGATATTCATTGAAAATCTCAAGCATCTCAATTTTCCACTCATGAAAGAACTCTCCATCAAGTATAGGCACTCTATGTCTAAGCCTCCCCAACATAGACTCATCCATCTTCCCCCAATGGTGATTAAACCAAAGCAATGGAGACCAATGCTCTGATACCAATTGAAAGGATCGAGAAGAGGTGTCTAGGGGTGAATAGACTCTTAACTAAGAAAAGTAGCAATTTTTAATTTCTTCAAGTTAAGGTGGAGTTTTAGAACAAGTTTAAACATTCACAATACATTTCAAGCAAGCATGGCAAGAGTATATGAGCAGTGAAAAGTAAAGCATGCAAGTTGCAAGAATGTAAAGGGATGGGATTGGAGTGTATTGAAGGAAATATGCCCTAGAGGCAATAATAAAGTTGTTATTTATATTTCCTTATATCATGATAAATGTTTATTATTCATGCTAGAATTGTATTAACCGGAAACTTAGTACATGTGTGAATACATAGACAAAACAGAGTGTCCCTAGTATGCCTCTACTTGACTAGCTCGTTAATCAAAGATGGTTAAGTTTCCTGACCATAGACATGTGTTGTTATTTGATGAACGGGATCACATCATTAGCAGAATGATGTGATGGACAAGACCCATCTGTTAGCTTAGCATAATGATCGTTTAGTTTTATTGCTATTGCTTTCTTCATGACTTGTACATGTTCCTCTGACTATGAGATTATGCAACTCCTGAATACCGGAGGAACACCTTGTGTGCTATCAAACGTCACAACATAATTGGGTGATTATAAATATGCTCTACATGTGTCTCCGATGGTGTTTGTTGAGTTGGCATAGATTGAGATTAGGATTTGTCACTCCGAGTATCGGAGAGGTATCTCTGGGCCCTCTCGGTAATGCACATCACTATAAGCCTTGCAAGCAATGTGACTAATGAATTAGTCACGGGATGATGCATTACGGAATGAGTAAAGAGACTTGCCGGTAACGAGATTGAACTAGGTATATGATATCGACGATCGAATCTCGGGCAAGTAACATACCGATGACAAAGGGAACAACGTATGTTGTTATGCGGTTTGACCGATAAAGATCTTCGTAGAATATGTAGGAGCCAATATGAGCATCTAGGTTCCTCTATTGGTTATTTACCAGAGATGTGTCTCGGTCATGTCTACATAGTTCTCAAACCCGTAGGGTCCGCATGCTTAACGTTCGATGACGATTTGTATTATGAGTTATGTGATTTGATGACCGAAGTTTGTTCGGAGTCCCAGATGATATCACGGACATGAGGAGGAGTCTCAAAATGGTCGAGAGGTAAAGATCCATATATAGGATGATGGTATTTGGACACCGGAAGTGTTATGGGTGATACCGGGTCACTGGAAGGGGTTCCGGGCAACCCCCGACAAAGATATGGGCTTAATGGGCCAAGTAAGGGAACACACCAGCCCACAAGGGGCTGGTGCGCCCCCTGTAGAGCCAGCCACATGTGGAGAAAGGGAAAGGAGAGGAGTAAAAGGAAAGTATGAAGTAGTACTCCTACTTCCTTCCCCTCCCCCTCCTTCCTTTCCCCCTTGTCCAAATATGGTAGGGGGGGGGGCGAATTGGACTAGGGGCACAAGTAGGATTCCTCCTACTTGGGCATGCCCTAGGCTTCCTCCCTCCCTCTCCCTCCTTTATATACATGGGGAGGGCACCCCTAGAACACACATAAATTGTTCCTAGCCGTGTGCGGCGCCCCCTCCACAGTTAACACCTCGGTCATATCGTCGTAGTGCTTAGGCGAAGCCCTGCGCCGGTAACTTTATCATCACTGTCGCCATGCCGTGGTGCTGACGGAACTCTCCCTCGTCCTCAACTGGATCAAGAGCTCGAGGGACGTCATCGTGATGAACGTGTGCTGAACACGGAGGTGCCATACGTTCGGTACTTGGATCGGTTGGATCGCGAGGACGTTCGACTACATCAACTGCGTTATTAAACGCTTCCGCTTTCGGTCTACGAGGGTACGTGGACACACTCTCCTCGCTCATTGCTATGCATCTCCTAGGATCTTGCGTGATCATAGGTAATTTTTTTGAAATACTACGTTCCCCAACAGCAAACGCAATTGGAGACACAAAGATTTTTCTTGTGGTTCCGATAGGTGGTGCTATCGTACATCCACGTTGATGGAGACTTCAACCCACAAAGGGTAACGGTTGCACGAGTCCACGGAGGGCTCCACCCACAAAGGGTCCACGAAGAAGCAACCTTGTCTATCCCATCATGGCCATCACCCACGACGGACTTGCCTCACTAGGGTAGATCTTCACGAAGTAGGCAATCTCCTTTCCTTACAAACTCCTTGGTTCAACTCCATAATCTTGACGAAGGCTCCCAAGTGACACCTAACCAGTCTAGGAGACACCACTCTCCAAAAGGTAATAGATGGTGTGTTGATGATGAACTCCTTGGTCTTGTGCTTCTAATGATAGTCTCCCCAAAACTCAACTCTCTCTCACAGATTTGGATTTGGTGGAAAGATGATTTGAGTGGAAAGCAACTTGGGGAAGGCTAGAGAACAAGATTCTTGTGGTTGGAATGGAATATTGCTAACCCACAAGTATAGGGGATCAATTGTAGCCTCTTTCGATAAGTAAGAGTGTCGAACCCAACGAGGAGCTAAAGGTAGAACAAATATCCCCTCAAGTTCTATCGACCACTGATACAACTCTACGCACGCTTAACGTTCGCTTTACCTAGAACAAGTATGAAACTAGAAGTACTTTGTAGGTGTTGTAGGCTAGGTGCAAGATAATAAAGAGCACGTAAATAAAAATTAGGGGCTGTTTAGATAAAGACACAACTAAGTTAGTTTTAATAGAGAGCTTTTTGTCACAAGAAAGTTATTTTTTCCTAGATAATCTGATAACTAGACCGGTAATCATTATTGCAATTTTATTTGAGGGAGAGGCATAAGATAACATACTTTCTCTTCTTGGATTATATGCACTTATGATTGGAACTCTAGCAAGCATCCGCAACTACTAAAGATCATTAAGGTAAAACCCAACCATAGCATTATAAGGCATCAAGTCCTCTTTACTCCCATACGCAAACAACCTACTTACTCAGGTCCGTGCTTCTGTCACTCACGCCACCCACCATAAGAAAATCATGAACATATTGCAAACCCTACAGCGGGGATCCCTCACGCTTGCGTGACACGAAGAGCACCATAGGACAACACCAATAATAAAACATGCAGCTCAAACCAATCACGATCATCAATTAACCCATAGGACAAAACGGATCTAGTCAAACATCATAGGATAGCCATACATCATTGGGAAATAATATATAGCATTGAGCACCATGTTTAAGTAGAGATTACAACGGGTAAAAGAGGGTTATGCCACTGCATAGAGGGGGGAAGAGTTGGTGATGACGGCGGTGAAGTTGTTGGTGTAGATCATTGTCGTGATGATGGCCCCAGTGGCGTTCCGGCGCCACCGGGAGAGAGGGGGAGAGAGCCCCCCTTCTTCTTATTCTTCTTCTTCTTCCTTTACCTTCCCCCTAGATGGGAGAAGGGTTTCCCCTCTGGTCCATGGCCTCCATGGTGGCGGAGGGGCCAGAGCCCCTCCGAGATTGGATCTCTCTCTCTGTTTCCTTCTGTTTCTGCGCTCTTTGATTCTACCCTTTCACCGTTTCTTAAATTCCCGGAGATCCGTAACTCTGATTGGGCTGAAATTTTGACACGATTTTTATCTGGATATTGGCTTCCTTGCGGCGAAAGAAGGGAACCAACCGCCTTACAGAGTGGCCACGAGGGCCCAGGGCGTGCCCTACCCCCTGGGGCGGCCCCTCACCCTCGTGGGCCCCTCAGGCATCGTCTCGCGTTGATTCCACTTCCCAAAATTCACATATATTCCAAAAAAAATCTCCGTAAGTTTTTATCCCGTTTGGACTCCGTTTGATATGGATTTTTTCCAAACAAAAAAACATGCAACAAACAGGAACTGGCACTGGGCACTGGATCAATATGTTAGTCCCAAAAATAGTATAAAAAGTTGCCAAAAGTATGTAAAAGTTGTAGAATATTGGCATGGAACAATAAAAAATTGTAGATACGGCAGAGACATATCAGCATCCCCAAGCTTAATTCTTGCTTGTCCTCGAGTAGGTAAATGATAAAAAAGATAATTTTTGGAATGCTACCTAGCATAATCTTGATCATGTAATCTAATCATGGCATGAATATTAAGATACGAGTGATTCAAAGCAATAGTCTATCATTTGACATAAAAAGTAATAATACTTCAAGCATACTAATAAAGTTATCATGTCTTTTCAAAATAACATGGCTAAAGAGAGTTATCCCTACAAAATCATATAGTCTGGCTATGCTCCATCTTCACCACACAAAATATTCAAATCATGCACAACCCCGATGACAAGCCAAGCAATTGTTTCGTACTTTTGATGTTCTCAAACCTTTTCAACTTTCACGCAATACATGAGCGTGAGCCATGGATATAGCACTATAGGAGGAATAGAATATGATGGTGGAGGTTGAGTGGAGAAGACAAAAAGGAAGAAAGTCTCACATCAACGCGACTAATCAACAGGCTATGGAGATGCCCATCAATTGATATCAATGCGGGGTGTAGGGATTGCCATGCAACATATGCTCTAAGAGCTATAAGTGTATGAAAGCTCAAACTAAAAACTAAGTGGGTGTGCCTCCAACTTGCTTGCTCATGAAGACCTAGGGCATTTGAGGAAGCCCATCGTTGGAATATACAAGCTAAGTTCTATAATGAAAATTCCCACTAGTATATGAAAGTGATAACGCAAGAGACTCTCTATATGAAGAACATGGTGCTACTATGAAGCACAAGTGTGGTAAAAGGATAGTAACATTGTCCCTTCTCTCTTTTCTTTCATTTTTTTTCTTTTTTTTCTTTTTTTGTAGGCTTCTTTGGCCTCTCTCTTTTTTTGGGGGCTTCATTGGCCACTGTTATTTTGATAACCTCACATGGGACAATGTTCTAATAATGATCATCCGACTTTTTATTTACTTACAACTCAATATTACAACTCGAAACTAGAACAAAGATATGACTCGATATGAATGCCTCCGGCGGTGTACCGGGATGTGCAATGATCTAGTGTAGCAATGAAGTCAAAAAATGGACAAGCAATGAAAACAACATGCTAGCTATCTTATGATCATGCAAAGCAATATGACAATAAATGCTCAAGTCATGTATATGAAGATGATGGAAGTTGCATGGCAATATATCTCGGAATGGCTATGGAAATGCCATAATAGGTAGGTATGGTGGCTGTTTTGAGGAAGATATAAGGAGGCTTATGTGTGATAGAGCGTATCGTATCACGGGGTTTGGATGCACCGGTGAAGTTTTCACCAACTCTCGAGGTGAGAAAGGGCAATGCACGGTACCGAAGAGGCTAGCAATGATGGAAGAGTGAGAGTCCGTATAATCCATGGACTCAACATTAGTCATAAAGAACTCACACACTTATTGCAAAAGTATATTAGCTATCGAAAGAAAGTACTACGCACATGCTCCTAGGGGGATAGATTGGTAGGAAAAGATCATCGCTCGTCCCCGACTGCCAATCATAAGGAAGACAATCAATTAATAGATCACGCTCCAACTTCGTTACATAACGGTTCACCATATGTGCATGCTACGGGAATCACAAACTTCAACACAAGTATTTCTACAATCCACAATTACCCACTAGCATGACTCTAATATCACCATTTTTATATCGCAAAACTATTGCAAGGAATCAAACATATCATATTCAGTGATCTACAAGTTTTATGTAGGATTTTATGACTAACCATGTGAATGACCAATTCCTGTCAACTCTCTAAGTAGATATAAGTGAAGCAAGAGAGTTTAATTCTTTCCACAAAAGATATGCCCACGCTCTAACAAATATAAGTGAAGCAAAATATCATTCTACAAATGCGATTTTCTATGTGAAGAGAAACAGGCAATCCAAACTTCAAATGATATAAGTGAAGCATATGAAGCATTCTATAAACCCATACTCAAAAGATATAAGTGAAGAATCAACAAAGGACTATCTCATACCAGCATGGTGCATCAAAGAGAAGTGAAAACTAAATGCAAAAGATGATCCAAGATTTGCACATATCACATGAACGAAACGAAACAGAAAACATACTGATACTTGTTGAAGAAAGATGGGATGCCTTCCGGGGCATCCCCAAGCTTAGACGTTTGAGTCTCCTTGAATATTTACTTGGGGTGCCTTGGGAATCCTCAAGCTTGTGCTCTTGCCTCTCCTCCTTCTCCTCATATCGAGACCTCCTCGATCCTTGATCACTTCATCCACACAAAACTCAACAGAAAGTTTGGCAAGATCCGTTAGTATAATAAAGCAAATCACTACTTTAAGTACTGTTGCAAACCAATTCATATTTTGTTTTTCCATTGTAGCTACTGTAATATAACTTTTCCTTGGCTTAATCCACTAATAGAAATCGATAGTTTCATCAAAACAAGCAAACAATGCATCAAAAACAGAATCTGTCTTAAACAGGACAGTCTGTAGTAATCTGAACATTCACCATACTTATCGTACTACAAAAATTCTGAAAAAATTAGGACAAATAAAGAATTTGTATAGAAAGATAGTGCAAAAGGTTTCAGAACCGTTTGATGTTCCAGTAAAAAATGTAAAATTGCGCACTGCAGCCAAAGTTTCTGTTTTGCACCGCACAAACCAACAAGCAATGTAAACATCCTAAAGGGAAATCTTGGCACATTATTTTTATAATACAATGGAATTGTACAAGGGGATAATTATTTTTGTTGAAAAGTTCCTGTAATCAAGATTCACAAAGTTTTCGTGAGCATGAACAAAGTTCAAGGAGCTCCCTCACTTCAACAATGCTTGTCTCTCTCACTTTCACTTTCCTTTTTGAAAAGTTTTGGGTTCCCCTCTTTATTTTTTTGTTTTTAAACTCTATAAAAGCACTAAACATAAATAAATGACTCTCTAAAACTTCCGGGTTGTCTCCCTGGCAGCGCTTTCTTTAAAGCCATTAAGCTAGGCATAAGGTGCTCAAGTAATGAATCCACCCGGATCCCAAGGTATATCAAAGCCAATTTGAATTAGCAAGGATTTGGCATTTAGTAGTGAGCACAAAGCAACATATATCAAGCAATGACGAAGTCTAACTCTCTTCCTATGCATCAGCATGTCATACAAGAACAATTCATGCACATCAAGTAAAGGCCAATGCATAGCATAAGAAGTTTCTTGCATTTTTATCGTGTTGGGAACATAGAGAGGCGGAGATGTAGTTCCTCTCTCATAATAATTGCAAGTAGGATCAGCAAGCATATGCATATTATATTCATCAAAATTATCATGTGCAACGGTAAAAGGCCACCCATCAATATAATCCTTAATAAGTGCAAACTTCTCCGATATAGTGTAGTTTGGAGAATTCAAAAAGATAATAGGACTATCATGTGTGGGTGCAATAGCAACAATTTCATGTTTAACATAAGGAACAATAGCAAGTTCATCTCCATAAGCATAATTCATATTGGAATCTTGGCCACAAGAATAGCAAGCATCAAGTTCATCAAAAAGGGATATTTCAAACGAATCAACGGGATCATAGCAATTATCATGGCATTCATCCTTCGGTAGGATCGAAGGGACATTAAATAATGTATGAGTTGGAGAGTTACTCTCATTAGAAGGTGGGCACGGGTAGCTAATCCGATCTTCCTCCTTTTGTTCTTCGCTCTCCTCATCATCTTTTTCATCCAATGATCTCACAGTTTCATCAGTTTCTTCTTCCATAGACTCCTGCAAAACATTAGTCTCTTCTCGGACAGCGAAGACTTTCTCAATTAATTCATCAATATCATAATTGTATTTATAATTCTCATAGAAATATTTAAGGATAGCTAAATTTCCAGGTCTATAAACTGAATCATCAAAAACTTCAAACTCTTTAAACAAAGATTCAATTTCACAAGCACCCTTAAAAGCAACAAATTCTTCTATTCGTTCCACATCATTGTAATCATATATACCATTAGCATAAGAAGCTAAGGTTTCATTAACATTAAATTTGCATGAAAAGGGAAGGTGTGGAGCCTTCATCTTAGAGCAACAAGTATAATCATATCTCAAGCATAGTTGCCGAGCATACCAATGCTACATATAAATTTGATCCCATAATAGTTTCCCTTTTTGAGTCAAGTGATAATTGCTAAAGTATTCACGTTGATCCAACGTGTCTCCCATTATATAATTGAATGGGGTTTTCTCAGGATTATTAAAGTAGTGCATAATATCTTTCACATAATGAGCATCGAGGGTTTTAGAAGGTTCCCCATCTCCATGAGTAGCAAGTAAACCTAATTTTTTTGGTATTTCATGTTCCATATACATAACTAAAGATAGAGAACAACTTAGAACAACAAATAAAATCCACTTAGTGATAAAGCAAACAAGCACACACGAGAATATTCACTCCACGCTATCTCTCCCCGGCAACGGCGCCAGAAAAAGGTCTTGATAACCCACAAGTATAGGGGATCAATTGTAGCCTCTTTCGTTAAGTAAGAGTGTCGAACTCAACGAGGAGCTAAAGGTAGAACAAATATTCCCTCAAGTTCTATCGACCACCGATACAACTCTACGCACGCTTAACGTTCGCTTTACCTAGAACAATTATGAAACTAGAAGTACTTCGTAGGTTTTGTAGGCTAGGTGCAAGATAATAAAGAGCACGTAAATAAAAACTAGGGGTTGTTTAGATAAAGACACAACTAAGTTAGTTTTAGTAGAGAGCTTTTTGTCACAAGAAAGTTATTTGTCCCTAGACAATCGATAACTAGACCGGTAATGATTATCGCAATTTTATTTGAGGGAGAGGCATAAGATAACATACTTTCTCTTATTGGGTCATATGCACTTATGATTGGAACTCTAGTAAGCATCCAGAACTACTAAAGATCATTAAGGTAAAACCCAACCATGCATCAAGTCCTCTTTACTACCATATGCAAACAACCTACTTACTCGGGTCTGTGCTTCTGTCACTCACGCCACCCACCATAAGCAAATCATGAACATATTGCAAACCCTACAGTGGGGATCCCTCACGCTTGCGCGACACGGAGAGCACCATAGGACAACACCAATAATAAAACATGCAACTCAAACCAATCACGATCATCAATTAACCCATAGGACAAAATGGATCTACTCAAACATCATAGGATAGCCATACATCATTGGGAAATAATATATAGCGTTGAGCACCATGTTTAAGTAGAGATTACAGCGGGTAAAAGTGGGGTTACGCCGCTGCATAGAGGGGGGAAGAGTTGGTGATGACGGCGGTGAAGTTGTTGGTGTAGATCATTGTCGTGATGATGGCCCCGGTGGCATTCCGGCGCCACCGGGAGAGAGGGGGAGAGAGCCCCCCCCTTCTTCTTCTTCTTCTTCTTCTTCCTTGACCTTCCCCCTAGATGGGAGAAGGGTTTCCCCTCTGGTCCACGGCCTCCATGGCGGCGGAGGGGCGAGAGCCCCTCCGAGATTGGATCTCTCTCTCTCTCTCTCTCTCTCTCTCTCTCTCTCTCTCTCTCTCTCTCTCTCTCTCTCTCTGTTTCCTTCTATTTCTGCGCTCTCTGATTCTGCCCTTTACCGTTTGTTAAATTTCCGGAGATCCATAACTCCGATTGGGCTGAAATTTTGACACGATTTTATCCGGATATTGGCTTTCTTGCGGCGAAAGAAGGGCACCAACCGCCTTACGGAGTGGCCACGAGGGCCCAGGGCACGCCCTACCCCCTGGGGCGTGCCCCTCACCCTCGTGGGCCCCTCGGGCATCGTCTCGTGTTGATTCCACTTCCCGAAATTCACATGTATTCCAAAAAAAATCTCCGTAAGTTTTTATCCCATTTGGACTCCGTTTGATATGGATTTTCTACAAAACAAAAAAACATGCAACAAATAGGAACTCGCACCGGGTACTAGATCAATATGTTAGTCCCAAAAATAGTATAAAAAATTGCCAAAAGTATGTAAAAGTTTTAGAATATTGGCATGAAACAACTAAAAATTATAGATACGATGGAGACGTATCAAATATCTTGGTCTCAACACATGAGTAGGTGGTTCTCTCTCAGAAAATGTATGCTATAAGTGTAGGCACGTTCTGATGGCTCTCTCCACGAATGAAGAGTGGGTGGAGGGGTATAAATAGCCTCCACACAAAATCTAACCGTTACACACAATTTACCAAACTCGATGGGACCAAATCATGAAACTCGGTCAGACCGATTTAGTTTATAATGTGACCGTTAGGCATTTCGGTGGGATCGGTATGATTAACTCGGTGGGACCGATGTGCTAGGGTTAGGGTGAAACCACATCTCGGTTTGACCGATTACACAAACTCGGTGGGACCGATTTTGGTAATAAGCTAACCAGAGAGTTGGTCAAGCAAACTCGGTGAGACCGATTACATATCTCGGTGAGACCAAAATTATTGCAACAGGAACCAGAGAGTTTGCAAGCCCATCTCGGTGAGACCGGGATCCCATCGGTGAGACCGAAATGATTAGGGTTTCTGGCAGTGGCTATGTCAAGTGAACTCGATGGCGCCGGATAGATCAAGTCGGTGGGGCCAAGTTTGACTTTTGGTTTGGGACATATGTGGATATGAGAAAGTGGTTGAGGGCTTTGGAGCATATAACTAAGCACTTTGAGCAAGCAAGTCATTAAGCAACACCTCATCCCCTTTTAATAGTATTGGCTTTTCCTATGGACTCAATGTGATCTTGGATCATTAAAATGAAAATGTAGAGCCTTGAGCTAGAGCCAATTTGTGTCCTTAGCATTTTGAAGGGGTTCCACATCCTCTTGTCCGCACCACTCCACTATTGAACTTATCTGAAATATACTAGATAAGAGTATTAGTCCAACAAGAGATATGTTGACATTAATTACCAAAATCACCCAGGGAGCACTTGTCCTTCCAGAATCAATATGGGCATTGAGGTCCCGCTGTTGGTTATTGATTGGAGAGGTGTCTTGGTCCTGTCTACATGATTCCCGAACCCATAGGGTCGCACGCTTAGCGATCAGTAGCGCTAGGGTAATGTTGAGATATTAATAGTGGAAAGTCCAAAAGTAATTTGGAGTCCTGGATTGGACCAGGGAGATCACAAGGAGCTCCATAATGGTCTGGAGGTAAAGATTTATACACGGTAAATCATATTCATGGTTTCGGAAAAGTTCGAGAATTTTCGGTAGAGTACTGGGAAGGTTCTAGAAGGTTTCAGGGGTTCCACCATTGGGCCTAATGACCTGTAAGGGACCATATGGACCGAGGGGTGGGGCTAAAGCCCACATGCGCTGGCCACACCATTCCCCAAGGCACATGTCATTTAAATCTAGAGATAAGGTCTTATCTCTAAATTTAAAGGGTTGAATCTAGAGATAAGATGTTATCTCCAAGTTTAAAGGGATTTCTCCCTTGTGGCCGGACCTAGGAGGGTTTTGGATGCCCTCCCCTGCCCCTAGCCTATATATAGAGGGGGGGGGGGGTGCACGGGGCAGCCACCCCTTAACTCTTGCCCATGGACTCTCCCAACTCCTCTCATGTTTCTCATGTATGTTCTTGATGAAGCCCTGCCAGAATTCCGCTGCCACCACCACCACCTTGCCATTGGGCTGGTCCCAATCTCATCTACCTCCTCTACCTCACTTTCTAGATCAAGAAGGAGAGGGCGCCATCGAGTTGAACATGTGCTAATATCGGAGGTGTTGTCCGTTCAACACTAGATTGGATTGGATCGCGAAGAGTGCGACTACATCAACCGCATTACATATGCTAACGCTTTCGGTCTACAAGGGTACGTAGACTCGCTCCCCTCTCATTTCTATGCATCTCATAGATTAGATCTTGGTGTCTCGTAGGAAACTTTTTGATTTTCATGCAACGTTCCCCACCAGCTTTGCTAGTTAAACAAGATATTAAAAATAATGTGATTTTTTGTATTTTTGAAATACATAATAACTAAAAATAGAAGTTGTTAGGACCGAGATTATATCGACTAGAGGGGTGAATAGGAAATTTAGAATTTCTTTTGAAACTTCAAATCTCTCGAGACAAAACAACGAAAGTAGAATTGGAATAGAAACACTGAAAATAAATAAGCACATGCACACGAAGAGAATGAACTAAATAGAAAGAACTATGCAAAGCTTTCGATAAAACAATGATAACCTTTCGAGTATAGTAAGAGAGAACCTTAACGATGACAATGGTGACACAAAAGGAAGAGAAGATAAACACGTAAACTGAAAAATATGAAGTAGACAAATACTATAAACACTAACTCTACCGAGATGTTCACCAGAGAATAACTTAGTTGAATAACAAAGTAACACCATAGGATAAACAAACGAGCATACAGACAGACAACTTTGAGAACAACAAATTGAAATACACTATACAACATAGTCATGGCACAAATAACGAATAGAGGCATCGATAAATGATTAGAGGAATATCTGCCAAGACAGAGCACTGAAGATAAACTATGGAAAGTAATGCAGTAGAATAGAATTGATCGGTGGTGCTCGATGGTGACATATGATTTGGTAGATCAGTTCACTCTTCCACAAAGAGCTATGTCTGGCTGGAGGGGCCTGTGATTGAACATAGGAGCAAACCTCACTCCATCCTATTCTCCTTCAACATTAAGCTGATCCGACTTTGGTTGATTTCACTCGGGGTAGATACTTATCGACTATCTACAAACCTTCGATAGACTTGCTTCGCAAACCACAATTACTCTTGGTTGTTGAAGAGTTTGCTTGGTGGAGGCAATTACTCTTCGACACTCAAGCCTACACCCATCCGTCTAGAGAGTATGTAGATCTCAAGAGTAAAAGGTACAAGAACACTCAACTCAGATCTATTGTGATGCTCAACCACTATCTAAGTTTTGGCTCTTGATTTTCTCTTGATGGATCTTAAACTCAAACCTCTCAAGAGGGGTGCTCAATCAATCTTCGCAAAATCTCAAGTGGAGCAGCCAAGGAAAAATGTTAGAGCAGGCTAGATATTTATAGCCGCAACCTTCCCAGATGAGGAATGGCCATTTAGGACACGCGGTCTAGCCAATGGCCAACCGACATGTTTCCAATGGTCAGATTTTGAGCACAACACAACTTTACTTGAGGAAAAAGTAAAGCTGACTCCTCGGTCCAAAAGATCTTTCTCGTTGTCCAGAAGAACAACGTATCTGACTGGTGAGTAAAACTTTGGAGCACAAAAGAGATTTCTCTCAATCTTTCATAGGTTTCAGCTAAGCATCACAACAGACTTAAATATCGAATTCCTATACCACTTAATAGTACGGTGGTCCTGTGGCTCAAATACGAGAAAGGAGAACAACAAAACAAATACTACATCTTCGCTTCGCCTTCAATCTTCTCGATTGACAGTGTCCTGGACTAGGGGGTACTCACCACGTCGTCCCCCAATCAGGTGGATCGGGCTGAGGACCCCCATGGCGGTTCATTCACGGGCCACATCGGGCAGCCCTTGTCGCATACAAGGAGGTTTCCACAAGACTTGGCGCACAAGCCAATGACTCTCCTAAAAACCCTAGGCCTCCGGTGTGTTATATAAACTGAGGCCAGGCTAGACAATATATCAACTAATATTCATTACTACAATCTCGTGGTAGATACATGTACTCTGTATTACACCCCATATGAATACAATCAAAAGCAGCATATAGGGTATTATCTCTTCGAGAAAGCCCGAAGCTGGGTAAAATCCCGTGTCCATGTTACCATCGCTACAAGATGCCTAGCTTAGGACCCCTACTACGAGATACGCCGGATATTGAACCGACATTGGTACTTTCATTGAGAGCCTGCTGGGCGATCGCCGCGGATCGATGAGATGATCAGGTGATATTTTTTCAGTTAGATCTGTTTCGCATAAACTATCTTTCTTGCAAAATTATGCTTGTTGCCTTTGATACACTATACGTAGTTAAATCGAGATCATAAAAAGTGTTCGGCGACCAACAGTACACCAGGTCCGAGCTCCGCTGTCATTCTCGCGCGCCATGGAGGTGTTGAAGAGACGGGATCGCATGCAATAATCCATCAAGCGGCGCCCTAGCCGAGGAGCAACCCTGAGTGCTGCTCACGCACGGCAACAACACCCATCGGCCGATCAAATAGCGGTGGAACACATACATCAGGGAGATTCATTCCCCTTCCTTTTTTAATTCATCTCCTGCTCGGCCGCTGGTCTTCTCCTACTCTTTCCAAAAAAAGGGTGCATAGACCTGGAGCAACACTAAACCTTCACGTAATTGAAAACTAGTACTAACCTAAGTCACTACTAGTTTTGGAGCCCGTGCCCTAGACGCGGCTGGATTATAGTAATCTAAAATACTACTTCACGTAAGGATCAAGGCGAAACTTTTCATTGTACTAGTTCGCGTTTGTTTCGTACGTACCGTTTTCTTTTATTTGCTTTCATATATACCATATACTGCATTCGTCGTTTGCCAAACATATTTAATTTTTTCTAACCATTTGTTTGATACACAAAATTGTTATACAGAGAATATTTTCTGTTTCTTTGTGCTGAATTATTTTTGTAGAGAAAATTTACCGACCCTCGTACTTGGCGTTGGTCTGACCAGTCTCAGCGCGGTCACCGGAAGATTTGATCTTTCTTTTCTCCATTATTTAATTAAGTTTGGAGGCCGTCTACACTTTCACTAATGATTTCACTTTCACGTGCTTCCCTGATGCGGTTAGCACTACCACTTGTTTCACGTCCATCGTGATTGGATTGATGCGACAAGCAGCTTACATGGTACCTTCCACATGAAGTTGCATGAGTACTTGGAGGGCTTCTCTTTCACAACAATTGCTAAATGCAGATTAGGCTGACAGCCACCGCACCGACCGACACCTCCGCACAATGAGTTCGGATCATACCAGGCCGATGTTGTCGCCCCACGCATGCCGACCTGCGTCGACGGGTCCGCGCTGCCACTCCGTCGAACCAACCCCTGCGCACAGGCCAAACTTACCTCATGATTCGCTTTGCATATATTAATTATGCAATTTTTTCTTTCAATTATTATTGTTTTTTTGCTTGCATGGTTTTATGTGTGCAGGTAATCGATTTTGTCTGCGTTACGCGGTCACTTCGGCATCACCGGCCGACCTGCATGAGACTTCAGCATCCGCCGATCACAGCTTCGCCATGTTAACTGGACCGAGAACTTCATCTCACCACATCGGTCGCGCAGCGTCGTCGCTTCATCAAACTGACATCCACCATGCCGAACAGGTCGACTGGCATGGGGGCTTCATTGTCACCTTGCCGACCTACTCCGCCAACTCCGCTAGACTGGGGGCTTCGCCTTACCACATCGGCCAAGCAGTGTCACTACTTCGGAGTGCCGAACTCCTCGCTCGGACACCTCAGGCTTGGGGGCTGGGACCTCGGCCATGCCGAGGACTGCGAACCTTGTCGGATCTGTCATAGATCAATGGGCGTCTTTGTCCCGCCACAAGCCCGAATCACGTCAGCAACACCGAGCACATTAACCAGCTAAGTTGCTTTCATGCTCAAAAACTTTCTGTTTTAAATTTTGTTCGGATCGACCAAGCATTATACTTTTTCGGCAAAATGTTGTTGTGAAAAACTTCCTTGTCAAAACTTTGTTTGTGACAAACAAATTCAAATACCCCGTTTACTTGGGGGCTTCCTTTGTGAAGCCTTTCCTCTTGCATATGATTATACTTGTATGGCTTCGTTCCTTGTTCGTGTATTACGCCACAATAGGCATCATGTTGACTTAAGTGTTCCGCAAGCTGGGTTGCCCTGCTCCAGTGTTTACCCCTACGTTCCTGATTGTTCGGCTAGGGAGTAAAGGGAGCACCTCTGTGATTGTCACGATCGGGTCATCCTAGCTCGGACCTCAGACAGGGTGAAGCCGAAAGCTAGCGCTCTTATTGTTTTCAATCATGGTCGGTGTCGGTGTCAAAACCGGTGGATCTCGGGTAGGGGGTCCCGAACTGTGCGTCTAGGCAGATGGTAACAGGAGACAAGGGACACGAAGTTTTACCCAGGTTCGGGCCCTCTCGATGGAGGTAAAACCCTACGTCCTGCTTGATTAATATTGATGATATGGGTAGTACAAGAGTAGATCTACCACGAGATCAAGGAGGCTAAATCCTAGAAGCTAGCCTATGGTATGATTGTTGTATGTTGGAGTTGTTGTCCTACGGACTAAAATCCTCCGGTTTATATAGACACCGGATAGGGTTAGGGTTACACAAAGTCGGTTACAATGGTAGGAGATCTAAATATCCGCATTGCCAAGCTTGCCTTCCACGCCAAGGAAAGTCCCCTCCGGACTCAGGACGAAGTCTTCAATCTTGTATCTTCATAGTCCAGGAGTCTGGCTGAAGGTATAGTCCGGCCATCCGGACACCCCCTAATTCAGGACTCCCTCAGTAGCCCCTGAACCAGGCTTCAATGACGACGAGTCCGGCGCGCAGATTGTCTTCGGCATTGCAAGGCGGGTTCCTCCTCCAAGTTCTTCATAAAAGATTGTAAACACCAAGAATAGTGTCCGGCTCTGCAAAACAAGTTTCCACATATTGCCATAGAGAGAATAAAATTAACACAAATCTAATCTGCTGACGTATTCCGTAGCGTGACATCACACTTCGGCCAAGCCTTTATTCGAATCGTTTTCACTTCTCCACCTCAGCGCGTTTTGTGAGGCGGTTTCCTTGGCACGTCTTGTCAAAGCAGAGATCGTGTCCCCTTTATTTACGGGATTCTCATGAATACAGATGTGGGTAACCCAATCGTGCCCGCTTAGCAGGTTTTCTCGGTTAAAAGCGAGTCCCAAACGGTCACGGGGAGGGCTCTTGGTATTCAACCTCTTATAAAGAGACCAAGGCCTTACTCCTTTTTCCAATCTCAAATGAGTTCGCCCGTCGCCTCGAGTTCCAACACCCTAGGCCCCAGATTCCAGGCGCTTCAGACCTTCGACAATGTCCGGTTCCGACCTTCAAGGCCAGTGGATGCCCTCCTCCGTCACAGAGGAGGACGTGCTAAAGTTGAGAGAAGCTAAGTTCTTGACCGGCGAAATTTTGCATAGGTTGCCTGCTCAAGGGCAGGCGTTTCCCAGTCCCCAACCTAGTGAGAGCGTGGTGTTCATATCTCACTTCCTTCGGGGGTTAGGCTTCCCAATGGATCCCTTTGTGAGAGGGCTGTTATTCTATTATGGGCTGGAATTTCACGACTTAGCTCCGGAGTCCATCCTCCATATTTACGCATTCATCGTCGTGTGTGAAGCGTTCCTCCGTGTTACCCCTCACTTCGGATTATGGCTCAAGACCTTTAAAGTGGAGCCGAAGATGACCGAGGGACGGCACGCAGAGTGCGGAGGTGCTGTTATAAGTAAGAATACTGATGCTCCATGGCCCGAGGGCTCTTTGCAAGAGGAGCTCGGCTTGTGGCAATGGGAGTGGTTCTATATCACCGCTCCGAGGGGCACCAAATGGGTGGCGCCGCCTGCCTTTCGCTCGGGTCCCCCACAACAGCTAGGGTCATGGGTCAATAAAGGCCTAGACTGGGGGCCATCCCAGGACGTGCCTTTGTTGCAGGGCCGTATCAGGGATCTCTTGGAAAGAGATATCAGCCTGGTCAAAGTGACGCAAGTCATGCTGATCCGCTGAACCCTGCCCGCAAACGTTGCTCCCTTCGTTTGTGGGAGTTTAATCCGGAGGGACCACGAGCTCTCCAACATTTTATGGGCGCAACGCCCGTGGAGATGTATAAATTATTCTTCGGATCACAAGCAATGTGTCCAGATTTGACCGAGGACACAGGTCTAAGCTGCAATCGCCTGGATGCTCAAGTAAGTAACCTTGTGCCCGGACTCGCTATCCATATAATTGTCATAAATTCGCCCCTAAAAGAGCTGTCCTTTTTAAACAGGAGTGGATAGCGAAAGCAAAGCTGATCAGGGGTCTGGCTCCCCTTCCTGAAACTAGGCCGGATCTCGTGCTAGTCAGGATGTTGAAGATTGTGCCTCTAGAGGGAAGTGAGGGAGAGGACAAGGAAACTATGGCCTCCTCAAAGGAGGTTGTTCTGAAGGGAGGAACCGACAATTCCTCTCCTAAGGGGAAGAAGAGGGCCGCCTCTGACGACCCGGAGCCCATGGCCTCAAAGCGGGGGGGGGGGGAATCCTCGTCAGAGGGTCCGATGCCGGGGGGTTCCTCGGCCGAACTATGCCCTCAAAGGGATCAGCCCTCCAGCGAGCCGTGAGTAGAGAAAGATTGTATTTTTTGAGAGAAGGATCCTTGCTTTAAACCTGAGAAGATTAACCGAAATTTTACCTTGTAGTTCGGACCTCAGCCCTTCTCAGCAGAGCTCATCTTCGGGGGATCTTCTTCCGGAGATGATGGAGAGCGGAACGCCTCCCCTTGCCGTACCGCCTAGCGAGACGGGCGAACCTGAGGTGTTGTCGCAGAGGGTTTCTCCGAATCCGGCAGGGGCGGAAGGTAGCCATATGCCCCCCAAGGTTCTCCGTGTCCGGCCTTAGATGGAGGCCATAGGACGAGTCCGGCACCGTCCGGTGCACGATCAAAGGAGCTGATGAATCTGCTGGGGCGGGCTTCTATCTCAGAGGAGCACCGTGCATTGATGGGCACGGTGATTGGAAGGATTTCGTCCGCGGAAAGCGGATTGCATGAGGCATCAAAAGTTTGCTGACGGGTTTTGAGGTACCTTAAATAATGTACACTTTTGTCAGTTGCGCATAAATAAGATGCGCCCTGTGTAGATAGTAGCCCCTGAGACTCTGTGCATTGTCAGAAGTGACAGCGTGCAGAGGATCGTAATCCCACGTCTAAAACGTTGCCTTCAAATGTAGGTGGCGAGGTGTTCGGAATCGAGCCGAACTGATGATTTTGCCAAACTAAAGCGGCAACTGGACGTGGCAGATGCCGACATCACGCTCGTCAACAAGCGGCTTGATGAGGCTCAAGGTATGTAATTCCTTGGGTGGCACCTGGTAAGAGGAGCTTTATGCCAATATCTTACAATGTGTATGCTTAACGCAGATGGTGCGGCCGCCGTGGAGAGACTTCGGGCGGAACTTGCCTGGGCTAAGGAACAAGCCAGAGAAAGGGATGCGGCTGCCGAGAAGGCCCTTGAAGAGCTGAGAGCCGAACAGGCTGCTCACTGCCGAAGCAAGAAGGAGATGGCCGAGATGGCCGTGAAGTTAAAGAGCGCTGCTGACCGTTGCGAGCTTCTTGAGAAAGAAGACCGGGCGAAGCAGACGGACTTAGAGAAGGCCATTGCTGATGCCAAGGACGCTCGCTCTGCGATGAGAGCTGCGAAGGAGGAGCTGCGTCAGGCGTGACAGATTGCGGCTGGAAAGCCCTTTATGCTGCGGAGGAAGTTTTGCGATCCGAAGTTTTCTCCGCTGGACCGGATGTGGAGTGTGGAGGACACCTATCTGGATTTGGCAGCGAGTGCTGCTGATGCGACCGAACACTTTCGAGATCAAGAAGATCGCGAAGTGGAAAAACTTTTTTGGTCGCAGTTTCACAATCCAGAGCGTCCACTGGCGGTGGACGATCATCTGGCTCAATGGGCCGAACTGAATAGGTTGTCCGGACTCGCCATGAAGTGCATCATGGGTTATTTGTGGCTGGGGAGATCGGAGCCGAAGAGTTATTTCGGCTCGGTGCAGCAACTCCTTGATGCGGTGCCACGTATCAATGCAATGAAGAGGTCAGCATGCATAGAGGGCGCACGGATGGCTCTTGCCCGTGTCAAGACATACTGGACGGAGATGGAGACCACCGTTGTTGCATCCCGAGATTCGGACAAAAGCCGAGTACCCTCCAAACACTATTTTCAGGAAGTCCTTGAAGGCGCTCGTGTAATAGAGACGCAGTGCTCGAAGGATGCTATGTTTTAATAGCATATGTAATTATAAAGCAATATTTTGATGAATTGTAGTAGCCTTTTATACTTGTGCCTTCAAGTATGTTGAACACCTCCTGTGCAGCTGTTTTAAGATATATATAAAATCTGAAAGATGGCAGTCGTTGGCTTCAGCCCCCTCGCACATAGTGCGGGGGTGCTCGCAGAAGGCGCATTTTCACACTTAATCCAATATCTTGGTCCTAAAAAGGAGGTGATGGCACAACGAGCTAGGCAACCGGACTATAATGCTTTAACACTTTCACTTAGCCATAGGAGCTTGACAGTGGGACTCTTTAGATAGCCCTTGGTGGCGACTGCGCTCGCCCGAATTCGAGGCGCGTATGTGCCTAGCCGGGAAACGGCCCTTCGTTAATGCGGAGGAATCCTATAGATTCCGGAGAGTCGCTGAGTGGTTGACCAGTCTCACGCTACATCATGACAGTCGATTTTCGGCTTTCTCTACCGAGGTTCTCGCCTGGCCGAACTGGGGCACAATCGCAGTAGTTCTCCTGGTGTCGCCTTAGCCGATAGGGCGGAAATTAAGGCGGCCGAACACAGGAGCCGGGCAACCGAAAATTTGACCAAAATCATGATTCGGAGCTGATGCATATAAGGCCAAACTCGCGATGCCGAACACTCCCTAAGGAATTCGGTCTTTATGAGAGCGAGCGAAGTAACGCCCTTAGGTATAAGCCCCTAGTGTCCAGGTACGCGCAGGAATTCTGACGTGGCCACATGCCAAGACGCCAGCCTCCTCCTTGGTTATAGAACCAGGGGATATGTATCAACAAGAGACAGTAAAAAAGGTTTACGCAGGGTCTTAATCTGAAAAGATTCCTTGGAACGGGTCCCTACTGCACGTCTGTGCCTGTGTCTCTGTTGTGCCATATCCTGGACGGGTGCAACACGATGTTCATCTGTAAAAGAGAGGAGCTAAGTTGAAAAAAGGGCGTGCCGAACGAAAGTTGTATTAAATAAACAAAGTATAAAGTAAAGTATGTAAAATTGAGCTTTATTGTCTCTTATATGCGCGGAGCCCCTAGGGCAGGGGTATATGGCCACTAAGCCATTAGCAAAGATACTTTTATGCTGGGCTCGTATATCCGTATCCGTGGTCTTAATGACCTATTCGGATGTTCTGGTTGGTGAAGCTATTGCATTGTGGGGCTGTTAACGCGGCCGCACAATCCTCCGCTCGGGGGAGGCGCGCTCAATGCTTCCCCTTTAAGGAGATTATGCCTCGTGGACCGGGCATCTTAAGCGTGAGAGATGCATAATGCGGTATTGCATTAAAGCGGGCGAAAGCCTCGCGTCCCAGTAGTGCTTGATAGCGACTTGAGAATGGGACGATGTGGAAAGTCAGCTTTTCGTGGTAGAAGTTATCGGTAGAGCCGAATATAACTTCGAGCCGGAGAAAACCCATGCAATGGGTGTCCGGACCAGGCGTTACCCCTTGAAAGGAGGTTTTGCTATGGCGAATTCTTGTTGGGTCTATCCCCATGTGACGGACTGTGTCCTGATATATCAGGTTTAGCCCACTGCCGCCGTCCATAAGGACATTTGAAAACTGGAGTCCGCCAATTATTGGGTCGAGTACCAAGGCAGTCCAGCCTGTGTTCCTGATACCTCTAGAATAATCCAGATGATCGAAGATGATTGGTTTTGACAACCAGTGGCGGGACCCCTTTGGGATAGGCCGTGTGGCGCGTACCTTTATGGGCGCCGCACGTTTTGTTATGTGAAGTAAGTTTACTGTTTTTACTTCTTGTGGGAAATTCTTTTGTTTCCTGGTGCTCTGCTTTTGGGGTTCGTCTTCGTCCTCGCTTGGTGTGTCGAGCCCCTTGTGTTCGGCGTTGAGTCTGCCGGATTGTTTGAAAACCCAACAATCTCTGTGGGTATGGTTAGCAGACTTTCCGGGAGTAATATGTATTTGACATATCCTGTCCAGGATTTTGTTTAGGTTGGATAAATCATCTCTGTTGTCCTGGAGGGGCGGCTTTTTCTAATTCTGTCGTGAGCTTTTGAATCCGGCGTTGACTGCCGTGCTCTTCAGATTGTTTTCCTTAGTCCGGCGATGATCCTTGTTGCATCGCGGTTTTCCGTTTCCATCCCTAGTTTCGGATGTACTTGGGTCGCTGGTGCTACATCTTGCCAACCAGCTGTCCTCTCCTACGCAAAAGTGGGTCATGAGGCTTGTTAATGCGGCCATTGTTCTTGGCTTTTCTTGGCCGAGGTGTATGGCTAGCCACTCGTCTCGGACATTATGCCTGAAAGCTGCTAGGGCTTCGGCGTCCGGACAGTCGACTATCTGATTCTTCTTAGTAAGAAATCTATTCCAGAACTGCCGAACTGACTCTCCGGGCTGTTGTGTGATGTGACTGAGATCGTCTGCATCTGGAGAGCGGACATAGGTCCCTTGAAAATCTGCTCGGATAGCGTCCTCGAGCTCCTCCCAACTTCCAATTGTGTTTTCAGGAAGACTTTTAAGCCAATGCCGGGCTGGTCCTTTAAGCTTGAGGGGTAAATATTTGATTGTGTGGAGGTCATCTCCTCTAGCCATATGTATGTGGAGGATGTAATCCTCGATCCAGACTCCAGGGTCCGTTGTTCCATCATATGCCTCTATGTTTACGGGTTTGAATCCCGCTGGAAATTCATAATCCAGGACCTCATCGGTGAAACATAGGGGATGTGCGGCGCCCCTGTATTTGGGTGTGCCAGATTCTGATAATGGCTTTATTGCATTGCTTATGAGATCTTGCTTTCTTGGCCCATAAATGGACCTGGCTGGGCCATCTTTTTGATGCGGATCCGTGTGCCGGCTTAAGTGCGGTACCGCTTGCCGCTTTATGTTGGCTATGGGGTCGTCTATCCGACCGTGTGGCTTTCTTACTTTTTGAGTGCGAGGGCTCTAAGGCCTCTTCGTCGAATTCAGGCAGTAGCTTTCGCTCCGGATAGCTTTTAGTGCGGCGGCTGTCGCCGTATTTCTCTGCGGTATTGATTACTTTACTCCATCTGATCCTGAGTGCGTCTTCCGCAGTTTTTAGCTTTCGCTTCTGCTTTTTCAGGCTGCGCGCAGTTGCAACGAGCCTCCTGTGGAGGTTCTTCTGCTCCTTGGGCTTATCCGGCGTAAGGTCATCCGGAATGCCGTTTTTGCCGGGGACGGGTTGTTCGGTTTCTTGATCCGAGATGCCCTGTTCGGACGGTTGCTCTAAGGCACGCTCGTCGTCTGCCGGCTCATCCTGCTCTATGGCTAGGTCTGTGTCGAGGCGGGGCTTGGAGCGGCGTTTACGCTGCCGCTTTGTTTGCTTTTCGAGAGATCGATCCCTCGTTGCATCCCTGTGTTCCTCGTTGTCGCTTCCTTTAGGGGTGTCCACCATGTACACGTCATGAGGTGAGGTGGCTGTCCAATGCTCTGAACGTGCTGGTTCAGATGCGTCTCCTGCATCGCCGTCCATGCCGTCGATGTCTTCGGAGTCGAAGTTGAGCACGTCGTATAAATTATCGACGGTAGCTATCAAATGGGTGGTGGGTGGGTTTTGAATTTCTTCATCGTCCGTATCCCAGCCTTGCTGACCGTAATCCGGCCAGGGCTCCCCGGATAAAGAGAGAGACTTTAGTGACTTCAGGATGTCGCCGAAGGGCGAGTGCTGAAAGATGTCCGCGGCGGTGAACTCCATAATAGGCGCCTAATCGGATCCGATTGGCGGGCGCGCGGAGGGCCCGGAGTCCGAAGAGGAGTCCGGCCATTCGGAGTCATGGGCCATGCAGAGTGCGGGGCTGATGTTCGGCTCGATCGCCTTTGGGATCACAGCCCCCGAGGCGGCGTCCAACCGCTCATCCTCGATCGGTGCAACCTGTTTCGAATTAAGGATAGGAACCGATGCGTGTGCGGCCTCCAGGGCACTGTTCGGCGGCAGTGTTAGATCATGCCCATCGAGACAGTGCGGCGTGCTTGGCTGTGGCTCGAATCCGTTGAAGATCAAGTCCCCGCGGACGTCGGCCGTGTAACTTAAACTTCCAAACCTGACCTGATGGCCAGGGGCGTAGCTTTCGATCTGCTCCAGATGGCCAAGCGAATTAGCCCACAGTGCGAAGCCGCCGAAGACGAAGATCTGTCCGGGGAGAAAAGTCTCACCCTGGACCGCATCGTCGTTGATGATAAAAGGAGCCATCGGGCCTAAAAGTGACGACACAGAGGAACTCTCAATGAAAGCACCAATGTCGGTGTCAAAACCGGTGGATCTCGGGTAGGGGGTCCCGAACTGTGCGTCTAGGCGGATGGTAACAGGAGACAAGGGACACGAAGTTTTACCCAGGTTCGGGCCCTCTCGATGGAGGTAAAACCCTACGTCCTGCTTGATTAATATTGATGATATGGGTAGTACAAGAGTAGATCTACCACGAGATCAAGGAGGCTAAACCCTCGAAGCTAGCCTATGGTATGATTGTTGTATGTTGGAGTTGTTGTCCTACGGACTAAAACCCTCCGGTTTATATAGACACCGGATAGGGTTAGGGTTACACAAAGTCGGTTACAATTGTAGGAGATCTGAATATCCGCATCGCCAAGCTTGCCTTCCACGCCAAGGAAAGTCCCCTCCGGACACGGGACGAAGTCTTCGATCTTGTATCTTCATAGTCCAGGAGTCCGGCTGAAGGTATAGTCCGGCCATCCGGACACCCCCTAATCCAGGACTCCCTCAGTCGGCACACAACGGAACTCATGAGTACAAAAAATCTATTGCAAAAGTCTTATAGTAGCAATGAGCAACCGAAGAAAGGTATCGGTGGGGGTACTATTTTCTTCGAAGATGCTTCTTACGCTTCGTCGGTAATATAGCATAAGTTCCCTGAGCGCACTTTGTCTGTTACAACCTTATGGCCTGATTGCCTGGTTATCGGAAACACCGTCGATATTCTCGACAGGTGGAGTAGATAACACTTTTTGGCCCTTGACCGAAGAGGGAGAAGGCGATGGTCGGTTAAGACGCGTTTAAAGTTCGGGTGAACACAGATATGACATAAGTACTTTGGTACATACAATCATTATACATAAAATTCTTTACCCAAGCCACTTGGGGGCTCTTAAATTAGTGTGAGCTATTTTATAATAAGTGTTCTTCTTAGTCGTTGCAAACTCTTTCTCTATCACTCCTTTTTTCGACACGAGTGTGTGGTCAATAGCCGAGGAGCCTAATTTCTCTCTCAAAGCCGCTAGAGTTTAGTTTGTTAAACTGGCATAACAAGAAGTACTCTGCCTTCAGGATAGGAGGTTGAAGCCGTAGGCGGACCGCTTTAAGTCTTGAGATAGGATGTGTCATGTTAAAGCATGATAGAAGCACAAATTTTCTTCTAAGGCCAATTTTCGGATTGGCACCGAACACTTGATCTAGTTTGGACGAAAAGTTTTTGCTTAAGTTTTTTGGCCTTCCAAGCCTATGGCACTTTTAAACTATTTGTGTGTTTCCAGCATAAGTCTTGCAGTGCAACGTCGGACACCTTCAGAGGTTCGGCAAAAACATTCTCGGATATTGCTATATATGCGTCGGTTTCGAATTGTGACTTCGGTCAATAGTTGGGTTGCCCGACTCCTGTGCGTGCCTCCTACGTTCTGCTTTATTCGGCTAGGTGCGCTAAGGGAGAACCACTACGATTGTGCTTCCAGCTAGCATGGTTAAAGCACCACAGTGGAGAAAGCCGAAAACTGACTGTCACAATAAGCGCAAACTGGTCAGCGATCCGATGATTGTGTTAAACTATAAGATCGATAGAGGTCACCCATGTTAAATCACGGGCCATTCATAACATTGGCCGAAGTGTTTACGGCTTGACCTCGACTGTCGCTGAACACTAATCGGGGGCTCATAGCTAGCTTCCCCAGTTTAAAGCTCCTATGACTAAGTGAAAGTTATAAAGCCCGCATATCTGATTGCCTCGTTTCCGCTAACACAACCGCCTTCGGGCACCGAGACGTTGGCTAAGGGTTGTTTTGTTATTACATCGGCTAAGGGGCACATCGATCCCCTAATCTGGTGTTGCCACCCGACCAGTGTCTCAGGGGCTACTGCATTGGCAATCTAGTGCAGAAAATTTAAGTGCAATATAGTTTTCGAGGAGATTATGATCCTCAGGTTGGTGGCCGCACCCAACCTAAGTCTCGAAGACTTTGCACACCGCTTTTTGTATCCCGAAGTATTCTGCCGAGCTAGGAGTTGATCCTCAGGACGATTTTGCGAATCAACCTGAGTCTCAGGGGCTACTGGGATCAGCGGTCTTATGTCATCCTTCAGGCGCATCTCGGGTTTTAGACTGATACACACCTTGAGGGCTACTGGCTATATATCTCGGCAGAGAATAAATTGCACCAATGAAAAATATTGACATACCCCCAAAAGCAGTCCGGCATAAAGCTCGGGCGCTAGTGGTTGGCTTCATAGAGGGCATTTCCTACATCAAGCTCGGCTAAACTCCTTCAACTTTTTTGAACCAAGGTGATCTATGACACCTCAGATATAGTCCGGCGTTGGAGCTCGGCTGTAACAATACTCTCCGGATACAGTCCGGCATTGGAGCTCGGATACATCCCGGCGTTGGAGCTTGGAAGCGGTCCAGCGTTGGTGCTCGGCGGCAAAAGATACCTCGAATGCAGTCCGGAGTCAGAGCTCGTATGCAAGAGGACGCTGCCGCCCGGGAACAACTTCCAACCCAAGGTGTGGCATAATATAACAAGGCATTGATAAAGGCCGGAAACTTAAAGGGGCTCCACGAATACCCGACGTGTAAACTCTTCGGATGCACTTCAGCGATCCTCAAGATCAAAGATGAGAAGATTTGTTGAACCAGTTTTCAAGACCGACGACCGAAGACGAAGAACAGTTCGGAAGAATCGAGGAGCGTCCCCAACTTGAAGACCGGTTCAGGGGGCTACTGAAGGTGTCCTGGACTAGGGGGTACTCACCACGTCATCCCCCGATCAGGTGGATCGGGCCGAGGACCCCCAAGGCAGTTCATTCATGGGCCACTTCGGGCAGCCCTTGTCGCATACAAGGAGGTTTCCACAAGACTTGGCGCACAAGCCGAGGACTCTCCTAAAAACCCTAGGCCTCCGGTGTGTTATATAAACCGAGGCCAGGCTAGATAATAGATCAGCTAATATTCATTACTACAATCTCGTGGTAGATACATGTACTCTGTATTACACCCCTTATGAATACAATCAAAAGCAGCATGTAGGGTATTATCTCTTCGAGAGAGCCCGAAGCTGGGTAAAATCCCGTGTCCATGTTACCATCGCTCCAAGACGCATAGCTTAGGACCCCTACTACGAGATACGCCGGATATTGAACCGACATCGACTGCAGTAATTCTTCTTCGGACACATCGAACAAAAATTGTTGTGCGTCAGCCATTGTTGAGGAAATCGTTAACTGGTAGCTGCTCGGTTGGCTAGCGAGTAGGGGATTAATTGGCTAATCAGCAAGTTAATCGGCCATTTAATCAATTAATCGGACGATTTTTTGGTTTATCGGCTACTCGGTGACACTACGAGTAGGGATTAATCAGCAAGTTAACTGGTTAATCGGATGAATTCTTGAACAGGGGCGTCAGCACTATTTTAAGGGGTCAACTCCTTCACAGAATCTTCCCGGTATGTTTCTTCTCGAAACATAGCTCTCTCTTCTCTACAACGCAGGTACTTCTCGGTGAAGTTCTTAAAACTTCTTGTCAGAATGTAGCATTCCTCTCGATAGTTAGGGGCTATTTCTCTCTATGTGCACTAGCAAACAAATCAGTCCCTTACTGTTTCTGACAACAATCTCCAAAACCCAAGGGGGCAAGTCATTTCACCAAGAGAAGTGTAAGTAAATTTTTTTGGAAGTGTTTTCTTATGCTATAAACTAGACCGAGGTTCATAGGTTCACTAAGAGTAATTCTACATAAGTTAAAAGTGTGCAAGTAACATAGAAATAGAAAAAGAAGTGAAATATCTCGTGTCGATGCTATTGTATGTAATATGTTGATTTTATACAGGCAGTGTGTCCAGAAATCTATAGATTGAGACCCCCACTACATCTATAGCTAGTAATCCACTCTTCGATTGAGATTCTCTATGCATCATCCCAGTTTTAAGTGCACCTATTACCTCCTTTGTGAGTTTTGGATGATTAATGACAGTTAAGAGACTAATATGTATGCGAGTATACACAGGTGAAAGTCCCTGATGATTTGGTTTAACTAGTGGGTGATGACCCCTAAAAATGTTGTGAGAACATTGAAGTCTTCAGAATGCCACATGAAGAATTGAAGCTTGAAGAATAGTTTGTTAGTTTCTTTTATTCTTCACTAAGTCATAGGGAGGGGGTCTAAGCGAAGCAAGATCGAAATCTTCAAGTCTGTGTTAAATCATAACCTATTACTTTAGCGAGTGAATACTTGAAGATCTCGTTGCATGTGATTATTTTAGATCTAATGTTGAAGTTCATACTTCGGGGCATGGGTTAAATTCCTCACTAAGGAGTGGGGTGACTTGCCCCTCAAGTCAATACAGGTGCGCTAGTGTTTGAAATTCCGACAGTTTCCACATGTCAACACACCTATGGGTGCCCCCTCCGAACGGTCATATTGGCCCTAACGGGTTTTTGTTCTAGCTATAATAACCCCCTACCCCAACCATGTAAGGGCATATTTATCCCTTAGTTGTTTTGGTGATTGATGACAATGCTTTTGTGGACTAATTGTGTGCATTGAGTATTTCAAACATATCATGACTAGGCACAAGACGATATGGTGCCCCTCGAAGACTATTAAAGACGACATTTCTCTACGTTCCTTTTTGGTGGATTTGAGTCGTAGGAAAGCTGTACTATTAAGAGGGGGTCCAATTTGGAAAGATTTGGGTGGAATCATCATGTACACATCTACTCCTTTTGCACCATCTTTCCTTTGGCCCTTTGGAGCGTCCTCCGTCTTTTCTTGTCTATGCAAAATGTCGTGTTGCTGAACTAGGGCATGCGGTAGTACTGCTCCTCGGAGCGGTAGTACCGCAGGCCCTTGCGTTAGTACCGGCCTCTGGCGCGGTAGTACCGCAAGTGCCCATGGTAGTACCGCACCCTTGGAGCGGTAGTACTGTGGCCTCAGGCCAGGCGCTACGGCTATTGCGGTAGTAGGGGCGGATGTAATTTTTTACATCCGCGCCAGGGGCGCGGTAGTACCGTGCGCTCTGGCTAGGCTCAGTAGCATGCGCGGCAGTAGGGGCGGATGTAATTTTTTACATTCGCACCCCGTGCGGTAGTACCGCTCCTGGCTTGCAGTACTACCGTGTCAGATTTTTGCATAGATCCCAACTCGGCGGAAGTTGCCATGGATGTATTTTTATATGTCTGTGCCTTCCCAAATCTAGTCTATCCCTGCCTTGCGGTAGTACCGCAAGGGGGAGCGGTAGTACCGCGCCAGCGGTTCTACCGCCCTCTGCCTCATCGCATCAGGGCTAGTTTGGATACTGCTGCATGGGCGGTACTACCGCAGTTCCATGCGGTAGTACCGTGTGCCCTCGTGGTAGTACCGCGTCTCCGGTGCGGTAGTACCGTGTCTCGCAGGTTGAGTTTGTGGATAACGGTTGGATTTGTTCTTCCACTATATAAGGCGTGTCTTCTTCTCCGAGTCGACCACCTCTTCAATCCCCAAGCTCCATTGTTGCTCCAAGCTCCATTTTCGCCCGATCTCTCTCCCTAGCCAATCAAACTTGTTGATTCTTTAGGGATTGGTTGAGAAGGCCTAGATCTACACTTCCACCAAGAGAAATTTGATTCCCCCACTAATCCCTTGCGGATCTTGTTACTCTTGGGTGTTTGAGCACCCTAGACGGTTGAGGTCACCGCGGAGCCATATTCCATTGTGGTGAAGTTTCGTGGTGTCGTTGGGAGCCTCCAATTAGGTTGTGGAGATTGCCCCAACCTTGTTTGTAAAGATCCGGTCGCCGCCTCCAAGGGCACCAATAGTGGAATCACGACATCTCGCATTGCGTGAGGGAATGAGGAGAATACAGTGGCCCTAGTGGCTTCTTGGGGAGCATTGTGCCTCCACACCGCTCCAAAGGAGACGTACTTCCCCTCAAAAGGAAGGAACTTCGGTAACACATCCTCGTCTTCACCAGCTCCACTCTTGGTTATCTCTTGCCTTTACTTGTGCAAGCTTATTTTTGTTATCTCCCTTGCTTGCTTGTGTGCTTGTTCTTGTTGCATCATATAGGTTGCTCACCTAGTTGCATATCTAGACAACCTACTTTGATGCAAAGTTTAAATTGGTAAAGAAAAGTTAAAAATTGTTAGTTGCCTATTCACCCCCCTCTAGTCAACTATATCGATCCTTTCAATTGGTATCAGAGCCTCATCTCTTTATTAAGGACTTTGTTGTCCGAAGAGTATGGTTGACACCATAGACGGTGGGGAGGAGCACTCCGGTGTGAATCAGTTCTCGTCTACGACCGATGGGGGAACCGCAGTCTCTCGTGAGGAATTCAATGTGGCTTTGGACACATTGAAAACCTCCATGACGACCGAGGTTGAAAGCATGTTTAACAAATTCTTAGAAGGCCTTAAATTATCAATCGCACCGATGAAAGTGGGTGATCCCTCTAACAAGGTGACGGATGCTAACTCCGACAAGGGGGAAGCTACTAGTGAAAAGGCTCCTTCTTCTAGTGGTAAAAATGGCAACGGCGTCTTTGCCCATGTGGAACCTCTGCTTTCTTATGGTGGACCGATTCCTTCCACTCATTTGAATCATGCCGGTCCAGCCCCTAAGATTGTGAAAAATGAGGACTTTGATTCTTGGGTTTATCGCTTTAAGCGTCATTTAAACCATGTTAATACTAATCTTTGGAGAATCACTGAAGAAGGTTTCTATCCGCATGACCGAAGCAACTTCACTCCTAGAGAAGCTGCAGATAATCAATTCAATGAGAATGCTCTCTTCATCATCCAAGATGCAATTCCACCCGAAGATCTTGCTCATCTACGACCCTTCACCGTGGCCAAGGATGCTTGGCCCATGTTGTTTCCCTCTATAGGGGAAGCGCAAGCATTCAACGCCCCAACTATGAAGTGGTGCAAGAAGAAGCCGATGAGTTTGTAATGAAATAAGATGAAGAACCTCATGAGCTTTATCGGAGATTAACTACTCTTGCGGTCTCACTTCGAGATCATGGGAGCAAGGATACGGATGACAATTGGATCAAGCGCAAATTTCTCAAGGCCATGATGCCTTACCACGAGGCCATGTCCTCCGTCATTCGTCAAATGCCGGACTTCCACACCTTGTCCTCAAGTGAAGTGTTGGATGAGTTTGTGGCTACGAGCATCTTGGACAAGACCGCCGACAATGCGGTGTTACGCTCTCAAAGAGCAAAGAAGACCAACCTTGCCTTGAAGGCCAAGGTTAGTGTGGAAGAAGAGGACGAAGAGGAAGAAGAGGAGAGCAATCCCGAAGATACAAAGTATGCTTATCATGAACACATGGCTCTTGCTTCAAGGCAATTTTGGAGCAAGAAGAACACAAGGCCCAACTTCAACAAGAACAACTCAAGTGGCGCGAAGGTCAAGAAACGAGTGAGGACTTGCTATAATTGTGGGAATGTGAGTCACTTTGTTGCGGAATGTCCTTATGAGAAGAGGGAAGACAATGGTGGCAAGCTCATCCAAAAGGACAAGGCCAAGTCTTTCCCCAACAAGAGCAACTTCACCAAGAAGACTCCTCCCAAGGGGTTGGTGGCACAAGAAGAGTACCATGAGGATGATGATGATGATGATGATGATGAAGATGGTGAGTCGGTCTCCATGGCCTCCATTGCCATTGCGACAACTCTACAGGTGTCTCTCTTCGACTCACCCAATGAGAACATCACCGCCAAGTGCCTCATGGCTAAAGCCACCAACAAGGTAACCCCCAACATCAAAACTACCATCATTAATAATCCTTCTTTGACGGATTGCATTGATGAACATGAGGGGTCTAATGTGGAGGAGAATGAATTTGAGTCTTTATGAGTAAACTCAAGGGTAAATCCAAGAAGCACTTCGCTGCTCTCTTGGAACAACTTGGTGAAGCCAATGACATGATCGAGGCTCACGAAAATACCATCTCTAAGATGAAGGGGCATAGTCGTAACTATGCCGATGAGATTTTGGATCTTTCCAATGCTCTTGAGGAAGAGCGAGGTCTTCGTTTGGCTCTTGAGGATTCATACAATGATGACCACGCTAAATTAAAGAAAGATCTTGATCATGCTCTTGTTGTATCTCGTGTGCTAAACTACGAGAAGGCCAAGCTTGGGGTTGATCTTGCTAGACTCAAAGAGGAGTTTGATTTACTTGACAAGGATCACAAGGTCTTGAAGGGTGCTCATGCTAGCCTCAAAGAGTCTCATGATCAACTCCAAGTAAAGCTAACCAAGGAGAAAGCCACCTTTCCTCATATGGTCCTAATTGATAATGCAAATGCTACTAACCCATGTTGTGCGCATGTGCATCTTGTTGAGGAGAATGCAAAGTTGAAGAAGCAACTTGAGAAAGGCCTTGTGTCGTGCATACAAGGTGAGAAGAACCTCAACGACCTTTTAAGCAATCAAAAGGAGGTTGTAGCCAAGGAAGGGATTGGGTTCACACCCAAGTCCAAGAACAAGAAGAAGGAGGACAAGGCCAAACGACCTCCCCCTCTCAAGCAAACTTTTGTGAAGGAGGGAGAGGGTGCTTCGAAGGAGAAGAAGAAGAACAATGTGAAGGGTAGTGATGCCACTAGGGGCAATGCTACCCCTCCCAACAAAGCCGGCGACTTTAACCCTTCTTATGTGTTATGTCGTGCTAGTGATGGACATGTTTATGCCAACTTTGTTGGTTCTCCTTATGAGTACATTGAATGGTCTATTTGGGTTCCTAAGACCCTTGTTACTAACATCAAAGGACCCATTACAAAATGGGTACCTAAAACCAAGCATTGATCTCGTGTAGGTGTTTGCTTCCGGTGGGGGATCATGGTTGCTCGATAGTGGAGCCACTAGTCATATGACCGGAAGCAAGGACTTGGTGGTGGACGTGCACAAGATTCCATCTATGCCCACCAATGTCGAGTGGGGTGATGCATCGTCTTCTAAGGTATTGGGTCTTGGCAAGGTTGTCATCTCATGATCTCACGATCGAGAAAGTCATGCTTGTTAAGTCCCTTGCATACAATCTACTTTCCGTTCGTCAACTTGCACTTATGGGCTTTGCTACTTTCTTTGATATTGATTCTGTGGCCCTCTTGTGGAGCAAGACTCTTAAAGTAGCCTTTGTTGGGCATGTCGAGAACGGTCTCTATGTGATTAACTTCTCGGAGCGACCCACTAAGACTGCGACATGCCTAATGGCTAAAGTTGACGTGGGATGGCTTTGGCATCGCCGTTTAGCCCATGTCAATATGAGATCTTTGCAAAGTCTTCTCAAGGGGGACCATGTCCGTGGACTAACAAATGTTATTTTTGCTAAAGATCGTTCTTGCAGTGCTTGCATCGAAGGAAAGCTACATGAAAAGTGTGACGCCCCCGATTCAATCGTACACTAATCATGCACGCAAATGTGTACGATCAAGATCAGGGACTCACGGGAAGATATCACAACACAACTCTAAAACAAAATAAGTCATACAAGCATCATAATACAAGCCAGGGGCCTCGAGGGCTCGAATACAAGTGCTCGATCATAGACGAGTCAGCGGAAGCAATAATATCTGAGTACAGACATAAGTTAAACAAGTTTGCCTTAAGAAGGCTAGCACAAACTGGGATACAGATCGAAAGAGGCGCAGGCCTCCTGCCTGGAACCTCCTAACTACTCCTGATCGTCGTCAGCGGGCTGCACGTAGTAATAGGCACCTCTAGTGTAGTAGGAGTCGTCGTCGAAGGTGGCGTCTGGATCCTGGGCTCCAGCATCTGGTTGCGGCAACCGGGTAGAAGGGAAAGGGGGAAAAGGGGGAGAAAAGCAACCGTGAGTACTCATCCAAAGTACTCGCAAGCAAGGAGCTACACTACATATGCATGGATATATGTGTAAAGGGCCATATCAGTGGACTGAACTGCAGAATGCCAGAATAAGGGGGGATAGCTAGTCTTATCGAAGACTACGCTTCTGGTCGCCTCTGTCTTGCAGCATATAGAAGAGAGTAGACTGAAGTCCTCCAAGTAGCATCGCATAGCATAATCCTACCCGGCGATCCCCTCCTCGATGCCCTATCAGAGAGCGATCACCGGGTTGTATCTGGCACTTGGAAGGGTGTGTTTTATTAAGTATCCGGTTCTAGTTGTCATAAGGTCAAGGTACAACTCCGGGTCATCATTTTACCGAGGGACACGGCTATTCAAATAGATAAACTTCCCTGCAGGGATGCACCACATAACCCAACACGCTTGATCCCATTTGGCCGGACACACTTTCCTGGGTCATGCCCGGCCTTGGAAGATCAACACGTCGCAGCCCCACCTAGGCACAATAGAGCGGTCAGCACGCCGGTCTAAACCTAAGCGCGCAGGGGTCTGGGCCCATCGCCCTGAGCACACCTGCACGTTGCGAACGCGGCCGGAAGCAGACCTAGCCTAGTGGCGTTTCAGTCCAATCCGGCGCGCGCCACTCAGTCGCTGACGTCAAGAAGTGCTTCCGCTGATACCACGACACCGAGTGCCCATATCTTTCCCGCGTAGTTGGTTAGTGCGTATAGACCAAATGGCCAGACTCAGATCAAATACCCAGATCTCGTTAAGCGTGTTAAGTATCCGCGAACGCCAACAGGGCCAGGCTCACCTCTCACCCAGGTAGCCCCGAACTGCCCTGCCGCTCCGCCACAAAGATCCACACAGAGGGCCGTCGGGACAAAGGTCCTTTCAGCCCCCAATCCGTGAATCACTCGCGGGTACTCCTCGAGCCAACCCGACTTTGGTCACCACATGTATCATGTTTAAAGTATAGTATATATCCATGATCACCTCCCGAGGTGATCACAGCCCGATAGTATAGCACAGCAGACGGACAAGAATGTAGGGCCACTGATGGAAACTAGCATCCCATACTAAGCATGTAGGATTGCAGGTAAAGGTAACAACAGTAGTAGCAAGGACAGGCTATGCAGCAGTATAGGATTAACTGAAAGCAGTAACATGCTACACTACTCTAATGCAAGCAGTATAGATCAGAGTAGGCGATATCTGGTGATCAAGGGGGGGGGCTTGCCTGGTTGCTCTGGCAAGAGAGAGGGATCGTCAACACCGTAGTCGAACGGGGCAGCAGCAGCGTCGGTCTCGGTGTCTAGCGAGAGAAGAGGGGGAAGAAACAATAAATATTTAAGCAAGCAGATGCATAGTGATGCATGACATGACAAGTAACGGCGTTAGAGGTGCCCAAACGTGGTATGCGGTGATACCGGTGAAGGGAGGAAACAACCGGGAAAATATCCCCGGTGTTTCGCGTTTTGGGGCAAAGGAGGCGGAGGGGGAAAGTTGCGAGTTGGATATGTTAGGGATGCGTGGCGGATGAACGGGCTGCGTATTCGGATTCGTCTCGCCGTTCTGAGCAACTTTCATGTTGAAAATATTTTAATCCGAGTTACCGATTAAAAGATATGATTTTCTAAAGATTTTATTAATTTCTGCAATTTAATTAATTAGTTAAATTAATTCGAAAATGGATTAATGACATCAGCATGATGTCCTGCTGACGTCAGCAGTCAACAGAGTTGACTGGTCAACCTGACCAGTGGGTCCCACTGGTCAGAGACACATGTTAATTAACCAAATTTAATTAATCTAATCAGAATTAATTAGGGGGGGTGGGCCCCACTGTCATGCTAATTAATTAGCTAATTAACTAACCAGGTTAATTAGATAGCTAAGGTTTAATTAGTTTAATTATTTGATTAGTTTAATTAATCCAAATTAATTAAGTTAATTATTTCTTGAATTAATTGATTAATTAATTATTTTTGTTTTTTCTTATATATATATTTTTAATTTCATTTTTTATAATCGTTCTAGGTGCTGGGGCCCGCGTGTAAGTGGCCCAGGGCCTTAACGGGCGCTGGGCGCGGTTGCGGGCGCCCGTGCCCGAGGCCATAGCATGCCCGGGCAACGGGGGAGCCGGGCGCGAGCTCCGGCGACCAGGGGCCGCGCCGGCGCTGGCCGGAACAGGGCAGCTGGGCGGAGGGGATGTGGCCGGCGGGGCGCGCGAGCGCATGGTGGCGCGGGCGCGCGGCCGCGGATGCAGGCGAGTGGCAGTGGGAAGCGGCGCGAGCAAGGCAGAGGTGAGGCCGCGCGCGAGCGCAAGCGTGCGCGGGCGAGGCGCTGTCGGGGCGTGGACTGGACGCACGAGGGACGGCAGGGTGCGCGAGCCGGGTGCCCGCACGGGGCGCGGCGACGAGCGGTGGCTAGGGCCGGTGAGCGTGGACAGACGCGATGGTGGGCGCGAGCGATAGGAGGCGGGGCCACAGCGGGGCGCGGACGACGCGGTCGACAGGAGAGCAGGGACAGGGAGAGAGGAGAGGGCGTGGCCCTCACCGCGCGGATGTAGGGGCTATGGCAGCGGGCTCGACGGAGGTCGGGGAGGTCCGATGAGGGAGAGGACGAGGCGGCGGCAGTCCGGCGACGACGAGCGAAGGCGCAGGGGACGGGCGCCGGCGTCGAGGCGCTTTGGGGCGGCGCGGGATCTGGCCCCCACCGATCCAGTCGAGTGGGGGGGGCCTGGGAGGAGGCAGGGGGCGGCGTTCAACGAGGTAGAAGGTCCGGCGGCGGCGGGCGGCGTCAGGGAGGCGGGGTGGTTCGATCCCGATCCAATCTGGATCGGGAGGGGGGAGAGGTGGCGTCGTGGGAGGGGGGAAGTGGGGCGACGGGGTGGTTAGGGTTTGGGTCGCGGGGGGAATAAGGGAGGCGGGGGTGGTGGCCAGTTGGGCCAGTGGGCTGGCTTGCTGGTCCGTTGGCCCAGTTGGCCGGGGGGGTCTGTTGTTTCTTCTTTTTTTTGGTTTTTTTTCTTCTTTTCTATTTTTATTTATAGCTTCTTTTATTTTAGTTTAGTTAAAATACAAAAGTAGTTTATAAATTAGTGTTACTATTTATACCTCTGCCACAAAAAGTTTCACTCACAAATAAAATAGTTTAATTTTTTTATAAATTATAAGAGGCATTTCAATGGTTGTTTAAGCCACTGTTATATTCACAAAAGGGGATTTAAACATTTTACAAAAGTGCTGGGTCACCACCATAATTAGATATGGAATATATGCCACACTTTGAACATTTTATTTTGCAGGTTTGAGATATTTGAATTTTGGACTTTAATTTAAATTTGAATTTGAATCATGATTTGGATCAAGTGAGGATTAGCAACAGTAATGTGATGACATGGTACCATTAATGGGGATTAATGTAGCTTAATTATCCGGGTGTCACAATTCTCCTCCACTACAAGAAATCTCGTCCCGAGATTTTAAGAGGGGGACCAGGGGGGAAAGGTCTGGTTACGTTATCCCAACGGATCTTCTCGTCTTGGCTGAGCTTCTCGAAGAGGTCTATCTACTACATTGATGTCTTCACTTCTCTGCTTCAGGTCATCATGATGAAGTTGTCGTCCTTCTTTTAGGATCTTCACCATACTTACGAAAGGGTAAGAAGGGAAAACTCTATAAGGATGGATTCTAACAGGATCGAGCATCAGACGGTTAACTCAGGGAAGGAGCATAAGTATCCCTCGATTAGAAATGTAAGAACATATTGAGAGCAAGGTAAGAAGGTACCATGAGAAGTTTCAAATGGATAAGCAATCGTTCGATGCCTAATCAGTAGGTGAAAGGGTTTCCTAGCAAAGGGAAAAGTATTGTGTCTAATACCAGAACTGATGATCACAGGGAAGGTGGCTCGTGAATTACAAACGAAGCCAAACATGAGTAATAACTTTGGAAACAGGGGGTGTATAGGAGGGTCAGGTTTCGATCCTGGGACCTGTGGGTTATGGGCCCACCATGTGGTTAAAAGTAGGAAGGTCGGTGACATCTTGCACGATCATGTAGGTAAGGCATGTCAGAGGGTAGCCTGTCAGTTATGTCGGCAACAATGTCGGTACCAAGGGTGAGGGACGAAGAGAACCATTTTTCTTGCTCGTTCAACGACGCGGACCAATAGGCAAAGTTCTCATCCATCGGTGGTTACCGGAATGTCATCAACAATAGAAACAGGGTCTTACTGACACGGTTGTACACCAAGGTGTTTACTTAAGCAGAAGAATATTACTGCTTATATCATATGGATCACGAGGAAGATTAAACAAATCAATGGAAAGGGAAATGTGATCATCAGATTAAATAGAGCAATGGAAAGGAAAATGTGTTTAAACACATTATTCAGGGGTATATCCTTCGCTAAGGACAAACAGAGCATGATATCCACAACAGGAAATAATGTAGAAAACCCTTTAGGAAAGGGGAGAGAAACTTCATGACATTACCCATACAACGGTGTTTGGATAATTGATAAATAAAATTCAACGTTGTGCTTCAAATGTTCTTATTGATGATCGGAGTACCACCGACATGCTTCGAGATAGCATTGACATGGTCAACAGGTAAAGATCGGGCTATGGATACATAAGGGATCCATCAGGATCAACTTATAGAATAAGTCTTATAGTTTCCTCAGGGAAGAATGGTTAACCTTGCTAATAAGGAAACTATAACCGTAGGTCATCCGGCCAGGTGTGTTGGACATGCCATCACCTTACCGGGTCATAAAAGACCAGAGTTATAACTCTTGGAAAAATGTTCCAACCAGCATATCTGACCGAGATTCAGATCTGATCGGTGTTAGGATACCTCGGACTCAGGATGCCTGAGAAGGAAAGGTGCAAAATGAATTGACGAGACGACATTGTAAGATTCTCGGGAAATCTACTATGGAAGCGAGTTCCGAAATAGGAGCTCATCATTAAACCAATGAAGGGATAAGGTGGTAGCTGATGAACTCAGCGACAATTCATCGAGGTTTCCAAAAAGATGTATTTCCACAAGTATGTGAGCAAGGATATAACATTTGTCAGAACAAAAGATATAATGATGTATGCTCGAGGAAAACATACACAATGAAACATTGGTTGAAAGGTGCGCCCGAAATATGGGTAGGGTTGCATGACCAATGTCAGAATGGTGATTCAATAATCAATAGTCTAAGAATGAACGGCCGACCATTAACTTCCAAGCAATAGGGTTGCTAGAAGGGAAAAATCCAAACAACAACGTTCACTTGTTGGAATCAACACGGGGACCAAGAAAGAATGGTGATGGAGAGAAGTATCACTATACCAAGAATTTTTTAAGAGGTGATGAAATTCTCACGACATTCTTGACATAAAAGATGGTAATACTCCAAGGTAATGGAGAACAAATGCTGGATAGTAAGGATCTCAAGGTATAACACAAAACACAAATAAGTTTGTGTTGAACGGGAGGCAATAAAGTGGTCGATAATAGCACAAATCATCGAGGGCAAGGATGGTATTTCTCATCATGAATTCAAATGATATCCTGGGAGAGCTCAGAATGCTGATGATGACCACGACACAATTGTTGAGAGATTTCATGAAGATGTAATCGATTGGCGATGACATCAAGTCAAACGAATGATGAAGCGAAAGGTTATTGGAACCACGGGTATGGAACAAACTCGAAATCAAGCTTGCTGTTCAAGGCGAAATGATACGGCGAGGAAGATCCTCATAAGGTTATCTCATCGTCGAAAATTGTGCTCCAAGAAGAAGGGCCAGGCAGCACGGTTAAAATTTAGCAATAAATGATATAGCCGATCAGGCTAGGAATGACGTGATGAGTATTAAACTTCTCAACCACAAAGTACTAGAAGAACTGAATCACAGGGGTGATTCGATTCACTAATCGGTGTTCTCGGTTGACGACAACCCAGAACCCGTGGAGTGACTATGACGGGGAAAGGCACTACTTCATCAGAAATTAATAAGACGTAGTACAATGGCATGATATCCTCGAGATAGTAGGGGGCAATACTCGAGGTAGTTCGGTATAGAGGTTGGACAAGCATATTTATTTGCAGAAGGCAAGTGCTTTAACTTGTTCGTGAAATGGGATCAAAAAATAACAATCATAGTCAGAACCATGAATGCAAAGGACCAAAACCAAATACAAGATGATTTTATAATGAGGGAATAATTATTATTACAAGAAGCTTCCATGATAGGATCTACATCGTGTCCATGGGCTGAACACAAAGGTTCAAGGTCGACTCCCACTTCCTCAATGCATAACCTTCCATTCACCTCCTCATATTTCGAAAATGACATTAGTTGTTGGAAGTTTTACCTGGTGCAATACCAGATAAGTATGACCCGTGAAATCTTTCGGGTTCACATAGATTAGTGAAAGTGTTGGTTCAACCCATCGGGGGATCGTGGAAACATATACCACAAGCTTCAATAGTAAATATCACCAGCTCGAAAGCAGAGCATGGTTGGCCAAATCAAGGAATAAGATTTACCAAAGGCATTATGTATCAGGGAAAGAACTTCCAAAGTGATTGAATATGAAGGACGTTGTCCGATAAAATCCAACAAGGTTCTGATGGTCCATAAAGTATCTGATGTGAGTATCGGCTCACAACCAGAGGAAGAATCAATGCAAAGACATTGGATTATAGGAACAACTGAGTATCTTAGAGCTTAATTGCAAAGGAATTATAATTTACAAAGCGAAGGATCAGAAGCAGACGGTCTGATCAAGGATGGATAAGTTTAATATACTTAGGGGCACAATCGACGACAATTTGATTGGCGAGAACCAGCTCACGTTTGAAATGACGTCTGAGCCGGAAGGATGAATTCTATGATATGATTGAGGATTGAGAGCATTCACATCATATTGGATCAACAGACTTAAAATGATAATGACAAAGGATGCCAATAAGATTACCAGACTTATAGGATTTAATCCCAATGCAAGCAACCAAGAATTTCAAGAGGAATAGGCTGTTGAGGATCTTCGGAAGATCGAATGGTATTTCAAAAGCTTTTGTGAAATACCAGAATCAACTGGGGATGAGCGGATACTCGATAAGAGCGAGGAATTATCCGCAGTGGTATTCAGGTGGCAAAGAACTGCAAGGCAGTATGCACAAAGTATTCTCGGAACAATAGAGAGAATTTCGATGTATCTTGTAATAACAAGATCAACTGGGGATGAATGTATGAATGACAAGTGTACGTGGTTATCCATAGAGGTTTATCAATGGATGGGAATTGCAAAAGCGATGGCACAAAGTCTCGAAAGAGTATCAGAAAGTAACTTCTAAACCTTCGGGTGCAGCCGGCGATCATCTAGACTGAAGGGCTCTCCGGGAGAAAGAGTTTTCGAGAACCTAAAGTTAGATTTTTTAGAAAATCATTTAACCCGAATAGAAGAGATGTCAGAGTCCCAGAGTATAGGTCAAGGAGTAAAAGATCCTACTACCACCCAATGGCGACGTGGGCCCATGAGCCGCACAGCCATGTTAGTAAAACAGTTTTCATCGACTAGACTCAACTTCGGCCAAGGAGTGTGGAAGGGGGATTCCTACAGGCAGTCGGCTCTGATACCAACTTGTGACGCCCCCGATTCAATCGTACACTAATCATGCACGCAAATGTGTACGATCAAGATCAGGGACTCACGGGAAGATATCACAACACAACTCTAAAACATAAATAAGTCATACAAGCATCATAATACAAGCCAGGGGCCTCGAGGGCTCGAATACAAGTGCTCAATCATAGACGAGTCAGCGGAAGCAATAATATCTGAGTACAGACATAAGTTAAACAAGTTTGCCTTAAGAAGGCTAGCACAAACTGGGATACAGATCGAAAGAGGCGCAGGCCTCCTGCCTGGGAACCTCCTAACTACTCCTGGTCGTCGTCAACGGGCTGCACGTAGTAGTAGGCACCTCCAGTGTAGTGGGAGTCGTCGTCGAAGGTGGCGTATGGATCCTGGGCTCCAGCATCTGGTTGCGGCAACCGGGTAGAAGGGAAAGGGGGAAAAGGGGGAGAAAAGCAACCGTGAGTACTCATCCAAAGTACTCGCAAGCAAGGAGCTACACTACATATGCATGGATATATGTGTAAAGGGCCATATCAGTGGAGTGAACTGCAGAATGCCAGAATAAGGGGGGGATAGCTAGTCTTATCGAAGACTATGCTTCTGGTCGCCTCCGTCTTGCAGCATATAGAAGAGAGTAGACTGAAGTCCTCCAAGTAGCATCGCACAGCATAATCCTACCCGGCGATCCCCTCCTCGATGCCCTGTCAGAGAGCGATCACCGGGTTGTATCTGGCACTTGGAAGGGTGTGTTTTATTAAGTATCCGGTTCTAGTTGTCATAAGGTCAAGGTACAACTCCGGGTCGTCCTTTTACCGAGGGACACGGCTATTCAAATAGATAAACTTCCCTGCCGGGATGCACCACATAACCCAACACGCTTGATCCCATTTGGCCGGACACACTTTCCTGGGTCATGCCCGGCCTCGGAAGATCAACACGTCGCAGCCCCACCTAGGCACAACAGAGCGGTCAGCACGCCGGTCTAAACCTAAGCGCGCAGGGGTCTGGGCCCATCGCCCTGAGCACACCTGCACGTTGCGAACGCGGCCGGAAGCAGACCTAGCCTAGTGGCGTTCCAGTCCAATCCGGCGCGCGCCACTCAGTCGCTGACGTCAAGAAGTGCTTCGGCTGATACCACGACGCTGAGTGCCCATATCTTTCCCGCGTAGTTGGTTAGTGCGTATAGACCAAATGGCCAGACTCAGATCAAATACCCAGATCTCGTTAAGCGTGTTAAGTATCCGCGAACGCCAACAGGGCCAGGCTCACCTCTCACCCAGGTAGCCCCGAACTGCCCTGCCGCTCCGCCACAAAGATCCACACAGAGGGCCGTCGGGACAAAGGTCCTTTCAGCCCCCAATCCGTGAATCACTCGCGGGTACTCCTCGAGCCAACCCGACTTTGGTCACCACATGTATCATGTTTAAAGTATAGTGTATATCCATGATCACCTCCCGAGGTGATCACAGCCCGATAGTATAGCACAGCAGACGGACAAGAATGTAGGGCCACTGATGGAAACTAGCATCCTATACTAAGCATGTAGGATTGCAGGTAAAGGTAACAACAGTAGTAGCAAGGACAGGCTATGCAGCAGTATAGGATTAACTGAAAGCAGTAACATGCTACACTACTCTAATGCAAGCAGTATAGATCAGAGTAGGCGATATCTGGTGATCAAGGGGGGGGCTTGCCTGGTTGCTCTGGCAAGAGAGAGGGATCGTCAACACCGTAGTCGAACGGGGCAGCAGCAGCGTCGGTCTCGGTGTCTAGCGAGAGAAGAGGGGGAAGAAACAATAAATATTTAAGCAAGAAGATGCATGACATGACAAGTAACGGCGTTAGAGGTGCCCTAACGCGGTATGCGGTGATACCGGCGAAGGGGGGAAACAACCGGGAAAATATCCCCGGTGTTTCGCGTTTTCGGGCAAAGGAGGCGGAGGGGGAAAGTTGCGAGTTGGATATGTTAGGGATGCGTGGCGGATGAACGGGCTGCGTATTCGGATTCGTCTCGCCGTTCTGAGCAACTTTCATGTTGAAAATATTTTAATCCGAGTTACCGATTAAAAGATATGATTTTCTAAAGATTTTATTAATTTCTGCAATTTAATTAATTAGTTAAATTAATTCGAAAATGGATTAATGACATCAGCATGATGTCCTGCTGACGTCAGCAGTCAACAGAGTTGACTGGTCAACCTGACCAGTGGGTCCCACTGGTCAGAGACACATGTTAATTAACCAAATTTAATTAATCTAATCAGAATTAATTAGGGGGGCTAGGCCCCACTGTCATGCTAATTATTTAGCTAATTAACTAACCAGGTTAATTAGATAGCTAAGGTTTAATTAGTTTAATTATTTGATTAGTTTAATTAATCCAAATTAATTAAGTTAATTATTTCTTGAATTAATTGATTAATTAATTATTTTTGTTTTTTGTTTTATATATATATTTTTAATTTCTTTTTTTTATAATCGTTCTAGGTGCTGGGGCCCGCGTGTAAGTGGCCCAGGGCCTTAACGGGCGCTGGGCGCGGTTGCGGGCGCCCGTGCCCGAGGCCATAGCATGCCCGGGCAACGGGGGAGCCGGGCGCGAGCTCCGGCGACCAGGGGCCGCGCCGGCGCTGGCCGGAACAGGGCAGCTGGGCGGAGGGGATGTGGCCGGCGGGGCGCGCGAGCGCATGGCGGCGCGGGCGCGCGGCCGCGGATGCAGGCGAGTGGCAGTGGGAAGCGGCGCGAGCAAGGCAGAGGTGAGGCCGCGCGCGAGCGCAAGCGTGCGCGGGCGAGGCGCTGTCGGGGCGTGGACTGGACGCACGAGGGACGGCAGGGTGCGCGAGCCGGGTGCCCGCACGGGGCGCGGCGACGAGCGGTGGCTAGGGCCGGTGAGCGTGGACAGACGCGATGGCGGGCGCGAGCGATAGGAGGCGAGGCCACAGCGGGGCGCGGACGACGCGGTCGACAGGAGAGCGGGGACAGGGAGAGAGGAGAGGGCGTGGCCCTCACCGCGCGGATGTAGGGGCTATGGCAGCGGGCTCGACGGAGGTCGGGGAGGTCCGATGAGGGAGAGGACGAGGCGGCGGCAGTCCGGCGACGACGGGCGAAGGCGCAGGGGACGGGCGGCGGCGTCGAGGCGCGTTGGGGCGGCGCGGGATCTGGCCCCCACCGATCCAGTCGAGTGGGGGGGGGGCCTGGGAGGAGGCAGGGGGCGGCGTTCAACGAGGTAGAAGGTCCGGCGGCGGCGGGCGTCGTCAGGGAGGCGGGGTGGTTCGATCCCGATCCAATCTGGATCGGGAGGGGGGAGAGGTGGCGTCGTGAGAGGGGGGAAGTGGGGCGACGGGGTGGTTAGGGTTTGGTTCGCGGGGGGAATAAGGGAGGCGGGGGTGGTGGCCGGTTGGGCTAGTGGGCTGGCTTGCTGGGCCGTTGGCCCAGTTGGCCCGGGGGGTCTGTTGTTTCTTCTTTTTTTTTGGTTTTTTTTTCTTCTTTTCTATTTTTATTTATAGCTTCTTTTATTTTAGTTTAGTTAAAATACAAAAGTAGTTTATAAATTAGTGTTACTATTTATACCTCTGCCACAAAAAGTTTCACTCACAAATAAAATAGTTTAATTTTTTTATAAATTATAAGAGGCATTTCAATGGTTGTTTAAGCCACTGTTATATTCACAAAAGGGGATTTAAACATTTTACAAAAGTGCTGGGTCACCACCATAATTAGATATGGAATATATGCCACACTTTGAACATTTTATTTTGCAGGTTTGAGATATTTGAATTTTGGACTTTAATTTAAATTTGAATTTGAATCATGATTTGGATCAAGTGAGGATTAGCAACAGTAATGTGATGACATGGCACCATTAATGGGGATTAATGTAGCTTAATTATCCGGGTGTCACAAAAAGGCTCACCCGCCCACTACTATCATTTACTCGAAGAGGCCTTTGGAGCTCCTTCACTTGGATCTCTTTGGGCCTCCTTCCTTTGATAGTCTTGGGGGTAGGAAGTATTGCTTGGTCATTGTGGATGATTATTCAAGATACACTTGGGTATATTTCTTCAAGAGGAAGAGTGAGACCCAACAAACCGTCATTGACTTTGCAAATGAAGCCCAACGTCAACACAATGCAAAGATCTTGACAATAAGAAGTGATGATGGCACCGAGTTCAAGAACTACACCTTGGATGAGTTTCTTAGTGATGAGGGAATCAAGCATCAATATTCTGCACCATGCACCCCTCAACAAAATGGTGTAGCGGAGAGGAAGAATCGGACGTTGATGGATGCGGCAAGGACCATGATGGCGGAGTTCAAGTCTCCTTACAACTTTTGGGCCAAAGCCATCAACACCGCTTGTCATGCATCAAATCGGCTCTACCTCCGCAAGGGCTTGAACAAGACTCCATATGAGATACTCACCGGTAACAAGCCCAATCTCAAGTACTTCCGGGTGTTCGGGTGTAAGTGTTTCATTCTCAAGAAGGGTGTTCATTTGTCTAAATTTGAGGTTAGAGCTCAAGAGGGCATATTTGTTGGTTATGCTACAAACTCTCATGCTTACCGTGTCCTCAATAAGTCCACGGGACTTATTGAGGAGACTTGTAACATGGAGTTTGATGAGAATAACGGCTCCCAAGTGGAGCAAAGTGTCACTTGTGATGTAGGTGATGACCCCAAGCCATAAGAAGAATGGGAGTTGGTTTTATCGTACCCATTGAGGAACCCCTTGTGGCCGAAGGAGAAGGACAATGCTCCACTCAAGTGGAGCCATCACCAACCCAAGGCCCACATGCTTCCGAAGAACAAAGTGAAGGCCCTCAACCTCATGAACAAGACCAAGGGCAAGATCAATCTCAAGACGGTGTTGAATCACCAAGTGATGCCCAAGGTCAAGTTATCTCATCCGAGCAAGTTCAAGATCAAGAGCAAGCTAAAGATCAAGAACAAGTTCAAGACAATGCTCAAGATGATCAAGTGACCGCTTCTCAACTCACACCGGAGGAGGAACTAGAGCGTCGTGCCGCCAAGATCGCATCCAAGCTCACAACCAAGGGTCATCTCATGACAAATGTGCTTGGAATCATTCGAAAGGGGGTAAGCACTCATAGACAATTGGCAAACTATTGTGAACATCACGCGTTTGTCTCTTGTGTTGAACCCCAAAAGGTCTATGAGGCGCTCGAGGATACGGATTGGCTTAATGCCATGCATGAAGAACTCAACAACTTCGAGCACAACATGGTGTGGAGATTAGTGCCAAGGCCAATGGGGAACCATAATGTCATTGGAACCAAGTGGATATTCAAGAACAAGCAAGATTCTCATGGAATTATCATTCGCAACAAGGCCCGTTTGGTAGCACAAGGCTACTCCCAAGTCGAGGGTATCGACTACGGTGAAACTTTTGCTCCCGTTGCTCGCCTTGAATCCATTCGCATGTTGATTTTTTATGCTTCTCATCATAACTTTAAGTTGCAACAAATGGATGTGAAGAGTGCTTTTCTTAATGGCCCTATTAATGAGTTGGTATATGTCAAGCAACCCCCGGGTTCGAGGATCCCTATTTCCCCGATCATGTGTACCAACTCGATAAGGCACTCTATGGCCTTAAACAAGCCCCACGTGCATGGTATGACCACCTTACCGAGTTGTTGCAAGATCATGGGTTTGAAATCGGGAAAATCGACCCCACTCTTTTTACTAAGAAGGTCAAAGGGGAGTTGTTTGTGTGCCAACTATATGTTGATGACATTATCTTTGGTTCTCCTAACAAAGCTTTCAATGAGGAATTTTCCGCTCTCATGACCTCAAAGTTCAAGATGTCCATGATGGGAGAGTTGAAGTTCTTTCTTGGGTTCGAAGTCAAGCAACGAAGAGAAGGAACCTTCATCAACCAAGCCAAATACACTCAAGACATGCTCAAGAGATTCAAGCTAAGTGATGTCAAGCCATCTTCCACTCCAATGCCCGTCAAATGCCAACTTGACATAGATCCCAATGGTAAAGAGGTGGATCAAAAAGTATATTGCTCCATGATTGGATCCTTGCTTTACCTTTGTGCATCTAGACCGGATATCATGTTGAGTGTGGGAATTTGTGCATGGTTTCAAGCCGCACCTAAGGAAAGCCACTTTGTGGTGGTCAAGCGAATCTTTCAATATTTGGCTCATACCCCAAACTTTGTCTTATGGTACCCAAGAGGAGCAAACTTCAAGCTTGTAGGCTATTCGGACTCAGATTGGGCGGGAGACAAAGTGGATAGGAAGTCCACTTCTGGAGGGTGCCAATTCCTTGGCTGCTCTTCGGTGAGTTGGTCTTCAAGCTTGTAGTACCACGTGTCATCGTGGTAGTACCTACTTTGCTTCAACTCTTTCTTTGGCAGGGGGAGTTCCAACTCCCCCATACCCATTCAACTCTTTCTCCCCACGCCATCTCTCTCTCTCTCCTGCCCAAGAATGGCGCCGGAGACCCTCGCCGGATCTCCTTCTCCGGCCGCTCTCCTCGCATTCCGTCCGGTGGGATCGTTCCCCACGACTTCCTCTTGCCATGGAACAAGGTTTCTCCCCAAATCCCTCTCTCTTTGGTTCGTTTTTTCATTTCTAGGTTTGTGGGGAGATGCATGTTGTTCTTGAGATTTTAGGCCAAATCTTTGCAAGAGTAGGATGTAGGAGAGTAATAATGCGTAGAGATGGTACTTGATATGTTGCCCCGTGGTAGATTTGATCAACCGTAGTACCGGATCATTGTCACGGTTGTGCTCAGATCCATTTGAGGTTCGGATCTGACACCGTGTGGTAGTAGCGTCCCGCGGCAAGGCTTGCCGGGGGAGCGACAAGAGTCTCCACGGCCCATTCTGGGCCGGACGAAGGCCAAGTGATCGAGCCTAGAAGACCAGGCCCCAGCAAGAGGAGCTTGTCGGGCCAAGGAGGCGAGGTCCGGCAAGAGGAGCTTGCCGGGCCAAGGCAACAAGGCCCCGGCAAGAGGAGCTTGCCGGGACGACTAAGCCGAAGCACCAAGGCCCCGGCGGGAGGAGCTCGCCGGGACGGCCAAGCCAAGGCACCCCAAGAAAAGCCCGTCGCGGCGCGCCGCGCGCCCAGCAAGGCCTGACGAGCGGCAAGCTTTCAGGTGCGGCAAGACAACCACCGCGGCAAGCCACTTGCCGCGGCAAACCACCACCTCAGGCCTGCGCTCCAGGTCACCTGACCACGCGTCACTCTGGAGCTTCCCCAGAGGCACGTGGCGGGGCGCCGCGCAACCTGAGGCGCGCGGTGGCATGCGACGTTGGCAGAGTCGCCCCCGTGGCAAGCGGAGGCGCCCCCAACGGTCCGCCTCGGTACTGTTCGGGTGATCCAGATGGGCATTTAATGCCTTTGTCCTCCGCCGTCAGAGTTAGGTGCGATAGCACTGTGCGGCCACTGTTCGCACAGTTCCTTGCCATTTTTACCCTCACCTGCGTCGCTACCTGTGGGAAACCCCTTAGCATATAAAAGGAGGCCCATGCGCACGTAGAAGGAAGGACCCGGAAGGAGGACACCCAGTAGACCCTCGTCTACGTCCAGCTCCAACTTACTGTAGCTTCTTGCACTCCAGAGCAAGAACTTGAATCAACCAGACAAGCAGCAGTAGGGTTTTACGCATCCGTGCGGCCTGAAGCTGGGTAAAATCATTGTGTGCGTGTCGCCTCGATCTGCTCTTTGTGCAACCTCCGCCCCCCGCCGAACCGAAAAGGGGCTCCGTCCCCATAGGTGCTCACGGAGGCCGATTTCCCCCGACACCGTGCGGTACTACCGCATCTCCGGTGCGGTACTACCGTTCCTCAGGAGCGGTTCTACCACACAAGGCGCGGCACTAAAATTCTACTGCCGCTCCGAGACATGATACTACCGTGCCACCCTGGCGTGGTACTACCGTGGCTAGGAGCAGCACTAGAATTTTAGTACCGCACACCCATGCGGTACTACCATTGGTGTCAAATCTCCCAAGTGGCATTTACCAAGTGCGAGTTCTACTCGTTTCACCTGTTTTGCTGTGGTCTTTGCATTGATCCTTCTCGTTTGTGTTGCGTGTTCTTGTGTTGTGTGTCATAGGTGGTGGCTCCGGTTTCAATGCCCGTCGCTCGAACCCCGTTTGTGACACGGGCTCCAAGCGCCTGCGCAACCAAGATGAAGCTCCAGAGGGCTCCAATGCCCCCCCCCCCAACGCAGAACCACGACCACCACCACCAAGCACAAGGAGCCCACCATGGGCATGGATGAGATACCTCTTGCTGAGTTTGTGACTCAAAGGAAGATCAACCCCTATGTGAATCCCCGTGCAAACTTTAGAGGAAATGATCTGTTCTGGACCAAGCAGCAGAATCTTATCTACCTGGATGTGATCAAGGCCAAGCAGAACATCTACGTGGACGTGCACTGGATTGACATGAATCACATGAGGCAGGATAAGCACCATGACTATTTTGGTGAGGCTTTGGACCTGATAGAGCAGTTTAGCATTGAGGACGTGAACTCTTTTCACCTGGACTTTGACCCTGAGATCGTGGCCCAGTTCTTTGCCTCGGTCCACTTCCATCCTGATGAGGAACGGTCCATGACCTGGATGACCAATGGACATCAGATGACTACTAAGTGGAAGTGATGTAGGGTGGAACCCTAGACGTCCGATCTTTCACGAAAGGAGCGGATCCCTACGAAGAACGCAATGAACACGAGGGGAAACACGAGGGAAACACGAGGGGAACACGAGAGAAATCACTCAACCAACAAGAATAGGTCACACATGCGCTAGATTGATGAACACAAAGGTAAGATACAAGATCCAAAGTCAACAACGGACGATACAAACGGTAACCGGTTCTTCTCCGTGAGGAGGTCTTGATGGGGGACACCCAAGAGGGGGTCTTGAATCCAAGGTGATCTTCTCCGTAGAGGGGCCGCAGTCTCTCTCGTGGAGTAGATCCATAATGGATGAGCAATGCTCTATCTCACATATGAGCTAAACCAATGCTAACCCTAACTAGGAGGAGGTGGGGGAGTATATATAGTAGTAGTACAAGTTGGGGATGAAGTGAAGGGGTACATGGGCCGATGGCCCGTTACACTGCACGCAGGGGTGGCCGGATGTCCGGGGCTTCGGAACGGGCCGGATGTCCGGGCAGGGGTGGCCGGATGTCTGGGCTGGCGTGGATGCATTCTGTGCTCTTTGGATAGGCGGGGCCGGATGTCCGGGCGAAGAGGCCGGATTTCCGGGGCTTCGGGAGGAGCCGGATGTCCGAGGCATGGGGCCGGATGTCCGGGCCCTGTAGCACTTCGGTTGCTGGGCTGCTTTTGTTGTTGACATCTTCAAGGGCCGGATGTCCGGGCCAGGGGCCGGATGTCCGGCTGCTGTAGCAGCTTGCACTTCTTCCTTCTCCTTCCTTTGCTCCCGCGCACACTTGGCCTTGGTCCTTGGGCTCTCCATGGTCTCCTCGGGTGTACCAGAGTATGCACAAGGTCCGGGCTTGAAGTAGCATCCATGTCTTACATGCGGAAAGGGAAGATTCGGAAAGGAGCGAGTTCACCTTGTGTCCAATGGTGTATGTTTGAGGTCTCGTCATATGTCCACTTGGGGCTTGAAGAGTAGTCATAGTGTACATGGGGATGATCGTCGGATGCTCCGCATCGTCTCCCCTCCCTTGGGAAAGATCCGACCTTGGATCGAAATCCCCAACACCATGGAAACAATTGTCGTGGACGGACTTGTAATTGGACGGAGTGGAAGTCATGGCGCAATCCAAGTACTCCAAGGTGTTTCCGGAGTGGTACACATGCAAAAAGAGCAAACACAAACGACACTTGGAAATACAATGGTTAGCGCACACAAGGTGTCCATCATGTAAGAATGAGTCCCTGCGGCAAGATTGTTCATGACAAAGCACATGAAGCTTAGCAAGATGATAGAGAATGATATGCAAAGCGTTCATGAGAGAAAAATCATACATTGTGCACACAAATGTGTTGTGAATATGATGAATGCAACCACGGTGCAAAATGATGTCATAGTGAGACGGTTTATCAATAGCATGAATATGGCAATGGATGCTCAATATGATTATGTTATCATGCAGTTGATGGTAGGCAATGTGATCATTATGTATGAATATGCCATCAAGGAAGATCACAACAAATTTGCTAAGGAAATGCACAAGCTCATATATCATGGATGACATGGAAATAGATGCAACAAGACAAGCATAATGTGAGTCAATCCATGCATAGGGTGCAAACTTGTGGTGACTATGATATGTCCATCGAGCATGACATGTATGAGCACAATCAACAAATATGAAGGTGGGGGTGCAATGTGTCAAAGGGGTGTTGATGTACCAATGCTCGATTTCGTTGCATGAGTGGAGGTTCGAAGGTGCATCCAATAAGTGTGAGCGCTCCTCAATGTGAAGGTCCATAGAGCCAATCTTCAATGCCGATCCTCCCTCCAATAGATGTATCATGTAAACAAGAAGAAGGAGACAACAATGAAAGAATGACCCATCCAATATGCGTAATTGAGGATGGCTCAAAGGGAAAGAGTTCACCTTTAGGATATTCTCAAGGATGATGGAGTTGCACATCTTGTATGCCTTCACATAACCAATATGTGTCGTGATGGTACCTCCTTTTGAATCCTTCAGAATGAAAGAACATGATAAACACTCGGAAAAACAAATGAGGTTAGCGGAATGCAAAACCTAGCATTCGTGTGGTAAGATACACAACAAGTGTATGCATCATGCTCATCATAAGAAAGTACAACGGTGTAGTTCATGGTATGGAGGTGTATGATGCGAGAACAACCAAATACAATAGGCTCAATGAAACAAGCATGCTTCACAAGTAACATGTCCAAGTCTCCACGATCAATAAGCATAGCAAGTTGGCACTCAATACAAGGTGATATGAGATATGCAACTAATGGAGACAAGAGACAATGATCAAGATAAATCAAGTGATAGGCATGAGCATATATGTCATCAACCCAAGAAAGCGAGTAATAATGGAACATGGGTGATGAGACAAAGCAATCAATCATAGTGATCAAGTCAAGCAAGCTAGTAGTGCGAAGATGCAACGTACTAGGAGGAATCATGGCAAGCATGTCATGTGTGCAAATAGTGGGCATATATAATGCACATGACATTTCACAAGCATAAAGGCAAGATATGAGCAAAATAACATCAATAGCATGGGGAACATGATAAACATGGCAATAGCAACAAGGATCTCCACCAAGCATGCAAATACACATAGGAGTATCATAATGGTGAATCATGGGTAAGTGCAAGCAAGGGTCACAATTGCATGGCAAAGTCATGTAAAGAGGCATAACATGCAAAGTGAACGCGATAGAATGGGCATAAGGTGACAAGTGGTAAATAGCCCATAGCCATGTGAGAGCCAAGTAAAATAGATGTGCGAAGTCGTTGCGTGAAGGGAATGGTGGGAAGGACAATCCACGGGATCCCGAGTCATCTTTGCTCTCAAGAGCTCGTTTCGTCAACTCTTGGGATTGATAGGTTGACGAGTATACGTGAGTACCTACACAAAACAATGACAAAGGGAAAATTGTGTGTGTGTGGTAGATGTACACATCATCCATCATGATGCGCACGTGCATGTGTTGGTTAGCACAAAATAGCCAATGCTCAAATAAATGAGATGTGTGGTATAGAAACATGGCATCCATCATGAGAGGTTAGTTATTATGTATAGCATAATGGTGACTCAAATTGTGTAATGCATCATGGGAAATATGTAGAGAATTGTTATTCATGGAATGCCTATGGTGCAAGCAATCATGGGAATCATGCAAAGTATGGAATGCATCAAAATCTCCTAATATGTATGAGGAAACTATGGGGGTCTCCTCATGAGCATTTGTAAAAACATCACATGGAGAATATTGACAACATCCAAAACAAAGCATATTTGGAACAATGTGATCATGGCATGGTATATTAGATGAATTGCGCAAATCATGTAAAGGTAGCATAACAATATCATCACACGAAAAACAAAAGCCAATGACCATCATCTCGTCATCTATGCCATAAGTGCAAATAGGATTTATCTTAATGAGGCATGCATAGTTACTATGTTGAGATTGAAACGATGCAATATGGGCGATCTCACTCATAGCATATGACAAGTTCAATGGGTTGTCGAACATGATGTGACCAAAAGAATTTTCACAAGATATCCTATGGATCATAGCATCACAACTAGGCAACTCAACATGCTCATCATCATATTCACCATAAATAGGTAAGTCATAACATGAAGAAGTCGCACTAGCATGAAGCATGGGAATAGGTGGATCAACATCATGTAAGCAATCATTGGTAAGATAGTCCACTAGTGGGACACAAGAAGCACCATCACCTATTTTACCTTTGGAGCGTAGCTCATGTGTTGTAGGTGAGGTTGCAACTTGATGGTACCATGTGGGGGGTTCATCTTCTTCCACCATGGCCATCGTCGTCTCCATTGGAGGAATGGACTCGTCGAGGATAGGCATGTCGTCATGTAGGAGACCTAGCACCAAAGAAGAAAACACACTCGGAGTAGAGGTTAAGTTGTTAGAAATCATAATGGCCTCACATGCCGTGTCAACTACCTCACTCACTAAGTGCTGTGGCTCACTCACTCCCGGTATGATGTTCTCACTCATATGGTTGGTGGAGTCACTCAAATGGCTCTCAACCTCACATAGGATGTGTGGCATGCTCTCAAGTGTGGGGCTAGTGGTGGTCACACTCATCCTCTCATAGGAAATGCACTAAATGTCACATATGGTGGAGTCACTCATATCACTCATGGTGGGGTGGCTCTCCTCACATGGCAATTGGGGCATCTCTTCATATGTGGATGTCGGAGATATGTTGGTGCAAATGTCTCCATGCTCAACTATGTCGTAGTCGTAGCCGTGGATGAAGGCCGAAGATGGCACATCATCACTCTCCTCCAAATGTACCTTGACTGATGTTGAAGATGGATCAATGATCACTCAATGTGTAACAAGGAAATAGCACAATTGGTACCAATTCTTGTCGGTTTCTCACACCTACACAAATAAGGCTTATGGTGGAGCTCGGTGAGGATAGTGGCACAAAAAATTTGATGCAAAATGTTAGCAAGAGTCAATAATGTTGAAAGAGATTCACAAATTCGCAAGTGAAACAAGTAGACCAATAGCAATATGTGGCACACGGGAACGCACACACGGATAGATAAATGGGGCCGTGCAACCAAGGAATGAGCACAAAATGTGGAGTCCACGGAAAACGCTCGTGTTGCACAACTCAAGAGAGACGCTAGCACGATTGCTCAATAGGCGGATACGACACTTGTCCACAATCTATGATATGCAAAATGGATAAACTTTCTATCCCAAGTATGCTATGTATGTATGGCTCCCGGTGTTCGCTAAAGATGATCCAAGATGATCGGATATGACAATCTTATATGCAATGTGGTATGATGCTATGGCACTTGCTTACAAGCTCTTTGTTCACTCTTTTTTTTTGCTTAAAAGCTTATTGTTTTTTTGTATGGCCACTTTGCGAAATGCACAAACCAAGATAGCAATTGTGTATATGCGGGAACAATCTTTGTTACACAATGGGTGATATGATACCAAGATGATATGGTATGTATGCAATGGGAGGTGTAGATCACTAATGTGCACAAGTAACGTTGCCGACAATACTCAAATGGCTAGTCTCGATAGGCAAGTGACGCAAAATGGTCTAGGGGTTATCAATGCAATTGCAAGGGAATATACAATGGAGGGATACCACGATACCAATATGATATGGAGGTTAGCGTCGAGGGTTTCTCGTTTGTACGCCAAGGACGGATGGTGATGAAGTGGTCAATGTCAATGACGACCTCGAGGCGATGATGAGTTGCGATGATCTTGATGGAGATACCAAGATGATGGAGACTCGTCCCTAAGTATCCGAAACACCTTAGGAAACGGAAAAAACCGCGAACTCAAAATCTCAAATGTCAAATGTCAAATGGTGGTAGCGGGAATGCGGTGGTGGTTGCGGAAGCTCAATGGGATTGCGTAAATGCAATGATGGGTTATGAAGTATGCAATGCGGGAGTTGAGGGTACGGTGGTGAACTATACACGGTGTCAGAGTTGGAAGCACGTTCCCTAAGTAGCCGAAACACCTTAGGATACACAACTCGCAACACAAACAAAATTGGGTTAAGTTCGGGTGGCGGAAGTGTATGGTGGGCAAGCCTATGCGGATGTTATGGAGGTGGTTGATGAAGAAGCAATCGTCCCTAAGTAGCCGAAACACCTTAGGAGACTCGAATCACTACTCAAACAACCACTAATGCTATGGGGAACAAAATTGGTTAGGTTGCAGAAGTCGGTGCTGGTTATGCGGAAGTTATGGTGGAAGCCCTAGGCAAAGATGCCAAAGTGCCAAAAATTTGATGGAGTCAAATGGTGATGGGACCTATCTAGAGGGATAGAGGATGTCAATAGCTACTCAATGAGCTAAAGAACGCGAAAATCGGACTCCGGATGTGAAAGTTACGGTCAAAACGGTGAAAGGGACAGGCTGAATTCCCAGGGGCCGGACATCCGGGGGTTTGGCCGGATTTTCAGGACCTGATGTCCAGAACCGCGCGCGAAAATGCGCTCTAGGAGCCGGATGTCTGGGGCACGGGCCGGATGTCCGGGGGGGCAGATGTCTGGGGCTACGGGCCGGATGTCCGGGCTCCAAATCCGAGGATGAACTCGAGGAACTCGATTTTGGGGGCGGAAATTAATGATTTCAAGGGCAAAATTACGGAGATTTCGTGGATGAAAAGTGGGGAAACTTGGGGAAAAGCTAGATCTACTCAAGACACAACGAATCCATGGATCAAAATCAACAAAACATCATCAAACAAACAAATCACAAAAAAATTTGGGGGCTATTTTTGGTGGGGAATTTTCGAATTTGGGACAAAATCAACAAAACTAGGCTAGAAAACACAACAGGGAGGCTCAAAAATCGTGATCCACGTGGCTCATGATACCAAGATGATGTAGGGTGGAACCCTAGACAGTCGATCTTTCACGAAAGGAGCGGATCCCTATGAAGAACGCGATGAACACGAGGGGAAACACGAGGGGAACACGAGGGAAATCACTCAACCAACAAGAATAGATCACACATGCGCTAGATCGATGAACACAAAGGTAAGATACAAGATCCAAAGTCAACGACAGACGATACAAACGATAACCGGTTCTTCTCCGTGAGGAGGTCTTGATGGGCGCCACCCAAGAGGGGGTCTTGAATCCAAGGTGATCTTCTCCGTAGAGGGGCCGTGGTCTCTCTCGTGGAGTAGATCCGTAATGGATGAGCAATGATCTATCTCACATATGAGCTAAACCAATGCTAACCCTAACTAGGAGGAGGTGGGGGAGTATATATAGTCGTAGTACAAGTTGGGGATGAAGTGAAGGGGTACATGGGCCGGTGCCCGTTACACTGCGCGCAGGGGTGGCCGGATGTCCGGGGCATCGGAACGGGCGGGATGTCCGGGCAGGGGTGGTCGGATGTCTGGGCTGGCGTGGATGCATTCTGTGCTCTCTGGATAGGCGGGGCCGGATGTCTGGGCGAAGAGGACGAATTTTCGGGGCTTCGGGAGGAGCCGGATGTCCGGGCCCTGTAGCACTTCGGTTGCTGGGTTGATGCTGTTGTTGACATCTTCAGGGGCCGGATGTCCGGGCCAGGGGCCGGATGTCCGGCTGTTGTAGCAGCTTGCACTTCTTCCTTCTCCTTCCTTTGCTCCCGTGCACACTTGGCCTTGGTCCTTGAGCTCTCCATGATCTCCTCGGGTGTACCTGAGTATGCACAAGGTCCGGGCTTGAAGTAGCATCCATGTCTTACATGCGGAAAGGGAAGATTCGGAAAGGAGCGAGTTCACCTTGTGTCCAATGGTGTATGTTTGAGGTCTCATCATATGTCCACTTGGGGCTTGGAGTGTAGTCATAGTGTACATAGGGATGATCGTCGGATGCTCCGCATCAGGAAGGACTTCATGGCTTTGCTTCAGGTGCCTGATGAGGGGCTCAACACGCATGTTGGCGTTCGCCCTCATGCCAACCCCGAGTCCTCTAGCAAGAACAAGCTCCAGCAGTATTATGTTGAGAAGAAGCTTCCCAATGACAAGAAGACGTGGGTGCTGAACCCATTCCTTGACATCATGCACCGGATCTTCCGCAACTCTCTCTTTCCCTGCATTGGTGACAAGGACAAGGTGCATGCCTATCTTGTGGATATGATGCTCATTTGTGAGGAGGCGCGTCACCCTCAGAACCAACCTCTTGACGTCTCACACATCATGTGGTGCGAGCTTCAGTTTGTGCTGCTCAACTGTAAGGTACCCATCTATGGACCTTACCTGTTTCTCTTGATCACGAGGACGTGGGAGAAGCTCTACCCGGAGGATGAGTTTTTGGCCCCTGATTGGATCCGTCATGACCCCATCAAGCTCCGCATCAAGCCTCAGTGGGCTAACACTAATACTCGTGCTGAGCCAGAAGCTGCTAGAATGGAAGTTGATGAGGATGAGATTGAGGAGGAGGACGCGGATGAGGACAACTCTTCTGGGTATGCCCCTCCCTCTACTGAACCCTCATGGGCTAAGAAGCTGAAGGCTGAGATGAAGGCATTGTTCTGCATGCAAGCAAAGGGGCAGTACCGGACTCACGTTGCCTCCAAGGAGACTCGGCGCCGCGACAAGAGGATCTTGAGGACTTTTGGAGAGAACATTTCCAGCGGATCCGAGAAGCAAATCACTCCAGAGGCTGCATGGATGGCAAAACAGGGCTACAAGTGGACTGATTCTGAGGAGGAGCCCATCCCCGCTGCTGAGACCGACGAGGAGCATGACGAGTGATCACTTTAGCTTGATCCAGCACTTGTGTCGTAGGTGTCCTCTCTGCCTTTTTGGTGTCTCGATGCCAAAGGGGGAGAGAGTGTAGGATTTGCGAGTCGTGTGTCGTGTGTTTCATCTTGTTGCTTTGCTTTCGTTTCATTGAACTTCATTTGCTTTGGTTTGGTTTGTGCTTGTGAGACCTTTCTATCATATGGTGTAAGACATATGCACTCTAGCGTACCTTGTTGAGCCTATGCTATCTTGTGATCTTTACTTTATGCTCTTAGTTATTATCTTGCTTAGTGTTAGCCTTATTGTTGCAAGATATGCCTTGTCTATAAAATATAGGGGGAGTGTTGATCCTAGTATGTGTGCCATGCAGTCCAAAGCACTTATCTAGATAGCACACATCTAGGGGGAGTCCGTCTATATTTTAGAGATGTGGGGTTTGCCCATGTTCTATGTTATCTCCCTTTGTGCAGATCCCATATTGTCATCAGTCTACCAAAAAGGGGGAGATGTAAGCGCATATGTATCCCTTAGTTGTTTTGGTGATTGATGACAATGCTTTTGCAGACTAATCGTGTGCATTGAGTATTTCAGACATATCATGACTAGGCACAAGACGATTTGGTGCCCCTCGAAGACTATTGAAGACGGCGTTTCTCTAGGGTTTTTTTCGGTGGATTTGAGTCGTAGGAAAGATGTATTATTAAGAGGGGGTCCGCTTTGGAAAAGTTTGGGTAGAATCATCACGTATACATCTACTCCTTTTGCACCATCTTTCCTTTGGCCCTTTGGAGCATCCTCCGTCTTTTCTTGTCTATGCAAATTGTCGTGTTGCTGAACTGGGGCATGCGGTAGTACTGCTCCTCTGAGCGGTAGTACCGCAGGCCCTTGCGGTAGTACCGGCCTCTGGCGCGGTAGTACCGCACCCTTGGAGCGGTAGTACTGTGGCCTCAGGCCAGGCGCTGCGGCTATTGCGGTAGTAGGGCGAATGTAATTTTTTACATCCGCGCCCTACACGGTAGTACCGCGCCAGGGGTGCGGTAGTACCGTGCGCTCTAGCCTGGCTCAGCAACATGGGCAGCAGTAGGGCGGATGTAATTTTTTACATCCGCACCCCGCGCGGTAGTACCGCTCCTGGCTTGTAGTACTACCGTGTCGGATTTTTGCATAGATCCCAACTCAGCGGAAGTTGCCACGGATGTATTTTTATATGTCCGTGCCTTCCCAAATCTGGTCTATCCCTGCCTTGCGGTAGTACCGCAAGGGGGAGCGGTAGTACCGCGCCAGCGGTTCTACCACCCTCTGCCTCATCGCATCAGGGCTAGTTTGGATACTGCTGCATGGGCGGTACTACCACAGTAATGTGTGGTAGTACCGTGTGCCCTCGCGGTAGTACCGCGTCTCCGGTGCGGTAGTACCGTGTCTTGCAGGCTGAGTTGATGGATAATGGTTGGATTTGTTCTTCCACTATATAAGGCGTGTCTTCTTCTCCGAGTCGACCACCTCTTCAATCCCCAAGCTCCATTGTTGCTCCAAGCTCCATTTTCGCCCGATCTCTCTCCCTAGCCAATCAAACTTGTTGATTCTTTAGGGATTGGTTGAGAAGGCCTAGATCTACACTTCCACCAAGAGAAATTTGATTCCCCCACTAACCCCTTGCGGATCTTGTTACTCTTGGGTGTTTGAGCACCCTAGACGGTTGAGGTCACCGCGGAGCCATATTCCATTGTGGTGAAGTTTCGTGGTGTCGTTGGGAGCCTCCAATTAAGTTGGGGAGATTGCCCCAATCTTGTTTGTAAAGGTCCGGTCGCCGCCTCCAAGGGCACCAATAGTGGAATCACGCCATCTCGCATTGTGTGAGGGCGTGAGGAGAATACGGTGGCCCTAGTGGCTTCTTGGGGAGCATTGTGCCACACACCGCTCCAACGGAGACGTACTTCCCCTCAAAAGGGAGGAACTTCGGTAACGCATCCTCGTGTTCACCGGCTCCACTCTTGGTTATCTCGTGCCTTTACTTGTGCAAGCTTATTTGTGTTATCTCCCTTGCTTGCTTGTGTGCTTGTTCTTGTTGCATCATATAGGTTGCTCACCTAGTTGCATATCTAGACAACCTACTTTGATGCAAAGTTTAAATTGGTAAAGAAAAGTTAAAAATTGTTAGTTGCCTATTCACCCCCCCCTCTAGTCAACTATATCGATCCTTTCACCAATCATTTGTGGTTGGATGCTCCGCGTGAATTGAGACAAGTGTTTATTTGAGCAACCCTCTCGCACCGAAGTGAACTAACCCTAGGTGAGGAAAAACAACCATAGCCTAAAAGCCGAATTATGATTGAGCATCACCGAAGAAATCTGATTAAGCTTAGCTCGGACCTATTACTCTTGAGAATTGTGCACCCTCTAGACGGCTAGGTGTCGTTCAGGCATCCAAAGTGTGGATTTACCAAAGAACAACATGTTCGAGTAGCAGCTATGGCTGGCATTGCGGAACTCACTCGGCGATCAGGGTCTAGTTTGGGTGCCACCACTGTCAACATATCGTGGTGTCCAGTCGATTGCATCGGGCGCCAGGCCTCACCGCCTGTAGCGCCCTCGATGCGGCTATATCTCCCACGTGTCGAAGCATGACTTAGAGGCATAACCGCATTGAAAGCAATGTCGCAAGTGAGGTAATCTTCACACAACCCATGTAATACATAAGAGAAAGAGATACATAGTTGGCTTACAATCGCCACTTCACACAATACATGAGTAAAGCATTACATCATACAGATACAATCAAGGTCCGACTATGGAACCAAAATAAAAGAAGACTACCCCAAATGCTACACAGATCCCCAAGTCACCCCAACTGGGCTCCACTACTGATCAACTGAAATGAAACAACACAATGAACAAGATCTTCATCGAACTCCTCCTTGAGCTCGGGTGCGTCACCTGCACGGGTTCATCGGCACCTGCAAACTGGTTTTGGAAGTATCTGTGAGTCACGGGGACTCAGCAATCTCACACCTGCGAGATCAAGACTATTTAAGCTTAAAGGTAGGATAGGGTAGTGAGGTGGAGCTGCAGCAAGCGACTAGCATATGTGGTGTCTATCATACGCAAATGAGAGCGAGAAGAGAAGGCAAAAGCACGGTCGAACAACTATGACCAAGAAGTGATCCTGAAACTACTTACGTCAAGCATAACTCCAACACCGTGTTCACTTCCCGGACTCCGCCGAGAAGAGACCATCACGGTTACACACGTGGTTGGTGTATTTTAATTAAGATCAACTTCGGATTTTCTACAACCAGACATTAACAAATTCCCATCTGCCCATAACCGCGGGCACGGCTTTCGAAAGTTCAAACCCTGCAGGGGTGTCCCAACTTAGCCCATTATAAGCTCTCGCGATCAACGAAGGATATTCCTTCTCCCCGGGAAGACCCGATCAGTCTCGGAATCCCGGCTACAAGACATTTCGACAGTAATAAAACAAGTCCAGCAAAGCCGCCTGATTGTGCCGACAAATCCTGATAGGAGCTGCACATATCTCGGTCTCAGGGCACATCCGGATGAGACAAGCTACGAGTAAAACCAGGCCTCGAGTTTCCATGAGGGGGCCCCGCAGGCTGCTCGGTTCGAACCAGCACTTAGAGAAGCACTGGCCCGGGGGGGCTAAATAAAGATGACCCTTGAGTCTGCAGAACCCAAGGGAAGGGGATAGGTGGTGGTGAGGCAAATGGTAAAACCAATGTTGGGCCTTGCTGGAAGAGTCTTATTCAAAGCGAACTGTCAAGGGGGTCCCATAAATCACCCGACCGCGTTAGGGACGCAAAATCCGGGAACATAACACCGATATGACGGAAACTAGGGCGGCAAGAGTGGAACAAAACACCAGGCATAAGGCCGAGCCTTCCACCCTTTACCAAGTATATAGATGCATTAATAACATAAGAGATATTGTGATATCCCAACAAGTAAACATGTTCCAACAAGGAACAACATCTCCATGTTCCAACAAGGAACAAACTTCATCTTCACCTGCAACTAACAACGCTATAAGAGGGGCTGAGCAAAGCGGTAACATAGCCAATCAACGGTTTGCTAGGACAAGGTGGGTTAGAGGCTTGGTTTGACAATATGGGAGGCATGACAAGCAAGTGGTAGGTATCGCAGCATAGGCATAGCAAAAGAGTGAGCAAATAGCAAGCAAAGATAGAAGTGATTTCGAGGGTATGGTCATCTTTCCTGAGATCCTGCAAGGAAGAAGAACGAGTCCATGAAGAAGACAAACGGACGTAGTCGGACGAATCCTCACAACTCCGGAACGAAACCGAAGCTAACGAGAGAAGCAACCCGGAAAGAAACAAACAACATGGTAAACAACCATCACATAAACATGGCATGATGCGCAACCAAGTATGATGCATGTCCGGTTTAACGAGCATGGCATGGCAAAGTGCAACAAACAACACTACAAATTAAGTGGAGCTCAATATGCAACGGGTTGCATATTGGAGAAACACCACATCAATTTATTTAGTTCGCTCTCGTTTAGGTACCCATCAATATTAAATGTTGTTAAACATGGCAAGGGGTGAAGCATAATTAAACTAACTATTTAGGCAAGTTTAAATGAGGCCGGAACAACAAACAACAATTCCGGAAATCCCCATGTGCAAATTTTAGAGTTGGTACTGTTCTGCCCTAACCACAATTTTAATGTTGTTAAGCAGCAAAATAAAGTGCACGATATTAAACTAGGCATTTTTCTACCCCATTTACATATAAAGTTTATTAAATTCTGAGCTACGGTTAAATAGTTATGAATTAAACCATTTTAACAAGGCATTCAAACAAATTAATGGAAACAACAAATTAACCCTACTTGAAGTTGTTATCATGATGCGGATGTCATGAACAAGTTTTATGCAATTTTTATGAAAATGTTGATAAAAGCATATTAAGGAGCATTTTTGTCATCGTGGCGGAAACAAAAGGGGTGCCACGGCGACGATAATGAAACGGTGCCACGGCAACGTTCCGGTTCCGGTAACTCGATTGAGATACTGATGCAAAGGAGAAGTGTGCGGTTGCGTGCAGAAGATGGTGGGGCGCTCCCGGATACCGGGTGTCCCACGAGTTGGCGACAAGGAAACGAGTGACAAATTGGACATGGCGCAAACACGAGCAGCTCAAACATCGCAAGCATTCGTTCACGGACATCGTCTCAGGGTTATACCTTCGGAGCGTGCAAAGGAGGCGATTCTCGTTCGTAGAGGGAAGTAGAGGAAGTAGTCGTTCTCGGGCGTCGAGGGAAGTAGTGGTTCACGCGACGGTAGTCGAAGTAGTCGTTCTCACACGCTCTAGGGTCGACGGTAGAGGTACTCGTGATCTTGGCGGCGGTAGACGTTCACATTCGTTACAGAGAGGTACTTGATGACTCCAACGTCTTTGGGGCGACGGTAGTAGTACACGGTCCACGAGACGTCGATCATTCGGGGTCCGATTTGCGGGTCTTGCCGACATGAAGGGGTACTTGGCGTTTTGTAGAGGTACTCTCGATCTTGGCGACGGTAGGCGAACTTGGTGGTCTCGTTCGCTTGACGGCGGTGGACGAACTTGACGGTCCCCGTCGTCCTGGTACTTGGTGTTACCCGGTTCGGTGACCGTTTTCTGCATCGGACGTCGAGGTACTTGGCGGATCCGTGGAGCTCGCGGTCTGTCGTGGTACTTGACGGTCTCGCACGGGGCAGCAACATGGCAGTCTTGGCGGCCAACAAAGGGCTTGAGCTCCTGGCTTCCTGCTGCTGGTCGGGACGACGAGGGGAAGCGAGGGAGTGGCTTGGGGCGGCGACGATGGGTGCAGGCGCGACGCTGAAGGAGGAAGGCCAAGGAGGACGGCGGTGCAGAGGCAGGGACCTTGAGGCGCGGCGCTCCGGCGAGCCGGGGCTTGGCGAGGCCAAGGCAGAGGAGGGACTGCGCGAAACAGGCCCAGAATGGGATGGAGACGGCGGGTCCAAGGCCAAGGTCGCCGGATCTGACGAAGAACATGGCCGGAGCGGCGGCGTGGCTCGCCGTTGACGAGGAAGAAGCAAGGCGCCGGACTCGCAGCAGGGGCTGCCAGAGGTTGGGAGCTCAGCAGCGGCGGCCATCACCGGAGGCGCTGGTGGAAGGAGGAGGCGGGGCGCGGGACTCGCGCACCAAGGCGAGGCGGAGGAGGAGCTGAGGACGGGGAGGGCGACGGGAACTGGAGGAGGACGAGCGAGGGGATCCTGGCTTGAGGGAGAGAGAGGTTTCAGGCGCGGTGCGGTGGGGATCGAGGAGAAGGGAGGCGAGCGAGGGGATCGGGCGCAGGGAGCTCCTCTCCCTGGCTCGATGCGTGCGTGTGTGTGTGTGTGTGTGGCGGCGGGCAGAGGGAACGAGAGGGAGAGGTCGAGAGGAGGGGTCGGGCCTAGGGTTAGGTTGGTGCGGATGGGCCTTGGGAGGCCGACCCAAAGGAGAGGGAGGCTGCTGGGCTCTCCACTCCCTCTCTCATATTACTTTATCAGAAAAAGACCAAAAAAAGAGAGGAAAAGAAGGAGAGGTTTAGGAAAAGAATTTGGACAAGAGGATAATTTTCCCGAACTCACAAAAATACGCTTGTTCCGAGAAAATAGAAAAAACCAAGATTGGAAGATGTAAATTCAAACTCATTTGAATTTAATTCAAATGTGTTTGAACTAGGACTAGGTTCTAGGAGTTCCCAAAAATGTTGAGAAATTAGGTGGAGCTCCGGAAAATGACGAAAGGATATATGGCAAAGTTAGAGGCCAAGAATTGAAATAATAAAAGGCATTGGGATTTTGCAAGTGTGTTATGGTGATTCCAAAGAATGGATTATTTTATAATAGCTCCACTAATATCGGGAGGATATATTATAAAGAGAACTCACCATGTGAATTCCCTCAATTTAAATGGACCGAAGATCCATGCAATTTAATTGGTTGAGTTGCAAATTTTAGTGGCATGATGACATGATGCAATGCAAAAGATGCAAAGATGAAAGCAATGAACAAAACAAATCACATGACGGAACCCGGAATATATGGAAGTCTTCTCGAGCATCGGTCTCGGGGCGTTACAACACTCCACCACTACGAGAGGATCTCGTCCCGAGATCTAGGATGGCACCGGATAGAAAAACGGAAGAAGAAGAGGTCAAACAAAGTTGCTTCTTTGACAAACGAGTGAAACCAATGAACCTTGCGAGGTTGAGCAAATTGAGAGAAAAGGAATACAATGAAGATGAAGGAAGTGGAAAACACTCCGTTAGACAAGGAACCAGAAATACGGCGAAAAAGACGAGCTTAAATGACATGATTGACATTGAAGCCACTCCGGCCAAAACGAAATAGAGAAGGAATCCGAATGATATGATTTGACAGCACTTTGGTAGAAAAGAGAAGAAAACTTGATAAGATGAGACGATATTGAAGAGATGATACAACACTCCGGTTGGAAATGGAGTAATAGAATATGAACTTGACAAGATGAGAGGATACTTGATGAGATCAACAACACTCTGCCTCCGGAACTATTGAAAGAATGGCACAATGGGTAAGAAAGATTTCATACGGCACTCCGGTTGAGAAGGGGGCGAAACTTGATAAGATGAGAGAGCTCGAATGAAAACACGACACTCCGGTTAAATGGATAATGCAAGAAAAAGAACATGATCCTCACAATTCGAGATGATGAGTGAAGAGAGCAACATCACAATGTCTCCGGAAGAAGAAATAGAAGTTAGATCATTGGAAAAAAGGAATGGAGAAGAAAATGACAACTTCTAGCACAAATGGGCTTGGAAAGCACCCTTCCAAGAAGGTTATAACGGAGTTGTTGGAAAATCAACAACAAGACGAATAAGCTTGTAGTGGGCTTATGGAAACATCTCAAAATTATGAGGTGAGCTTCTGCCACTAACCGGAAACAAAAGATTGGATTGATATAAACAAGGAGACGAGAAACTATTTCACCGGGAGGATAAAAGAAGATCTTGGGTCATTAATAAGCACCATAATAGCAACAATCCTTAGGAAATGCTTTAGGTGAAATATGACACAAGATAACTCCAACGAAGAGGTCGATGGATTTACAATACCTCATTCTTAACAACATGTGAGTCATGAAACATGAACTCAAATTATCACGAATGACATAACACCACCTCAAAAGATAAGATAGAAAGAATTGCACTTCGGAATGCAAGATGAAGAAATGCTTGAACTCCTCCAAACAAAACATGTGTTGAGCACCATGTTTAATTTTGAGTATAGCTTGGCGGATCATAACTTCGAGAAAAATCTTGACGGGCAATTGAAGAATGAAAAGAATCCTTGACGAACCACCATGAAGAAACTCCATGAAAAACTCCGGTAATGAAAGGATGATAAAAATAAAGAGAAGTTGAAAACACAAGGTGAAGCCTTGCGGTGATTTAGATGGAGCTTCGCGACGAGATAATGCGGAAAACTTGGAACTCCAGAAAAGAAAAAGATGAAGCATCTCGAACCGAGAAATGTGACATGATGAACAACTCTGGAAAGAAGAAACTAGATCACTTGGATGAAACCATAATAAGAATTACGTTATGCATATCCTTCACCAATTTAAATTGATGACAAGCAACGGATTTTGGCATACTACTTATTCTCGTTGAAAAAGGATTTAGAGATATATAGCGTAAACTTGAGAAGGTCTTCAATGAACCACCGGTAGGATTGAAACAACGATTAAATTGATATGATAACAAAGAAAGAGAACTTTTGAACGAACCACCGTAAGAATTAAAAGAACGAACGAAGAAAACAAACGCATCACCAGAAAGAATTGGAAAATGAACGAAGATACTTGAGAGAATTTAGATACAAGTGAACGCAGAGATCAAGAGCTGATTAGAGGATACTTAGACGATTCACCGGTAAGATTTGGAGAACGAGAGCTGAAAGCTTGAATGAATAATTCTGAGATGATGGGCTCCGGAGAATCAAACTGAAAAGACTTCTGAAATGCTCCGAATGGTTGAAAAGAATTCTCACAATCGAAAACAATTATGAAAGGATGGCATCAAGCTAGAACCAAGAATCTTGAAGAGAATGGAGCAAGATTTAAGAGAAACTCTTCTTTGGTCTTCAAATGTTGAGAAAGACGATGAGAAACACCACCATGAATTGTTGAGGCACTCCGGAATGAAAATTGGAAAGGTTGAACCAACGATGAAAGAATATGAAAGCTCTTGGAGAAAGACATTTGACTGATGATAATTCATTCTTACATCAAACTTTGAAATGAATTTGGGAATGGCTCCAAGAAGAATAGAAGAGTCAGGTAAGATCCTGGAAAAAGACCTGTGGGTTAGGGCCCACTCAAAAGAATGGTTTAACGATTGCTTGAAAAGGAGAACCTATCGGTTGATTTAAATGGCTTGAAAGAGATAACATCCTCAAAAGAACTTGAGTGAATTGAGAATGGAAACTTGAATCTTCTGAGATATCTTCAGCACTCCCGAACAAATGAGTAGCGAGAAGTGAATTATTACGAGGTGCACCGGTATGAGAAGGTATTGAAACGAGGAAAAGATGTGATCGATAAAGCTTGAATTGGAACCATCAGAGAAGATAAAAGAACAAATAATTATAAATTTGAGGCTCCGTTAGCATCTTCGTGATAAACACCGGGTAAGAACATGAAGGAGAAGAATGGAGAGGCTTCACATCAATAAGATGGATACTTGATCAAGAAATCTGCGTCCTTGAAGAAATAAGGGTGGGAGGGCGGGAAAAACAAGGACAACTTGGAACGGATGAAGCAAACACCGTTGAGAAGAACTGATAATTGATCTTGCGAATGTTGAAGTGATCGGATCCACTTGAAGAGAAAACACACCGGTTGAAAAGAATTGAAAAGACAACCTTGATGAACAAGAAGGATTAGCATCCACATAGAAATATGAGAACAACGTTTAGGAAAGGTATGGATTCAACATTTGACTTCGAAGCAACTCGAATACCACAAATAAAACAAAACAAAGGATTTGGCTTGTAGAATAAGCCGGAAACAAACATATGATAGATCCCATATCGTATCATGTGTCTGTTGGAAAGATATCCTACGAGATACTTGAATTCCCACTTATAAACTCCCGAAACTTTCTGGTTATGCAATCAGGTGTTGGGGATACAGGGGACACAAAATATATCACCCAAACTAATAATACCTAGATCCAGCTGTATCCATCCTTCAACACATAACGGAAATCGTCTACCTCAACCTTCGAAAAGCATCCGTTATACGAGTTATGGCAATACTCCCGCACTCGCCTCAGTACTGGGCTATCAGGGTTATCTCACCAACAGCTGTACAAAAAAGATTTTCGATGTCGGCGTACTAAACTCAGGTATTCCAGAACTGCAACGATAAAATTATGACGACAACACCTCGGAGCTCAACTCCCCGGGACACCTCCACTAAACCCCTGCTGACGGGAGGCACCAAGACAATGTTGTCATCACAAAACCATCGGAACGATTCTAAGATACCCGCGTGATCCTAAAAAAAAATTTAGTGAAATTTGAGAAGAGAAGAGTCAAAACTCTACGTCAGGATGCCTTACTAGAGCGATGAGGAGACTGGGAAGTAAAAAGAATTCCTAAACTCTCTGATATATAATTCCTAAATGACTCAAAACATTTTTCTAGACACAACTCGGCCACTAAAAACGATCAATCAGTGGGGGCTCCTAAGGTCGGGGAAGGCTCTGATTACCAACTTGTAGCGCCCTCGATGCGGCTATATCTCCCACATGTCGAAGCACGACTTAGAGGCATAACCGCATTGAAAGCAATGTCGCAAGTGAGGTAATCTTCACACAACCCATGTAATACATAAGAGAAAGAGATACATAGTTGGCTTACAATCGCCACTTCACACAATACATGAGTAAAGCATTACATCATACAGATACAATCAAGGTCCGACTACGGAACCAAAATAAAAGAAGACTACCCCAAATGCTACACAGATCCCCGAATCACCCCAACTGGGCTCCACTACAGATCAACTGAAATGAAACAACACAATGAACAAGATCTTCATCGAACTCCTCCTTGAGCTCGGGTGCGTCACCTGCACGGGTTCATCGGCACCTGCAAACTGGTTTTGGAAGTATCTGTGAGTCACGGGGACTCAGCAATCTCACACCCGCGAGATCAAGACTATTTAAGCTTAAAGGTAGGATAGGGTAGTGAGGTGGAGCTGCAGCAAGCGACTAGCATATGTGGTGTCTATCATACACAAATGAGAGCGAGAAGAGAAGGCAAAAGCACGATCGAACAACTATGACCAAGAAGTGATCCTGAAACTACTTACGTCAAGCATAACTCCAACACCGTGTTCACTTCCCGGACTCCGCCGAGAAGAGACCATCACGGTTACACACGCGGTTGGTGTATTTTAATTAAGATCAACTTCGGGTTTTCTACAACCGGACATTAACAAATTCCCATCTGCCCATAACCGCAGGCATGGCTTTCGGAAGTTCAAACCCTGCAGGGGTGTCCCAACTTAGCCCATTATAAGCTCTCGCGATCAACGAAGGATATTCCTTCTCCCCGGGAAGACCCGATCAGTCTCGGAATCCCGGCTACAAGACATCTCGACAGTAATAAAACAAGTTCAGCAAAGCCGCCCGATTGTGCCGACAAATCCTGATAGGAGCTGCACATATCTCGGTCTCAGGGCACATCCGGATGAGACAAGCTACGAGTAAAACCAGGCCTCGAGTTTCCACGAGGGGGCCCCGCAGGCTGCTCGGTTCGAACCAGCACTTAGAGAAGCACTGGCCCGGGGGGGCTAAATAAAGATGACCCTTGAGTCTGCAGAACCCAAGGGAAGGGGATAGGTGGTAGTGAGGCAAATGGTAAAACCAATGTTGGGCCTTGCTGGAAGAGTCTTATTCAAAGTGAACTGTCAAGGGGGTCCCATAAATCACCCGACCGCGTTAGGGACGCAAAATCCGGGAACATAACACCGATATGACGGAAACTAGGGCGGCAAGAGTGAAACAAAACACCAGGCATAAGGCCGAGCCTTCCACCCTTTACCAAGTATATAGATGCATTAATAATATAAGAGATATTGTGATATCCCAACAAGTAAACATGTACCAACAAGGAACAACATCTCCATGTTCCAACAAGGAACAAACTTCATCTTCACCTGCAACTAACAACGCTATAAGAGGGGCTGAGCAAAGCGGTAACATAGCCAATCAACGGTTTGCTAGGACAAGGTGGGTTAGAGGCTTGGTTTGACAATATGGGAGGCATGACAAGCAAGTGGTAGGTATCGCAGCATAGGCATAGCAAAAGAGTGAGCAACTAGCAAGCAAAGATAGAAGTGATTTCGAGGGTATGGTCATCTTGCCTGAGATCCTGCAAGGAAGAAGAACGAGTCCATGAAGAAGACAAACGGACGTAGTCGAACGAATCCTCACAACTCCGAAACGAAACCGAAGCTAACGAGAGAAGCAACCCGGAAAGAAACAAACAACATGGTAAACAACCATCACATAAACATGGCATGATGCGCAACCAAGTATGATGCATGTCCGGTTTAACGAGCATGGCATGGCAAAGTGCAACAAACAACACTACAAATTAAGTGGAGCTCAATATGCAACGGGTTGCATATTGGAGAAACACCACATCAATTTATTTAGTTCGCTCTCGTTTAGGTACCCATCAATATTAAATGTTGTTAAACATGGCAAGGGGTGAAGCATAATTAAACTAACTATTTAGGCAAGTTTAAATGAGGCCGGAACAACAAACAACAATTCCGGAAATCCCCATGTGCAAATTTTAGAGTTGGTACTGTTCTGCCCTAACCACAATTTTAATGTTGTTAAGCAGCAAAATAAAGTGCACGATGTTAAACTAGGCATTTTTCTACCCCATTTACATATAAAGTTTATTAAATTCTGAGCTACGGTTAAATAGTTATGAATTAAACCATTTTAACAAGGCATTCAAACAAATTAATGGAAACAACAAATTAACCCTACTTGAAGTTGTTATCATGATGCGGATGTCATGAACAAGTTTTATGCAATTTTTATGAAAATGTCGATAAAAGCATATTAAGGAGCATTTTTGTCATCGTGGCGGAAACAAAAGGGGTGCCACGGCGACGATAATGAAACGGTGCCACGGCAACTTTCCGGTTCCGGTAACTCGATTGAGATACCGATGCAAAGGAGAAGTGTGCGGTTGCGTGCAGAAGATGGTGGGGCGCTCCTGGATACCGGGTGTCCCATGAGTTGGCGACAAGGAAACGAGTGACAAATTGGACATGGCGCAAACACGAGCATCTCAAACATCGCAAGCATTCGTTCACGGATGTCGTCTCAGGCTTATACCTTCGGAGCGTGCAAAGGAGACGGTTCTCGTTCGTAGAGGGAAGTAGAGGAAGTAGTCGTTCTCGGGCGTCGAGGGAAGTAGTGGTTCACGCGACGGTAGTCGAAGTAGTCGTTCTCACACGCTCTAAGGTCGACGGTAGAGGTACTCGTGATCTTGGCGGCGGTAGACGTTCACGTTCGTTACAGAGAGGTACTTGATGACTCCAACATCTTCGGGGCGACGGTAGTAGTACACGGTCCACGAGACGTCGATCGTTTGGGGTCCGATTTGCGGGTCTTGCCGACATGAAGGGGTACTTGGCGTTTTGTAGAGGTACTCTCGATCTTGGCGACGGTAGGCGAACTTGGTGGTCTCGTTCGCTTGACGGCGGTGGACGAACTTGACGGTCCCCGTCGTCCTGGTACTTGGCGTTACCCGGTTCGGTGACCGTTTTCGGCATCGGACGTCGAGGTACTTGGTGGATCCGTGGAGCTCGCGGTCTGTCGTGGTACTTGACGGTCTCGCACGGGGCAGCAACATGGCAGTCTTGGCGGCCAACAAAGGGCTTGAGCTCCTGGCTTCCTGCTGCTGGTCGGGACGGCGAGGGGAAGCGAGGGAGTGGCTTGGGGCGGCGACGATGGGTGCAGGCGCGACGCTGAAGGAGGAAGGCCAAGGAGGACGGTGGTGCGAAGGCAGGGACCTTGAGGCGCGGCGCTCCGGCGAGCCGGGGCTTGGCGAGGCCAAGGCAGAGGAGGGACTGCGCGAAACAGGCCCAGAATGGGACGGAGACGGCGGGTCCAAGGCCAAGGTCGCCGGATCTGACGAAGAACATGGCCGGAGCGGCGGCGTGGCTCGCCGTTGACGAGGAAGAAGCAAGGCGTCGAACTCGCAGCAGGGGCTGCCAGAGGTTGGGAGCTCAGCGGTGGCGGCCATCACCGGAGGCGCTGGTGGAAGGAGGAGGCGGGGCACGGGACTCGCGCACCAAGGCGAGGTGGAGGAGGAGCTGAGGACGGGGAGGGCGACGGGAACTGGAGGAGGACGAGCGAGGGGATCCTGGCTTGAGGGAGAGAGATGTTTCGGGCGCGGTGCTGTGGGGATCGAGGAGAAGGGAGGCGAGCGAGGGGATCGGGCGCAGGGAGCTCCTCTCCCTGGTTCGATGCGTGCGTGTGTGTGTGTGGCGGTGGGCAGAGGGAACGAGAGGGAGAGGTCGAGAGGAGGGGTCGGGCCTAGGGTTAGGTTGGTGCGGATGGGCCTTGGGAGGCCGGCCCAAAGGAGAGGGAGGCTGCTGTGCTCTCCACTCCCTCTCTCATATTACTTTATCAGAAAAAGACCAAAAAAGAGAGGAAAAGAAGGAGAGGTTTAGGAAAAGAATTTGGACAAGGGGATAATTTTCCCGAACTCACAAAAATACGCTTGTTCCGAGAAAATAGAAAAAACCAAGATTGGAAGATGTAAATCCAAACTCATTTGAATTTAATTCAAATGTGTTTGAACTAGGACTAGGTTCTAGGAGTTTCCAAAAATGTTGAGAAATTAGGTGGAGCTCCGGAAAATGACGAAAGGATATATGGCAAAGTTAGAGGCCAAGAATTGAAATAATAAAAGGCATTGGGATTTTGCAAGTGTGTTATGGTGATTCCAAAGAATGGATTATTTTATAATAGCTCCACTAATATCGGGAGGATATATTATAAAGAGAACTCATCATGTGAATTCCCTCAATTTAAATGGACCGAAAATCCATGCAATTTAATTGGTTGAGTTGCAAATTTTAGTGGCATGATGACATGATGCAATGCAAAAGATGCAAAGATGAAAGCAACGAACAAAACAAATCACACAACGGAACCCGGAATATATGGAAGTCTTCTCGAGCATCGGTCTCGGGGCGTTACACCGCCCCAATGCCAAATGGCGGCTAGCCCCTTTGCCTCTCACCAGGAAGGATTTGCTATGAAGGTAAATCGGGTGTCATCCCCTCCAAAGCCGTGCACACGCATCGAGTACTATCTTGACGACATAGGGTGTGTAACACATTATCCTCCTCGTCAGGGGCCCGCAACACTTCACCTAGGTGGAGCAGCACCGAGTGCGGCGCTCGGCGGTGTTCGCCAAGACTTAGGTGCCACCACCGCACATCCTCGCAGACCTTTGCTCACAGAGGCCTGACCCCCAGCCGATCCATGACCACCAAGAAGATCGCCGCTCACCTGGTCCAAGACCACGAAGGAGACCGACATAGTTGGGATGTAAGGTCAGAGGTTGTCAGAATCGCGATTCTATTGTACGATTCTATGACTTTACGATCCAAATTAAACACCCTAATTCTATGATATTGGTTAGTAGAATCTATGTTTTTATGATTTTGGTAGTTAAGATTCTACGATTTGCAATTCACCATCGGAGCTATAATTCGATCCAGAATCTAGATTCTGACAACCCACCAGCACCCACATGACGGCCCCAGTCGCAAGGGCACCACCATGCCCATGACCCGAAGTTGTCGCTGCGAGCCTGAAAGGCCATACCTTGCCCGCCTCCCACCAAGAGACGGGTCGCCGATGCGCAGCCGGGCAGCCCCGCTGCCGCACCAGCGCTCCACCACAACCCGCACTCCAACCTCCCGCCAGCGACCAACCAAATCAAATCACACTTGAGCATCGCAACCCAGGTCTGTGTGCAATGTTGAAGGTCCGCGCATGAGCCAGCCTGGCGACGGTCGGCCCAGTCCATGGACTGACACCCTGTTAGATCCATTGGAATAACGACGTCCTCTAGAGCTCGTGGCTAGGCAGGTACCAACGCCCGGCGCCCACCACTACGGGAGGAGTGGCACCACCAGGACCCGACCAGACCGGCCGCCAGCCATGACGAAGGAGCTTCGAGATGTAGCTGTTGATGATGAGATCCCAATTGGGGAGGAACCGCCGGGAGGGGTGAGAGCAGGGAAGGGAGAGAAGGAGCGGGGGAGGCCTCACCGCTGCTGCAAGCCAGCCGGTGGCCGCCGATGACGGTGATGATGTGGGCGCTCGAAGAAGGTGGCGCCCGAAGGAAAACCATAGACGCCCCCTCCCAACGAGTCGGTAGAGGGGTGGGGGGGTCAGTGTTCCTGCTCTACACTCGCATTCCCCTTCCCAAACGTGTTGCAATTGTTGGTAGAGTAAAAATATCGAGTGCTAAAATAGTTTTACAGCGTCACTGTAGCACTTTTAGCACGCCGCGACCAACATTGATTTTCGACATGCCCAAAAACACGCGCCAAAAAAACAAGCAGAGCAAATTATGAAATGCGCGTGATCCCGCGCCTAACGTTTGCAACGTGCGATAGCGCTTTTAAGTGCACATCTTAAATTCTTTTGCGCGTGCACTATTTTGCAGCATCTGCTGGAGTGTCTTCGGCGCACAAAAAGAACGGGTTTAACTCGCGAAGCAGGTTTTGAGCACCGGTTGGAGATGCTCTAAACCATGAAATCACTGCTACTCACTACAAAACAATTAAATACCACCTGAAGTTTTTTTTGTTTGAAAGCCCACCTGAGGCTAATTACATACTGAATGAAACGAAATTTCAGGAGAAAGAGGGGGAACCGGTGCCGCAAAACAGGAAAAGGCAACGGACAGGTCGGAAAAAGAAAACAGAAAACAAAAGGAAAGAGGTGGGAGAGGGAGGAGGGAAGGAAGCAAAGCAAATATACTAAACCGATCGAGAGGGCAACACGTAACCTCCGATCCGATACTTAACACGGGAGGCCATCCTTCCATCGACCCGCCTCCTTTTGCCACGGCCCGCGCGCACCGGTCAGACATGGCTGAGACCCCCCGTGCCCCGCCGCCACTGAGGCCTCCGCCGCCCGTTCCGCTGCCCGACACGCCGCCTCGGCCGGATTCGTCGCCTTCCACGCCCGGCGGGGATTACCACACGCCGACGCCCTCGCTGGACGAGGCGCGCGAAGAAACGCCACCGTGGTCGCAAGAAACCAACGGCAACGGGAGAGCGGCTAGCAAGAGCCCGGCCCTCTCGCCCGTGCGCCTCCCCTCGCCGCACCGCTTGCTGCCGCCCAACTCCCCCACCGGCAACGGCGATGACGGTGCCGCCGCCGGGCATGCGCCGGTGCCGGGCCGCCGCCCGCAGCTCCGCCTTGCGCCCGGCCTCGTCCGGACGCCGTCGGAAGGGTCCGTCGCCAAGTCTCCCTCGCCATCGCCCTCTTCGTCGCTGACGCCACCGTCGCCTCTAACCCCGGGTCCCACAATCACAACCAACAACAAGAGCGCCCAGAGCACGCCGAAGCGCACGGAGGCATGGAAACCGCCGGCCACGGGGATCGCGGTGCAGTTCGACCCTGTCGAGGAAGCCGTCACGTCGCCGCTGCAACTCGGCAAGGCCCGAATCGACCGCCATCGCGCCCCTACGATGGCGGCAGCAGAGAACGGAGGCGCGCCCAGCACGGTGCCTCGCGACGTGGCGGCGGTGGCCGCGGTCGGGGAGAGGAGGCCGCTGTCGGTGGCGCTGCGGCTGGCCACGGCGGTGCTCAGCCTGGCGTCCTTCGCGGTGATGGCCAGCGCCAGGACGTCCGGCTGGGACGGTGATCACTTCGATCGCTACGATCAGTACAGGTTAGTGATCACCTGCTTACAGTACATGATTCTTTCCCCCCTGCATTTACTTCGGATATGTCCGGCCGGGTTTTGACGGTTAGAATCAATTCTTTGATCTTTCTTTTAACGAAGCAGTTACCTTGGAGTAACTATCTGGCTCCTTTTATTTTTTTGGTTAATTAGCTGGATACATCAACACGATAAAACAAGGGAGTACCTAGAACTCATCTAGATGAGATATAATTTGGTCTCGTTCACATGAAAAATAAGAATAGATACAACCCACGTCAGCACACACGCATTTTATAGCATCTTATAGCATCACATCTAATGGCTATAAAAGGTGAATGAGACCAAATTATATCTCATCTAAATGAGTTCTAGCAAAACTGATAAAACAGTGCTAGCATCCTGCATTCCTTGATTCGAATTCAGAATTCACCTTGGATTTTATTTGTTGATGAGAAAAAACAGAACGTGCCAATTACTCTTGGCATCCCTGGTATAGGTTCAGAACAACACCCAAATAAGCGAAGCCGGGCAATTGCTCAGCAACCGCTCCAGCACCACCGCGTCCCTGAACCTGAATTCATTATCCTGGCTTTTGGAAGCAGAGTTCTTGGCTTCTTTCATCTTCTTGGGAGCAAAAATAACCTCTGTTCTTCCCAATTGCATGGCATGTCAGGTACGCCCTGGCGGTGAACGTGATCGTCTGCGCCTACTCAATCGCGCAATCGCTGGGTGAGATCCGCCGTCTGGTCGCGGCGAGGTTTATTTACAGGAGCATGTCAAGCTACTACTTCAGTCTGTTCCTTGATCAGGCAAGCGAAACGTTCACACCCAACAATCGAGTTGCTCTGCCATTTCTTGCCTCATCATCGTCTTCCTGGCTCTGCTGCAGGTCCTGGCGTATCTCCTCATGTCCGCGTCGTCGGCTGCCGCGTCGCGCAACGATCTGTGGGTGTCAAGGTTCAGTCAGGACGCCTTCAACAGGAAGATCACCAGCTCGGTGTGGCTGTCCTTCCTTGCCTTCATAACGCTCGCCGCAAGCTCGCTCATCTCCACGGCTAATCTCTTCAGCATGGTCTAATTATGATAGATACGGTTCATCCCTTTCCCTCTCCCATTGGGGATGTGGAGTAACTGCCGGCGTTCTTCATGTAAATTTTGCATTTTATATTGTCACAAATCATACGATCGACTGATACCGTACGTTGTTCTCGGTCCTGACCTCTGACTCGTCAGAAAATCCCTTGTAAAGAGGTTCATGTAGTGCTCTAATTAAGCTTTTCAATGTCAAGTAGAATAGTCATAGTGCTACTCCACTTGTACTACTCGAGTACTGCCTTGTAAACTAATATAAGAGGTTTCGTTTAGACTGTCTAAACGCTCTTATACTAGTTCACAGAAGGAGTACTTGTCAGTAGTCACCGTGCACTCAATGGTGACAGAGGCTTACAACTTGAATGTACACATTTTTCTTTTTCATTCAAAACCGCCATCTTACAAGTAAATCCTCAGTGCCATACAAATACACGGACATGATCTTTTTTCAGTTGTCAAGTTGAACATGGTTCACTCTGCTGAGCCAAATGGAGTGCAGAATCATGTGGAAGAGATCATACCTGAGGGGCCTGGCGTGCCACAAGAAGTGCCTTTGGAGCCGCTTGACACAGTCGTGCATGGCCACGTACCTCCGGAGCGAGATCCCCTGGAGTATCTTCTTGAGGTCCGGTATGTCCTTCTCCGCGACCACCACCGAGAAGGCGCCCCAGTCGAGCACGTCGCTGAAGGGGAGCACGAAGTTGTCGGCGATGATCACCGGCACGCACTCGTAGTACAGGGCCTCCACGATCCTGGGGCTGTTCACTTCGTACCCCATGGGGCACAGGCAGAACCTGCTGTTCTTCATGTGGTCGATGTAGGTCATCGTCCTGGACACCCTGCCGGGGAGGAGAGCGTACACCCTCATGTCCTCGTCCTGCCCCTTGCCCCAATGCTGGAGGAGGACCGGCCTGACCCTGCCGTGCACGTTGCCCGCGAAGAAGGCGAGGATGTGCCGCCGGGAGATGGGGAGCCCGCCGACGTACCGGAGGGGCCGCTTGGGCGTCCTGATGGTCGTCTCCGGGAGAGACACGTCCTTCCCGGGCGTGAAGATCCCCTCGGAGCTGTCGGCGTTGCACAGCGCCTTGATGCTGTTCCTGGACAGGTCGCGGTGCGCCGTGGTCGTATAAGGTCCCTGCAACCAAATTCAGAACCACTCCAGTAAAATCGTACTGCGATACGAAAATGTTAGAGTCATCCAGATGATTTGACTACCCAATCGTGGCAGGCGACGAGGAAATGGTCGGCGCCTCTGGTGCGGTTCCAGAAGGGGTACTTGGCGGCGAGGCCCTTGACGAAATCTCTGAGGTAGACGGCCAGTGGGCGCAGGTTATGCGAGTCCGGCACGTAGAGCGAGAGCCTGAGATTCTGCGAGCTGTAGGGCAGGTAGAAGAGGTGCGCCTTGGCGGCGTCGGCGACGACGAACGGCCTGCTCTTCTTGAGGAGCTTCATGAACCAGCCCTCGGACGCGTAGATGCCGCTGAGGGGAGGGGTGTGGAAGATGGGCCGCCGACCGTCCTGGTAAATGTAAACTTTGAGTATCCGTTCCATCAGTTGGTAGCTCCTGGATGATGATCACATTTTCGCTACAATTAAATTGATGATGCGTTTAGTCACTCACTGAATTACGTACTAAGAAAACGTAGAGATTTTTAATGCCGAGCATGTATCTGCTAGTACCTACCTCGTGAAGTGGGAGACGTTCTTGAAGAGGGGCGCGTACAGGTCGGGGTCGGCGGCGACCGGCTCGGCGGCCATTATCTCCTTCTTGGCGTACCTCAGCGCCTCCTCCGGCGCCATCCTCCAATACGACGGCTGATCACCACGACACAGAACGAAAATAGACAACACCGTCACTAGTTTTGGTCACCAACCTGCATGCACTGCAGACACGTAATAGTGCCGTACGTACCTCTCGTTTTCGAGGCCTCGCCGCGGACGTAGCTGGTTCTGCAGGCGGCGGGGACGGCGGTGGAGGCGACACCGTAGCTAATGTTGGATGTGGCGGCGGCGTCGAGCTCGCGGCGGACAATAATTCTCCCGTGTGCTTGGTGGTGGACACGCTGGGGGACAATGGCAGCGAGAAGGTGAGGAACGCGGTGGCCGCGGCGGCGCCGATGAGAGAGGCGAGGGCCGCGGCCCGACAGCTGGAGGCGGATATCATCGCGCCGCCATGGCGGGGACGCCGACCTCGCGATGAGGCCGGAGATTGTGCCGCGGTGGCGGCGAGGTGCGATGGCGGCATTGGGGGAATGTAACGGAGGGCATGGAGGGAAGTCAGGGATGGGCCCCGCGGCCGAAAATGGGAGGCAGAGAAACAAATTTATAGGGGCGAGACACCTCTAATTTAGCCGCAAAGTCTGCATGCCAATTACACACGCGCGCATGGAGTTAATTACCGTAAACCTTTTATTTTTAAAGATCCATCCTTGAAGGGAGTAGCAAAATTTACATGTGCTCCCCGAGGGGAGAGAGGGACGGCAAAAGAACCAAATCCAGCTAGACTCCCAGAAACTGGCCGTCTCGCCGTTTCCGATGTGCGCGGTGGTAGCAGCGGCAAATAGGTCTCTATCTGTCCTTGTGATCGCATAACCAAACCATGGCCTGCTTGGCGCTGACCAGGACAGCCATAGCCAGCGTAACCTTAGTGCCCTTGCAAACTTTTGCATATCATGGATGGATGCCTGCCCACCGTATTCCACCGGAGTGCATACAGATGGCCAGTTCACCTTGCACTTCCCACCAGTCAACTGTGGCCCTCCTGTGCCCAAAGGAATCGCCTGCAAACTTTGTCCACGTCCCTGTAGAACCCCCGCCGGCGCCTGAATTGCTGCGAGAGCGAAATTGGGGATCGTGCAGAGGACAGAACGCACCACTGCTCTACGCCCTGTGTGGTTCATCAGTCTGCCCTTCCAGCCAGCAAAGCTTTTTTTTTTTTCGAAACGGAGCCAGCAAAGCTTCGCTCTGATGCGATCAAACACGAACTTCTTTCTTCAGGCGGATGGGTGCAACAGATGATTTGCTGAGCTCATTTGCTGACCAGACGCCCCACCAAACTGACACGGAATGTTAAAGCAATTTATCGAGAGAGGGAAAAGATAATGGTAGCCTGATTATATACAAACCAAACAGGCCATACCTCACCCTATCAAAACACACACACGCCATATCTCACATTAAGATTGTAGGGACAGGCACTAGAAAAAACATGGGTCATTATCTCCTTGGCGCCATCCTCCAAATCCAATACCTTCCGTCTGTACTGCAAAATCTATCTAGGCGGTACCCAAAGCACTCACACGGAATGCAAACCCAGCAACAGCGATGCATGCAACTAGCCTTTTTCGACGAAATATTTGCGACTGGCTAGCTATCCATTTCTGCACTACTTGACTTCAGGCATTCCACGTTTCGAAGCTTCCGCGGACAAAGTCGTAGCGGGCACCAATCAAATTCAGTCTGCCCTTGCTCAATCTATCCTTGACGAACGGGTACGACTTCAAATTTCTAAGGGACACATTGACGGCTTCCTGCACACACACCATTCAGAAATGCAAGATGAGCGCTTATCTGACTACTATGGAACGTTAGTTAACTTACTAGTAGTACTATAGATGAAAGGTGCCCCAAGGATAGTTCGTAAGTAGAGGGAAACCAGTGGTGTACAATTGGCCCACTATTCTGCTCAACAGGAAATGGAAATGTTTTCAGCAATTCTACCTTTTCCAGCATGGTGCATTGGTCGTCAAAAGGCAACAACCTGTTTTCTCTCTGGACCTTCTTCTTGGCCTCCATACCGATCTTCACCCAGTCCTCAATGAAGTGGCTAAGTAACAAAACAAACAGTGAGCTCAAATAAAAATTAGTGAGAGGACAAACTAATACTGAAGCCATGTTTTTAGTTCACTCCTCTAGGACTCGTTTGGGTAGGATAGGATAGGGTCCATCCTTGCCCATCCAGTAATTCCTTATTTGGACCCCTTGTGTATATATGACTTTTTTCACTACATAATAAGTATGCAAACATTTACTTACTACGTGTTAGGCCCTTCATCCTTCAGTGAGAGTAGTTCCCTAATTCCACCACAGCGGCTGTGACCAATCACAACAATGCACTCAACCTGCCAAATGGATGTCTATTAAGTCCTTTTAATGGAGAATATACCAATTTCCATAATTGGTAGTAAGCGCAAGTTTATGTCAGTTTATTGATTGCCGAAACTATCCAGGGTATCCCTTTTGATACTTTAAGTGAGTGCAATATAACTGACGGAGTTCTACAGACCATACCAACTCCAAACGATATACTATGATCTAAAGCAATACTTTTCCATATTAGAATCATTTGACACATGATTAAATTTATAAACTGTCCTGATGATACTTATGGCTGGGTAGAATGGCTATAGCCACACATTGATTCGAGAGTTGCTATGAGAGAATATATATTGTTTATGCCTTAATGAGAAAGATAATATATTTTTTCCCTAAGGAGAGTTTTCTTCTCTGGGCACATCATTCTCACAGTTTCACCTTTCTAGACTGGACCCGGCAGAACAAAAATGTTAAACAAAATTTGCAATTGACAAGATATATGCCCGTGAAAGAGAGCCTATTTTGCTTAAAGAGAAGAGCACACATATACCCATGGAGAGAGGCAAAATTCTACTTTATTTTATTGGATCACATCTAGGGAAAATTAGAGATGCTACATGAAACAGAAACTACCTCCTTTTTAAAATGGAAGGCACACGGCATGATGAAGTCATTACCAGATTGACTCATTATCTAATTATCAATTTACCAACCAACCTTGCCACATTGGCATAAATAAATTAACTGCAAAATTATATGAGACAGTTGTATTCCTGGAGAAAAGGACACTTTGGTGTGTCAAGGATATTAAAAACCAGAAGAAAGAAGCAACCTTGAGGACAACTACGGCAAACTCGATGGCTGACCCAACGCTGCAGTGCCTTGTCTGCAACCAATATGCAAGTGCAGCTCAGTATACATCTCAAATACACAAGGCAGAGTTACTAAATACTCCCTCCGTTCCTAAATATTTGTCTTTCTAGAGATTTCAAATGGTTACCATATACGGATGTATATAGACATATTTTAGAGTGTAGATTCACTCATTTTACTCCGTATGTAGTCACTTGTTGAAACCTCTAGAAAGACAAATATTTAGGAACGGAGGGAGTAGTCCACAGTAATATAGAATGAAACAATGTACACAATAAAGAACCTTTTGATAGGCAGGAACCATTCCGGCAATATTTCGAACAGTGAAGGCCTCTCCTGGATTCAGTCCGAGGGTTATTGTTGGAGACACACGCGAGTCAGCACATGCAAACACCATGTACTGCAAGTAAGAATGAATTAAGAGTGTTGTCAGCAACAAGCACAAATGTATATCAGAAGCACATCAGCTGCAGCAAGTGTAATAATTGCTCAATTGCCCAGAGGCGGTAAGTTGTTGCCATCAGGCACCCCTTCATGTAATTTAACCTTCAACCAAAACATAGGTACCGGCAAGTGAATCATGAAGGGCAGCCATACCCTGGGCCGAAACAGCAATCTTGCAAATGAGAAACTGCTACAGTATTTTCTAGCAACCAAATAATTGTACTTCGTAGCCGATGTTTCTTATCATCCTGGTTTATGTAATATGTTTAGCTCCATGTACACTGATAGCCTAGGCAGGCAATTACTGGGATACTAACATATCTCACGAATACAGCCTTGGTTAAGGTTCCAAATTCACTGACAAACTTCACAAGTTGCAGAGCTAACGGAATGCTCGGTGGAGACAACATGTAGAGTACACTCAGTGGCCACTTTGAACAACAAAGTTGTTTTTCTATCATTCATGTATGTATCAACCAGATGGCACATACCTTGGGGGACTGATCCTTCTTAAGCGATTCAAAAAGCTTCGGATTCTTGCTGCCAAGTGCCAATTGCCACCACAGGATAACAAATTCAATTCAGCACAAATCCATATTGAACAAAGACACATAATTCTTTGGGCTTCAAGACATACTTGTACACATTCGTTCTGAAACGCTCGAAGCCGGTCTTCAGGCGCACGACAGCGTTCATACCCTGCAAGAATATGACCAGACAACGCACGACGATCAGAAGTCACCGGCAACCACGGTCGTACGCTTGACGCATCAAGCAGATCCAAGGAGCAAAAGAAGAGAGAGAGTTCGACCTTGTGAGCATGGGTGGTCACCGGGGGCCTTTGATGGTAGGGAGGGGTGTGATTGGGCTTCCGCTTGATGAGTGGCTCTGCGGCTGGGTGCATTGGGTTCTCCCTTGGGGGTTTGGAGGGGAAACAGCAGCAGCACCCACCCATCTAGGATCGTCTCCGCGTGGTGTACTAGAGGAGAAAGAGAAGAGGGGACTGAAGAACACCAAGGAATTGATGGAGATCCGCCGTCAGCTCGCCGCCTAAACCAGCCGCCGCCCGCCGGGAACGGAAGAGTTCGACAGATTTGGGAACGATGGAATTAAAACCCTTGCTCGCGGGATGACATGGATTCTATCTCTTCGTATTTAGTACCAGATGCCTACCCGATTCTTGTTTTAATCTGATGGAGATTAACATCCATCAGATTTGAACGGGTTCGGATAATTTTCAAGACCAAACTTTTTTTCTTGAAAGATCCAGTGTCCACTGACCTTTCATTGGTTTATTTTTTTTGAACCAGGCATTGCCCCTTTCCATTAACCGAATAACGGAAATACAGATGTCCCAGAATACATCTAGAAATGAAGCGGGAAAGGGGAAGCGAGTTCAACGCATCACTGGGAAACCCACCACAGGAACTCGCCTACGAGACACATGTTGTGGGGCGAAAACCCGGCGACACTTAAAGTTCACATCAAGCGACAACTCCAGCCTCGGACTTTGCAAAATACACGACCCTACAGGTCACAGCCTCACGCAAGAGGTAACACAAAAGCAGCCGTCCTCCTGGTCCGGGGAGATGGGTGATGAAAAAGCGGTCTTTCACGTCGTCGCCGAATCCTCCGTCGCCGCAGTGCAGATCCTCATCATGTTGCTTGTGCTGTTCCTCAGCATCTGCGACCCCCGCTCCATCGCCTCACGGTCTGCCCCCTTCAAAAGACCTGCCCAGTAGGTGATGAATACACAAGCAGAGAACACAATGTCAAAAGGGTCTTAGGAAGTTTAAACTCAAAATTTGCCCTGTTACGATAGTTCCAAACAGCCCAACAAACGACAGGAATAGTATTGCCAAAGGTTGTTGGGGCATAGGTAAGTGCCCAGGACCGCCCCCATCGAACGCCAGATCACCCTGGCAACAGGGCAGAGGAAAAAAAGGTGGTGTGCCGTCTCACGCGCAGCACAAAACGAACACTTAGCATTCCCAGGCCACTTTCGACGTTTCATAACATCTCTAGTCAGAACAGCGTCATGAAACAACTGCCACATAAAGATCTTGATCTTTAGTGGGATTTTAGCTTTCCAAATCCAACGGTAATCGCACCCTGCAAGGTTGCTTTCAAGTAACTTATACATGGATTTGGTAGTAAAGCGGCATTATGTACAAAAGAAAGCATCGAGAATGTTTTGATGATCCAATTGGGAAACTCTAAAGAGCGAGAGGATCAGGCCTCGCCCTGGTTTTCTAAAGGCCAGTGCTGGGCGCCGGCCCAACAGTTCGGCCGGTCGTGTCCCAGCCGTTGGCTCCGGCGAGTTCCAGTCGTTCGATCTAGGTGTTGACTTTCCCATCAGTTTCTTTCTCTTTGTCGGCAGCGCGGGCGCTGCCCCCTGTCGCTTGGATGTCATCCCGGCTGCCGAACGCCACCCCCTTGTCTTGAACTCCTCCCTCCGCCGCCCCGCGCTGCTGCATGCAGGTCGCCGCCCTCGTCCGGCATTGCCTCCTACGTTTCTCGCCTCTGTGGATGCAACAATATGTGCTCGTGGTTGCAGCTCCGGTGGGAACGCTCGTAGCTCCAATGCACGACGACCGCGATCTGGTGGCGATGGTTCACCGGACACAGTGCCCCGGCGACGAGAAAAATGCATCTCTCCTCGAGGTGCCAGTAGTAGCAAATATGCCACACTGTCGTAGCAAAAAAAATGTCGGTTCCAGCAAAAAAACAATGTAGCGTATCTAACTCACCCACCCCAAGCACCGCTCATGACTTTCCCCCTCGCCAGTCGCCGGTCGAAGCTTTTCACACACATGACTGAAGCATTTCTGTCAATGGTTGCAACTTTTCTGATTTGCATAGTGTCTGGTTGTAGCTCTCTCTCTCTCAATGGTTGGAGCTTTTTCCAACTACGGTCGAAGCTTTTCTATCAATGGTTGCAACTATTTTCTTTTTAGCAGCACTTGGTCAAAGCTTTCCGTGTCGTTTCGGTTGAAGCTTTTAGGTTGTAGCATTTTATGTCAATGGTTGTAGCTTTCCCGCCATGACGCTAACCTCTTGTAGCTTTCTCTACATCCGGTTGAAGCTCTCCATATAGGGGGTTGAATTTTTTGTAAATGATTGCAGCATGAGGGGGTGCGGCGGTTCTGTAAAAGCCTCCAGTGTCGTCCATCATCGTACGGTTCATCGGCGGCAAGGCACAAGCATGAGGCGCGTGGGAGTTGCAACCGATGGGGATGGAATTGGTCAACAGCCTTGCTGCATCTGATGGCGAGCGGGGCTGCAACCGTGGCGGGGTGAATGCTACATCCATGGGTTACAGCGAGCTACTCACGCGCTACAACGATGGATGTGGGAGATGCAGGCGTCGGCGCTGCGCACTGCAACGATGGAGGCGGGAGATGGGGATGGGGCGAGATCCGCGAAAGGTTGAAGAAAAGCAGTGATGGCAGCGTGGATGGCCCATATCCTACGTGTCGCTTAGTGGATGGCTGCGGTAGAGCGCGCGTGGACACGGTCGGGGCAAAGTTTGGCCGGTGCTCCATTCCCAAACGTTTTCCTTTTCTCAAAGCCTATCTCTCACATCACATCCCCAAATGGGGACTCTATGAATTTTGCTTTAGCTAGCCGCTGCTAGCCACTATTGTTTCAGATCACTTTGATATGTCTCCGTCGTATCTACTTTTCCTAACACATTTCCTCTTGTTTTGGACTCTAATTTGCATGATTTAAATGAAACTAACCTGGACTGACGTTGTTTTCAGCAGAACTACCATGGTGTTATTTTTGTGCAGAAATAAAAGTTCTCGGAATGGAACGAAACTTTTTGGAGAATTATTTCAGAATATATAAAAAATACTGGAGCCAAGAACCACCGAAGGGGGGGGCTGGCTGAGCACAACCCACCAGGGCGTGTCCCCCCCCCCCTCCAGGCACGCCCAGGTGGGTTGTGCCCACCTGGTGGCCCCGCAGACCCTAATTCCAACTCTATAAATACCTATATTTGGAGAGAAAATCAGGGGAGAGAGTTGCATCCATTTCACGATACGGAGCCGCCGCCACCTCCTGTTCTTCACCGGGAGGCCAAATCTGGAGTCCGTTCTGGGCTCCGGAGAGGGGGATCTTCGATCTTCGTCATCACCAACCCTTCTCCATCGCCAATTCCATGATGCTCCCCACCGGGAGTGAGTAATTCCTTCGTAGGTTGGCTGGTCGATGAGGAGTTGGATGAGATTCATCATGTAATCGAGTTAGTTTTGTTAGGCTTGATCCCTAGTATCCACTATGTTTTGAGATTGATGTTGTTATGACTTTGCCATGCTTAATGCTTGTCACTTTGGGCCCGGGTGCCATGATTTCAGATATGAACCGTTTATGTTTTCACCATTATATCTATGTTCTAGATCCGATCTTGCAAGTCATATTCACCTATTACGTGTTATGATCTGTAAACCCCGAGGTGACAATAATCGTGATACTTTTCGGTGATGGCCGTAGTTTGAGGAGTTCATGTATTCACTATGTGTTTTTTTGAGCATTTGTATTCACTATGTGTTAATGCTTTGTTCTGGTTCTCTATTAAAAGGAGGCCTTAATATCCCGTAGTTTTCTTATGGACCCCGCTACCACGGGAGGGTAGGAGAAAAGATGTCATGCAAGTTCTTTCCATAAGCACGTATGACTATTTACGAAACATATGCCTACATTATATTTATGAACTGGAGCTTGTTTTGTATCGCCCTAGGTTATGATTGTTATATGATGAATATCATACAACGGATCTACCGATCCAGTGCCTACGAATTTCCTACATATTGTTCTTGCTACGTTACTACTACTGTTGTTACAGTTACAACTGCTACAAAATCATTGCTATCACTCTTACTGTTACTGCTACTATTATCACTGCTATCAAAACTATCATATTATTGTGCTACTGATCATATTTCTGCAGATATTTAATCTTCAGGTGATAGAGGCGGGGGTGTCCCGATCTTTCGATGAGATGATAACTAACGATTTGGTGGAGACGACTTTGACGATCCGACTACAAACGTGCACGACGTTGCGCCTTAGCAATCGCTAAACCAACTCCGAGAGGTTATTGACCACGCCGGAGCACAATCAACCTGACCACGAAGGTCTATTCCTGCAAGCAATCGAAGAACAAGCAAGAATATGATAAAAGCAATCTGAATATTGCGAGTATATATGAAGTATTGATACAGGTGGGGATCCGGAAGCGGTCTTGTTCTGGTCGTTGGACACAGACGAAGTACACGAAGTTGCAATGGCTAACTTTTAACTAAACAAATCCCAAGGAAAAAGCTACTAGGTGGATCTACTTATATAGGAGCAAGGGGTGGCGGCCAAGGAGGTGGGAGGACGTCCCAAGGCAGCCTAAAACCAACCCTAGGTCGTACAAGGCTCATGGGCCCAAGTGGAGGTGATGCAACACCTTTGAACTTGTTGTTTGACTCGGATTCTGCTGCAGCGTCAGATTGTTTCGTCCATATCTCAACGCTCCGGATGAATTTAAAGGTGATTCCAATTGTTTTGGAAAGAGGATGAAATCTACTTTCCAACAAAAAAAGAATCACCCAATTCGGAGTCCGTATGAAAAAGTTCTTGGCGTTTTGAGTCAGGTATGTCTGTGCAGTCCAAATCTGAATCCAGAACGTGAGAGATTTGGACTCTATCTTCTCTTGGTCCAAAAGTGACGTCAGAGGGCTTTTTGAACATCACCTAAACTTCTCTTTTTCCCTTATCTTCATATGTGAATTGCACAAATGTCCCATACACCTGCAATTAGACAAAACACAAAAGTGTGTGAAGTATTTTTGTTCTGGATAACATAAATAGATTATTGAATAGTTTGCACTAGAAATCACCTGACAAATATGCATGTATGCAATATTTTTGGCCGTATCCAAGGTAGTCATGTCCTCATCATCAGGTGTGGTTGAATTGACAACTCAACTGCTAATACTTGCAAATATTCTTTGGCTCCCCTTGTGTCGAATCTATAAATTTGGGTTGAATACTCTATCCTCAAAAACTGTTGTGATCCCCTATACTTGTGGGTTATCAAGACCTTTTTTCTGGCGCCGCTGCTGGGGAGCATAACTATATTTGTTGAGTCACTTGGGATTATTATATATTTATCACTATGAAGAATCTGAAGGATACCAAGACTAAGATTTTCCCTCTAAGACGAGGAGAGGTAAGGAACTACCATCTAGCTCTGCACTTGATTCACCTTCTATTTTGAGTAGACTTGCAACACCACCACATGCTATTAATTCTGATATGTTTTTGGATGAAGGAGTTCATATCTGATCTAGGTATCATACCTAGTTCATCGGGTCCAATGAAAATCTTTTGTGACAATACTGGTGCAATTGCCTTGGCAAAGGAATCCATATTTCACAAGAGAACCAAGCACATCAAGAGACGCTTAAATTCCATCCGCGGTCAAGTCAAGGAGGGAGACATAGATATTTGCAAGATACATACGGATCTGAATGTTGCAGACCCGTTGACTAAGCCTCTCTCACGAGAAAACATGATCAGCACCAAGACTCCATGGGTGTTAGAATCATTACTGTGTAATATAGATTATTGACTCTAGTGCAAGTGGGAGACTGAAGGAAATATGCCCTAGATGCAATAACAAAGTTATTATTTATATTTCCTTATATCATGATCATTGTTTATTATTCATGCTAGAATTGTATTAATCGGAAACTTAGTACATGTGTGAATACATAGACAAACAAAGTGTCACTAGTATGCCTCTACTTGACTAGCTTGTTAATCAAAGATGGTTACGTTTCCTAGGCATAGACATGAGTTGTCATTTGATGAACGGGATCACATCATTAGAGAATGATGTGATTGACTTGACCCATCCGTTAGCTTAGCACGATGATCGTTTAGTTTGTTGCTATTGCTTTCTTCACGACTTATACATGTTCCTATCACTATGAGATTATGCAACTCCCGTATACCGGAGTGATACGACCCTTCGTAATAAAAACAGTAAGGTCATCGATGTTTCATCTGAAGCCGGTGTTGTCCGAAAGTACGATGCATCTACACTGGAGTATCTACGGCCAAGTAATGAAGATGAGCATACACTAGCTAATACTTGCATGCACGTTGATGCATCGCACAGAATTAATATAGGCCGAAAGAAGAAACAAGTCCAAGCTCAGGACCAGATAAGATTTATTTCAGAATTTGACATGCGTACAATGGTGCAAGAAATAAAGAGAGAAAAACATGAGATGAAAGCCAGCATAGAATGCTATTCCGTTTTAATTGTAGGAGGCAAAATCCATTCGGTGCATGCAACCAAGAATTATGGCTATTTAATTGGAGATATGGAAGGAGTTAAAGGAAGAATCAAGGTACTAGGATTTATGTACTTGTTTCGGCCGCACAAATATCACGCAAGTGCAAACGTGTGGAGTCTGCTATGTTTGAAGGAAGTCGGATGGGGTCCACCAGAACAATTAAAGGAAATAATGGCGCACCAAATTATAGTCCAAGCATATTTAGAATTAGTTATTCCTTGTAACAGATTGCATGCTAAAAATAAGGCATGTAACCTTGTGGGTCTCGGGAGAAGTTTCAGGTTCGGTTTAGAGTTTCCTTTTATCTTTTTTTTGTGCGTGTGTGCAACCTATAAAGGCCAAAGGTGCGACCATGTAAAAGTTAGGTTATATTTTGATATGAAATAGACAGATGTGTTTTCAGGGGTAGACACCCGTATCAAGTTTTTGAGGTAGCTTTAGAAAACCTCTTTGTTGCGATTTCTGTGAGGAAATTGTGTTTGAGCATGAGGTGCCGTCGTCCAGATTGTTTCTCTCGTGCTGAGCCGCAAGGTTCAAACCCTCTACTTCGTGTACATCGCGTGCGCGGGCGAGAGGTTACTGTTACTGAAGGTGGAGTACCATGAAAGGTCGGGCCGGAATAACAGATCGGATCTCCGCAATGAGGTTCAGTCCATGTCACGGAGGAACACTTTGTGTGCTATCAAACGTCACAACGTAACTGGGTGATTATAAAGATGCTCTACAGGTGTCTCTGATGGTGTTTGTTGAGTTGGCATAGATCGAGATTAGGATTTGTCACTCCGATTGTCGGAGAGGAATCTCTGGGCCCTCTCAGTAATGCACATCACTATACGGCTTGCAAGCAATGTGACTAATGAGTTAGTTGCGGGATAATGCATTACAGTACGAGTAAAGAGACTTGCAGGTAACGAGATTGAACTAGGTATTGAGACATCGACGATCGAATCTCGGGCAAGTAATATACCAATGACAAAGGGAACAACGTATGTTGTTATGCGGTTTGACCGATAAAGATCTTCGTAGAATATGTAGGAACCAATATGAGCATCCAGGTTCCGCTATTGGTTATTGACCGGAAGTGAGTCTCCGTCATGTCTACATAGTTCTCGAACCCATAGGGTCCGCACGCTTAATGTTCGATGACGATCGGTATTATGAGTTTATGTGTTTTGATGTACCGAAGGTTGTTCAGAGTCCGGGATGTGATCACGGACATGACGGGGAGTCTCTAAATGGTCGAGACATAAAGATCGATATATTGGGAGGCTATATTTGGACATCGGAATGGTTCCACGTGAGTTCGGGCATTTACCGGAGTACCGAAGGGTTACCGGAACCCCCCGGGGAGTCTATGGGCCTTATTCGGCCTTAGTGGGAGAGAAGAGGAGGCGGCCAAGGTGGGGGCGCGCCCCCCAAGCCCAATCCGAATGGGGTGGGGGGCCGGGCCCCCCTTTTCCTTCTCCCTTTCTCCTCCTTCCTTCTTCTCCTACTCCGACTAGGGAAGGGGGAATCCTACTCCCACCGGGAGTAGGACTCCCCCCTTGGGCGCACCATGAGAGGGCCGGACCTCCCCCTCCTCCACTCCTTTATATACGGGGGAGGGGGGCACCCCATAGACACACAAGTTGATTGTTTAGCCGTGTGCGGTGCCCCCCTCCACATATTTCCACCTCGGTCATATCGTTGTAGTGCTTAGGAGAAGCCTTGCGTTGGTAACTTCATCATCACCGTCATCACGCCGTCGTGCTGACGGAACTCTCCCTCGACCTCAGCTGGATCTAGAGTTCGTGGGACGCCACCGAGCTGAACGTGTGTAGATCGCGGAGGTGCCATACTTTCGGTACTAGGATCGGTCGGATCGTGAAGACGTACGACTACATCAACCGCGTTGTCATAACGCTTCCGCTTTCGGTCTATGAGGGTACGTGGACAACACTCTCCCTCTCGTTGTTATGCATCACCTAGATGGATCTTGTGTGTGAGTAGGAATTTTTTTGAAATTACCGCGTTACCCAATAAATTGATCTTGCACTTGGCGCTCATGATTTCTTTGTCTTGCGCCCATAGAAACTACCCCGGTGTCATTATAAGCACATTGAAATGTCATATAGGCACACTGAAATTAATGGACAAAATGACATAGATTTTGATAATTTAATGGATGGTGAAGTTATAAGGCAAGAAGATATATGTTCCGTTTGAATCAACTACTTTAAGTGTATTGTCATGGTTGGATCTGCCAACAAAACAACAGTGTAAATTTTTTAAGGGACAGATATTAAAGACAAGTAAAAATAAACTTGACTCGTATGTGATATCTACTATGTAACTTTCTTCTTGCAAACTTTGTTGGGCCTCCAAGTGCCAACTTTTGTGGGACAACAACAAAATTTTCTCAAGTGAATGACCTAAGGTTTATCAATTTGTAGGAGGTGTACGATGAAGATGCTTCTCTTTCAAACAACCCTGCAATCAAATATAAGAAATCACTTGTGTCCCCAATAACCCAATACAATAGTCAATTGTATAGGTGCACTAGTTCGGTGAAGAAATCGTAATACAAATTTAGTATGGACGGTAGAAATATGTTTTTGGAATCTGAACAAATAAAAAAAGCAAGGTATCAAGTAACAAAGGTAGATAAAAACGGTGTCTCAATTCATGGAGAGTATGGCACGTTTGCTATTAAGAGGATGAAATTTTTATTTATAGAGAGTATGGCATTTTTATTTTAATGGCATGGCATTTCAATTACCAAGTGCATGGCATTTTAGTATGAATGGTCATATGTCATTTTTATTATCCATCCCATAGCTTTTTTAAGGGGATGGCATGTTTGCTATTAATAGGATGGCATTTTTGTTATTGAGAGTATGCCATATTTATTTTTAATGGCATGGAATTTCTATTACCAAGTGCATGCCATTTTTTAGTGATAGGATGGCATTTTTATTATGAATGTTCACATGGCATGTTTTATTATCCATCCCGTGGCTTTTGTTACGAAGATGGCATGTTTGTTACTGAGAGTATGGCGTTTTTACTTTTAATGGCATGGCATTTTCTATTACCAAGTGCATGGCATTTTTCATTAATAGGATGTCATTTTTATTAGGCTGGTCGTAATGGTAGTATCATAGCTAGTATCATGCATGCCAACTAGGAAATTTTGATGAGGTGTCATAGAATTAAATGAAGAAAGAGATGGTTGAGTATCATATCATGATACTGTAAATACTATGCTACTATGTGCCATGCATGACAATAAATATACTACTACATGATACTCATATATGATATTATGCACTAGGGAGGTAGTATCATCATATGCATGATACTAGTATATGATACTCCCCATTACAACATGCCTTATGGATGACCACATGGCATTTTACTATCCATACCATGGCTTTTATTAAGAGGATGGCATGTTCATTATTAAGAGGATGGCATTATTATTATGGCATTTATATTACCAAGTCCATGGCATTATTTATTAATAGGATGTCATTTTTATTATGGATGGTCACATGGCAAAAAATCATAGTTTTTGTTCCTTTTTCAATAATGGGGCTTGATGGCAATGTACATGTTCTTTTTTCCAATTTCGGCATGTCATTTTTTTATTTTTCTACAATGTGTGTGTGTGTGTTTTGGGATGTACGACACCTGATTATTTTTAACATGACATCATTTAAATTATGTACATCATGGCATTTTGATGTTGTTTGTAAATGAAGCCCATACAATTTTTTTAGATTGGGCAATGCAAAGTAGAAAAACTCGACTTTATTGCCCTTTTTTGGCCCAACTGGGAAGGTAGGAGACCAGAAGTTTAGATACTAGAAAGACCCCCCCCCCCCAAGGTTAGTCATAGTGGGAGTAACTTAGCAAGTAACATAGCGCACTTCAAGAAATTTTTGCTTATGTGGCATGTAGTTAATGAGAAGTGGTAACATAATATGTTACTGTAACATACTACAAGACAAGATGAGTCTACAAACTAATTAATGAAGTTCTTTATGACACTACTACTATGTTACTTTGCACTAAAAAGATAGGAACTTAGACTAATGTCATATGCATGACACTAGTATAAGTTACTCCCCACTATGACGAGCCTAAATGATTAGTTGGTAGATGCCTCCTCCACTTGGAACGTTCCCGGTTATTAGGGTCTATTAATTAACTACGTGTTAATTAGAGGATTAAACTTCTGCTTGTAATAAGTCACAGGCGGTTGCCTTTCAGCCACCATCGTGTCGGTTCAACTCATACCGACATATCCTGTAAAGGCGTTTCCCTATTCACATTTGTCTCTTCAAGTGCTATATACTATAACACAGTCATCTAACCGGATTCCATTATTATTAATTGTCTCTTGCGTTCTGCACTCAAACATGAATCACAACCACTCTAGACCGAAGCGGGAGAACCTAGATACTTCCTCTGTCACAGTTTACAGGGCGCGTTGAAGAAATCTCTAGTACCAAGGTGGTTAGTGATTGGCTGTACCACGTAGTAATGAAAATAGAAACGGTTGTTAACTACGATACCTAATTAGCGGAGAAATTAACGCGTAGTGTGCCTTACATCCAGTAAACAAGCAGTCCTAGCACATGCATGGGATGCAGCCTACACGCACTTAAAACGACCTAATTTTTTTTGTGGAGTAATGTGGGTTTTATTCCTCAGAAACAGAATTACAGTCTGCTAGTACATCATGAGTAACTATGTCTGGCACACGGCGCAACCAACAAGCGGTGCTACCACCAGATCTTCCTATACTAGCTAAACTATGAGCAACTCTATTTTGATGACGCTCAATTTTCAACGGAATAAACCCACGCGAGTCCAGAGTTTTCTTGATCTCCAACATGAGATGACCGTATGCAGAACGGTCCAACGAGTCATCAGTCAATGCAGCAACAATGGTCGCGTTATCGGATTGGATCACAATTGGCAATTTTGACCGTTGTATACTCATTGACAATCCTTCAAGAATAGCGCTAATCTCTGCTTCGAGGGCATCTTTGCAGTTGAACAGGTACCGATAAGCCGAGAAGATAACCTCCCCCTTGGAATCCCTAAGCACCATGCCGGACCCAGCTAGTCCTGTCTCCTTCACAAATGATCCATCCGTAGATAGTCCGACCCATCCCAGGGGAGGTTTTGGCCAGGGTGCACGTTTAGCACTAATAGGAGCCGGGATGGCCACCTGTTCATCCACGGTCATTTTTCCTTTAATGATATCCTCAATGCTGTGCTTCTGGGCCTGATTGAAAGAAGATAAGTAGCTGCATAAAAAGTCTTTTGTGATGTGAAGCGGTGGAGTGGCTTTATGGTGCAACTAGTCATTCCGTACAGACCATATACGCCAAAGCAACATGATAATCATTGCACGTATCTTCTCTGTCCTATCCGCAAGCAGTGACATTAACCATTCCGGCCCCGTGTAGATTAACTCATCATTAGTCGGGAGTGGCCAAACCTGCCTCATTGTATTCCATATCGCGACAGAGCTTGGACATATTGAGCATAATTGGTTGGATGCTAAAAATTGGCATGCCAACATTTGGAAAATGCCAAATATTGGCTAGTGCTTGGTTGGCTACCATGTTTACTTGCCAACCTCATAAAAAGTTGCCAATTGTTGGCAACTTTTGATATTGCCAATTGTTGGCTTGCCAAGTATTGGCAATGCCAAATGTTGGCATCAAACCAATTATCCTCATTATTAATGCATGAAATGAGTCTTTCTTTGAATCTCCGCACAGCCGACAAACTTCAGATTCGCTAATGTGACGCTTTACTTTGCATGCTGCAGTAGCTAACACGCCAACCGAGACCTTCCATGCAAATGTTCGCATTTTATGTGGTACTTGGGCCTTCCACACCCAGTTCCAACATGCGCGATTCCCCTCGGGTATTGAGCTGCTAGCACCTGGGTTGTGACGTCGTATGTGCTCCTGTATCGCCCAATGGTAGGCCGATTTGACTGAGAATTGCCCAAACTTGCCTGGAAACCATGCAAGAAAATCATCATCCTGGCTCGGTGATGTTCAAATGCTCTGGATCACTTGCACGTCTACGGGCCAAAAATGTTCATTTAGAAGATCAATATTCCAATTACCTCTATGATCAAGAAACTCAGAAACTCTGTTCAGTCGACATCTTCTTTTTGGGGTAATTGGTTTTAGCACAGGCCCTCTTGGGATCCATGGATCTCGCCAAGTTCTGATACTATTGCCGTTACCCACTCTCCAGATCATGCCTTTTTTCACCAGCTCTAGCCCATGTTCTATACCTGTCCAGACAGCAGAAGCATTGCCAATAAACATAGTGTCCACCAAGCTGCCAGAAGGGTAATATTTGGCACACAACAGTCTCGCGACTAAACTTTCGGGGTGTTCAATTAATCTCCATGCCTGCTTGGCTAGGAGAGCTTGGTTAAAAGCTCTCATGTCCCTGAATCCCATTCCACCCATAGCTTTGGGTAGTATCATTTTATCCCAAGCAAGCCATGCCATTTTCCTCTTCCCATTCTCCACACCCCACCAGTATTGCCTTATCATGAGGGTCAAGTCATCACAAACTGACATGGGCAATTTAAAAACACTCATAACATATGTAGGTATTGCTTGTGCAACCGCCTTAATAAGAACTTCTTTACTTGCCATGGACATATACCTCTCGCTCCAATCCACTAGCCTTTTGCTCAACTTGGCTTGAAGTGGTTCTAATTTACCTTTGTTCATTCTCCCCTCTGGGACCGGAAGACCCAGGTATTTTGGTTCAAATACTTCCTGAGCAACTCCCAATATATTTTTAACTTCATTTGAGGTCGTCACTGGGCAATTGTCTGCAAACAAGATGGAACACTTCGCCGGGTTAATGAGTTGTCCCGTAGCCTCCGCATATGTGTTCAACACCCCCTTGACAATTGTCGCTTGTTCAGAAATCGCACGAAAGAAGAGCAATGTATCATCCGCAAATAGAAGATGAGAAATTTTCGGAGCTCTTCTACAAATTTTTAATGCTTCTAGGCCATCATCTCGTATTGCTTTATGTAACAATGCGGACAAAGCATCAGCCACAAAAAGAAATAAGAAAGGTGATAAAGGATCACCTTGTCGAAGTCCCCTTGTCGGTGTAAACTGGGCCAACAACTTCCCATTAAACTTGACTGAATACTTCACTGATTTAACACATTCCATGATCCGGCTCACCCATGTACCTGAGAAGCCCCACTTCAAAAGTGCCTTCTCCAAGAAATCCCAATCGACGTGATCGTAAGCCTTCGAAAGATCCAACTTGTACGCACAATAACTCTGACTTTGAAGAGAAGATTGGATATGATGTATACACTCAAAGGCAATAATTGTATTATCAGTGATAAGTCTCCCTGGTATGAATGCACTTTGGTTCTCCGAAATAAGATATGAGAGAAGAGGCCGCAGTCGGTTTACCAAACATTTGGAAACAATCTTATATATGACATTACAGAGACTAATAGGTCTAAAATCCTTCAGGTCAGCCGGTGAATTTACCTTAGGGATAAGAACTATAGCCGTGTCATTGACTCCTGCTGGCATCTTTCCGGTTGCAAAAAATTCCAATACGGCTGTTGTAATCTCCTCCTTCAATATGTTCCAGTTCCGCTGAAAAAACCTCGCTGGGAAACCATCTGGTCCCGGCGCCTTAATGGGGCCAATTTGGAATAGCGCATCCGCCACTTCCTTCTCCGTGAATGGCGCATCAAGTAACTCATTCATATGGGGCCTAATTAACTCGGCATTAATTGCCAACACGCCTTAATCCTCTTCTATTCTGAAAATGCATGAAAACTGTGACAGAGGGAGTACCTCAATCCTTCATGTAAGATACCTCAATCCTTTTAGTCCTCGATCCCTCTTCCATTTAGTTCCCAACTTTTTTTTGTCAATATGGTGTGTGGTATGTCTATTTGCTTAAGTATTACTGCTCCGTAGATCTTCTTGTCAATTTTTCCTTAAATTGCATTTTTCAACTTTGTCATTTTGCACCGAGTAATGAAATGTGATGGATCCTTTTAGACTGACGCCGGAGACTGGAAATTGACAGCTGACAGAGCAGAGTGCAACTATTCGTTCTGCACAAACTATATCCAACTCACGGATGAAAAGAGGCCGAAAGGTAGACCTTTCTTTCTGAAAAAACGGAAGTGAAGAGCGTACGTCACCGACTACGTAATTCCAATGTCGAGGTCATTAGTAATCAAGCTATTACTGCAAGACCTCAAATCTTTCAGTCAGTTTGTAATCAAGCTATCACCGAAATTGACGATGTACGCTGTTTACTAATGACCTCAAATTGACGATATACCCTTTGTCCTTCAGATATACAAACTCTTTCATTGGTTGGGCTAACAGCAAAGCAGTGCCAGACACCAGATGGAAAACCGTAAGGACAAAGGGTAATAAAAGGGTAAACTGTTCATGAAAATATTATTAAATTTATATATGATGTCTTTTGATCACAGGACGATCAAATTACGCATCACATAGGTAGTACAATTCCTCGTCAGAAAATGGTAAAAGAAAAAGGGTTCTATTGCTTATGGCGAATTCACATCGGGCCATCCCGGCATCCAGTACTGGAAAACAACGAGTACGCACTCCATGGCATTGGATTCACATCGATCGGTCGGACGATATCTTGATATATGTACGCGTTTGCATTCGCATGTATATGTAGGAAGTTAACCGCTGGGGAAGATTCACTGCTCCCATGTCTCGAACTTGCCGGAGACGAAGTCGTAGTGGCCGCCCACCAGCTTGAGGGTTCCGTTGGACACACCCTCCTTGACGAACGGGTAGGTCAAGAGGTTCTGGAGGGACACGTTCACTGCCTCCTGTGGAAACAATTCAGAAATATCTCTTGGTCAGCGTACCAATCAGTTAGACAATCCAGATGCAGAATTGTGGAGTCTACAGTATTGCTAATAGGAGTAATAGATGGGCAATGTTGCAAACCTTTTCGAGGACGGTGCACTGGTCATCGAAAGGCATGGAGGCGCACTCAGTCTGCACCTTCTTCTTGGCCGGGAAGCCGATCCTGACCCAGTCCTCGACGAAGTGGCTGACCAAGACCAATCAAATAGACAGTCAGAAACTGATCGGAGAGACGGTAGTAGCGTTGGTTGGTGTAAGAGATGTGAGCCGTTATACTCTAGTGGTACTTACAAGGAGTCGTCTGCGCCATCCTTGAGTGAGAGCAGAGCCTTGATTCCACCGCAGCGGCTGTGGCCAATCACCACGATGACCTCAACCTGCAGCCAAAAGTCCATATCAGGCCATGCTCTAAAATACTGTCAGTGCCCATGTTCACTTGTTCTTATGCTAGTAGTTGGGTGACAGCAAAGTCCACTAGTGCAATAATGCATTATAGCACTCCTATTTTAGAAGCGACAGCACCATAGAAAGAAAGAGAGAGGGAGTTGACCTTGAGAGCACAGACGGCGTATTCGATGGCCGATCCAACACCGGCGTACTTGTTCTGTAGTTGGCAAAAAAATATCGTCAATAATGCAGCTCAGGGAAAAGAAAAAGGGAAAAAAAAAAGAGGAAAAAGGAAACGGGGCGGGACCTTGCAGTAGGAGGGGACCATGTTGGCGATGTTGCGGATGGTGAAGGCCTCGCCGGGCTCCAGGCCCAGGGTGACCGAGGGGCACACACGGGAGTCGGCGCACGCGAACACCATGTACTGCACACACAATCACCACCACAAAGTCAATCAATCAAGGAACAAAGAAAAGAAAAGATGCTCCACTAGTGCTAAGCATAAGCACTGAATCCACTTTGTGGGGTGTTATATTAGTGAGCATTTCACAGTGGTTAGTGATAAGCAGATGCGTTGTTCAGCGCATAAACAAATATAAGCAGATGTGCTGATAATAAGCGTGATAGGTGGAGTAGGCGGTTCCTTCTGACACACAGACGCACAGCTTTGCGCTAAAGGCTGCCGCTTTTGACCTGTCTCCGGCCCAGCATACCCACTTTTTATCCAGAGGAGAGAGAGAGAGAGAGAGAGAGAGAGAGAGAGAGAGGCAGGCTCGCGAGAAGGAACCGGAGACGTACGGTGCAGGAGACAGAAAGGCGAGCAAAGCGAGTAGAGGGAAGGTTCCCTCCGTGCCACAGGCTTCTATCTATTCCAAACCAAATTACCGACTAAACACTTGATTATGACGCGTGACACTAGACCCGACCCGACGAAGGAGTTGATTATGGGCCATGCCTGCTCTTGTGTGAGTTATCAACAAAGACAGGACCACCGGCGGTTTCTTCTGCAAGAAATGAAGCCAGGCCCACACTCGGCAACTTGCTCCTCCGATGGCGACACGGCAAAGGTACTGTACTACTACTCATTACCGGATCTTTTCTTCTTGCAGTACTGCAGTTGTGCTGTGGCAGGGATGATCAGTTGTCGATGGTATTACTGTCTCCCTGTAAACCGAGCTCTCGGGTACTACTACTGCGAGAGGCACTCCGTGCTTGCATAGGCCAACCTGACTGATTAAGATAAGCATATGCCAATCTCTAAAAGGATACGGCCAAACATATGTATGTATGCGCCAAACCCGTTCGTAAAAGGCAGGCGCAAGGCTCCGTCCACACACGCATTAATCTGTGATGGGTGGTCTACGGATTGATAGCTCCGTGGTAGGGCCTGCTTAATCATGGATGTACCACGCAGCGCCATAGCCATACACTGCTAGCTCCAGCTAAGCTATGCCCTGTTCTCAGGTAGTATCTCTTCTCTGCTTACAATAAATAATACCCCGAGCTAGGACGGAGCAAGACTTGCCGCTCACGGTTCTTGTGCGTGGGGTCTGACGCGGCCGGTGCCAAGATGATGAAGCTTCCATTTAAATGGCCACCATCAAAAGATGTTCATGTTCAACTCCGATAGTGCGGGGTGACGGCCATTTTTTCTCAAAGAAAAAAGGATAGCAGCAACTGAGACGGCTGTGATCGAAATTCAACACGGCCAGCCAAGGGAAACTCAGGGACTGCATTGGCAAGCACGCCAATGGACAAGAGAATCCAGAAGAGAGGAAAAATAAAACGCCTGGTCTTGTACTTGCAAGATTCTGAACGCCAAGTTATCCTAGCTGCTACAACAACAGAAAAGGGGGGGAAAAGAACCATATTCTAATACCACAAGACCACAAAGCGAGTGATAGGGACGGTGACATCTCAATAAGCCAAATCATATCATGGCATCGCACATGGGAGTCGTTACCGCGGCGCGATCCGATTTCCTGGATGTGCACGACAGGTGGGGGTTTATTCGGAGGGAGATCCACAACTGTACTGGTTTCAGGTTGAGATTGCCTACCGCCCATCTTTGGGACGGTAGTGCAGTGGTGGTTGTCTTAACACATAACCTAGTATCAACTGGCCGGCAATGGCGGCAAGCTGTCCCCTCTTACGGTCAGGCCATGCCATGCAATTAGGACAAGCGGCAGTTTTCTTTCATCTACTTTGACCGCAGCAGGAAATGCTATGGGCACCCACAGAGTGTATCCCGGATCATGCGCAGGCTAATGTGAACAGAGAGGCTTTCTTCCGCTGCTGCGCTAAGCAAAGGTATTTCTCGATCCCCAAATCTACAGAACGGCTAGAGCAGTAGGAGCTGCTTGAGAGGAGACAACATTTTACGGCTCAAGGAAATGATGGGGTACATACCTTGGGCGCCTGGCCGGCCTTGAGGGGCTCGAAGAAATCGGGCTTCTTGCTGCAAGAGGAAACGGAAACGGACAGAGAATCAGTTGAAGAAGAAGAAGACTCAAATCGAACCAAACAAACCATCATCAGTCGAAGCAGCAGGACAGGAACAGGATTGGGGGTGAACTTACTCGTAGACCTCGGTCTTGAACTTCTCGAAGCCGGTCTTGAGGCGCTCCACGGCGGCGTCCATCTGCAAGGGGAGGAGAGGACCAACACCAAATTAGTTGCCGTCGCGTCGCCACACACTCACACACACAGCAAGAAAAGAAACAAATAAACACTCGATATGCATCATGCGAATTTGGAGAGAGAGAGAGAGAGAGCTCTGCCCACGGAAAGGGAGAGCGTGCGCAAACAAAGGCGATTCAAGAGGATAACTAAATGCTTTACAAGAAAAAAAAAGAAAAGCTGAAAGGGCAAGCTGTGAACTGAATCGAAAGGGGGGCGGCGAAAAGGAAACGGAAAAGGATGAGATGGATGGATGGATGGAGCAGTTTATGGGTGGTGTGTGGGGGAGGGGGAGGGAGGAGGGAGACGGACCTTGTTGGAGGGAGGAGGAGGTGGTGGATGGTAGGTAGGCTTCTGGAGGAGTGACGAGGAGGAAGAATCTATCGCTGCCGCCGCTGCTGCTGGGGTGTTCTCCCCACCGGGGGCGGAGGGCTTCTTATAGCAGCAGGGGAGGCACAGGCAGCCGCTCATCTTCAACTATCGCGCTCGCGTTCGCGACTCTACTCTTTTGTTTTCTCTCTCGCCGGACCGGATGGATTACTGGTAAACATGGCACGTGGAAAGAAGAAGGCAACGAAAGAAGTTAGCAAAGGGAGGGGCTGGCCGGCTTTGTGGCCAAATGGCCGATCACAATGGCAGCAGCTTTCTTTCTTTTGGTATGTTTTGATCAGATCATTAAGCCCGTGAATTCATGGTGACCGGGCATCCTTATCTTTATCCTTTTGGAGTACTCCTACTACTTTATACTACATAATAATGTCATTATTATTCATGGAATCAAATAAATACTAGGAAATGCTTCGAGAGAAAGCTAGTACTATACTAGTACGAAACAAGGAAGACGGTAGTTGGTGCGTGATGCAATTGCCACTAGGTCTAGAGTGTGGACACAGTTCACAAGTCAAAGCATATGCAGGCTGGACATGCCTTCAATTGTGTCCTGCCTGCCTAGTGCCTAGTGGAGCCTGGAGTAGTATCTCAGATCCCCAGAAGAGAAGCGCTTGCCCAGGTGCATGGGGTGAAGGTGGGCCTGGGGTAGTCACCGGCTCCCAGATCCAAGGACAATTGGCAAGAAAGAAAATTGGCAATTGGTAATGTGCTGGGCTCAACCAACGTCGGGTACGCTAATTCCAGATGCTGGGGCCGCCCACGACCACGAATTTTCTTATCTGTGATGAGGAAGGCGGAGCTGAATTGACGCCTCTGTCCCTCCCGTACCAACTGCCGAGACCACCGCTTCCTGAATTATTGGAACATTGCTCCCTCCCTCCCTCCCTCGTCCTCAGTTGACCGATGAGCCCTCCTGAATCTCCGCCACGACTCCTTCCGGCCCGCGTCTGCTGCCCAAAGCAGTCGCCGATGGAAGTAGAACGGCAACTGCTTGCTCTTTTTTCTTAACGGTGTTTCTGCTCTCTTTTTACATGATGTGTGATGCCAAATAATATTTCAGCCTATTCTTTAGAATGAACTACTAATAAGATTAAAACATCTTTTTTTTTGCGAGAGAAGATTAAAACATTGGGACAACATATATGTAGGATTCTTTCTTTGTTGTTGACATCTCAGCTGGAGAAGCTGGATATGGTACTACAACCACACATGGTTGAGGGTTGCAATCAGCTTCAAGCTCTGCATCACATCACTACGTGTAGCGTTGTGACGTTGATACCAACAAAAAATCAGGTCTCATTCTTTAATGAATGATACGCATGCTTGTGCGTATTCGGGAAAAAAAATCAGGCCTCCAGCCTCCAGGTATAGGCTAGCGGTAACAAAGTTTGCTTAGGAGTACGTACTACATATGGTTAACACGTTTTTATGTACATACAATCTCCTGCGTAAAAGTTTGGTAATGCACTTACTCTTTGTTTTCTTGAAATGAAATATGAGGATTTCTTATAAGATTCGAGTTGGATTAAGTGTACTAGTAGCTTGCATAGGTGGTACGGTGTTTCAAAGCTCGAAAAGAGGAAAAATAGGAAGCTGACGGAGTGGATGACCTAGTCGTTATTTGTGCAAGCTTTTGCTATCCGAAGTCAAACTACTCAACTCAACAACAAGACAAAGGATGGACTTCTTTCTCCAAGAATCAAGAGAATGGAAACATTGAGTAGACCTAGCTTAGGAGTACCTTACGTACTTGGATAAAAGCTAAAGTAACAACTGCCTTAACTGACTGCTCCATAGTTAACGCGTTTTATGTAGATTCTTCGATACAAAAGTTTGATATTTCTGCACTTACTCTTTGTTTTATTGAAATAAATGAAGATTTGTTGTAACCTTCGAGTTGGATTTAGTGTAGTAACTTGCCTTGGTGGTGTTTGAAAATTCAAAAAGAGGAAAATAGGAAGCTTCTTATCCAAAAAATATAAAATAAGAAGCTGACGGAGTGGATGACCTAGTCGTTAGTATTTCTGCAAGCTTTTGCGAATCAAAGTCAAACTGCTCAACATGAAAGCCGAAGGATGGTCATTTTTCTCCAAGAACCAAGAGAGTGCTAGAAACATAGAGTAGACCTAGCTTAATTGGTGTCCTTTCAGTCTTACCTAGCAATAATGCCCGATAGACTCCACCTTATCGCTTTAAGGCAAAGCTGCCGCTACATGTTTATGCACTAGTATAAACTTTCTCCTGTACACTTGAGACTTTGTGGAGTTATTTTCAATCCAGAGCACATTATTGTGTTAAAGTAACATTATCGCTGGGCACCTCTTTGGAAATAACCCGTTCGTCCCGCATATTCTATCGAGAGTTTGTTGACATGCATGTTGATGGTGGATGCAGAGAGGACTAAACAAACAATGCCTTTGTCTGTTAGATCCATATATACACTATTCAATGATTGCTTTTGCATAAATAGAAAAGGTTACAAGAGTATAGGAGATCATGGCGACCTGCAAGCCCCATGTGCAGAGCTGGTCAACTGTACAGCAGTAATGCGTTTTGGTTTTTTGAGCTCGAAAATAAGGTGCATTTGGTTGAGCCATCACATGCATTTTGGTTACCTCTAGACCTTGCATGCCGTTCTCCCATATTCGGGGAAGAAGATCTAGGCATGTGGCGTGGAGCAAAGGGGCCCGTGACCCACGTACGTCGTTCCCAAAACAGCAAAGGCCACGCCATGATGCCAAACTTAGCTAAGCTTAACAAGGGCTGTGCCGGCCGGATAGAGGAACGATATGCATGGTGCATGCAGCTGCGAACGTGCGTAGTAGTACGTACCAATGCGGGTGCGACGGGCGCGGCCTGGACGGGGGTGTTCCTGATGAGCTTGGGGCGGAAGGAGGAGGAGTTGGAGGGCGCGGGGGTGCCGAGGCTGGCGACGATGGTGGAGGAGCGGGCACGGGGCGCGACGGTTGCGTAGCACCAGTTAGCCGCGGCGGTCGACATTGTGCAGATGGGCAGTGCCTGCTGCCCTCCTTATACGCGCAACAAATAGTGCGCGGAGCGCGTGCGTGCGGACAAACGCCCCAGGGTCGGGTGCGGTGCGCGCGGCGGCGTGCGGCTCGCCACGGCCGGTGGATGCCGGCCACTGGCACCGGGCGCCCTCATCCCCCCGGCGCCACACCGGATAGGCTCGCGATAACGCGACGCTCCATCGTGGCCAACGGTTCGCGCGGCACGGATCCTGGTCCACACGCGGGAGGATGGGGCCAGAAAATGAAGGATTTGAATGCGCGGCGTTGGGGTGGTGGGAGTACGGTTGAGAGAGAGAGAGATGGATGACGATGTGGACGTGGGTGTATGCCGCTACCTGCCCGTGCTGGCGGCCTCCGCCGCCTATCAATTGTCAAAGGCTGGGCTTGGGCCTGGGCCGACGGTGAGGTGTGGTCGCGATGAACTGGGTGAAGTGTGTGATCAGGATGTGCTCAGAAAAAGAAGGGCGTGATCAGGATGTGCTCAGTGAATCATTAGCTCTGGTAAAACTCTTCTACGTCAACAAAGGGAGAGATAAGGCCAACTCCAACGGGGCGTGGATGCGGGTTTGATCCGCCTTTTGTCCGTTTGAATCTGTCAAGGAGGCGGTGTCCGGCCGCGCCCGTGTTTTTGTGTGCAGTGCGGTCAATCGGTCGATCCATTTGGTCCGCCTGGCCGGTCGGCGGCGAAATGTGCACAACATTTTCATGCATATATCTAAACTAACATTACACAACCAAATAAATCACGTAGTTTTACATGACAATATTAAATTGTCAAAAATACATTGGAAGAAAAAGAACCGATGCATCTATCGGTTGCCAAGGTGAGTCCACATGTTCTCAACCAAATTATTCTGGAGTTGGACGTGAGTTGCTCAATCACGCATCTCTATGAAATCGGGTAAAGTCTCGTGCTTGAGCAAACCTAGCCCTCTTCTCTCCTACCGGACTGGAGATTGTCTTAATAAGAGTTGACCAATCAGGATATATACCACTAACTAGATGTCAACTCTAGGCAATTGCCTTATGCAAGCCTTCCAAATATCGGAGAGCATTGAAGCACGTTGATGTCATTGTGACAACCAACCATATTTAAAAAAGAGTGCCAAATCCAAAGATCTTGTGAAGCCACAACTTCAAAGTATGAAGTGCAAGCTTTCATCTGCCCCTTAGATTGTCCCTGCCAAGCAAATGGACAGTTCTTCCACTTCCAATGCATACGATCTATGATACAAGCATTCCTGAAAAGCCTCACTCTACACTGATCACTAACAACTGGCTTGTATCTATTGCATTTGGCTCTCTCAAATATTCCGAGCAAAACACTTCTACCACAGCCTTGTGGAACTTGTACAATGATGCAAGGCATGTGGACTCACTCGTGCGGAGATACTCATCAACAAGATCACGGGGAATTCCGTATGCAAGCATCCCAACAGCCGTAGTGCATTTTGATATAAGAGGAGAAGCCAACCATTTCAAGGGAATCATCTTTTCATCTAAAGTAATCATAATGCGCCATCACTCCCTCCCAAATACTATTGAACATCTGGAAGCGGTGTTGGAAAAGCTTAATTAGGATTGAAGAGTGGGGATGTGCACTGAAAGTAGTCGGGGAAGAGTAGGCAATGTCCGCTCCCTCTATTGTGGTTCATCGCGGTGCATGGCCTGGAATGGATCCTCTGAATCCCAGCCACTGCCTAGCAATGTGCTCATTGACGATCAAAGTAGCAACCACAAAATCTTTACCATCCTACGATGAATCATCCGAATCACAAATGAAGTTGTTGAAAAAGAATACATCCCCACTAGCCATTGTACCTTGAAGCGCCGAACACCTTTTGGCTTTGGTGTAGTAGTGGCTGGTGAAGAGGCACGCACCCTCACCGTACAAGCTGCAGGCCTATCGAAGGAAAGGAGAGTGCGGCCGGCGGCCATGGAGCGGAGGCCGGTGGAAGTGGAGAGGAGGTCAGTGCTAGCGACCGTGGCTTCCCTGGCACCAACGGTGGCGAGAAGAGGGCACCAACGCGGCAAGAATGTGCCTCGGATGCGACGTTGAGGTGGAGGAGTGGGTGGATGCGAGAGGAGGCCTGGGAGCATCCAAGCGGCCGGAAGTGGGCGGCGGCGGCAAGGGCGAATGGTGTTGGGTATGGAGAGGGGAGAATGCCATACGTGCCACCGATGGGCAGGCCAGTGAGAGCACAAGGACAGGCATCGTTCGCGTCCGCGCCTGCGCAAACCTTGGCCAAATTTGGGTCGGAAATGGTTCACGGGCGGATGAAAAACGAACGCTTGTTAGTTTGGGTCGCCGCGTTGGACCGTGATTTATGTATGTTTCGACCCAAGCAGACGTGGACAGACCAAATGCGATGGCATGTTGGAGTTGGCCTAATTTTGGGAAGTGGTTATTTTTCCATTTCGTCTATCCTCCCGCTCTACAGAAAAAAGAAAAAATGTATGCTTTATTAGAAACTATAAACTAAGAACTAAAACAAAAGTGTGGAAGGCTGGCCTCTCCCATGTATCTTTACTCCTCAGATCATGCACCTCTTGTTAGGCTAGTGGCTATTGGGCTTTGTTAGTGACTTTAATCACACCTCGTTACGAGGTAGGCTATGACAATCGTATAACTGAGAGTGCCACACTCTATTCAAACTAGTCTTTTGGGTTGTGGTGAGCTCTCCGCTTATAGTGGTGTGTCTCATACGCATCGAAAACGTCCAAATGACCCAAGGGCTAGTACCACCTTAAAAGGGAGAGTGCCAAACTCACTTCAGGCTAGTCTTATGGGATGTGATGGACCCTCCACTTATAGTGATTTGTCCAATGCATATCAGAAACGCCCGAATGTGGGACATAGGTTGGGAGCTGGGCTGGGACACTAACACTCATCTGTTTTGTTCGTGCAGGTTTTATTTTCATAACAAAGTTAGCTTTAGTTTTTTTCCTCGCAACTCAAGTTGGACGTAGGAAAAAACACAATACATGCTTCTCATAGATGAGATCATTTTCACCTAGGCTGCTCATGGATAGCATCACCGTCACCAGGTCCTACCATCAAAACCGGCCACACCCTACCCCGACGCCGCCTAAAGCCACCTTCAAACCGTGCTACTCCTTTCCTCACCTCGGTGCCGCCACATGCCGCCCCCTCACCCAACATTACCCAAAGCAGCTCGTGTCTCCCTCACCCTAGTTGATGCCGCCAAACACCACCTTCACCAACATCAGGGTTTCAAGAATACTTGGTTAGGAGCCAAAATTGGCTTGCCAACATTTGGCCAGTTAAAAAAATGCCAAAAATCAACAAGTTTTTGAGGCCGGCAAAGGAAGTTCACAACCAACCAATTGGTAGCCAATTTTCCAATATATTGTTCCTATTTTTGGAATTTCATTAGGTATGATCCAATTTATACCCAATGCAAACATGAGATATATTTCAGATAACTAAGAGCACGAAAACAGTGAAAGTGGTAAGTAAAGCGAAAAGCAATCAATAATGTACTTACTTGTTTCCTTGAGAACTAAGCCCTTCGAGTTCAAATCACCAGTTGCATATGGCACTTGGCTCATCTGCTAAGCGTTCTTCCATAACTTTGACACCGTCTAGAGATAAGGTGTTCAGGTTTATCTCATTGCCTGCAAAGTTGCACAAACAAGTCTAAATAAAGCAGCCCCGATGAGTAAATTTATATTACTACTCATGTTCCCCTTGAAGTTACAAATTCAGAAAGCAACCCAATTTTCACATGTCAATTATTATGCATCACGTACAACTTAGGTTCTATTGAAAATTGTAAGAATCAACAAAACTTCAAAGGGTTTCTTATACATACTACTACCATCCAGAATATGACGTTTAAATCAAATTGGTTAATATAAAGCAGACATACATATCAACAAAAAGTATGGAGCAAGAATAGAAATCAAAATAAATATACATTGTGCAAGATTCTTCTATTGACATTGGGTTGGCACTTAAGCAATCATACAAATGTTCAAGCAACAACGGGCATTCAAACTTATGCACCAAGCACACTGAGAAGCTGGAGGAGGGTATCAAGATTTCATATGTGTACCCATAACACACACTCTAACAAACACATATTTTTTTGTATTGCTGAATTGTTTCATGTTATAGGGTGTTTTCACTTTCTTTCAAGTATATAGAATTGTTAAGCGGAGGAAATTGCACATTTGAGAGATATATGTGAACTTTTTTCTTGGTTGGTCGAAGTTATTTTAGTGTATTTTTGCTCGTTGAATACCAAAAATTCACTTGAAATGGTATCATCTACATGTGGTACACAAGCATGCCAACTGAAAAGATAAATATATGAATGATTAAGCGCTTTCGGGTGAAGAGGTAATCTACCACAATTTTGATAGTGCGAAGGATGAGTACTGTGCTCTTGAGTTCCTGCACTCATTGACTCTCAACGGGCTACCTTTGCATGCGCTTAGATTGAAGATAAACGGCCATGTTATACCACTTAGTGATCAAGTTGATGAACCGTGTGTATTGTCTGGGTTTTCAGAGGAACGCATCGACACATAAATTGTGCTAGGACAACACATCGGTAGGGGGGTGTCCTTCCTTGGATACTTCTCCGACCTGCAACAATGACATGTTGCCGTTCAGATTCAAGAGGAAGCATCTTCTGATTGTCTCATGTATCTACCTGATCCAGTGTTCTCTCATGGTCAGCTCTATGTTGCATTGTCTCGAGCCACCACGAAAAAAACACATAATGATCATCGTCATCAAGGCAAAGGATAAGAGCAAGGACCGGCCCAAGAAATAAAAAAAATCTCGTAATAATGACCATGAAGAACATAGTCTACAAGTTAGTCCTTCGCAACTGAAATGGGAGGATCAAACTTGAGAAATTTGCACGAGGATCATTGCATACAACACCCTATTGGTTGGTGCAAGCATGCATGCATAACACAAAAGATGGTCCAACTTATTTGTAGTCCTACAAACATTTTTGAATAACAAATGAAGAAAAACCAGAAGCAACCTCCCCAATTTTTAAGAATATAGGAGACACAATTGACCCAGAACTATGGCGAGAATTCCAGAGGATGATCACCTCAAGACAGTTCGTATTTATACTACCTCGGTGAAGTCCCACAAGTTGCCAAACATTACTCTGTCCCGGAGAGCTACCGCTTCTACGATGATTACCCCGATATAAGGCATAAACCAAGTACGAAGATAGGAAATGTGCGAATGAGGAACCCCTCCACCTCCTCCTTGCGCTCATCAGCTGCTATGGCTCCACTAGTATTAATCTTCACCCAACCTGAATCAAGCGCCCCCAGCACTGTTACGGGGTAATGTCATTTGAGTGTCATGGTGGACCGAAGGCCTCCTGGTTATGAGTCCAATGATTCCTAGAAGACGAGATAGCTCACATAATAATAAGAGAAAACTATGTTTTTGGTCCCTTAAGTTCCCTAAAAGTATAGACTTGGCCCCTCAAGATTTTTTGATAGACATTTGGTCCTTCAAGTCTCAAAACAGAATAAGTTTGGTCCAAAACCAGATTTTGAGCACGTTGACCGGGTTTTGACCAGGTTTGGGTGCGCTAGGTGTGTGAAATTTTTTGTGATCAAATAACATCCGGGGAGCTTTCGCAAAAAAAAATAGTTTTTCCTGTGAGCCAAAATTTGTATTTTTTTCACGAGCTCCTCGAATGTCGGAACACCACACAAATTTTCACGCACCTAGCACATCCAAGCATCTTGGTTACCACAAAATTTCATATTTTCTTGAATTTTTTTTTAAATTACTGTTCATCAGTCAAACCCGGTCAACATGGTCAAAATCTGGTTTTGAACCAAACTTATTCGGTTTTGAGACTTAAAGGACCAAAGGTTTACCAAAAGATGCCCTCTGTCTTCCTTTGAAAACATTTTGTCACAAGAAGAATCCTTGGCCCAAGTAACAAGATGCAGCCTTGGCAACTTCAATTGTAATGAAGGTTTTGATCCAGTCCAGAATCGCTAGCGTGTTCACAGGACACTAGTGCATGTATCAAGTTTTTCTCCATTGCGAGGCAAATACTACACCTGCTCAGTTCTTTGATGTGTCGATGCTTCAGTGTAGCCACACCAGAAAACCCACACTTTCGGCCCAACATTCAGCTTCCAAAGTCGGCTCCATAACTGTTCCTCAGACTTTGAACTACCTGTAATCGTCCCTTCCCCTCGAGCGAGTGCAGTACGCCAATTTATCCTTTCTATTTTTTTTCTTCGCCTTTTCCTGTCTAAGTTTTCTCTCCTATTTCATATCGCCATTTTTTCAGGTTTTTTTGCAATTGTTGGAGCATCTTTAGCCACGTACCTCTAATTCGACTCCTCAAATGCCCGCGGACGCGCCCGGTCAGTGATCATGCGTGTCTGTTTTACGCCCCTATTTTTCCGTTCATACATCCACACTTCTCATTTTATCCCTTATATGTCCGGTCACTTGCATGTGATTGGTGGAGAGAAAAAAGAGAAAGAAAAGAAAGAATAAGCAAAGAGAAAAAGGTGGTCCGGGGTGGGCTGAGTCCTACGTGGCGGACTGCCCGGGCGCGCCTGGGCGCGTCCGCGGCCCTCATATCCTCCCCATATTTGAGATGAATATGACGGTTCGCGGATAGCCCGAGCGTATAAGGTTGATATAAGGGGTCCAGTTGGGTGATATTTTTCCTTCTCTCCTGTGCTGTCACTGACGGGCGCATCCGTGGGTGCATGAGAAATCGTTTGAGACGTCCGGCTGTAGATGTTCTTAGTTCACTAATCACTATTTGCATCATACTAGTTGGTTTTCAGGTTCTCATGAGGTAATTTTGAAATGGTACCGGTTTCAGTTTCTTGCGCCGATGCCCGTATTGTATGATTGGTATCGCGGTCGACTACATGAGATCAAGATGCACTTTCAAATGTCAAGATGCACGTTCGAATAGCAAGACTGACAAATTAAGCCCGTAAGCATCTGCTCTCATCTCCGAAGTCAGAATTTTAGGCACTGTGGGGGAAGGAGTCAATCATGGGACGGCTAGCTGGGCGGAGGAATGGGAAGAGGATTTCCGAGACTACTCCATGCAGCCGGACTGCCATACTGATACCACTACTAGTTCTCTACAAAATTAACACATGTACGGAACGGAAAAGAGCATTCGGTAAAAGAATATAGTCCAGTATGTATGTGTACCCTGTGATTCTCGTGTAGAAATTCCAAGCCCGAGATATGAACTGGTGTGGCTGCTGCTCCACCGACGTCGTGGGAGCCAGATGTGAGGAACGTAGCTAGTCATGGCGAAGCCTTGCCCTTGCGCTGGAGCTCCGTTCCTGCCCCGAGAACATCGTGTGTACGTGGACCTGATGTTTTAACAAGGTTTGCAGAGTGACCTGGCACCCTGTGGGGCGACTTGCGCGCGGAACGTTGACAGGATGAGCTCATTTTGGCGACATCGTAACTCCATAGAGCTCGCTTGGTGTCATGGTCAAGATAGGGCTGGGCATCACCACGTGGAAATAAGCTTTTATAAAAAGATAAACAAACTACTAGTAATTTTTAAAACGGATCATTCACCCGTGCAATTGCGTGTGCTAGGTTTTTTTTTTGCGGCAAACTGCTAGATAAATCAGTTCAAAACAAAGGTAGATATCAATGGAAATTCTTGTATCCATTATTTGTGCGAATTTGTAAGAAATGAAATATATTGAAACGATGTTAGGGCATCTCCAACGCCAACCTGCAAACCATCCGCATACGTCCAGCGGTCCGAGCTGCGAAATCCATCCAGCGCGGCCATGTATCGGTCCACGGCGTGGTCTGGACGTATTTTCCACAAACTGGAGACAAACATTGTTATGTGGTGGCCCAGCCCAGGCAGACGGCCCAAGGCCTCATGGCGCAACCGCCAGCTGGCCCGAGACTGACAGAGGAACAAGTCGTCGTGAAGGGGATAAAAGGGGGGAGGCGCTGGAGGGAGGACAGAGAAGATTACTGGCAAATAGCTTTTCCTTTCAATTCTTGTATCGGGATCCAATCGGGTGTACCTCTTGTATCGAATCCTTGATTGATACTAGTGTGTGCATAACAATTGGTATCAGTAGTCTATCGATCCACCGCGTGTGCACGCTCGATCCGTCAGTCCGTCTGGGCTTAGCAGTGACTTCTGGTTGCAGCTGTAATTCCTATCTCTCGGCAGGAACAGCGGCTCCGTGAGCGATCTGGCGCCTAGGAAGCGCGGCCCGCCCGCCGTAGAGTAGCAGATTTCCGCGGCCATGGACAAGGTCAGCCAGCAAGGGGCGGCGACCAACGCCAAGCTGGACGCCATCGCCGAGCAACTCAAGGAATTCCAGGCTTGGATGCGAGCGATGGACACCACGACCAAGTCCTTGACGGCTTCGACATCGCTTCTCCAACTCCATGCGGAGGATGCAGAGGCACAGCTAGATGTGCTCGAGTCGCCGGCACCGCGTCCACGTGATCCGGCCGTCGTCCACAACCCTCCACCAACAGTCGACGTGCGCACGGATCGGCCCGATGGGCATGGCGGGCGACACTATCATCGGGGACCAGTCGTGGGGGATCCGAGATCCTCCACTCTGCTTCCGAACAATGGTACGACCATTCATGCCCCACACCTGCTCGACAAAGAGTTTACTTCAGATGATAGGCGCACATCAACCAATTCACATCGATCTCACTTTGGCTCCATACCTAAAATGGATTTTCCTAAGTTCGATGGGGGGATTATCAAGTTTGGATAGACAATTGCGAGCTCTATTTTGATATCTATAGTATTCCTGACATGATGAAGGTGAAATTCGCTTCTCTGAACTTTGTGGACAATGCTGCTTTGTGGCTTAAAATGATACAGAAGTGACACAAATTCATCCACTGGCATGAATTGTGTGATGTTGTCAAAGAGAAATGGGGTAAAAACAAACACACATTCCTGATGAGACAATTACTGCTAGTAAACCAAACAGGGTCGGTAGATGAGTACACCTTGAAATTTGACACACTCAGACACCAAATCCTTCTAGTTGATCCTAACACTAGTGAAGTGCTCTTTGTTGAGAGATATCTGGCCGGCCTGCGTGCCGACATTTGCTCAAGTGTTATTTTACATCAGCCTGAAGACGTGGATACTGCTAGTTCCTTGGCCTTGTTTCAGGAAGTGGAATTGGAGAATGTGAAGGTTACAAGCTCTGTGAAATTTGGTCATCGCTACGGCAAGGAGACCTCAAGTTCCTCATCAACTGATAAGCTGACAGCAGTGACCAACGCTGATGATACCAAGAAAGTGGCAGAGAAACTAGATGCCCTGCGAGCATTCTGAAGGGCCAAGAACTTGTGTTTCAAATGTGGTGACCCATGAGCGCGCGGGCATAAATGCCCTTACAAGGTGCCACTGCACATAATGGAGGAATTATTAGAGGTGCTGCAACTCGACGATCCACCTGATGGTCAAGTTGTTTCATATTCTAGCTCAGATGAGGAGGTCATCACTACTGCAGATGCTGCTAACGCGGCACTACAATCAGAGACCCTTCGAGAAACTGTGTGCGATGCCATAATCGCAAACGGTGCTGTATGAAAACCGTCAGAAATGTATAAAACGTTTGCGATGGCAGATGCATCAAACACGGTTCAGGTTTTAGTTGCGTGTGCGATGAAGGGCATACAATTTAGTTCAATTAACTGTTTGTGATGAGGAGGAACAAAAGAAACAGGCAGCCAGATGAAGGCGTGTGCGATACACAACATACGGTTCACTCGGATGAACTGTTTGTGATTAGGCAACACAAAAGAAACGGGCAACCAGATGAAGGTGTGTGCAATATATAGCATACGGTTCACTCGGATGAACTGTTTGTTATTAGGCAACACAAAAGAAACGGCCAGGCAGATCAAGGTGTGTGGGATATACGGCATGCAGTTCACTCGGATGAACTGTTTGCGTTGACACAAGAGTACAGAAACGGTTCAACTTAACAAGACGTGTGTGTTGTGCGATGGGATTGCATGCGGTTCATTCGGCCTCTGTCGTCAGTGTGTGACCTCTATCGCAACCGTTCGCTCCCCAGGCGCCTCTTCGTGTACCGTGGCAACCGTCCACTGACTCTTCGCCTTTCCCTCTCAATTTGGAACTGTTGTCGCACGCTAGCTCTTCCTCCCTCCTCCATTTGCCTTAACCCTTCCTTCTGCCATAGTTTGATCGTCTTCTCCATGGAGGGAACAAGCCGGAAACAACCCCGTTATTCTTGCCCCGATCTGAATGATGGCGCGGTGGAGGAACTCATTGATCGGTGCGACGTCATCACCTCGGCTAGCATAGCAGATTCGTTCAAGACCATTCTCGACTCAACTAATAACATCATTACAAGGAACCCAAGGGTTCAGGAGCGGTTTGATCTCCCCTATCTTCTTCATCGTGACCCTGTTGACTGGCACGGGGATGAGGGAAGCCTCGCCTTGTGTAAGTTGATGCCGCTTGATAATGATACGTATGATGTTAAGATGCCATCGCTTGAGGGCAAGGCTTGGGCAGACGCAAATGGAGATTGGGTTGTTTATATTGGGTACAACTGCGAGTGGGAACTTGTGAATGTGTATACTCGTCACCAGGTTCCACTTCTAAAAATCTCAGGCGACTGCCCAGAGGTTGAGTACACCGGTATTCTACGTGAGTTCAAATACGATCATGCTGACTATCGTATATGGAAGATAGCAATTTGTCGAGTTCCCAAGCACTCTTGGGGTTATAGGAATGCTTATGTTGTTGCTATCTTCGACAAGCTTGTTGCCGTCCTTCATGGTTCGACTCGATGGATATTGCTCAAAAATCAGTTTCTATACACGGATGAGTACTGTGATGCAATTCAATACGAGGGTCTTGTGTTTGCTGCCACCACTCGTGGCACTGTTTTTGCATGGAATCCTCATGATTTCGTTATGTTTGTCTTCCATCGTAATTATAATTGTTTCATCCACATGCATGCGAATTAGCTAGTTTCCCTTTACTAATTAACCTTCTTGTGTTTCCAAAGTCCTGTGAACATTCCACCACCTATACTTGAAAATTTTATTCACGAGCATGAGGACGAGCAGGACCCATATACTCAGTGGCGCCTGACAACTTATTTCGATGGATCACCTCTTCTTGTCTGTATATGGGGCACTGCTGATGTTACTAAGGAAGCAGGTGTTGTCTCGTATGGTCGCACTCTCTGGACCTATTCCAACATCTGTTGCAGGGTATTCGGGATGGATACAGCTGTACTAGCGCCAACACCTTCTCCATCGTTCAGTATTGAAAGTCTTGGAGGAAACTCACTCTTCCTTGGAAAAAACTATCCAATGATGGTGGAAGGCGATCCAGCTGCTATTGACACAACGTTACTACCATTTATGAGAATCAATTGTATCTATACCTCAGACATTACTATGCTTTCCAACCGTCCCAATATGGGTATTGAAATAGGCCGCTTCAGCCTGGATGATCAGTCCTGCGTTGGTCTCGAGATTGACAGTAGCTGGCCCTTCCCAGAGAATCACTTCTGGTTCAAAGCAAGTGTTTCCAACACCGACGAGTGGTTGAGCTGAAGTTCATTTCATCGCTTTTTTATTTGTTGTGTGAGAAAAACTTTACTAGAATGTTTTGTTGGAAATGATCTATAATCCAACATGTATCCTCGTTATCGTTGTGGGTTGATGACTTGTTGTATGTAATCAATGGTACATTTGCATATGCGTCCATGAACTCATGCCTGCTAGTGGTGTCCATATGAACAGTGCTAGTGATTTTAGTTGCAAAAATTAGATAGTGCTAGTGATTATTAGCTGCATATTTTGACAAATCGTAGTGTTACAAGGTTGACAAATGGCAATGTTACTAGATAAACAAATGTCAATCTTTCCAGTTTGAGAAATGGCAACATACCCAAAATGACAGATATGCAAATCTTACCCAATTGTTTGTATGTGGTTGCAAGTGGGTCATGCAAAACAACCATTTGCGTTGAAGGGATGCAAAAATCCTGCTCAACACATTTTCCTTTGGCTTTCTGGGGAAGCTGTCGGTTTGCATACGGGTGTTCTAACTAAAACATTTGCAATGAGTGTTTTATATTTAAAAACCGTTGACATCTTTTTCAATGTTTGATAAGTCTGTACATTAAGAGAGAAAACGCAAGTTCGTTCAAACCATATCTTCATTCAGTCACACTGCGAATTTATATTCATATGATCAAGAATTCGAGATACAGTATTAAACCCCCAAAAAACTATTTCCGGCGGCGGCGGAGGTGGCGTTCCGCGCCGTCGTTGTCGTTGTCGTCCTCCGGGACGCCGTTGTTGAAGCCTTCAAGGCAGCACAAAATGTTCTTCACTTGTAAATCAAACATCATGTCGTAGCGCGATCGATGGGTGAGGCGCGGGAGGACGGCAACTGGCGCCGCTAAGAGGTAGCGGTCGACGGCAGCATCCCATGCCGCTGAGGGAGGGTGCATGGGCACAGGCACGGGCGCGGCGGGTGCAGCCAAACGCACGGGGACCAGTGCCGTGGTGGGTGGAGGGGCGCGCACGAGCGCGACGGATGCAGCCAAACGCACAGGGGCCGGCGGCATGGTGGGTGGAGGGGCGCGCACGGGCATGGTCACGGACGCTGGCGCTGGCATGTACACGAGCTCACGCGGTTCCACGGAGACCTCGCTGACGCCCGCGGCTTCCAGCTCTGCGATAGTGCTTAGCGACCAGTCCGTCAATGCTACGGGGATGGTCGCTGGCGCGTGCGCGTGGATGGGAGCTGGGACGGGAGCGGGGGTAGCAACCGCCGCGGTCAGCTCGTTCTGGGCCATGTCCATGAGGCCCCATTCCTCCTTATTTTCTATCTCCTCCAGCTCGGAGTCGACTTCACCAAACTTAAAGACTAGGGGCAGATGATCATTCTGCACCATGGCGGTGGAGGTCTGCAGGGGGGAGGGGAATGGGAGGCGAACGGTAAGGCCGCCTGTATTAAACAGCGGCTCGGGCGCCATTAATGGAGAGGAATGCGGGTGGCCATGGAAGTCAAAGGGCTCGTTTCCCAGTGAGCATGCACAGCGTAAAGCTTGCGCGCTTCCCGACGAGCCGGCGCATTGGAGGACAGCTTGCACGCCTCTCGGTCAGCCTGTGCACCAGACTGCGCTCGCACGCCTCCCGTTCAGTCATGGTCAAGCGGTTGTCTGCACGGCACCTCCTACAGCCATTAAAATCAAGATACGTGGCGTCATGTGAATGGTTAAGAGAACACACACTTTTGAATTATACAAACGTTTGAGATATTAAGTGGCAGCTATTTTTTCAAAATGCCTTTGTTGGCTGTCATTATTCGAGTGCGCCTTCTCTCAAAATGGACACGAAAAATACCACATCATGTCGGGCGCCATTCCATGATAGCATTGCAAAGTTTCATGAATTTCAGACGAGTTTTGGATTTACTAAAATTTAAAAACCAGGCATCTCAATGTTTTGTCGACAATCAATGGTGCCCTGGTGTTTGAAATTCAATCGCATTTATTGCATGGGACCTAAGCATGCACCCAAGGACACAGATTTGATTTTTCAACCAATTTATATGCACTGGAGCATGTGCATGTAGTTCAAATTTGAATTATGCACATAAATGCCTTGAAAACTCAGTTAATGCATACAAATGTCCAAAAGAACACCGAAAATCCACAAAATTGACACAACACTCCTGTTGTTCTATGTTGACACGAGAAATTTTTTGGAAGCAATAAGAGGCAGTGGATATTGTTTCGTCCCCAAAGGTGGGACGTTCCCTACCGAAACCATGATGCTTGTTGTGAGAAGCATATACCCAAACCTACCCCAAACGGGACAAAAAATTTACCACGACATGTTGATGCCGCTCCATGAAAGCATGCCAAGTTTCATGAATTTTAGACGAGTTTTGGATTTACTAGAATTTAAAAACAAGGCATCTCAATGTTTTGGCGGCAATCAACCATGCCCTGGTGTTTGAAATTCATTCCCATTTCTTGCATGGGACCTAAGCATGCACGCAAGGACACAGATTTGATTTTCAACCAATTTATATGCACTGGAGCATGTGCATGTAGTTCAAATTTGAATTATGCACATAAATGCATTGAAAACTCAGTTAATGCATAAAAATGTCCAAACGAACCCCGAAAAATCCCAAAAATTGACACAACACTCCTGTTGTTCTATGTTGACACGAGAATTTTTTTGAAAGCAATAAGAGGCAATGGATATAGTTTTGTCCCCAAAGGTGGGACGTTCCCATACCGAAACCATCATGCTTGTTGTGAGAAGCTCTGGTTTGTGAGAAGCATATATCCGAACCTGCCCCAAATGGGACAAATTTTTTAACACGGCATGTTGATGCCGCTCCATGATAACATGCCAAGTTTCATGAATTTCAGACGAGTTTTGGATCTACTGGAATTTAAAAACTAGGCATCTCAATGTTTTATCGGCAATCAACAATGCCCAGGTGTTTGAATTTCATTCCCATCTCTTGCATGGAACCTAGAAATTCACCCAAGGACACATATTAGATTTTTCAACCAACCTTAGTGCATTGGAGCATGTGCTTATAGTTCAAATTTGAATTATGCACATAAAATGCCTAGAAAACCCAGTTAATGCATAAAAATGTCCAAACGAACCCCGAAAAATCAGAAAAATTGACACAACACTCCTGTTGTTCTATGTTGACACTAGAAAATATTTGAAAGCAATAAGAGGCAATGGAATCGTTTCGTCCCCAAAGGTGGGACGTTCCCTATCAAAACCATCATGCTTGTTGTGAGAAGCTCTGGTTTGTGAGAAGCTTATACCCGAACCTGCCCCAAACGGGACATTTTTTTTACCATGGCATGTTGATGCTGCTCCATGATAGCATGCCAAGTTTCATGAATTTCAGACGAGTTTTGGACTAGAGTTTAAACACCAGGCATCTCAATGTTTTGCCGGCAATCAAGAGTGCCCTAGTGTTTGAATTTCATTCCCATTTCTTGCATGGGACCAAGAAATTCACCCAAGGACATACATGTGATTTTTCAACCAACTTTAGTGCATTGGAGCATGTGCTTGTAGTTCAAATTTGAATTATGCACATAAAATGCCTAGAAAACCCAATTAATGTATAAAAAGGCCAAACGAACCCTGAAAAATCCAAGATTGAACACAACACTCCTGTTGTTCTATGTTGACACTAGAATTTTTTTGAAAGCAATAACAGGCAACGAATATCGTCCCGTCACCAAAGGTGGTACGGTCCCTATCGAAACCTTCATGCTTGTTGTGAGAAGCTCTGGTTTGTGAGAAGCTTATACCTGAACCTGCCCCAAATGGGACAAAAATTTCACCACGACATGTTGATGCCGCTCCATGATAGCATGGCAAGTTTCATGAATTTCAGACGAGTTTTGGATTTAATAGAATTTTAAAACCAGGCATCTCAATGTTTTACCGGCAATCAACAGTTCCCTGGTGTTTGAATTTCATTCCCATTTCTTGCATGGGACCAAGAAATTCACCCAAGGACACACATATGATTTTTCAACAACCTTTAGTGCATTGGAGCATGTGCTTGTAGTTCAAATTTGAATTATGCACATAAAATGCGAGAAAACCAAGTTAATGTATAAAAAGGCCAAACGAACCCCGAAAAAAATCCAAGATTGAACACAACACTCCTGTTGTTCTATGTTGACACTAGATTTTTTTTTGAAAGCAATAAGAGGCAACGGATATTGTCCCATCACCAAAGGTGGTACGTTCCCTATCGAAACCTTCATGCTTGTTGTGAGAAGCTTATACCCAAACCTGCCCCAAATGGGACAAAATTTTCACCATGGCATGTTGATGCCGCTCCATGATAGCATGCCAAGTTTCATGAATTTCAGACGAGTTTTGGATTTACTAGAATTTAAAATCCAGGTATCTCAATGTTTTGCTGGCAATAAACAGTGCCCTGGTGTTTGAAATTCATTCCCATCTCTTACATGGGACCTAGAAATTCACCCAAGGACACATAAGTGATTTTTCAACCAACTTTAGTGCATTGGAGCATGTGCTTGTAGTTCAAATTTGAATTATGCACATAAAATGCCTAGAAAACCCAGTTAATGTATAAAAAAAGGCCAAACGAACCCCGAAAAATCCATTGCCATTTCTTCCATGGGACCTAAGCATGCACTGAAGGACACAGATTTGATTTTTCAACCAATTTGTATGCACCGGAGCATGTGCATGTAGTTTAATTTTGAATTGTGCACCTGAAATGACTAGAAAACCAGTTTAATGTATGAAATGTCCAAATGAACCCTGAATAATTCCAATTCTAATACGACACACATACAATTGCATGTTCACTGCAGATAAAAGGTCTAGCAATTCAAACACCGTCCATTGCCGCTGTGACCCCATTTTGTAATTCAAATCAAGTAGATCCCACACAGTTTATTCTCACCAACTGTTTGAGATGTAGTACAAAATATCTTGGAGCACCGTCGATGTATAGTACGCCTATGGCTTATGCGCATAGGTGCGTTGACTACAGTCCACAGCCGGCGTGTCAAGCACACTAGCTCGCTCCCCCAAAACTCCCGCCTCTCCATCCCTCTCTGCTTCGGTCCCTTGATTCAAATTTTCAGTAGCCCTGCATTTTACTCCCGCCTCTGCATCCCTCGCAATCTCAAAAATATCTGCTCGTCCTTGATCCAAATTTTCTGTGCCCCCGCCTTGTTACTCCCGCTTAGTAAAATTTTCAGTTGCCGCAATATTTCCTCAAACACAACCTCCGCTCACACAGACACACACAACCCTCGAAACCATTGGTAGGTCGCTGCTATCACCGGCGCCTCCATCCTCAACCTCTGCATGTGTGCCGAGGAGCTTGAGTAGCCAATGGACAAAAAGAGGTTTATCGCCGCCTTTTCGCCCAATGCCGGTGAGGTGGCCGTCGAGGTGTTCACGTCGTCCTCCGCGGGCCTGATCCGCCATAGCCGGTCCCCCGATCCGCCCGCTGTTGCGCCCCTACGCTGGTTGGAGGACTTCCCCGTCCTCCCCTGGACCCGGGAGCCGGCGAAGTCCTACCTAGGGGTCCGGCAGCAGTGGTGGGGGACATGGGTCGTCGAGATTACAGATCGAGAGACCCACATCCGCCGGTGGCTCGGTAGCTTCCACACGGCCGAGCTCGCGGCCATGGAGTATGACCGCTGGCAGATCCGCCACCACGGTGCGGCGGCTAGGCTCAATTTCCCCTTTGGCACACGTCTGGTCCACCTCATTCCGCCGGAGCTAGGGGTGGTGAGCTCGGCTATGGCGTGGGAGGACCGTGAGGCGTGGGAGAGTCTCAAGGCCGAGGCCGCAGACGAGGCCTGCATGAAAGAGCTCCGCCGAAAGCACCCGAAGCTCGTGGAGGCAGAGCGGGCATCTTTGCTGGCGCGAGGGCGGCGAGGTTATCGCGCTCTCCTTTGATGACGAGGTCGAAGGCGGCGAGGATGGCGGCGCGGAGGGCGTCGAGGTTATCACGCTCTCCTCTAATGACGAGGTCAAAGGCGGCGGCGACGGTGGTGCGGAGGGCGTCGAGGAGGGCCCCCAGGACGAGGAGATAGATGTCGACGAGTGGAGGAGTGCCTTCCCCAACGACCCCGACGATGGTACTGGCCCGGACCCGGCTCGCGGCACATCGTACATGACGAGGAAGGATTGGGTCGACCTGCACTTTGACCGAAAGTAGTTTAGCTTAGTTTAAATTTATGTTTTATGTTCGGTTATGCAAAACTATCTATGTTTATGTTTGAATGCATGCTACTTTCAGTTGTACCTGCTTTGAACTTGATCAAATTGAAGTTTACAACCTTAAGTTTTGGGGATCGACTAGAAACGGCCAAAAATTGCTGGAGTATATGATTTGTTTATTTCCACTAAGGGTTTTATTCCACTAAGGGTTTTATTCCTTTAACTTTTTAAGGATCGCCTAGAGATGTCTTTATGATTTGTTTATTTCAGTTCTTCACAATGTGATGCTCTATATGTGCAACTATTTGCTGTGCAGTTCAATTTCATTAATAACAGTTTCAACAATACCACTATGAATTACGATATTTGGTTGTTGTTAAGGATATTGCAGTTAACATGCCTTTTCGTTTTTTAATTGTTGTTTTGCAACATGCATTGTATTGAATGACTAAATATGCAATCCCAGGCTACATAGCAACAAGGAAGAGTGTTACCTTAATGTTCTGATGATGTCTAGATATACATGTAATAAAATCTTATATAATGGGATGGATGGAACGTTGTACTACATCATTTTTCAATTGTTGTTTATCTTCTAATATTAACTTGGTGCTTTTAGGTACATATATCATTGCCAAAGATCCACAGTTCGACCCTTTCTGCGCATGGGGCAATGAGATATTCATGAACCAGCATCAAGTGAGGAAACTGATAAAGATTGTTACTAAAATGGGTCAAAAGATGTCAATCGAACTATTTGTTTACACTTTATGCAAGACAATAGTGAACTACAGGATGGTAAGTAAGAACCATGTAGCCTTCTTTTTACTGTCAGTAATGAGTTGTGTTAGATGACAATATCTGAATCTTTTTTCTTTTGCAGTGGATCCTGAAGCAGTTTACTCAAGATTACCTCTCAAACTAAATGATTGGCGGTCGGCCATCACAAGGGGTTGGACTAGAGTCCTGCATGCCTTCTGCATCCAGGAGAGCACAATAGGGCCATTCCGTTTCACCTTGTTCAACAACTGGAATGTCTGTCGCCTCTTTCTTTACCATCTGTAATAGTACAAGTATAGAACCCTGGTACATCATTCTTTATTTGGTGCTTCTGTAATTCTTAAACATATGTACTTGTGAATCGAATAGTGCATTGGTTGTTTCAACCTGATGGATATGGATAAAGCTATAGCCTACTTTCAAGTTTAAATTAGGTACAATTTTAAATAGCAGCAATTAAATTAGGGCGAAATTACGTTGTGCAGGTCATTACGGCACACACGGTTGGTAAAACACAAACATTTGCGATATACACCATAATCCGAGACGGTTCATAGAGAGGAAACGTGTGCAAGCATGCACACAATTGCCGTTCGCAAAGCGTGTGTGATGTCAGACACTATCACATACGGTGTGTGAAAACTAAATGTGTGTGATTGTCTACCTATCGTACACGGTTTATAATCATGAACTATTTGTGATGCGCTAGGCATCGTAAATCTCCCGTGCCTGGAATCTGCCTGGAAAGATCCCGTGCCTAGAATCTGCCTGGTTTTAGGCAGAACCACATAACTCCAACTGCGATGGCAATGCGAGCACAAACGAGTAGCAAGGATGAAGCGTTTGGGATATTCGAGATATCAGAAACGGTTATATAGGGACAACTGTATGCATCAAGGCTCCCTATCCCCGATGGTTTCTGGGTCGTGTGGGAAGGACCCCCTATCGCCCACACTCACTTGGCGACGGTTCCAAATGTTTTCGCGGAAAGGGGTAAAAACCGTTTGTTTAGGACTGACGCACGCCAATGCATGATGCTTGCTGCTGCAGGGGTGGCAACCCCCACAGCTCGTCGTCGCACCATGCGTGTGCACGGGCGAATTGGGAACAAGGAAGTTCTGATCCTTATTGATTCATGCACCAACTGTTCCTTTGTGGACGCTTCTGTGGTACAAGAATTACACCTAGAGGCAAAGGAGGTACTCGCCACTACCTATGTGATTGCAGGCAGATGCACTTTTACTAGTTCTCATGTTGTATCACCATTGGTCTGGTGGACTCAAGGGCATACATTTCATCAAGAAGTTAAGGTGCTACCCCTTGGTTGTTATGATCTGATCATCGGAGCTGACTGGTTAGAAGAGCACAACCCTATGTGGGTACATTGGCGCAAAAGACGGATGGAGTTCACACATGAGGGCGCAGAATTTGTCTGTTGGGAATCCAAGATCAACAACCAAAGTGCAAGCAAATTTCTTCCAGGAAATTAAAGGGACTTCTCCAGCGCGGTGCTGTTCAGCAGGTCGTTCGAATACAACCAGTGCATCAGGAGCAGGACTTGTGTTCTCTCCAGTCTGCCCCTGCAACTGATACACCCTTGCTCACAGAAGTTCAAGAGGTGCTGCAAGAGTTTCAGGAATTATTCTGCCCGCCAATGTTGCTCCCGCCCAGACGTGCACACGACCACAAAAATCCCTTGGTGCCAGGAGCTCAGACATGCACACGACCACAAAAATCCCTTGGTGCCAGGAGCTCAGGGTGTCAGTGCACACCCATATCGTTATACCCCTCTGTTGGGGATATGACTATTTGTGTAAGCCGCCCAGGAGGTGCCGGGTTATGCAAAGAGAGGCTCATCGGAAGCCCAAGACCAAGGCATGAAGATGGCGGTTCACCAAAAGGCCTAAAGGCCCACAGGCGACTCTGAGGCCCGTAGTGATAAACCGCCATAATGACGTGACTTGTATTGTAAGGCAGGATTAACTAGTCACCGAGCCGGACACTGTTTATGAGCCGGCCGGGACTCTGTATGCCGCAGGGCGTCAACCCGTGTATATAAGGGGACGACCCGCCGGCGGCTTAGGAAAAGAAACAACTCCTCAAGAGCCAGGCATAGCATATCTCACTCCCTGGTCATCGAAACCTCAAGCAATACCAATCCAACTAGACATAGGCCTCCCTTCACCGCAAGGGGCTGAACTAGTATAAACCTCGCGTGTCCTTTGTACCGATTAACCCCTTTAAGCTTCCTAGTTGCGATGGCTCCACGACTAAGTCCTTCCAAGAGGACATCTGCCGTGACAATTCCACGACAGTTGGCGCCCACCGTGGGGCCAGCGCATGGTGGATTTGAGTTCTTGAAGGGCAGCTTCGAAGGGCTCAAGGGATACGCAGTTGGCCGGATGACCAAGAGTCGTCGCGGCAAGATCTACATCGACGACGAAGGCTGGGGCCCCGACGCCGACTCAATTGAGTACGGGTTCCGGGTCCCCTTTGGCGGAATTCACGTTTTCATCGGCCGGATTGGTGAGCCGGGCCCTGAGCCGGACAACTGCACCGACCTCGTCGAGACGGCTCAGCGTGCGAGACCCGCCCGAGCTCAACTCGTCATGAAGCGTGCCTTTGTGGTTGCATTCACAGAGGTGAACTTTCTGAAGGATCTAAATATGATGGTGAGCGGCCGTCCTCTCTGACGGTGATTCGTCCGCCGGCTCAACAGATTCACTGTATCAAGTTCAAGATGGTGTGCTTGGGGGCTGTTCCGATGGCAGCACTATTCCGGACCCCTCAGAGTCGCCAAACTGGGCAGGAGTCTTCATGGATGGCACTCAACCCGGCCAAAATTCTACGGCCTCAGCGGCGATAACGTCCGGGTTAGGAGCAGCTGGGGCAGGAGGCCCTGTGCGCTCACCGGCTCAGGTGCTGATGGATCTCATGGATAAACTTACGGCCCTGTTAACTGCTACAATCATCCCTGTGAACCAATCTGAGCATGAGGCGGAGGTGGCACGGGTTCGTGAGGAGATCGCCCAGGCCAAAGAAACCTTAGCAACTGAAGATACTAGATTAGCCACAGAGCGGGTGGCTTTGGACGTACGGGCGCAGCAACTTCAGGCAGAGGCTTTTCAGCTCACGATGAGCCTGAACGCATCTAATGAGGTAATGAGGAGGAGACATCAGAAAACTCAGTCCCGTCTACCTCAGATTTATGATCCTCGGAATATCTTTGCTACACCCGGAGCCGGCCCAAGTAACTCGCCAGGTGCAAATCAGTTCATGACATCCGGAGCAGGAGGCCCGGTCAGCCTCAGGTGACGGCGCCTCGTCACGACAATATGGCACCGCCCCGTTACGTACCGATACCACCGGGTCACTTCTCCAACCCCATGGAGAATTTAATCGCAGCATCAGCACGATTGGTGGCTCTCCCAATGGATGGTGATGATCCGATAGCAGTGGAGACCCGGAGGATCAGAGAACTTGTCCAGACGGCTCTGGCCTAGCAAGAGACTTATTCTTACAGCCGGGACAGGATTCATTCAACTCCTCCACCCTGGTTAGCTCCGCCTCGTCAAAACTGGAGCCCGAGTTACAGCAGACACATGGAGTCGGAGGCCCTGTCAAGCAACGCGCAGCGACGGAACCAGCCCGGTGGATATAACCCGGTGCAGGATCGGATACGTCAGGAGGACGAACGGGCGGCTCAGCTAGCAGATCAGCAGGACTTGTCGGCTTATCCGACGACTTCTGTGGAGGCGGGAGTTGCTACTAGAACCGGAGGAGTTCCTTGTCTGGTACCGGCTCTACGTAATGTACGTCTGCCCAAGGATTTCAAGGGACCTCGAAAGGTGCCGAATTATACGGCCGATTTATAGCCTGGGGCGTGGATTGGAAGTTACGAGATGGCCATGGAGCTACTGGAGGTTAGTGATGAAGCGATGGCCAAATACTTCACCATGATGTTGGACGGAACGACCCGTTCTTGGTTAAAGGGTTTGCCACCCAATTCCATTAGTTCATGGGCAGAGCTAAAGGCCCGTTTCATCCAGAACTTCAAAGACACTTGCAAGCAGTCTATGTCAATTGTGGACTTAACAAATTGTAAGCAGGAGGAAGGTGAATCTACGACTCATTGGGTGCGCCGGGTCAAAGATATAATACATTCGTCTGACAAGATGGATGCCGGCTCAGCAGTTCTCATGCTGGAGAAGAATTGCCGCTTTGAGCCTCTGAGACAGAACCTGGGGCACCTTAAGCGTGATTGGAACGATATGGGGACGCTGATGGCGGCTTTAGTCAAGTATGCCGATTCTGATAGTACCAAGGATCCCGCGTCTGATGAGGAAAACACAGGGAAGGGAAAGAAGAACGGTAATGGAAAGGGTCAGCAGCATAACCCGGCGAATCAAGGAGGCAACAAGCGTAAGGAGGATGGCAACCCGGAATTTGTGGCCAATGCACAGGGTAACAATCAGAAGCGCAAGGGAAAACCACCTCGGTTTGGCGGGTCAGGTCCATCTCTTGAACAGTTACTCAATGAGCCTTGTCCAAAACACGACACCTGGGAACGGCCGGCGACTCACTTATGGAAGGATTGCGCAATCATGAAGGCGTTCAAGAATTCTAATACATTTGATGGCAATCAAGGCCCAGGCGGCGGCTCAGGAGGTGGCGGCTTTCATGGCCCGGGCGGCGGTTCAGGGTCCGGTTTTCAGGGAAACCAGGGTGGTTATAACCTGCAGCAGTCTGGTCAAGGAGGTCAACAGCAGCAGCAGTCGGGTTATCAGGGCCATCCAAAGCAGCTAAATAGTGGGCAGTATCACGTGTTCACCACCAGTTTGTGTAAGCGTGATCAAAAAATTCACACGAGGGCTGTAAACTCTGTTGAGCCGGCAGTCCCTCGTTACTTAAGGTGGTCGGAACAGCCCATTATCTGGAGTAGGGAGGATCACCCTCCCCGGGGTTGATAATCCGAGTCAGTTAGCACTGGTGGTGGCACTGCAGGTCGGTGGTTATAAATTTACTAAGGTGCTCATGGATGGAGGTAGCAACATCAACATCCTCTATTACGAGACCTTTCGGCGCATGGGCTTAACTGACAAGAATTTAAAGACTTCCAACACCGTCTTCCATGGAGTGGTGCCGGGTAAGTCGGCGTATCCTGTGGGTAAGATTGAGGTAGAGGTGGCTTTTGGAGACAAGCATGATTCTAGGGCTGAAAGGTTAACTTTTGAGGTGGTCAAGATCAAGAGTCCATATCACGCTTTGTTCGGGCGGCCGGCTTATGCCAAGTTCATGGCGCAGCCGTGTTATGTTTATTTACAGCTCAAGATGCCGGGTTACAAGGGTACCATCACTGTGCATGGAAGCCGAAAGGTGGCCCTGGAGTGCGAACAAGGCAATGCGGCTTATGCCGAGTCTGTCTGTGCAGCAGAGGAGCTCAAATTTTATCAAGATAATGTTGACCCGGCGGATATGACCTCCCTCAAGAAGCAGACTACGGAACATGACCCGGCCATGAAGTTTAAATCGGCTGCAGAGACTAAGCTTGTTGACTTTACTCCAGGTGATTCGTCTAAACAATTCACGATCAGTGCCAACTTGGATCCTAAATAGGAAAGCACGCTCATCGAGTTCATCCGTGAGAACCGGGACATCTTTGCATGGAAGCCTTCTGACATGCCGGGTGTACCGAGAGGACTCGCTGAGCACACTCTTAATATTGATCCGAAGTATAAGCCGGTCAGGCAGTTTCTGCAGCGATTCAATGAGGAACGACGAAAAGCTATAGGAGAGGAGGTCGCCCGGCTCTTGGCGGCTGGGTTCATTGTCGAAGTTTTTCACCCAGAGTGGTTGGCTAACCCGGTGCTCGTGCTCAAGAAAAACGGCACCTGGCGGACGTGTGTGGATTACACGGACTTAAATAAGGTTTGTCCGGCTAATCCTTTCGCTCTCCCCCGTATTGATCAAATCATTGATGCTACGACGGGTTGTGCGCGTTTGAGCTTTTTGGATGCTTACTCTGGTTATCATCAGATCAAGATGGCAGTTAAGGACCAGGAGAAGACGGCTTTCATCACTCCGTTTGGAGCCTTCTGCTATGTGTCTATGCCTTTTGGGCTCAAGAGTGCCCAGGCGACTTATCAACGGTGTGTACAGAATTGTCTCCACAATCAGATCGGGCGCAATGTTCATGCTTATGTGGATGACATAGTGGTAAAATCCAGAGAGACGGAAACCTTGATACCTGATCTCAGAGAAACCTTTGATAATCTCCGGGTTTACAAAATGATGCTTAACCCGGAGAAGTGTGTATTTGGTGTGCCCGCAGGCAAGCTCTTGGGATTCTTGGTCTCAAAGAAGGGCATCGAGGCTAATCCGGAGAAGATTAAGGCAATCACTTCTTTGGCTAAACCGGCATGTATCAATGATGTTCAGCGACTGGCGGGTCGTGTGGCTGCTTTAAGCCGTTTCATAAGACGGCTAGGTGAGAAGGCCCTACCGTTGTACCAACTAATGAAGAAGGCAGACACCTTTGTCTGGAGTGATGCTGCTAATGCCGGTTTTGAGGATTTGAAGAGGCAGTTATCCGGGCCGCCGGTTCTTGCATCTCCCATTGACAAAGAGCCTTTGCCGTTATATGTGGCTACTAATTCACGAGCTGTCAGCGTTGCAATTGTGGTGGAACGCAAGGAGGCTGGTAAAGAGCATCCGGTTCAGCGGCCGGTTTATTATGTCAGTGAGGTGCTCATCGAGTCAAAGCAAAGGTATCCTCATTGGCAGAAGCTGGTTTACGGGGTGTTCATGGCAAGCCGGAAGCTAAAACAGTACTTCCAAGGTCATCCTATCACGGTGGTGAGTTCTGCCCCTTTGGGAGACATTATCCAGAACAGAGAGGCCACAGGACGAGTCGCCAAGTGGGCCATTGAGCTCGGGCCTCATGGTTTGAAGTATGTGCCACGTGCTGCCATTAAATCTCAAGCCTTGGTGGATTTTATCAATGACTGGACAGAGCTACAGACACCTGAGGAGAAGCCCGATAACACATATTGGACCATTCACTTTGATGGGTCCAGACAGTTGGAAGGCTCGGGGGACGGAGTCGTATTAGCTTCCCCTCGAGGTGACAAATTCTGTTATGTGATCTGGCTTATGTTTCCTTGTACTAACAATGCAGCTGAGTACGAGGCCTTACTCCATGGTCTCCGGATGGCCAAAGAGATGAACTTGAGCTGGGTAAGGTGCTTAGGAGACTCAGACCTCGTGGCTCAACAGGTGTCAGGCAAGTGGGACTCTAAAGATCCCCTTATGGCGGCTTACCGTCGTGAAGTTGATGCTGTGGCTGGACACTTCAAAGGTTATGTGGTGGAACACATTGATCGAAGGAAGAATGAGGCGGCGGATGCTTAAGCCGGCTGGGATCTCAGCGTAAGCCGGTGCCGCCTAACACCTTTCTTGATGTTTTGCATAACCCTTCTGTTAAGTTGCCTACAGAGGAAGATCTGGCAATACCAGACCCGGAGGCACAACTGGTGGCGGCTCTCCACGTTATCTCGGATTGGACAGTGCCTTATTTGGCTTACATGACACGGGAGAGTTGCCTGAAGATGAGAGTTTGGCAAGACAAATCGTCCGGCGGTCCAAGTCCATGACAATTATTAATGGCGAGTTACATCACTGTAGCGTCACTGGAGCGTTTCAACGTTGCGTGTCACCTGCGGAGGGTCAGGAGATCCTTCGTGAGATTCATGAAGGCTATTGTGGTCATCATGCTGGCTCAAAATCTCTTGTGGCCAAAGCTTTCCGTCATGGGTTTTATTGGCTGACGGCTCATGCTGATGCAGAAGATCTGGTCAGTAAATGTGACGGATGTCAGAAGTTCTCACGACGAGCCCATGTGCCGGCTCAAGAATTAAGGATGATTCCAATTACTTGGCCGTTCGCAGTCTGGGGGCTTGACATGGTCGGGCCTTTCAAAAGGTCTAAGGATAAAAAGACGCACCTCTTGGTAGTGGTTGACAAGTTTACAAAGTGGGTTGAGGCGGAGCCAGTCAGTAAGTGTGATGCAGCCACGGCGGTCCAGTTCATGAAAAAGGTGATTTTCCGCTTTGGTTTTCCACACAGCATCATAACTTGTAATGACACTAACCTTTCTAAAGGAGCTATGGAAGAGTTCTGTAAACGAGAGCATATCCGGCTTGACGTTTCGGCTATGGCTCATCCTCAATCCAATGGTCAAGCAGAACGAGCTAATCAAGAGATCTTGAAGGGTATCAAGCCCCGGCTCTTGGTCCCTTTGCAGCGGACGCCGGGTTGTTGGGTGGAGGAGTTATCTTCTGTACTTTGGAGCATCAATACCACACCTAACAGATCTATGGGTTACACGCCTTTCTTTATGGTGTATGGAGCAGAGGCGGTCCTGCCAAGTGACATCCGTCATGATTCACCCCGTGTGGCGGCTTATGTTGAGGCGGACAACGAAAAAGCTCGGCAAGATGCACTGGACCTGTTGGATGAAGAACGATACTTGGCAATAGCCCGCTCGGCGATTTACCAGCAAGACCTGCGCCGCTACCACAGCCGCTGGGTTAGGTCCAAAACCTTTCAAGAAGGCGAGTTAGTGCTCCGACTCATCCAGGATCAATCTGACATGCACAAGTTATCCCCTCCTTGGGAAGGACCCTTTGTGGTCAGTAAGAATCTGAACAACGGATCATATTACCTTATCGATGTTCGAGAGCACAAAGACTCACGTAAGTCGGAGGAGGAGACCCGCCGGCCGTGGAATATCGCTCATCTTCAGCCTTACTATACTTGAGCCACCGGCTCTAATGTGTATATATTTCTACTATGTATATATTACATAAAGCAATAAAGCAGGACCTCTGTCCTTTTTTCCACCCCAAAAAAGGTTTATGTGTTTTCTTTATCAGGTGGTGAAGATAACCAAGAGGGAGCGGGTCACATCTGAATCCGGCTTTCCTTTGGCCCGGCTTATGATCATATCTGAATCTAGCCATGATCACCTGGGGGCTTCCTGTTCAAACATAGGTCGTATACGAACCAAAGAGAACATAGCTGTCGATACCCACTTGATCGGCATACTACCAAACTCACTTGGGGGCTTCTTTGTCATATTTGAATCATAGCTTAACCCCTTTTAGGTCTGACGTGGATCGTATTCGAATCAGCGTCATTAAACAACTCTTATAGTCACTTGGGGGCTTCCTGTTCAAACATAGGTCGTATTCGAACCAAAGAGAACATAGCTATCGATACCCACTTGATTGGCATCGCCACAGCCACTGGGGGCTATATGATCGCATCTGAATCTTAGCTCAACCCCTTTGGAACGGTTCACTGATCGTATTCGAATCAGAAGCCTTTGAAATTTGTTTATTATCCATCATATTTTATAAGTATCAGTATTTGATTATATTGAGATCCTCTTCAAAATACCATAGAGTGGATCACAACCCTTTGGGTGAATACTGGTTACTCCGGGTTACTAAATACCAGGTGGACCTTTAGATATCAATCATCAGGAGTTAAATTTACTCTCAGAAGTAACCATAAGCATCACAGGTATATCATTATGATTACATCTACTAAGTTTAATCATAAGTTGGTTTTCCTGTAACACTCCGGGTTATCAGAAGCTTATGTAACTCTCAATGCGATAAGTCGCCAAGAGATTTTGTTTATCTTCTGTGCAGGGCAATGCAAGACATTTCTGCAAGGATATAACAAATTCATATAAACTATGAAGTGCATAATAATGGCGGCTTATGCAAGTCTTAAGGGCCATAAGCATGCGCGAAGGCATGACAAACTCAGAGTATTTTCGGCTCTATTACAAGACTCCCCGAGTCTGAATGATGAGGCATTATTTTTTCTACAAGACATACGCAGGTGATGCCTTGCAATTTACTCTTGGGGTTGACTTGAAGCTTCCGGGTTATCCTTCTCCGCCTCTTCGCCAGTTGCCTTGTCCTGGAAGAATGATGATGCCCGGTCAATGCCACTCAAGGCTTCAAACTCAACTTCGTCATCTATTAAACCGGTTGGGTCTACTTCAGGGGCAAAGGTATGCTTACGAATTGGAGGGATCAGGCTGACATCATCGTAATGCGGCGTGGGGATTCTCAGATTCTCCTTATCATAACCCGGCTGTTACTTGGAGAGGTCAGTATCGTTCCCAATTTGAGTGGCCACAGGGCGTATGTCCCTCACGCAGCTGGTGAAGTCTTTTTGATCAAATGGAGTGCCATCCTCCTTTAAACTTGGATACCCAAGAGCGATGTCGGCCGGGTCTAGCTCTGGTAACCAGGCTTTGGCCCGGCTCAAGGCGGCTATGGCTCCGGCTCTTGCTTGGGCCCGTCTCAACTCTTGAATCCGCTGGGGGAGTACAGCAAGCCGTCGTAACACATCTTGCAAGAGGTGGGGCACATCATTTGATAAGGCCACAACAGCCAAAGCACGTTGTGACCCGGTGTACAGTTGTTCCACCAGAGTATAGACGGCTTTCAGTTTGATTACCATGTCCTGCTTGAGAGTTGTGCTCCTGGGGCCTGTGTTGTTAAACAAAGGGTAAGCCGGAAGCAATAATTAGCTTAGTCATCAAAGAAAGGATGACAGTATTTGAGGTTCATACAAAGAAACGTACCGAAGATTGCTGAGACCATTCGGGATATCTGATGCTTCAAGCCGGACAGCTCAGTGTTTGCCTTTGCAAGGGATGTTTCGGCTATCTCAGCCCGGGTCACCAGAGAGGCCTTCTCATCAGCCCAGGTTTTCTTCTCCGACTCAAAATCCTTCTTCAACTTCTCTTGTTCAGAGACGCTGAGTTCAAACTTGGAGTTGGCCTTTTGTATTTCAAGTTCCTGGGCTGCTAGGCGGCTCTTCAGGTCTGCAAGTTCTGACTCAAATTGACTTATGATGGCCTGCATTGCACCGGATAAAGTCAAGATTATGGTAAATAATGTTAAGTCCCAAGCACTTTGCAAGCAAAGAGACTTGGCACTTGGGGGCTAATGTATACCTAAGCTTTCTAGATTATTAAGCCGGTCCTGAATATTAAGTCCCAAATACTTTGCAAGCAAAGATACTTGGCACTTGGGGACTAATGTGTATCGCAAGTTAAAAGGTATTGTGTTACATCCGGTTTAAGTATTTTTTTCTTTAAGCCGGACAAGCAACTCTAACAGTTTTTCTAAGTCTACAATATATTTCCTAATAAGCAATAGACTTGGGGGCTGGTACAGTAAGTATGATTGACAGTAAGGAAGCGTAAGTCATACCTCAGATTTTTGTTGTATTTGTTTCACCATGTCAATTTCCAGGTCACGGCTATTATGCACCTGGTTGATATAACCCGAGACGATCTCTCCAATACTCAAAGGAGTATAGTCAGTGATGTCCGTTTTGGCTTTACAGCGTTCCAATAACTCCTCTTTTGCAGAACATCTGGCAAGAAATGTGGGTTGGGCCGGCTCAACAAACTGAGTCTTGAGTATTTCCACTTCTGGATCAATCGTCCTGGCCGGGCTAGGTGCTTCCGGGTTAACAGAACCAACCAGAAGATCTTCAGTAGGCGGATTAGAAGTTGGTACCGCAGTATCCTGAGCCGGTTCAGGCGGTGGCTGATGTGTGGGAGAGCCGGGAGCAGCTGTGCCCAGTTCCTGTTCAGTTACCACAGGGTCTTGGGCCGGATGGTCTTTCTTCATTTTTTTCCTGGGCTTCACTTGCATGCTGTGGGTAAAGCAGAGAAATGAGTAAAGGAACATGAAGAAGAAAAAACATAAGGTAAATAAATTGATATTACCCAGGAGCAGTCTTAAAAGCCGGCATGTTTGACTGCATGGACTCGCCGGATGAAGGAGAGGTATCCTGGTAATTGGAGTCAGATGAATCGAGAGGTTTTTGGATTAGACCCGCCAAAGGTAAGAAAGGGTATAAGTCAGAGATAACCTCAGTCCGACGCTTCCGGGTTGTGTCACGCAAGCCGGAGGAGAGCTCCGCATCCTTGCTGGTCCGGGTCTGCCTCCGGCTTTTAAATTGCTGTTGCTTCAAAAGAAAGTCAGGATCTTGGTAAGCCAAAGGGTGTGAAAATCTTACTTTCCGGGTTACTCTTCGAATTTTCTGACGCGGCCGAAGCTCGGAGTCAGAGGAAATTATAGTTACCTCTTCCTCGACGGGTTGGCTGTTGCCCGTGTCTTCCTGAAAGGAGAATAATGTTAGTAAGGTAAGGATAAAAGAGTAAGGGAAGTCGAGAGGTTACCTCTTCTTCGTTATCATTAGAGTCATCGAGCTGGAACATCTCGGAAGAACTTGGTTTTCTTTTCTTTGAAGCAGAAGGCCTGGTGGTTCTTTTTTCGGTCCTCTTTGCCGCCCGGGCTTGTTTGGCCGTCTCATGATCATACGGGACTTTCCAGAACTTGTCGTTTGCCTGTAAAGAGTTGTAAGGGGGTATGAGTAAAAATAAGGTAAACATGATGAAAGGTGATCATTGAGGTTGATGACTTACTGCGGGGGGGGGGGGGGGGGGTTGTTCTTACAAAAGGGGAGTAAGCTGAAGGTATTATCCACCACAGTCCCTTCCTTCAATAGTGACTGGATCATAGCCTCGATTGTATCATCTGGTAAATCGTCAGGGCTGTGATGCAACGGGTCATCCTTTTCCCCTGAGTAAGTACACATTAAGCCGGGTCGGCGGCTTAACGGAATCACCCGCCAGGTAATCCAGGTCCGGGCCAAATCAATGCCGTCCAAACCATTGCCCAAAAGAGCCCTAATCTTCTTTATGGTAGGGGCAAGTGGAATACGTTCAGCAGGAGATAATTTGTCAGCCAATGGGTGGTTGGACTCCAAGCGTAGAGCGTGAAAGCCGGGTAGCGGGTTCTCACCAATCAGAGAGGTATCTTGGCAGTAGAACCATGTCTGGTTCCACTCCTTCGGATGGCTTTGCAATTCTGCATAAGGGAAAAGACAGTCTCTTCGCCGATGGATTGAAATACCACTGAGTTCCAGACTGGGCCCATTGGCACGTTCATTTTGTCGGTTCAAATAAAACAACTCTCTGAACAAGGTCAAACTTGGCTCTTCTCCAAGGTACACTTCACAAAACACTTGGAAGTTACAGAGATTTGACACGGAGTTGGGCCCAATGTCTTGAGGCCGTAGATCGAAGAAATTCAGAACATCCCTGAAGAATTTTGAACCGGGAGGAGCAAATCCCCGGCTCATGTGATCAGTGAAAATAATCACCTCCCCTTCCTTGGGTTGAGGTTTTTCTTCAGACGAGTCAGGAGCACGATAAGACATAACATCCTTCTTGGGCAGATGACCAACAACAACAAAACAACAACAACAACAAAGCCTTTAGTCCCAAACAAGTTGGGGTAGGCTAGAGGTGAAACCCATAAGATCTCGCAGCCAACTCATGGCTCTGGCACATGGATAGCAAGCTTCCACGCACCCCTGTCCATAGCTAGCTCTTTGGTGATACTCCAATCCTTCATGTCTCTCTTAACGGACTCCTCCCATGTCAAATTCGGTCTACCCCGCCCTCTCTTAACATTCTCCGCACGCTTTAGCCGTCCGCTATGCACTGGAGCTTCTGGAGGCCTGCGCTGAATATGCCCAAACCATCTCAGGCGATGTTGGACAAGCTTCTCCTCAATTGGTGCTACCCCAACTCTATCTCTTATATCATCATTCCGGACTCGATCCTTCCTCGTGTGGCCACACATCCATCTCAACATACGCATCTCCGCCACACCTAACTGTTGAACATGTCGCCTTTTAGTCGGCCAACACTCCGCGCCATACAACATTGCGGGTCGAACCGCCGTCCTGTAGAACTTGCCTTTTAGCTTTTGTGGCACTCTCTTGTCACAGAGAATGCCAGAAGCTTGGCACCACTTCATCCATCCGGCTTTGATTCGATGGTTCACATCTTCATCAATACCCCCATCCTCCTGCAACATTGACCCCAAATACCGAAAGGTGTCCTTCCGAGGTACCACCTGGCCATCAAGGCTAACCTCCTCCTCCTCACACCTAGTAGTACTGAAACCGCACATCTCGGTTTTAGTTCTACTAAGCCTAAACCCTTTCGATTCCAAGGTTTGTCTCCATAACTCTTAACTTCCTATTTACCCCCGTCCGACTATCGTCAACTAGCACCACATCATCCGCAAAGAGCATACACCATGGGATATCTCCTTGTATATCCCTTGTGACCTCATCCATCACCAATGCAAAAAGATAAGGGCTCAAAACTGACCCCTGATGCAGTCCTATCTTAATCGGGAAGTCACTGGTGTCGACATCACTTGTTCGAACACTTGTCACAACATTATCGTACATGTCCTTGATGAGGGTAATGTACTTTGCTGGGACTTTGTGTTTCTCCAAGGCCCACCACATGACATTTCGCGGTATCTTATCATAGGCCTTCTCCAAGTCAATGAACACCATATGCAAGTCCTTCTTTTGCTCCCTATATCTCTCCATAAGTTGTTGTACCAAGAAAATGGCTTCCATGGTCGACCTCCCAGGCATGAAACCAAACTGATTGTTGGTCACGCTTGTCATTCTTCTTAAGCGGTGCTCAATGACTCTCTCCCATAGCTTCATTGTATGGCTCATCAGCTTAATTCCACGGTAATTAGTACAACTCTGAACATCCCCCTTGTTCTTGAAGATTGGTACTAATATACTCCGTCTCCATTCTTCTGGCATCTTGTTTGCCCGAAAAATGAGGTTGAAAAGCTTGGTTAGCCATACTATCGCTATGTCCCCGAGACCTTTCCACACCTCAATGGTGATACAATCAGGGCCCATCGCCTTGCCTCCTTTCATCCTTTTTAAGGCCTCCTTCACCTCAGACTCCTGGATTCGCCACACAAAACGCATGCTGGTCTCATCAAAGGAGTCGTCTAGTTTAATGGTAGAACTCTCATTCTCCCCATTGAACAGCTTGTCGAAATACTCCCGCCATCTATGCTTAATCTCCTCGTCCTTCACCAAGAGTTGGCCTGCTCCGTCCTTGATGCATTTGACTTGGCCAATATCCCTCGTCTTCCTCTCTCGGATCTTGGCCATCTTATAGATGTCCCTTTCACCTTCCTTCGTGCCTAACCGTTGGTAGAGGTCCTCATATGCCCGACCCCTTGCTTCACCAACAGCTCACTTTGCGGCCTTCTTCGCCATCTTGTACTTCTCTATGTTGTCTTCACTCCTATCCAGGTATAGGCGTTTGAAGCAATCTTTCTTCTCTTTAATCGCCTTTTGGACATCATCATTCCACCACCAGGTATCCTTATCTTCGCTTCTCCTTCCCCTGGACACTCCAAACTCCTCCGAGGCCACCTTACGAATGCAAGTCTCCATCTTCATCCACACATTGTCCGCATCCCCTCCTTCCTCCCAAGGGCCCTCCTTAATGACCCTCTCCTTGAACACCTGAGCTACCTCCCCCTTGAGCTTCCACCACTTTATTCTAGTGACTTTGGCACGCTTATCCCGCTGGAGACGAATCCGGAAGCGGACGTCAGCAACCACCAGCTTATGCTGGGGTACAACACTCTCTCCAGGTATCACCTTATAGTCTAGGCACGCATGCCTATCTTCTCTTCTCGAGAGGATGAAATCAATCTGGCTAGAGTGTTGGCCACTACTAAAAGTCACCAGATGTGATTCTCTCTTTCTAAAGAGGGTGTTAGCTACAATCATGTTGTAGGCTAGAGCAAAGCTTAAGACATCTTCTCCTTCTTGATTCCTGATGCCATAGCCAAAGCCCCCATGCGCCCCTTCAAAACCTGTGTTAGATGTACCCACGTGGCCATTGAGGTCTCCTCCTATGAAGAGTTTCTCACCAATCGGTACACTCCTAACCATGTCTTCCAGGCCTTCCCAGAACTCCCTCTTGGTGTTCTCATTGTGGCCTACTTGCGGGGCATACGCGCTAATAACATTGAGAACCAAGTCCTCAACTACCAGCTTGACCAGGATAATCCGGTCCCCACGTCTCTTGACGTCTACCACTCCATACTTGAGGCTCTTGTTGATCAAGATGCCTACGCCATTTCTGTTTGCAGCCGTCCCCGAGTACCACAGCTTGAAGCCGGTATCCTCCACCTCCTTCGCCTTCTGTCCTCTCCATTTGGTTTCTTGGACGCAAAGGATATCAACACCTCTCCTCACCGCCGCATCAACTAGCTCCCGAAGCTTCCCTGTCAGAGACCCTATGTTCCAGCTACCTAAGTGAATCCTCCTAGGCTCGGCTAGCTTCCTTACCCTTCGCACTCGTCGAGTCAAATGCGAAGACCCTTGCTCATTTTTCACTACATCTAGGCGCCGATGTAGCGCGCCACTAAGGATGCGACGACCCGATCCTCGCTCACTTGCCACCGTATCTGGATCAAGATACGGCGCGCCACTTGGGGGGTGACGGTCCGGCCCTTGCCCATTTTCCACCACACCCGGGTTCCGATGTGGCGCGTCGCTGAGAGGGTTACGCCCCAACGAAAATATTTTGGGTTTCATCTCCATAAGAATGGCTGAGTTTTTACGTTGGCTCGCCAAGCCTATCACAACCCTCCTCCTTTACCCGGGCTTGGGACCGGCTATGTTGAGACAACATAGGCGGAGTTTGGGCAGATGACCAGACTTTACAAAATCAGACAGTTTGCTCTCTGTGACAGTAGATGGGACCCAGTTACAGGTCACCGGAGGTTTGGGAGCTTTGGGTGCCATTGTGTAAATCGAAGCCTACAGCAAGATAAAAGAATTTTTCTGGTTTAATTATAACCCGGAGGAAGGCAATATGGAGTTATTCAGTATGGCGGCTTAAGAAGGGGCCTAATGACATATAGGAAACTATGTGATAATGTTTAACAGCTGCAGGCATTAAAGATGATTAAGATTTTCTTAAGTCGCCGGAAGCAAGCGGTGCTGACATCCGGTATTATCTTAAACCGGTTACACGAACTACTATGGCTGAAACAGAGTCAACAAACACAGTTTTTTGGCTAAGTATGGAACAAACAGGTTTCACAAGTTACGGCTATTATTTTGGATCAAATGGTCGTTCTAAAAAAGAAATTTTCTAGACCTAGAACTAGCACAGTTAAAGTTCATAGGCTCGAATGAAGCCTCTGTGCAACAGAAAGGGGTCTATTTGTAATTGGAAACGGATGCGAAAGAGCCACCGCAGCAGTTCTACACTATCTGAAGATCCAAAGGGGGCATTGGAGGTGAATACTGTCAAGGGTTTGGCTCAGGCGGTGATGAACGCCTACGAACTCGAAGAAGCCTTAATGTAGATCTAAAACAGGGAAGAAGGGAACTCACAGATGCAGACTGGCTGCGGAGGTCCGCCATTGTTTTTCTGGTCGGATTCAGGTTGATGCAGCGGCCGGAGTTGGCGAAGACGAAGAGCTCGGCGGCGGCGGAGCTCGAGCGACAGAGAGACAGCGAGCGGAGGAAGACGACCGAGAGGGGAGAATGAAAAAGACCTAAGTCGCATCTATTTATAAGGAGGGGCCAACCAAGACTGCGCGAAAAACGAGGGGACCAAAGCATCATTATCCAGCAGCCCCAATGCCTCGATTTTCGGGAGGGTCAGTAAAGGCAGAGATCCGTTGAAGATATGACGGATTAAAATATAAGTTTTATTGAAGATGACGTCACGATGATTTAACCCGGATCCAGATGATGATGTCACGGCGGGTTACAATTCTCCCACAAGACAAAAGACTAAAGGCCAAGTTCATAAGGTTTTCAAAGATTGACATGAACCGGTTCCAATCAATCTGGGGCCTAATGTTGGGGATATGACTATTTGTGTAAGCCGCCCAGGAGGGGCCGGGTTACGCAAAGAGAGGCTCATCGGAAGCCCAAGACCAAGGCATGAAGATGGCGGTTCACCAAAAGGCCTAAAGGCTCACAGGCGACTCTGAGGCCCGTAGTGATAAACCGCCATAATGACGTGACTTGTATTGTAAGGCAGGATTAACTAGTCACCGAGCCGGACACTGTTTATGAGCCGGCCGGGACTCTGTATGCCGCAAGGCGTCAACCCGTGTATATAAGGGGACGACCCGCCGGCGGCTTAGGAAAAGAAACAACTCCTCGAGAGCCAGGCATAGCGTATCTCGCTCCCTGGTCATCGAAACCTCAAGCAATACCAACCCAACTAGACGTAGGCCTTCCTTCACCGCAAGGGGCTGAACTAGTATAAACCTCGCGTGTCCTTTGTCCTGATTAACCCCTTTAAGCTTCCTAGTTGCGATGGCTCCATGACTAAGTCGTTCCAAGAGGACATCTGCCGTGACAATTCCACGACCAGTGCATCAGGAGCAGGACTTGTGTTCTCTCTAGTCTGCCCCTGCAACTGATACACCCTTGCTCACAGAAGTTCAAGAGGTGCTGCAAGAGTTTCAGGAATTATTCTGCCCGCCAATGATGCTCCCACCCAGACGTGCACACGACCACAAAAATCCCTTGGTGCCAGGAGCTCAGGCTGTCAGTGCACGCCCATATCGTTATACCCCACAATAGAAAGATGAGATTTAGAGGCAAATTAAAGAGATGCTCCACATCGGTATTATTCATACTAGTACCAGCTCGTTTGCTTCCCTAGTTCTGCTAGTTTGCAAAAAGGATGGAACATGGCATTTTTGCATTGATTATCGGCAGCTCAATGCAATCACACTTAAGAGCAAACACCCCATGCCTATAGTGGGCGAGTTGTTGGATGAACTTGCAGGGTCAGTCTGGTTTACAAAATTGGATTTGCTATCAGGCTACCATCAACTCCGAATTGCTGAAGGGGACGAATTCAAGACAGAATTTTGTACTCATCAAGGTCTTTATGAATTTTTGGTGGCGCCCTTTGGGGTGACAAGAGGTCCATTTTATTTCCAAGGATGGTTGCATGCTGTGTTGGAACCATTGTTGCGAAAAGGGGTGTTGGTCTTTATGGACGACATTTTGATCCACAACTCGACGTTGCAAGAGCATGTTAGCCAACTCCGTGCAGTTTTCCAAGTTCTAAAAGAGAACAAGGTGGTGATCAAATGGTCCAAGTGCGAGTTTGCTACCAAACAGATCAAATACCTGGGGCGTCGAATCAGTGGCGATGGCGTCGCTACGGATCCTGCCAAAATCGCAGCAGTCTAGTCTTGGCCTACACCAACAAACACCAGGACCTTGCGTGGATTTCTCGGTTTGACAGGATACTACCGGTAATTCATCCAACACTAGGGGGCATGATAAGCAAACCATTAACTGCACTCCTCTCAAGGGAGTGTTGTTCCAGTGGACCCCAGATGCAGATAAGGCCTTTCAATTGTTGAAATCTGCAATGGCACAAGCTCTGGTTCTGGCCCTTCCCAATTTTCATGATACCTTTGTTCTGGAGACGGATGCGTGTAACACAGGGATTGGGGCAGTATTGATGCAGCGAGGGCACCCTATGGCTTACCTTAGTCGAGCACTTTGCAAAAAATCAAGGCCTCAACACGTATGAAAAGGAATGCCTTGCTATTTTGATGGCAACGGACAAGTGGTGTACCTATCTTCAGCACGAATAATTCCTCATCTGAACAGATAAAAAAGCCTTACTACATCTTACTGAACAAAGGCTGACTACACGCATTCAGCACAAGGCCTTCGTTAAATTAGTGGGACTCACCGATATATCTCCAACGTATCTATAATTTTTGATTGTTCCATGCTGTTTTATTATCATTGTTGGATGTTTTACAATCATTTTATAGCAACTTTATATCATTTTTTGGGACTAACCTATTGACATAGTGCCTAGTGCCAATTGTTGTTTTTTGCTTGTTTTTTACTTCGCAGAAAATCAATACCAAATGGAGTCCAAACGCATCGCAACTTTTTTGGAGATTTTTTTTGGACCAGAAGACACCTGTTGGGCTAAAGAAGTACCAGAGGGGGGCTCTGAGGGGAGCACAACCCACCTGGGCCGCCCCCCGCACCGCCTCTTTGCTCTATAAATACCCCAATATTCCAAAAAACCTAGGGGAGTCGACGAAAAACAATTCCAGCCGCCGCAAGTTCCAGATCCACAGATCCAATCTAGACAACATCACGGAGGGGTTCATCATCCTCATTGGTGCCTCTCTGATGACGCGTGAGTAGTTCATTGTAGACCTTCGGGTCCGTAGTTAGTAGCTAAATGGCTTCTTCTCTCTTTTGATTCTCAATACAATGGTCTCTTGGAGATCTATTTGATGTAACTCTCTTTTGCAGTGTGTTTGTTGAGATCCGATGAACTTTGAGTTTATGATCAGATATATGTTTTTATCCATGAAAGTTATTTGAGTGTTTTGATCTCTTATATGCATGATTACTTATAGCCTCGTATTTCTTCTTCGAATCTTTGGTTTTAGTTAGGCCGGCTAGATCGATTTTTCTTGCCATGGGAAGTGGTCCTTTGTGATGAGTTCGATCTTACGGTGCTCAATCCCAGCAACAGAAGGGGAAATAACACGTATGTATCATTGCTATTAAGGATAACAAGATGGGGTCTATTCCTACATGAAGAGATCTTTTCTACATCATGTCGTCATTCTTATTGCATTACTCTGTTTCTACATGAACTTAATACACTAGATGCTTGCTGGATCGCGGTCGATGTGGGGAGTAATAGTAGTAGATGCAGGCAAGAGTCGGTCTACTAATCTTGGACGTGATGCCTATATAATGATCATTGCCTGGATATTGTCATAATTATTTGAAGTTCTATCAATTTGTCAACAGTAATTTGTTTACCCACTGTAGGCTGTTTTTCTCGAGAGAAGCCACTAGTGAAATCTACGACCCGCGGGTCTATTTTCTCATCTTATATTTTCATATCTACATTACTATTTGCCTGTCTTTTATTTTCATCTTTTATTTTCAGATCTATTATTCCAAAAACCCAAAAATACCTTGCTGCACATTTTTTTATTTATTTTATTTCGCGTTTCCGCGAGATCTATTTATCCAATTTACTACAATTTTATCTATCTTTATATCCGGGAGGGATTGACAACCCCTCTTACACATCGAGTTGCAAGTATTTGTTCTTTGTGTGCAGCTACCATTTACATAGTGTTGCGTGGTTCTCCTACTGGTTCGATAACCTTAGTCTCATCACTGAGGGAAATACCTACCGTAGTTGTGCTGCATCATCCCTTCCTCTTTGGGGACATACCGACGTAGTTCAAGCCGCATCAAAAGGAATTTCTGGCGTCGTTGCCAGGGAGACATCATCAACACCTGTCAGGTTCCTAATCACAAATCTCATCTCCTTGCAATTTACATTATTTGCCATTTGCGTCTTGTTTTCATCTTACCCACTTCAGAAAAATTTGCCGTTTTATTCCCCCTCTTTTTTGTTTGCCGTTTTCTAGTTAGATCTGTTTTTGTTTGCAATCCTGTTTGCGTAGTTGCGATGTCTCAAGAAAATACCAAGTTGTGTGATTTTTCAATACCAATAATAATGATTTTATTAGCACTCCGATTGCCCCCCCCCCCCCCCCGCCACTAGTGTGGAGTCTTGTGATATTACTGCCGCTTTGTTGAAGCTTGTTATGTAAGGTCAATTTTCCGCTACTCCTAATAAGGATGCCACGTCCCATCTCAACACATTCATGGAATTGTGCGATATGCAAAAGAAAAAAAGATGTGGACAATGGTACTGTGAAGTTGAAATTATTCCCGTTTTCTTTGCGAGATCGTGCAAAAAAATTTGGTTTTCTTCTTTGCCTCGCAATAGTATTGATTCTTGGGATAAGTGCAAAGATGCTTTTATTACTAAGTATTTTCTGCCCGCAAAAATTATTTCCCTTAAAACAAAAATCATGAATTTTAAGAAACTTGAGCATGAACATGTTGCAATCTTGGGAAAGAATGAAATTGATGCTAAGAAATTGTCCTACTCATGGCTTAAATCTTTGGATGATCATACAAAAAATTTATGCGGGATTGAATTTTGTTTCTAGAAATCTTTTAGATTCTACCGCAGGTGGTATGGAAATTACTTTTGTGAAGCTAATAAATTGCTTGATAATATTATGGCAAATTATTCTCAATGGCACACTGAAAGAGCACCTACTAGTAAGAAAGTTAATTCGGTTAAAGAAATCTCTAGTTTGAGTGAAAAAGTTGATGCTCTTATGAAATTGGTTGCTAATAGAAGTGCTCCTATTGATCTTAATGATGCGCCTTTGTCTACTTTGATTGAGAAAAATAGTGATTCCGTGGACGTGAATTTTGTCTCTCGAAATAATTTTAATAACAATGCTAATAGAGGTAATTTTAATCCTAGGCCTTTTCCTAGTAATTCCTCTAATAATTATGGTAATTCCTATGGTAATCCTTCTTATAATAATAATAGGAACACCTCTGATCTTGAGAATAATATTAAATAATCTATCAATGCCAAAAAGTTTTCAACAATATGATAGAAGAAAAGTTGAGTAAGATTGATGATATGTCTAGAAACATTGATAGAATTTCTGATGATGTAGAAAATCTCAAGTTGAAATTTTTTGTGCCTAAGGTTGAAGAATAAATTAAAGCTTTATATGTTTCTATGGATGAAAGTAAGAAAATAACCACTATGCTTAGAGCTAAAAGAGAATTTTTATAAAAAAAGTGTTTTCTAATGATTGCTTTCATAAAATTGATGAGGATCTTAAAGTGGTTTGAGTTTCTTATATTGATTCCTCATTTAGTAAAATTAACATTGATTATAAAGGGACTTAATAAGATTCAACTTTTGCTAGAAGGCGTCCCGATAATTCAGAGGGTGAAAATCTTGTTGAGAAAATTGATAAAAGTGGGTTTGGGGAGGTCAAAACTTTAACTAGTGATGTGCTCACTCTTTTGGATTACAGATACTTTAATTATGATAATTGCTCTTTGATTGATTGTATTTTTTTGTTGCAATCCATGATAAATTCACCCCGTGCTTATGAACAAAATAAAGCTTTCACTAAACATATCGTAGATGCCATGATGAAAGCTCTAGAAGAAAAGTTGGAATTAGATATATCAATTCCTAGAAAATTACATGATGAATGGGAACCCACCATTAAAGTCAAGATTAAAAATTATGAATATTTTGCTTTATGTGATTCGGGTGCTAGTGTTTCCACTATTCTGAAATCTTTATGTGATGTGCTTGGTCTTACCGATATTGAAGATTGTTCTTTAAATTTGCACTTGGCGGATTCTACTATTAAAAAGCCTTTGGGAAGAATTAATGATGTTCTTATTCTTGCAAATAGGAACTATGTGCCCATAGATTTTATTGTTCTTAATATTGTCTGCAATCCGTCTTTTCCTATTATACTTGGTAGACCGTTTTTACGTACTATTGGTGCCATGATTGATATGAAAGAAGGTAATATTAAATTTCAATTTCCTTTGAGAAAGGGTATGGAACACTTCCCTAGAACAAGAATTAAGCCACCGTATGAATCAATCATGAGGGCATCTTACGGATCTGGATCTAAAGATGACAATGCTTAGATCTATGCACTATGCCTAGCTAGGGGCATAAAATGATAGCGCTTGTTGGGAGGCAACCTAATGAATAAAATTTATTTTTGACTTTTTATTCTTGTTCTTGAGTGTTTGCACGATTATGCCACTATTATGATTGTGTTTTTGTGTTTTAGTTAGTGTTTGTGCCAAGCAAAGCCTTTGGCGTCATGTTGGGTTATAGTTGATTGGATCTAGTTGAAAAACAGAATCTTTGCGTGCCAGTCATAGAATTGTGAAAAATCAAACAAGTGTGATAAAATCCTGATTTTTGTACACAAAATTGATATACATATTTCCTATGTTTTTCCTAATTTTTCAGAATTTTTGGAATTACAGAAGTACTCGAAGTTTTCAGATTGCTACAGACTGTTATGTTTTTGACAGATTCTGTTTTCTTTGCGTTGTGTGCTTATTTTGACAAATCTATGGTTTGTACTGGAGGGTATAAGCCATAGTAAAGTTGGAATACAGTAGATATAATGCAAAAATAAAATATGAATGGGTTTGCCATAGTACTTACAGTAGTGATTTGCTTTGTTATACTAACGGATCTCACGAAGGTTTTGTTGAGTTTTGTGTGATTAAAGTTTTCAAGTTTTGGGTGAGATCACGATGGATGAAGGAATAAGGAGTAAGAAGAGCCAAAGCTTGGGGATGCCCATGGCACCCAAGTTATTATCCAAGGTGGAACAAGCAACTAAGCTTGGGATGCCCTGAGTGGCATCCCCTCTTTCTTCTAATGACCATCGGTATTTTACCTGGAACTATATTTTTATTCGTCACATATCATGGGTTTTGCTTGGAGCGTCTTGTATTATATGAGTCTTTGCTTGTTTTGCTTTTTAGCTTAAGTCAAGTATCCTTGCTGAACACACCTATTTCAGAGAACCAAAATTATGCTATGATTTGTTAGAATTGCTTTATGTGCTTCACTTAAATTTTTTGAGCTATGGAATTGCTCTAGTGCTTCACTTATATCTTTTTGAGCACGGTTTGCTTTATTATTTTTTAAGAAATTCTCTCATGCTTCACTTAGATTAGTTTGAGAGTTAGTGATTTTTTTAGAAATTCTCTCATGCTTGACTTATATTATTTTGAGAGAAGAAAATTTTATGCTCATGTTCTTCACTTAGATTTGTTTGAGCTATCAAAAGCAACATATGAAACTAGTCCCAAAGTGATAGATATTCAAGAGGGATATACTAAGAACTTTCATAAAGATCATTGGACAAAATAAACTTGATTCTTTGTAATAGTTTTGCGATATGATGATAGTGATATTTGAGTCATGTTGGTGAGTAATTATGGTTTAGTAAGAATATTGATGTTAAGGTTTGTGATTCCCTATGCAAGCACGAAAGTCAATAGTTATGCAATGAAATTACATCCTACTTGTGGTGCATTATTTGGTGTTAGTTATGCTTAGTTCTCGCTTATGAGATTTTTCGTTTCTTGGTTGGATGCTTCTCAATCTTTTGCTAGCCTTCATTTGTACTAAGTATGATCACTAATTGTGCATCAAAAATCCTTAAACAAGTTTTTGACATATGAGTCCACCATACCTACCTATATGCAGTATTCTTTTGTCGTTCTAAGAAAATTTGCATGTGCCATCTCTAATCTTCAAAATAAATTTCCTTTTTGTGTACTCGTACCGCTCATGAAACGGTAGGGGATGGCTGATATTTTTCCTTGCTAGATGTGTTATTCTCAAGATGAGTGTTTATTCACTTGTCATTGCACGAGAGTACGACAAAGGTATTAGGGATGCCCAGTCCCGAAATGAAAAATGAATTTACTTTATGTTGTAAAATAATAAATTCCTTGGAAAGTGTTGGTATGGATGGCACCCGTGGATTCGATTAGCCGTGGAATGTGAAAGTATGGTGGAAAAAGGAATAAACTTTATTTTCTGTTTGGGATTCGCCTATGATATATCTAGCATGGAAAGTATTGGGAACTACTCAATTGTTTTCGTTGACAGGAAAGGCATGCCACCCAAAATGTTGTATCTCTTAATTTTTTGCTTTGAGCTCTAGCGCCTCTACAAATCCCTACTTCCCTCTGCGAAGGGCCTTTCTTTTTTACTTTATGCAATTTTATTTTGAATCTCCATCTTCTCTTATAAAGCACCAACTAAGGGGCACAATGATCGTACTTGAGCATTGGGTGTAGCTAATATGCGAGTGTGTTTCATGAATGGATCAATGATTAAGCATAATGGGCTAGGGATAACTTGCTTTAGTGTTGATATTTTTAAACACATGGTTGCTTGTTGATATGCTTGAGTATTGAAATCCTCATGTCAAAACTAGACTATTGCTTTGAATCATATAAAAGTCTAAATGTCCATGCTACAAAAGAAAAGAATATGTGATGAACATGTTAGGCAGCATTCCACATCAAAAAATATGTTTTTATCATTTACCTACTCGAGGACAAGCATGATTTAAGCTTGGGGATGCTGTTACGTCTCCAATGCATCTATAATTTTTTATTGTTCCATGCTGTTATAGTATCATTCTTGGATGTTTTACAATCATTTTATAGCAACTTTATATCATTTTTTGGGACTAACCTATTGACATAGGGCCTAGTGCCAGTTGTTGTTTTTGCTTGTTTTTACTTCGCAGAAAATCAATACCAAACGGAGTCCAAACATAGCGGAACTTTTTGGAGATTTTTTCTGGACCAGAAGACACCTGTTGGGCCCAAGAAGTACCAGAGGGGGGCTCCGAGGGGAGCACAACCCACCTGGGCGCGCCTGGGGGCCCAGGCGCGCTCTGGTGGGTTGTGCCCACCTCGGCCGGCTCCCGCACCGCCGCCTCTTTGCTCTATAAATACCCCAATATACCAAAAACCCTAGGGGAGTCGATGGAACACAATTCCAGCCGCCGCAAGTTCTAGAAACCACATATCCAATCTAGACACCATCACAGAGGGGTTCATCATCCTCATTGGTGCCTCTCTGATGATGCGTGAGTAGTTCATTATAGACCTTCGGGTCCGTAGTTAGTAGCTAGATGGCTTCCTATCTCTCTCTCTCTCTCTCTTTTGATTCTCAATACAATGGTCTCTTGGAGATCTATTTGATGTAACTCTTTTTTGCGGTGTGTTTGTTGGGATCCGATGAACTTTGAGTTTATGATCAGATCTATGTTTTTATCCATGAAAGTTATTTGAGTCTTTTGATCTCTTATATGCATGATTACTTATTGCCTCGTATTTCTTCTTCGAATTTTTGGTTTAGTTAGGTCGACTAGTTTGATTTTTCTTGCCATGGGAAGAGGTGTTTTGTGATGGGTTCGATCTTACGGCGCTCAATCCCAGTGACAGAAGGGGAAATGACACATATGTATCATTGCTATTAAGGATAACGAGATGGGGTCTATTCCTACATGAATAGATCTTGTCTACATCATGTCATCATTCTTATTGCATTACTCCGTTTCTCCATTAACTTAATACACTAGATGCATGCTGGATAGTGGTCGATGTGGGGAGTAATAGTAGTAGATGCAGGCAGGAGTCGGTCTACTAATCTTGGACGTGATGCTTATATAATGATCATTTCCTGGATATCGTCATAATTATTTGAAGTTCTATCAATTTCCCAACAGTAATTTGTTTACCCAACGAATTTCTTTAAATAGGCCCTCGGGTCTATTTTCTCATCTTATATGTTCAGATCTACATTACTATTTGCCTTTTCTTTTATTTGCGTCTTTTATTTTTAGATCTATTATTCCAAAAACCCAAAAATACCTTGCTGCACCTTTTTATTATTTATTTTATTCTGCGTTCCCACGAGATCTATTTATCCAATCTACTACAATTTTATCTATCTTTTTACCCAGGAGGGATTGACAACCCCTCTTACATGTCGGGTTGCAAGTATTTGTTCTTTGTGTGCAGGTACCGTTTACATAGTGTTGCGTGGTTCTCCTACTGGTTTGATAACCTTGATCTCATCACTGAGGGAAATACGTACTGTAGTTGTGCTGCATCATCCCTTCCTCTTTGGGGAAATATCGACGTAGTTCAAGCCGCATCACTCACTTATACCATTCAGTATAAGAAGGGTATTACAAATGCCGCCGTGGATGCATTGTCACGCCGCGACCACCAAGACACTCTCTTGGCAATTTTAGTTGATTTTACCAAGTGGCTTGCACACCTTAGTGGCGGGCTATACGGAGGATTATCAATCTAAAGCTCTACTTCAGGAACTTGCGGCATCTGGAAATATTGACAAAGGATACTCATTAGATCAAGGTGTTCTCTGTTACAAGGGCACGATTTGGGTAGGACAGAATATCCTGGCACAACAGCATATCTTACAATCACTCCATGCCAGCGCCACCTTCGGCTTCACATTGAAGGTCTTCAGCCATAGGCTGAAGTGAGGTGGGATGCGTAGAAAGGCCTCGCACACGACTATAAATGCCGAGATGTTGAGGACAAAGTTGGGGGCGAGATCATGGAACTCCAGCCCATAGTAAAACATCAGTCCGCGGACAAATGGGTGGATAGGGAATCCCAGCCCATGGACGAAATGTGTGAGAAACACAACCCTCTCATGGGGCTCTGGGGTAGGGACGATCTGTCCTTTGGCCGGGAGTCGGTGAACGATCTCCTTGGTTAGGTATCCGGACTCTCGAAGCTCCTTGATATCCTTCTTCTTAACGGAGGAGGCCATCCACTTGCCTCTAGCTCTGGATCCGGACATGGCTGGAGTACTTTCTTGTGCGGGGAAAGCTAGATCTTGGGCGCTGGAGCTCGAGAATGGATGTGCAGAGGAAGGATAAGGCGCGAGTGAATGAGGACGAATCCTTATCCCCTTATAAAGGTCGTGAATGTCAAGCGCCTCCCCACTCACCTTAAAACTCGCCTATTCCCAAGGGCTATGTAAACGGCACGGTTGGGCTACCCACGCCCATATTGATGAGGATCCCGTAATAAGGGGACACGATCTCTACTTTGACAAGACATGCTGATGGCAACCGCGTCTCGAAACATGGAGCGGCGGACAAAAAACGGTTTGAAATTATGACCGGGCAGACATGGTGTCGTGTTAGAAAAAGTTGTCAGCGGATTGGACTCGTGGAATTTTATATTCTCTCTACGATTGTGTGTGGTGTGTGTGTTACAGGTCCGGACACGTTGATACGTCCGAAGACTATTTTAGAGTTCAGAAGGAGGAACCCGCCTTGTAATGTTGAAGACAGATCTACGCGCCGAATACCTTGTCATTGAAGCCAGGTTCAGGGGATACTGAGGGAGTCCTAGACTAAGGGGTCCTCGGGCGTCCGGCCTGTTAGCCATCGGCCGAACTGATGGGCTGTGAAGATACGAAGACCGAAGACTGCACCCGTGTCCGGATGGGACTCTCCTTGGCGTGGAAGGCAAGCTTGGTGACCAAATATGTAGATTCCTTTCCTTTGTAACCGACCTTGTGTAACCCTAGATCCTCCCGGTGTCTATATAAACCGGAGGACTTAGTCCGGAGAGATACTCATTACCATAGTCATACATGCTAGGCTTTTAGGGTTTAGCCATCACGATCTCGTGGTAGATCAACTCTTGTAATACTCGTATTCATCAAGATCAATCAAGCAGGAAGTAGGGTATTACCTCCATAAAGAGGGCCTGGACCTGGGTAAACATCGTGTCCCCTATCTCCTGTTACCATCGACCTTGGATGCATAGTTCGGGACCCCCTACCGGAGATCTACCAGTTTTGACACCGACAACGCTCCCATGCCTCGCGGTCCTTCCGCGCCATAGCCAAGCTCACCACCCCTGGCTCCGGCGGAACGAGGTGGACCGGACATGTGCCGAAGGGGAAATTGAGCCTAGCCGCCGCACCGTGGTAGGGGACCCGCCAGTGGCCGTACTCCATTGATACGTCTCCAACGTATCTATAATTTTTTATTGCTCCATGCTATATTATCTACTGTTTTGGACTATATTGGGCTTTATTTTCCACTTTTATATTATTTTTGGGACTAACCTATTAACCGGAGGCCCAACCCAGAATTGCTGTTTTTTTGCCTATTTTAGTGTTTCAAAGAAACAAAATATCAAACGGAGTCCAAACAGAAAAATCCTTTTTGGAACGTGATTTTCTTCCCGAACAATACACAGGAGACTTGGACCCTACTCCAAGAAGTACCGGAGGTGGTCACGAGGGTGGGGGGCGCCCCCCCTACAGGGCGCGCCCCCTACCTCGTGGGCCCCTCGGTGCTCCACCGACGTACTCCTTCCTCCTATATATATCCACGTACCCCCAAATGATCAGAACAGGAGCCAAAAACCTAATTCCACCGCCGCAACTTTCCGTATCCATGAGATCCCATCTTGGGGCCTGTTCCGGAGCTCCACCGGAGAGGGCCGTCATCACGGAGGGCTTCTACATCATCATAGCCTCTCCGATGAAGTGTGAGTAGTTTACCTCAGACCTTCGGGTCCATAGTTATTAGCTAGATGGCTTCTTCTCTCTTTTTGGATCTCAATACAATGTCCTCCCCCTCTCTTGTGGAGATCTATTCGATGTAATCTTCTTCTTTTGCGGTGTGTTTGTTGAGACCGATGAATTGTGGGTTTATGATCAAGTCTATCTATGAATAATATTAGAATCTTCTCTGAATTCTTTTATGTATGATTGGTTATCTTTGCAAGTCTCTTCGAATTATCCGTTTGGTTTGGCCAACTAGATTGGTAGTTCTTGCCATGGGAGAAGTGCTTAGCTTTGGGTTCGATCTTGTGGTGTTCTTTCCCAGTGACAGAAGGGGAAGCAAGACACATATTGTATCGTTGCCATCGAGGATAACAAGATGGGGTTTATTTCATATTGCATGAATTTATCTCTCTACATCATGTCATCTTGCTTAAAGCGTTACTCTGTTTTTAACTTAATACTCTAGATGCATGCTGGATAGCGGTCGATGAGTGGAGTAATAGTAGTAGATGCAGAATCGCTTCGATCTACTTATCACGGATGTGATGCCTATATACATGATCATGCCTAGATATTCTCATAACTATGCTCAATTCTGTCAATTTCTCAACAGTAATTTGTTCACCCACCGTAGAAAACTTATGCTCTTGAGAGAAGCCACTAGTGAAACCTATGGCCCCCAGGTCTATTATCGCCATATCAATCTCCGTCACTTTAATCTTGCTTTGTTTTTACTTTGCCTTTTACTTTTCACTTTGCATCTTTATATCAAAAATACCAAAAATATTATCTATCGGATCTCACTTTCGTAAGTGATCGTGAAGGGATTGACAACCCCTAATCGCGTTGGTTGCGTTGAGCTCTTTGTGTTGTGTAGGTACGAGGGACTTGCGCGTGGCCTCCTACTGGATTGATACCTTGGTTCTCAAAAACTGAGGGAAATACTTATGCTACTCTGCTGCATCATCCTTTCCTCTTCGGGGAAAACCAACGCAAGCTCAAGAGGTAGCAAGAAGAATTTCTGGCGCCGTTGCCGGGGAGTCTACGCAAAAAGTCAACATACCAAGTACCCATCACAATCCCTATCTCCCGCATTACATTAGTTGCCATTTGCCTCTCATTTTCCTCTCCCCCACTTCACCCTTGCCGTTTTATTCGTCCTCTCCTTCTCCTTCTCCTTCTCCTTCTCCGTTTGCCTTTTTCTCGCTTGCCTTTTGTTTGCTCGTGTGTTGGATTGCTTGTTTGTCGCGATGGCTCAAGATACTACCAAATTGTGTGACTTCACCAATACCAACAATAATGATTTTCTTAGCACTCCGATTGCTCCTCTTGCCAATATTGAATCTTGTGAAATCAATACTGCTTTGTTGAATCTTGTTATGAAAGATCAATTCGCCGGCCTTCCTAGTGAAGATGCCGCTACTCATCTGAATAGCTTCGTTGATTTATGTGACATGCAAAAGAATAAAGATGTCGATAATGATGTCGTTAAATTGAAGCTATTTCCTTTTTCGCTTAGAGATCGTGCTAAAGCTTGGTTTTCGTCTTTGCCTAAAAATAGTATTGATTCTTGGAACAAGTGCAAAGATGCTTTTATCTCTAAGTATTTTTCTCCCGCTAAGATCATCTCTCTTAGAAACGATATTATGAATTTTAAGCAACTTGATCATGAACATGTTGCACAAGCTTGGGAGAGAATGAAATTAATGATACGTAATTGCCCTACTCATGGTTTAAATTTGTGGATGATTATACAAAAAAATTATGCCGGATTGAATTTTGCTTCTAGAAATCTTTTAGATTCGGCCGCGGGAGGCACTTTTATGGAAATCACTTTAGGAGATGCTACTAAACTCCTAGATAATATTATGGTTAATTATTCTCAATGGCATACTGAAAGATCTTCCACTAAAAAAGTGCATGCGGTAGAAGAAATCAATGTTTTGAGTGGAAAGATGGATGAACTTATGAAATTATTTGCTACTAAGAGTGTTTCTTCTGATCCTAATGATATGCCTTTGTCTACTTTGATTGAGAATAACAATGAATCTATGTTTGTGAATTTTGTTGGTAGGAATAATTTTGGTAACAACGCTTATAGAGGGAATTTTAATCCTAGGCCATATCCTAGTAATCCTTCTAATAATTGTGGAAAGTCCTACAACAACTCTTATGGAAATTATATTAAGATGCCCTCTGAATTTGAGAATAGTGTTAAAGAGTTTATGAATTCACAAAAGAATTTTAATGCTTTGCTTGAAGAGAAATTGCTTAAAGTTGATGATTTGGCTAGGAACGTTGATAGAATTTCTCTTGAGGTTGATTCTTTAAAGCTTAGATCTATTCCTTCTAAGCATGATATCAATGAGTCTCTCAAAGCTATGATAATTTCCATTGATGAGTGCAAGGAAAGAACCGCTAGGATGCGTGCTTCAAAAGATGCCTTTATTAAAGCGTGTTCTTCCAATACCTATGGAAATCAAGATGAAGATCTAAAAGTTATTGATGTGTCCCCTATCAAATCTTTGTTTTGCAATATGAATCTTAATGAAACTGAATATGATGTTCCTTTACCTAGAAGGCGTTCCAAAAATTCGGAGTATTTAAATCTTTATGATGAAATTGATGAAAGAGGGATTGAAAGAAATAAAAATTTATATGTTGCTAAACCCACTATATTGGATTTCAAGGAATTTAATTATGAAATTTGCTCTGTGATTGATTGTATTTCCTTGTTGCAATCTGTGCTAAATTCTCCGCATGCTTATAGTCAAAAGAAAGCCTTCACCGAACATATTGTTGATGCCTTGATGCAATCTTATGAAGAAAAACTTGAGTTGAAAGTCTCTATCCCTAGAAAACTCTATGATGAGTGGGAACCAACCATTAAAATTAAAATTAAAATTAAAGATCATGAGTTTTATGCTTTGTGTGACTTGGGTGCTAGTGTTTCCACTATCCCCAAAACTTTGTGTGATTTGCTAGATTTCCGCGATCTTGATGATTGCTCTTTAAACTTACATCTCGCGGATTCTACTATTAAGAAACCTATGGGAAGGATTAATGATGTTCTTATTGTTGCAAATAGAAATTATGTGCCCGTAGATTTCATTGTTTTTTATATAGATTGCAATCCTTCTTGCCCTATTATTCTTGGTAGACATTTCCTTAGAACGGTTGGTGCGATTATTGATATGAAGGAAGGTAATATTAGATTCCAATTTCCATTAAAAAAGGGCATGGAACACTTTCCAAGAAAAAAATAAAATTGCCATATGAAACCATCATGAGAGCCACTTATGGATTGCCTTCCAAAGATGGCAACACTTAGATCTATCTTCACTTTTATGCCTAGCTAGGGGCGTTAAATGATAGCGCTTATTGGGAGGCAACCCAATTTTATTTTTTAGTTTTTTTGTGTTTTTCTTCTGTTAGGGAATAAATAACCCATCTACCCTCTGTTTGGATGTGGTTTTGTGTTTTAATTAGTGTTTGTGCCAAGCTAGACCTATTGGATCTTCTTGGATGATAGTTATTTGATCTTGCTGTAATTTCCAGAAACTTTGCATTTAGTGCCCGAATTATTAAAAATCGTCAGAACGTGATAAAATACTGATTTCAATTGATGCTGATCAATAAACAAATTTTCTAGGTCGTATAATTTTGGTAGATTTTTTGGAGTTCCAGAAGTTTTCGTTAGTTACAGATTACTACAGACTGTTCTGTTTTCGACAGATTCTGTTTTCGTGTGTTGTTTGCTTATTTTGATGAATCTATGGTTAGTAAAATAGTTTATAATCCATAGAGAAGTTGGAATACAGTAGGTTTAACACCAAAATAAATAAAGAATGAGTTCATTGTAGTACCTTGAAGTGGTTTTATGTTTTCTTTCTCTAACGGAGCTCACGAGATTTCTATTGAGTTTTGTGTTGTGAAGTTTTCAAGTTTTGGGTGAGTTCTTTTTGATGGATTATGGAACAAGGAGTGGCAAGAGCCTAAGATTGGGGATGCCCATGGAACCCCCAAGATAATCCAAGGACACCAAAAAGTCAAAGCTTGGGGATGCCCCGGAAGGCATCCCCTCTTTCGTCCACTTCCATCGGTAATTTACTTGGAGCTATATTTTTATTCACCAACATGATATGTGTTTTGCTTGGAGCGTCTTGTATTATTTGTGTCTTTGTTTGTTAGTGTGCCACAATCATCCTTGTTGTACACACCTTTTTAGAGAGTCATCTATGAATTAAAATTTGTTAGAATACTCTTTGCGCTTCACTTATATCTTTTGAGCTATGTAGTTTTGCTCTATGTGCTTCACTTATATCTTTTGAGCATTATAATCTTGCTCCATGTGCTTCACTTAGATATTTTAGAGCACTGTGGTGGTTTGTTTTAAAGAAACTATTGATCTCTCATGCTTCACTTAAATTATTTTGAGAGTCATAATAGCATGGTAAATTACTTAATATTAATAAGCTTGGTATTCATGATTTGTGGAATTTTCTTTTGAGTGCGTTGAATACTAAGAAAAGATTGAAGCATGATAATTTTTTTGAGATATGTAGGTGATAATATTAGAGTCATGCTAGTGGAAGTAGTTGTGAATTTAAAGAATACTTGTGTTAAAGTTTGTGATTCCCGTAGCATGCATGTATGGTGAACCGTTGTGTGATGAAGTCGGAGCATAATTTATTTATTGATTGTCTTCCTTATGAGTGGCGGTCGGGGACGAGCGATGGTATTTTCCTACCAATCTATCCCCCTAGGAGCATGCGCGTAATACTTTGCTTTGATAACTTCTAGATTTTTGCAATAAGTATATGAGTTCTTTATGACTAATGTTGAGTCCATGGATTATATGCACTTTTTCCCATCCTTCCACCATTGCTAGCCTCTCTAATACCGCGCACCTTTCGCCGGTATCATACACCCACCTTATACCTTCCTCAAAACATCCACCATACCTACCTATTATGGCATTTCCATAGCCATTCCGAGATATATTGCCATGCAAATTTTCCACCATTCCGTTTATTATGACACGCTCCATCATTATCATATTGCTACCATGATCATGTAGTTGACATCGTATTTCTGGCAAAGCCACCATTCATAATTCTTTCATACATGTCACTCTTGATTCATTGCATATCCCGGTACCCCGTCGGAGCCATTCATATAGAGTCATATCTTGTTCTAAGTATCGAGTTGTAATTGTTGAGTTGTAAGAAAAATAAAAGTGTGATGATCATTATTTTTAGAGCATTGTCCCAAGTAAGGAAAGAATGATGGAGACCATGATTCCCCCACAAGTCGGGATGAGACTCCGGACGAAAAAAAAGAGGCCATAAAAAAAAGAGAAAGCCCAAACAAAAAAATGAGAGAAAAAGAGAGAAGGGACAATGCTACTATCCTTTTACCACACTTGTGCTTCAAAGTAGCACCATGATCTTCATGATAGAGAGTCTCTCGTTATGTCACTTTCATATACTAGTGGGAATTTTTCATTATAGAACTTGGCTTGTATATTCCAATGATGGGCTTCCTCAAAATGCCCTAGGTCTTCGTGAGCAAGCGAGTTGGATGCACACCCACTTAGTTTCTTTTGTTGAGCTTTCATATACTTATAGCTCTAGTGCATCCGTTGCATGGCAATCCCTACTCACTCACATTGATATCTATTAATGGGCATATCCATAGCCCGTTGATACGCCTAGTTGATGTGAGACTATCTTCCCCTCTTTTTGTCTTCTCCACAACCACCGTTCTATTCCACATATAAGTGCTATATCCGTGGCTCACGCTCATGTATTGCGTGAAGGTTGAAAAAGTTTTGAAAAAGTTAGAGTATGAAACAATTGCTTGGCTTGTCATCGGGGTTGTGCATGATTTAAATACTTTGTGTGGTGAAGATGGAGCATAGCCAGACTATATGAATTTGTAGGGATAACTTTCTTTGGCCATGCTATTTTGAGAAGACATAATTGCTTTATTAGTATGCTTGAAGTATTATTATTTTCATGTCAATATGAACTTTTGTCTTGAATCTTTCTAATCTGAATATTCATACCACAATTAAGAAATTTTGCATTGAAATTATGCCAAGTAGCACTTCGCATCAAAAATTCTCTTTTTATCATTTACCTACTCGAGGACGAGCAGGAATTAAGCTTGGGGATGCATGATACGTCTCCAACGTATCTATAATTTTTGGTTGCTCCATGCTATATTTTCTACTGTTTTGGACTATATTGGGCTTTATTTTCCACTTTTATATTATTTTTGGGACTAACCTATTAACCGGAGGCCCAGCCCAGAATTGCTGTTTTTTTTCCTATTTCAGTGTTTCAAAGAAACAGAAAATCAAACGGAGTCCAAACAGAAAAATCCTTTTTGGAACGTGATTTTCTTCCCGAACAAGACACAGGAAACTTGGACCCTACTCCAAGAAGTACCGGAGGCGGTCACGACGGTGGGGGGCGCACCCCCCTGCAGGGCGCGCCCCCTGCCTCGTGGGCCCCTCGGTGCTCCACCGACGTACTCCTTCCGCCTATATATATCCATGTACACCCAAACGATCAGAACAGGAGCCAAAAACCTAATTCCACCGCCGCAACTTTCTGTATCCACGAGATCCCATCTTGGGGCCTGTTCCGGAGCTCCGCCGGAGAGGACCGCCATCACGGAGGGCTTCTACATCATCATAGCCTCTCCGATGAAGTGTGAGTAGTTTACCTCAGACCTTCGGGTCCATAGTTATTAGCTAGATGGCTTCTTCTCTTTTTTTGTATCTCAATACAATGTTCTCCCCCTCTCTTGTGGAGATCTATTCGATGTAATCTTCTTCTTTTGCGGTGTGTTTATTAAGACCGATGAACTATGGGTTTATGATCAAGTCTATCTATGAATAATATTCGAATCTTCTCTGAATTCTTTTATGTATGATTGGTTATCTTTGCAAGTCTCTTCGAATTATCCGTTTGGTTTGGTAACTAGGTTGGTAGTTCTTGCCATGGGAGAAGTGCTTAGCTTTGGGTTCGATTTTGCGGTGTTCTTTCCCAGTGACAGAAGGGGAAGCAAGACACGTATTGTATTGTTGCAATCGAGGATAACAAGATGGGGTTTATTTCATATTGCATGAATTTATCTCTCTACATCATGTCATCTTGCTTAAAGCGTTACTCGGTTTTTAACTTAATACTCTAGATGCATGCTGGATAGTGGTCGATGAGTGGAGTAATAGTAGTAGATGCAGAATCATTTCGATCTACTTGTCACGGACGTGATGCATATATACATGATCATGCCTAGATATTCTCATAACTATGCTCAATTCTATCAATTGCTCAACAGTAATTTGTTCACCCACCGTAGAAAACTTATGCTCTTAAGAGAAGCCACTAGTGAAACCTACGAACCCGGGTCTATTCTCGCCATATCAATCTCCATCACTTTAATCTTGCTTTGTTTTTACTTTGCCTTTTACTTTTCACTTTGCATCTTTATATCAAAAATACCAAAAATATTGTCTATCGGATCTCACTTTCGTAAGTGACCGTGAAGGGATTGACAACCCCTAATCGCATTGGTTGCACTAAGCTCTTTGTGTTGTGTAGGTACGAGGGACTTGCGCGTGGCCTCCTACTGGATTGATACCTTGGTTCTCAAAAACTGAGGGAAATACTTACGCTACTCTGCTGCATCATCCTTTCCTCTTCGGGGAAAACCAACACAAGCTCAAGAGGTAGCATCCATGGCCGCGAGCTCGGCCGTGTGGGAGCTATCGATCCACCGACGGGTGTGGGTCTCTCGATGTGTAATCTCGGTGACCCACGTCCCCCATCGCCGCTGCCGGACCCCGAGGTAGGACTTCGTCAGCTGCCGGGTCCGGGGGAGGACGGGGAAGTCCTCGAACAGGCGTAGGGGCGTGGCGGCTGGCGGATTGGGGGACCAGCGACGGCGGATCAGGCCCGCGGAGGACGAAGTGGACACCTTGGCGGCCACCTCGCCGACGTCGGGCGAAAAGGCCGCGATAAACCTCTTTTTGGCCATTGGCTACTCGAGCTCCCCGGCACACAGGCAGAGGTTGAGGATGGAGGCGCCGGTGATGGCGGCGACCTACCAATGGTTTTGAGGGTTGTGTGTGTCTGTGTGAGCGTAGGTTGTGTTTGAGGAAATATTGCGGCAACTAAAAATTTTACTAGGCGGGAGTAACAAGGCGGGGCTACTGAAAATTTGGATCAAGGGCGAGCAGATATTTTTGAGATTGCAAGGGATGCAGAGGCGGGAGTAAAATGTCAGGGCTACTAAAAATTTGAATCAAGGGACTAAAGCAGAGAGGGATGCAGAGGCGGGAGTTTTGGGTGAGCGACCTAGTGTGCTTGACACACCGGCTGTGGACTGTAGCCGACGCACCTTCTCGCGTAAGCCATAGGCGTACTATACACCGACGGTGCTCCAAGATAATTTGTACTACATCTCACACGGTTAGTGACAATAAACTGTGTGGGATCTACTTGATTTGAATTACAAAATGGGGTCACAGCGTCAATGGACGGTGTTTGAATTGCTAGACCTTTTATCTGCAGTGAAAATGCAATTGTATGTGTGTCGTAAAAGAATTGGAATTATTCAGGGTTCGTTTGGACATTTCATACATTAAACTGGTTTTCTAGCCATTTTAGGTGCACAATTCAAAGTTAAACTACATGCACATGCTCTGGTGCATACAAACTGGTTGAAAAAACAAATCGGTATCCTTCAGTCTATGCTTAGGTCCCATGGAAGAAATGGGAATGAATTTTTCGGGGTTCATTTGGCCTTTTTTATACATGAACTGGGTTTTCTAGGCATTTTATGTGCATAATTCAAATTTGAACTACAAGCACATGCTCCAATGCACTAAAGTTGGTTGAAAAATCACATGTGTGTCCTTGGGTGAATTTGTAGGTCCCATGCAAGAGATGGGAATGAAAATCAAACACCAGGGCACTGTTGATTGCCGGCAAAACGTTGAGATACCTGCTTTTTAAATTCTAGTAAATCCAAAACTCGTCTGAAATTCATGAAACTTGGCATGCTATCATGGAGCGGCATCAACATGCTGTGGTGAAAATTTTGTCCCATTTGGGGCAGGTTTGGGTATGAGCTTCTCACAAACTAGAGCTTCTCACAACAAGCATGATGGTTTCGATAGGGAACGTACCACCTTTTCGGACGAGACGATATATGTTGCCTCTTATTGCTTTCAAAAAATTTCTAGTGTCAACATAGAACAACACGAGTATTGTGTTGAATCTTGGAATTTTTCGGGGTTCGTTTGGCCTTTTATATACATTAACTGGGTTTTCTGGGCATTTTATGTGCATAATTAAAATTTGAACTACAAGCACATGCTCCAATGCACCAAAGTTGGTTGAAAAATCACATGTGTGTCCTTGGGTGAATTTCTAGGTCCCATGCAAGAGATTGGAATGAACTTCAAACACCAGGGCACTGTTAATTGCCGGCAAAACGTTGAGAGGCCTGGTTTTTTAGTTCTAGTAAATCCAAAACTTGTCTGAAATTCATGAAACTTGACATGTTATCATGGAGCGGCATCAACATGTCGTGGTGAAAATTTTGTACCATTTGGGGCCGGTTTGGGTACAAGCTTCTCACAACAAGCATGATGGTTTCAATAGGGAACGTACCACCTTTGGGGACGAGACGATAGCCGTTGCCTCTATTTCTTTCAAAAAAAATCTAGTGGCAACATAGAACAACAGGAGTGTTGTGTTCAATCTTGGAATTTTCCGGGGTTTGTTTGGCCTTTCCTATACATTAACTGGGTTTTCTAGGCATTTTATGTGCACAATTCAAATTTGAACTACAAGCACATGCGCCAATGCACTAAAGTTGGTTGAAGAATCACATGTGTGTCCTTGGGTGAATTTCTTGGTCCCATGCAAGAGATGGGAATGAAATTCAAACACCAGGGCACTCTTGATTGCCGGCAAAACGTTGAGATGCCTGGTTTCTAAATTCTAGTAAATCCAAAACTCGTCTGAAATTCATGAAACTTGGCATGCTATCATGGAGCGGCATCAACATGCCATGGTAAAAAATTTGTCCCGTTTGGGGTAGGTTCGTGTATAAGCTTCTCACAAACTAGAGCTTCTCACAACAAGCATGATGGTTTCGATAGGCAATGTCCCACCTTCGGGGATGAAATGATATCCATTGCCTCTTATTGCTTTCAAATATTTTCTAGTGTCAATATAGAACAACAGGAGTGTTGTGTCAATTATTGTGATTTTTCGGGGTTCATTTGGACATTTTTATGCATTAACTGGGTTTTCTAGGCATTTTATGTGCATAATTCACATTTGAACTACAAGCACATGCTCCAATGCACTAAGGTTGGTTGAAAAATCTAATATGTGTCCTTGGGTGAATTTCTAGGTCCCATGCAAGAGATGGGAATGAAATTCAAACACCAGGGCACTCTTGATTGCCGGCAAAACATTGAGATGCCTGGTTTTTAAATTCTAGTAAATCCAAAACTCGTCTGAAATTATGAAACTTGGCATGCTATCATGGAGCGGCATCAACATGCCATGGTAAAAAATTTGTCCCGTTTGGGGTAGGTTCGTGTATAAGCTTCTCACAAACCAGTGCTTCTCACAACAAGCATGATGGTTTCGATAGGGAATGTCCCACCTTTGGGGACGAAATGATATCCATTGCCTCTTAATGCTTTCAAATATTTTCTAGTGTCAACATAGAACAACAGGAGTGTTGTGTCAATTATTGTGATTTTTCGGGGTTCATTTGGACATTTTTATGCATTAACTGGGTTTTCTAGGCATTTTATGTGCATAATTCAAATTTGAACTACAAGCACATGCTCCAATGCACTAAGGTTGGTTGAAAAATCTAATATGTGTCCTTGGGTGAATTTCTAGGTCCCATGCAAGAGATGGGAATGAAATTCAAACACCAGGGCACTGTTGATTGCCGACAAAACATTGAGATGCCTGGTTTTTAAATCCTAGTAAATCCAAAACTCGTCTGAAATTCATGAAACATGGCATGCTATCATGGAGCGGCATCAGCCGTGTTAAAAAATTTGTCCCATTTGGGGTAGGTTCGGGTATATGCTTCTCACAAACCAGAGCTTCTGACATCAAGCATGATGGTTTCAGTAGGGAACGTCCCACCTTTGGGGACGAAACAATATCCATTGCCTCTTATTTCTTGCAAAAAAAATCTCGTGTCAACATAGAACAACAGGAGTGTTGTGTCAATTTTTGGGATTTTTCGGGTTCGTTTGGACATTTTTACGCATTAACTGAGTTTTCAATGCATTTATGTGCATAATTCAAATTTGAACTACATGCACATGCTCCAGTGCATATAAATTGGTTGAAAAAACAAATATATGTCCTTGGGTGCATGCTTAGGTCTCATGCGAGAAATGGGAATGAATTTCAAACACCAGGGCACCGTTGATTACCGACAAAACATTGAGATGCCTCGTTTTTAAATTCTAGTAAATCCAAAAATCGTCTGAAATTCATGAAACTTGGCATGCTTTCATGGAGCGGCATCAACATGTCGTGGTAAAATTTTAATCCCCTTTGGGGCAGGTTTGAGTATATGCTTCTCATAAACCAGAGCTTCTCACAACAAGCATCATGGTTTCGGTAGGAAACGTCCCACCTTTGGGGACGAAACGATATCCACTGCCTCTTATTGCTTCCAAAAATTTTCTCGTGTCAACATAGAACAACAGGAGTGTTGTGTCAATTTTTGTGATTTTTTGGGGTTCTTTTGGACATTTTTATGCATTAACTGAGTTTTCAATGCATTTATGTGCATAATTCAAATTTGAACTACATGCACATGCTCCAGTGCATATAAATTGGTTGAAAAAACAAATATGTGTCCTTGGGTGCATGCTTAGGTCCCACGCAATAAATGGGAATGAATTTCAAACACCAGGGCACCGTCTATTGCCGACAAAACATTGAGATCCCTGGTTTTTAAATTCTAGTAAATCCAAAACTCGTCTGAAATTCATGAAACTTGGCATGCTATCATGGAATGGCACCCGACATGATGTGGTATTTTTTGAGAAGGCGCACTCGAATAATGACAACCAACAAAGGCATTTTGAAAAAATAGCTGCCACTTAATATCTCAAACGTTTGTATAATTCAAAATGTGTGCGTTTTGGTAACCATTCACGTGACACCACGTGCCTTGGTTTTAATGGCTGTAGGAGGTAACGTGCGGACAGCTGCTTGACCTTGACTGAACAGGAGGCGTGCGAGCGCAGTTGGTGCGCACGCTGACCGAGAGGTGTGCAAGCTGTCCTCCAATGCGCAGGCTCACCGGGAAGCTGCTACCTCTTTAGCATGCGTCGGTTTTCCCTTGAAGAGGAACGGGTGATGCAGCAAAGTAGCATAAGTATTTCCCTCAGCTTTTGAGAACCAAGGTATCAATCCAGTAGGAGGCCACACGCAAGTCCCTCGTACCTACACAAACAAACAAGAACCTTGCAACCAACACGATAAAGGGGTTGTCAATCCCTTCACGGCCACTTGCAAAAATGAGATCTGATAGAGATGATAAGATAATATTTTTGGTACTTTTATGATAAAGATTGAAAGTAAAGAAAGCAAAATAAATGGCGATAGAAATAGCTAATTGACGGCACATTAATATGATGGAAAATAGACCCGGGGGCCATAGGTTTCACTAGTTGCTTCTCACAAGATAGCATAAGTATTACGGTGGGTGAGCAAATTACTGTCAAGCAATTGATAGAAAAGTGCATAATTATGAGAATATCTAGGCATAATCATGTATATTGGCATCATGTCTGCAACAAGTAGACCGACTCCTGCCTACATCTACTACTATTACTCCACACATCGACCGCTATCCAGCATGCATCTAGAGTATTAAGTTCATAAGAACAGAGTAACACATTAGGTAAGATGACATGATGTAGAGGGATAAACTCAAGCAATATGATATAAACCCCATCTTTTTATCCTCGATGGCAACAATACAATACGTGCCGTTTCCCTTTCTGTCACTGGATCGAGCAACGCAAGGTTGAACCCAAAGCTAAGCACTTCTCCATTGCAAGAAAGATCAATCTAGTAGGCCAAACCAAACTGATAATTCGAAGAGACTTGCAAAGATAACCAATCATACATAAAATAATTCAGAGAAGATTCAAATATTGTTCATAGATAATCTTGATCATAAACCCACAATTCATCGGATCTCGACAAACACACCGCAAAAAGAGTTACATGGAATAGATCTCCAAGAAGATCGAGGAGAACTTTGTATTGAGATCCAAAGAGAGAGAAGAAGCCATCTAGCTAATAAGTATGGACCCGAAGGTCTGTAGTAAACTACTCACACATCATCGAAGAGGCTATGGTGTTGATGTAGAAGCCCTCCATGATCGATCCCCCCTTCGGCGGAGTGCCGGAAAAAGGCCCAAGATGGGATCTCACGGGTACAGAAGGTTGCGGCGGTGGAAATAGGGTTTCGTGGTGCTCCTGGATGGTTTCGGGGTACGTAGGTATATATAGGAGGAAGAAGTAGGTCAGTGGAGCCACGAGGGGCCCACGAGGGTGGGGGCGTGCCCAGGGGGGCAGGCGTGCCTCCCTGCCTCGTGGCCTCCTTGTTGATTTCTTGACGTCCACTCCAAGTCCTCTGGATCACGTTTGTTCACGCTCCCGAAGGTTTCATTCCGTATGGATTCCGTTTGATATTCTTTCTCTGCGAAACACTAAAATAGGCAAAAAAAACTACAATTTTCACTGGGCCTTGGGTTAATAGGTTAGTCCCAAAAATAATATAAAAGTGTATAAATAAGCCCATTAACATCAAAACAGAATATATTATAGCATGGAGCAATCAAAAATTATAGATACGCTGGAGACGTATCAAGCATCCCCAAGCTTAATTCCTGCTCGTCCTCGAGTAGGTAAATGATAAAAACAGAATTTTTGATGTGGAGTGCTACTTAGCATATTCTTAAATGTAATTTTCTTTATTGTGGCATGAATGTTCAGATCCGAAAGATTCAAGATAAAAGTTTAATATTGACATAAAAATAATAATACTTCAAGCGTACTAACCAAGCAATTATGTCTTCTCAAAATAACATAGCCAAAGAAAGCTCATCCCTACAAAATCATATAGTTTGGCCATGCTTCATTTTCATCACACAAGATGCTCTCATCTTGCACATCTCCGATGACAAGCCAAGCAATTGTTTCATACTTTAGTAATCTCAAACTTTTTTCAACTTTCACGCAATACATGAGCGTGAGCCATGGATATAGCACTATGGGTGGAATAGAATATAATGATGGGGTTGTGTGGAGAAGACAAAAAGGAGGAAGTATCACATTGACGCGGCTAATCAACGGGCTAGGTAGATGCCCATCAATTGATGTCAATGCAAGGAGTAGGGATTGCCATGCAACGGATGCACTAGAGCTATAAATGTATGAAAGATCAACAAAATAAACTAAGTGGGTGTGCATCCAACTTGCTTGCTCACGAAAACCTAGGGCATTTGAGGAAGCCCATTGTTGGAATATACAAGCCAAGTTCTATAATTAAAAATTCTCACTAGTATATGAAAGTGACAAAACAAGAGACTCTCTATCATGAAAATCATGGTGCTACTTTGAAGCACAAGTGTGGAAAGAGGATAGTAGCATTGTCCCTTTTTTCTCCTTTTTTTTCTTCTTTTTTTCTTTTTTCTTTTTCTTTTTTTGGGCCTTTCTTTTTTTTATTTGGCCTTTCTCTTTTTTTATTTGGGACAATGCTCTATTAATGATGATCATCACACTTCTATTTATCTACAACTTGATGCTTACAACTTGATACTTAGAACAAAATATGACTCTACATGAATGCCTCCGGCGGTGTACCAGGATGAGCAATGAATCAAGAGTGACATGTAAGAAATAATATGCATGGTGGCTTTGCCACAAATACGATGTCAACTACATGATCATGCAAGGCAATATGACAATGATGAAGCGTGTCATAATAAACGAAACGGCGGAAAGTTGCATGGCAATATATCTTTGAATGGCTATGGAAATGGCATAATAGGTAGGTATGGTGGCTGTTTTGAGGAAGATATAAGGCGGTTTATGTGTGATAGAGCGTATCGTATCACAGGGTTTGGATGCACTGACGAAGTTTGCACCAACTCTCAAGGTGAGAAAGGGCATGCACGGTACCGAAGAGGCTAGCAATGATGGAAGGTTGAGAGTGCATATAGTCCATGGACTCAACATTAGTCATAAAGAACTCACATACTGATTGCAAAAATCTACAAGTCATCAAAAACCAAGCACTACGTGCATGCTCCTAGGGGGATAGATTGGTAGGAACAGACCATCGCTCGTCCCCGACCACCACTCATATGGATGACAATCAAATAACACCTCATGTTTCAAATTTGTTACACAACGTTTACCATACATGCATGCTACGGGACTTGCAAACTTCAACACAAGTATTTCTAAAATTCACAACTACTCAACTAGCACAACTTTAATATCATTATCTCCAGATCTCAAAACAATCATCAAGTATCAAACTTCTCCTAGTATTCAATGCACTTATATAGAAGTTTTTATCTTGGATGCCTATCATATTAGGACTAATTTTATAACCAAAGCAAACTACCATGCTTTTCTAAAGGACTCTCAAAAAAATATAAGTGAAGCATGAGAGATCAATAATTTTTATAAAATAAAACCACCACCGTGCTCTAAAAGATATAAGTGAAGCACTAGAGCAAAATTGTTTAGCTCAAAAGATATAAGTGAAGCACATAGAGTATTCTAATAAATCCCGAATAATGTGTGTCTCTACCAAAAGGTGTGTACAGCAAGGATGATTGTGGTGAACTAAAAATCAAAGACTCAAATCATACAAGACGCTCCAAGCAAAACACATATCATGTGGTGAATAAAAATATAGCTCCAAGTAAAGTTACCGATGGACGAAGACAAAAGACGGGGTGCCTTTTGGGGCATCCCCAAGCTTAGGATTTTTGGTTGACCTTTGATTTTGCCTTGGGGTACCTTGGTCATCCCCAAGCTTAGGCTCTTGCCACTCCTTGTTCCATAATCCATCAAATCTTTACCCAAAACTTGCAAACTTCACAACACAAAACTTAACAGAAAATCTCGTGAGCTCCGTTAGCGAAAGAAAACAAAACACCACTTTAAGGTACTGTAATGAACTCATTATTAATTTTTATTGGTGTTAAACCTACTTTATTCCAACTTCTCTATGGTTCATAAACTCGATATTAGCCATATATTCATCAAAATAAGCAAACAACACACGAAAAACAGAATCTGTAAAAAACATAATGTATGTAGTAATCTGTATCTAACGCAAACTTCTGGAACTCCAAAAATTCTAAAATAAATTTCTGGACGTGAGGTATTTATCTATTAATCATCTTCAAAAATAATCAACTAAATAGCACTCTCCAGTAAAAAGTTGTGGCTAATCTCGTGAGCGCTAAAGTTTCTGTTTTTTTACAGCAAGATCAAAAAAGACTTCACCCAAGTCTTCCCAAAGGTTCTAATTGGCGCAAACACTAATTAAAACATAAAACCACATCTAAACAGAAGCTAGATCGATTATTTATTCCTAAACAAAACCAAAAAAAGAAACTAAAATAAAATTGGGTTGCCTCCCAACAAGCGCTATCGTTTAACGCCCCTAGCTAGGCATAAAGGCAAGGATAGATCTAGATATTATCATCTTTGGCATGCAATCCATAAGTAGCTCACATAATAGATTCATAAGGTAATTTGATTTTATTTATAGTAAATTGTTCCATGCCTTTCCTTAACGGAAATTGGAATATAATATTCCCTTCTTTCATATCAATAATTGCACCAATCGTTCTAAGGAAAGGTCTGCCAAGAATAATAGGACATGAAGGATTGCAATCTATATCAAGAACAATGAAATCTACGGGCACATAATTCCTATTTGCAACAATAATAACATCATTAATTCCTCCCGTAGGTTTCTTAATGGTGGAATCCGCAAGGTGCAAATTTAAAGAACAATCATCAAATTCACGAAAACCTAACATATCACACAAAGTTTTTGGAATCGTGGAAACACTAGCACCCAAATCACACAAAGCATATCCCACTCATCATGAAGTTTTCTAGGGATAGAAACTTCCAATTCAAGCTTTTCTGCATAATATTGCATTAAAGCATCAACAATATGTTTAGTAAAAGCCTTATTTTGACTATAAGCATGCGAAGAGTTTAGCACGGATTGCAACAAGGAAATACAATCTATTAAAGAACAATTATAATAATTAAATTCCTTGAAATCCAAAATAGTGGGTTCATTATTATGTAAAGTTTTGACCTCTTGAATCCACTTTTACCAATTTTTGCATCAAGATCTAAAAACTCCGAATCATTGGGACGCCTTTTAACTAAAGTTGACTCATCTCCAGTCCCATCATCATCAAGATTCATATTGCCAAACAAAGATTTAATAGGAGACACATCAATCACTTTTAGATCTTCATCCTTATTATCATGAAAACTAGAAGAACACGCTTTCACAAAGCAATCTTTCTTAGCACGCATCCTAGCGGTTCTTTCTTTGCACTCATCAATGAAAATTCTCATGGCTTTGATAGACTCACTGATATCATGCTTAGGTGGAATAGATCTAAGTTTCAAAGAATCAACATCAAGAGAAATTCTATCCACGTTCCTAGCCAACTCATCAATCTTAGGCAATTTTTCTTCAAGCAAAGTATTGAAATTCTTTTGAGAAATCATAAATTCTTTAACACTAGTCTCAAAATCACAGGGCATCTTATTAAAATTTCCATAAGAGTTGTTGTAGGAATTACTATAACTATTAGAGGAATTATTAGGATACAGCCTAGGATTAAAGTTTCCTCTATAAGCGTTGTTACCAAAATTATTCCTGCCAACAAAATTCACATCCATAGATTCATTAATATTCTCAATCAAAGTAGACAAAGGCATATCATTGGGATCAGAAGAAACATTCTTATTAGCAAAAAATTTCATAAGTTCATCCATCATTCCACTCAACATTAATCTCTTCAATTGCACGCACCTTTTTACTAGTAGATCTTTCAGTGTGCCATTGAGAATAATTAACCATAATATTATCTAGGAGTTTGGTAGCTTATCCTAAAGTGATTTCCATAAAAGTGCCTCCCGCGACCGAATCTAAAAGATTTCTAGAAGCAAAAATTCAATCTGGCATAATTTTTTTGTATAATCATCCATAAATTCAAACCATGTGTAGGGCAATTACGTATCATTAATTTCATGCTCTCCCAAGATTGTGCAACATGTTCATGATCAAGTTGCTTAAAATTCATAATATCGTTTCTAAGAGAGATGATCTTAGCGGGAGTAAAATACTTAGAGATAAAAGCATCTTTGCACTTATTCCAAGAATCAATACTACTTTTAGGCAAAGACGAAAACCAAGTTTGAGCACGATCTCTAAGCGAAAAAGGAAATAGCTTCAATTTGACAATATCATTGTCCACATCTTTATTCTTTTGCATATCACACAAATCAACGAAGCTATTTAGATGGGTAGCGACATCTTCACTAGGAAGGCCGGCGAATTGATCTTTCATGACAAGATTCAACAAGGCAACATTAATTTCACAAGATTCAGCATCGGTAGGAGGAGCAATTGGAGTGCTAAGAAAATCATTGTTGTTGGTATTGGCAAAGTCACACAATTTAGTATTATCTTGAGCCATCGTGACAAGCAAGCAATACAACACACAAGCACGCAAGAAACAAGCGAAAAAGAGGTGAACGGAAAGAGAGGGCGAATAAAACGGCAAGGGTGAAGTGGGGGAGAAGAAAACGAGAGGCAAATGGCAAATAATGTAATGAGAGGGATAAGAGTTTGTGATGGGTACTTGGCATGTCTTAACTTGTGTGTAGACTCCCCGGCAACGGTGCCAGAAATCCTTCTTGCTACCTCTTGAACATGCGTTGGTTTTCCCTTGAAGAGGAAAGGGTGATGCAGCAAAGTAGCCTTAGTATTTCCCTCGGTTTTTTTAGAACCAAGGTATCAATCTAGTAGGAGGCCACACGCAAGTCCCTCATACCTACACAAACAAATAAGAACTTTGCAACCAACAGATGAAGGGGTTATCAATCCCTACACGGCCACTTGCAAAAATGAGATCTGATAGAGATGATAAGATAATATTTTTGGTATTTTTATGATAAAGATTGAAAGTAAAGAAAGCAAAATAAACGGCGATAGAAATAGCTAATTGACGGGAGATTAATATGATGGAAAATAGACCCAGGGGGCATAGGTTTCACTAGTGGCTTCTCTCAAGATAGCATAAGTATTATGGTGGGTGAACAAATTACTGTTGAGCAATTGATAGAAAAGTGCATAATTATGAGAATATCTAGGCATGATCATGTATATAGGCATCACGTCCGCAATAAGTAGACCGACTCATGCCTGCATCTACTACTATTACTCCACACATCGACCGCTATCCAGCATGCATCTAGAGTATTAAGTTCATAAGAACAGAGTAACGCATTAGGTAAGATGACATGATGTAGAGGGATAAACTCAAGCAATATGATATAAACCCCATATTTTTATCCTCGATGGCAACAATAGAATACGTGTCGTTTCCCTTTCTGTCACTGGGATCGAGCAACACAAGACTGAACCCAAAGCTAAGCACTTCTCCCATTGCAAGAAAGATCAATCTAGTAGGCCAAACCAAACTGATAATTCGAAGAGACTTGCAAAGATAACCAATCATACATAAAAGAATTCAGAGAAGATTCAAATATTGTTCATAGATAATCTTGACCATAAACCCACAATTCATCGGATCTCGATAAACACACCGCAAAAAGAGTTACATCGAATAGATCTCCAAGAAGATCGAGGAGAAGTTTGTATTGAGATCCAAAGAGAGATAAGAAGCCATCTAGCTAATAACTATGGACCCAAAGGTCTGTGGTAAACTACTCACACATCATCGGAGAGGCTATGGTGTTGATGTAGAAGCCCTCCGTGATCGATCCCCCCTCCGGCGGAGCGCCGGAAAAGGCCCCAACATGGGATCTCATGGGTGCAGAAGGTTACGGCGGTGGAAATAGGGTTTCGTGGTGCTCCTGGATGGTTTCGGGGTACGTAGGTATATATAGGAGGAAGAAGTCGGTCGGTGGAGCCACGAGGGGCCCACGAGGGTGGGGGTGCGCCTCCCTGCCTCATGGCCTCCTTGTTGATTTCTTGACGTCCACTCCAAGTCCTCTGGATCACGTTTGTTCCAAAAATCACGCTCCCGAAGGTTTCATTCCGTTTGGACTCCGTTTGATATTCCTTTTCTGCGAAACTCTTAAATAGGCAAAAAAACAGCAATTTGCACTGGGCCTTGGGTTAATATGTTAGTCCCAAAAATAATATAAAAGTGTATAAATAAGCCCATTAACATCCAAAACAGAATATATTATAGCATGGAGCAATCAAAAATTATAGATACGTTGGAGACGTATCAGAAGCGTGCGAGCTTTACGCTGCGCAGGCTCACTGGGAAGCGAGCCCTTTGACTTCCATGGCCGCCCACCTTCCTCTCCATTAATGGCGCCTGAGCCGCTGTTTAATACGGGCGGGCTTCATGGACATGGCCCAGGCTCACTGGTGAAGTCGACTCCGAGCCGGAGGAGATAGAAAATAAGGAGGAATGGGGCCTCATGGACATGGCCCAGAATGAGCTGGTCGCGGTGGTTTCTACCCCCGCTCCCGTCCCAGCTCCCATCTACGCGCCCGCGCCAGCGACCATCCCCGTAGCATTTATGGGCTGGTCGCCGAGCACTATCGCAGAGCTGGAAGACGCAAGCGTCAGTGAGGTCTCCATGGACCCGCGCGAGCTCGTGTACATGCCAGTGCCAGCGCCCGTGCCCATGCCCGTGTGCGCCCCTCTACCCACTGTGCCGCCGGCCCCCGTGCTTTTGGCTGCATCCGCCGCGCCCCTCCACCCATCGTGGCACAGGTCCCTGTGCGTTTGGCTGCACCCGCCGCGCCCATGCCCGTGCCCGTGCCCCCCCCCCCTCAGCGGCATGGGACGCTGCTGACGACCGCTGCCTCTCAGCAGCACCAATTGCTGTCCTCCCATGCCCCGCCCGTCGATCGCGCGATGACATGATGTTTGATTTACAAGTGAAGATCATTTTGTGCTACCTTGAGGACTTCAACAACGGCGTCCCGAAGGACGACAATGACGGCGCGGCCCGCCGCCTCCGCCGCCGCCGGAAATAGTTTTTTTGGGGTTTAATACTTTATCTCGAATTCTCGATCATATGAATATAAATTCGCTGTGTGACTGAATGAAAGATATGGTTTGAACGAACTTGTGTTTTCCTCTCTTAATGTACAGACTTATCAAACGATTTTCTTTTGAAAAAACGTCAATGGTTTTTAAATATAAAACACTCATCGCAAACGCTTTAGTTAGAACACCCGTATGCAAACTGACAACTTCCCCAGGAAGCCAAGGGAAAATATGCCGAGCAGGATTTCTGCATCCCTTCAACGCAAACGGTTGTTTTTCATGACCCGTGTGCAACCACGTACAAACAATTGGGTAAGATTTGCATATCTGTCATTTTGGGTATGTTGCCATTTCTCAAACTAGAAAGATTGACATTTGTTTATCTAGTAACATTGCCATTTGTCAACTTTGTAACACTGCGATTTGTCAAAATATGCAGCTACAAATCACTAGCACTATCTAACTTTTGCAACTAAAATCACTAGCACTGTTCATATGGACACCACTAGCAGGCGTGAGTTCATGGACGCATATGCAAATGTACCATTGATTACATACAAGAAGTCATCAACCCACAACGACAACGAGGATACATGTTGGATTATAGATCATTTCCAACAAAACATTCTAGTAAAGTTTTTCTCACACAACAAATAACAAAGCGATGAAATGAACTTCAGCTCAACCACTCATCAGCGTTGGAAACGCTTTCTTTGAACCAGAAGTGATTCTCTGGGAAGGGCCAGCTACTATCAATCTCAAGACCAACGCAGGACTGATCATCAAGGCTGAAGCGGCCTATTTCAATACCCATATTGGGGCGGTAGGGAAGCATAGTAATGTCCGAGGTATAGATACAGTTGCTTCTCATAAATGGTAATAACATTGTGTTAACAGCAGCTGGATCACCTTCCACCATCATTGGATAGTTTTGTCCAAGGAAGAGCGAGTTTCCTCCAAGACTTTCAATACTGAACCAGGGAGAAGGTGTTGGCGCTAGTACACCAGTATCCATCCCGAATACCCTGCAACGGATGTTGGAATAGGTCCAGAGAGTGCGACCATACGAGACAACACCTGCTTCCTTAGTAACATCAGCAGTGCCCCGTATACAGACAAGAAGAGGTGATACATCGGAATAAGTTGCCAGGCGCCACTGAGTATATGGGTCCTGCTCGTCCTCATGCTCGTGAATAAAATTTTCAAGTATAGGTGGTGGAATGTTCGCAAGACCTTGGAAACACAAGAAGGTTAATTAGTAAAGGGAAACTAGCTAACCCGCATGCATGTGGATGAAACAATTTTAATTACGTTGCAAGACAAACGTACCGAAATCATGAGGATTCCATGCAAAAACAGTGCCACGAGTGGTGGCAGCAAACACAAGACCCTCGTATTGAATTGCATCACAGTACTCATCCGTGTATAGAAACTGATTTTTGAGCAATATCCATCGAGTCGAACCATGAAGGACGGCAACAAGCTTGTCGAAGATAGCAACAACATAAGCATTCCTATAACCCCAAGAGCGGTTGGGAACTCGACAAATTGCTATCTTCCGTAGACATCATATGGGAAGTCGTCTAAGATTTTTCGAAGTGGAACCCGGTGACGAGTGTACACATTCACAAGTTCCCACTCGCAGTTGTACCCAATATAAACAACCCAATCTCCATTTGCACCTGCCCAAGCCTTGCCCTCAAGCGATGGCATCTTAACATCATATGTATCATTATCAAGCGGCATCAACTTACACAAGACGAGGCTTCCCTCGTCCCCGCGCCAGTCAGCAGGGCCACGGCGAAGAAGATAGGGGAGATCAAACCGCTCCTGAACCCTTGAGTTCCTTGTAATGATGTTATTAGTTGAGTCGAGAATGGTCTTGAACGAACCTGCCATGCTAGCCGAGGTGATGACGTCGCAACGATCACTGAGTTCCTCCACCGCATCATCATATAGATCGGGGCAACAATAACGGGGTCGTTTTCGGCTTGTTCGCTCCATGGAGAAGACGATCAAACAATGGAAGAAGGAAGGGTGAAGGCAAATAGAGGAGGGAGGAAGAGCTAGCGTGCGACAGCAGTTCCAAATCGAGAGGGAAAGGCGAAGAGTCGGTTGACGGTTGCCACGGTACACGAAGAGGCGCCTGGGGAGCGAACAGTTGCCACAGAGGTCACACACTGTGTAACATCCCAAAATTCTAAATTTTGGAATGTTATAAACAATAGATAGATTTGACTGCTTGTCTGATTGATTGACTGAAAGTGGGTGTATTCGAAACTTTTGAAAGTTAAATGAGAGGGAATAAAAGGACTTTTCCAAACTTTCATCTTTGCTTTCTGATCTCCATGAATTCAAATTCTTTTCAAATACAAAACCCTTGAGCGAAGATGATATGACTTCTTCCATTTAATTAAATGAAAGGGTATTTGAAAATATTTGAATTTCATTTGGAAATATTTCAAATTCTGAAACTTTATGCAACTCAGTGATTTTCACGAGAGAAGATAAAATGACTTCTTCAAATTTTATGAAATATGAGTTGGGAGTTTCAAAGAATTAAATTCAAAGTTCTTTTGAATTTATTTTCAATCTGGAGTTATTTGAGTTTTATTCAAATTATTTTTCTCCAACAATAAACTATATGGAAAATAGGGTAACATGATTCCCTACATCAGAAAATTGGAGAGAAATAAATTTGAATTAATTTTGGTATTTTTAAAATGACTTTTATTGGATTTTAGTAGGGCAGTAGCACTCTTTGCTTTATTTGAATTTGTGTGGATTTTATTTGGCATTATAAAAATATCCATGTTGTAGAAAATCTTTTTCTGCCAGTTTTGATATATAATATGCTTATATAGCATATTTATTTCTTTTGTTTTATTACTTTTTGCTTGTCTGTGTTTTAAAAAAATGTTTAAAAAAACAAAATTTAGCCGAAGCCGACCGAGCCAGGCCGGCCCAGCTAGAGGCCGAGCCAGCCCAGCCAAGCCACTCGCCCCGCGCGCGTGCCCAGCAGGCCGCGGCCCAGCAGACCACCTCCCGGTCGTCCCCGACCCTCGGTCGGAGACCAGCTCCAGCACGCCACCGCCGCAGCTGCCGTGTCCTCACCGGACTTCTCCACCGCCTCGCCTCGCCTCTCCTCCAAGTCTTATCCTCCTCCCCTCCTGTATAAACGAAGCACCTCGGCCCCGTTTCCCTCAAAATCCGAAGCCCCCGAGCCTCACAGCTATGCCACGCCCTCGCCGGAGTTAGCCGTCACCGCCGTTGATCCACGCCGTCGCCCCGCTCCACCCCGCCACTCCCGACCGACGCCGCCCACTCCATCCTCACCGTCGAGCGCCTTGACGCCCTCGCCGCTGCCGGAGACCCATTGGAGCCGCCGCCCCGTCGACGTCCGAGCCACCGCCGCCGTCTTCCTCATCGCCGGCGACCTCCACGCCGCGGTAACCGCCGCCTCTCCCTCTCGTCCGTCCGATCCGAGATCTACGGTTAGGATTAGATCTGTTCGTTTTTTCCAACCGTTTTCTTTAAGTAGTGAACGTCCGTTGTTTTAGGGTTTTCGTCCTGTAAGCCACTGTAGTGAGCGTTCGCTATTTAGTCTTTTTCTTTTTATTTTTAGTTTTCTGCCAGGGACTTGTTTGTGAATATTTTATTTACAGATTGGCCCCTATTTTTCAAACGATCATTACTTTTTGCTCGTTTTTCCAAATCCAACGAAACCAACGCTCATGTCTTCGTTATGATCTCCTCTATCCAGTAAACTAATTTAAACATGTTTTTGAAAGTTTAAAATTTGAATTATACCAGATTTGAATTCAAACTTCGTTTGATCGTAACTTGAGTTTCGTAGCTCCGTTTGAGTTGATTCTTTTTGCATATCGAAGCTCTTGACCTAAACTTTCTGATAAGGCCAAATTCATATAATTTTGGTACTGTTAGAAATTGTTTTATGTTGCAAGAGTTATTTGCTTGGTTTTGATGTTTTTTGAATCGTCTTCTTCGATCTTTCGGATCTTTTGAGTGAGTGCTTATGTGTGGTTACTATTGCTTGCTTACGATAGATTGACCGGAGTGAGACGAGTAGAACTATCAAGAGTTATGAGTGCGAATCATCTTCGTCAACATTGCAGGCAAGTTCACACTTTGATCGTATCCCTTTCATACCCAGTTTTATGCATTAGTTTCAACCCTCAAACATTGCATGAGTAGGATTGATAACATGTGGGTATTGGGAAGTAGTTGATGAGGTAGGAACCTATTTCCCTGCATTCAAACCTTGGGAGTTACTATTACGCTATGCTTATATTACCATGCTATGCTCGTAGACGTGGATTGGGTTTTGAGAGTATCCATGACATATGTGAGATTGTTAATTAACGGTTTACTTAAGGTGGCAACTTAAACACACATCTGGGTGGATTGAGGTATCTGGTTATTCCAGGATTGCCTGTCTAGGCACCTGGGTAGACCAAGATTGCCTTTTTTTTATGGACCGCCACCCAGGCTCAAAGGGATCATGAGATTATTCATACTAAAAACTTTCGTGTGCAACCACAAGCTATTATGGGCTCTAGCATAGTTGACTAAGTCGTGTGAACTCTTATAGTGGTAGACTAGCAGATGTAGGGGTTGTAGGTGGTACGGTCTACCCATCGTAAGGGGCAAACGCTTCTGGAAGACTATGTCTCGGTCATCCGTTTCTCAAACACCATGTAGTGCGAGAAATCCAACGGAGGAGATCGAGTCTTGTGGGAAAAAGTGCACAAACCTCTGCACAGTGTACAAACTAATCATGATTAGCCGTGTCCCCAGTTATGGACGTCTTGAGTATCTAGTTCTTGGATTATCCTGTTGATCTCATCACGTTACTTAATTAATTTTGTTGGGTTTTAATGATGATGCTTAATTGGGATTGAGAGTGTTGTCAACCATTCTCAATGTTTAACAACCACCATGATAGTTAAATAAAATTTATTCCTTTGCAGTAGGGAAAAATTGGCTTTTCGCAAAACCTACTAACCATAGAGCTTTTCCACCAGCCATATATGCATGTAGTGTTAGCCATTGTTCATCATTCTCTATGGTGTGAATTTGCCAGTACATTCAATGTACTGACCCTTTGTGGCTGCAACGTCTCATGTTGCAGGAATCTTATGACGAGTAAGTGATACGTTAGGGTTACGATTTCTACACTCAGCTTTGTCGTTGGTGTTGATGGGAATCCACAACCTTGTTACTTCCGCTATTTTGGATTGAGGTAATAGTATTTACGTTACTTGTGATTTACCTCTGTTATAAATCCTCGAGTACTGTGTGTGTCAGCATACCGATCCAGGGATGACACTTAAGCACAGAGACTTGATCCATTCGGGTAGGGTCGCTACACACTGACGACAAGGGCCGAGTGAACCGCATGCAATCCCATCGCACAACACACACATCTTGTTAAGTTGAACCATTTATGTACTCTTGTGTCAACGCAAACAGTTCGTCCGAGTGAACTGCATGCCATATATTGATACGTCTCCAACGTATCTATAATTTTTTATTGCTCGATGCTATATTATCTACTATTTTAGGCAATATTGGGCTTTATTATCCACTTTTATATTATTTTTGGGACTAACCTATTAACCGGAGGCCCAGCCCAGATTTGCTGTTTTTTGCCTATTTCAGTGTTTCGAAGAAAAGGAATAACAAATGAAGTCAAAACGGAACGAAATCAACTCGAGAAGTTATTTTTGGAAGGAAAGCTACCAGATGGACTTGGACCCCACGTCAGGAAAGGAAGGAGGCGGCCACGAGGGTGGGGGGCGCGCCCCCCTGCCTCGTGGGGCCCCCGAAGCTCCACCGACGTACCTCCTGCACCCATATATACTCACGTACCCTAAAACTTCCAGAATGGAGATTAGATCGGGAGTTCCGCCGCCGTAAGCCTCTGTAGCCACCAAAAACCTCTCGGGACCCTGTTCCGGCACCCTGCCAGAGGGGGGAACCCTCACCTGTGGCCATCTTCATCATCTCGGCGCTCTCCATGACGAGGAGGGAGTAGTTCACCCTCGGGGCTGAGGGTATGTACCAGTAGCTATGTGTTTGATCTCTCTCTCTCTCTCTCTCTCTCTCTCTCTCGTGTTCTTGATTTGGCACGATCTTGATGTATCGCGAGCTTTGCTATTATAGTTGGATCTTATGTTGCTTCTCCCCCTCTAATCTCTTGCAATGGATTGAGTTTTCCCTTTGAAGTTATCTTATCGGATTGAGTCTTTAAAGATTTGAGAACACTTGATGTATGTCTTGCCGTGCGTATCTGTGGTGATAATGAGATATCACGTGCCACTTGATGTATGTTTTGGTGATCAACTTGCGGGTTCCGCACATGAACCTATGCATAGGGGTTGGCACACGTTTTCGTCGTGATTCTCCTGTAGAAACTTTGGGGCACTCTTTGAGGTTCTATGTGTTGGTTTGAATAGATGAATTGAGATTGTGTGATGCATATTGTATAATCATGCCCACGGATACTTGAGGTGACATTGGAGTATCTAGGTGACATTAGGGTTTTGGTTGATTTGTGTCTTAAGGTGTTATTCTAGTATGAACTCTAGGGCTGTTTGTGACACTTATCGGAATAGCCCAATGGATTGATTGGAAAGAATAACTTTGAGGTGGTTTCGTACCCTACCATAATCTCTTCATTTGTTCTCCGCTATTAGTGTCTTTGGAGTGACTCTTCGTTGCATGTTGAGGGCATGTTGAGGGATAGTTATATGATCCAATTATGTTATTATTGTTGAGAGAACTTGCACTAGTGAAAGTATGAACCCTAGGCCTTGTTTCCTATCATTGCAATACCGTTTACGCTCACTTTTACCGCTTGCTACCTTGCTGTTTTTATATTTTCAGTTTACAAAAACCCATATCTACCATCCATATTGCACTTGTATCACCATCTCTTCGCCGAACTAGTGCACCTATACAATTCACCATTGTATTGGGTGTGTTGGGGACACAAGAGACTCTTTGTTATTTGGTTGCAAGGTTGCTTGAGAGAGACCATCTTCATCCTATGCCTCCTACGGATTGATAAACCTTAGGTCATCCACTTGAGGGAAATTTGCTACTGTCCTACAAACCTCTACACTTGGAGGCCCAACAACGTCTACAAGAATAAGGTTGTGTAGTAGACATCAAGCTCTTTTCTGGCGCCGCTGCCGGGGAGGCTAGGTAAGTGAAGGTATATATTTATATCTTGCAATCGAATCTTTTTGTTTCTTATTTTAGCACTAGTCTAGTTTATAAAAGAAAACTACAAAAAATGGAATTGAGTTTACCTCACACGCTTCACCTTTTTAATATCTTTCGTGAGTATGATGGAAAGGAAAATTGTGCCAAAGTGTTAGAAGAAGAATGCATTAAATTGTTTGGCACTAAATCTATGAATGATGAGCATGATTGCGATATTGTTAGTATGAACTCCTTGAATATCCATAGTACTAATGATGATTGCACTAGTTATGATGAAAATGCCTCCTATAAACATGTCGATTTTTGTGGAGTAGATTGGGTTTGCAAGTACACACCAAATAGGGAAGATAGATATTGCAAGAGACATAAGTACTTAGAAACCAAATTGTTGCAAGAAGAGCTAGATGAATGTGCTGAAAGATTCCCTATTTTTCATGCCCCTTGTGAACTCTACAATGAACATGGTCATTTAAAGCTCCAATTCTATTTGTTTCATGATCAAGTCGTGTCCAAATATTGTGATAATTTGATTACCCTTGAGCATCATAAAGAGCTTAGCCTTCTTTTGGGGTATGAAGAAATGAAACGTATAACTGAGGGTATTCCAAAATTTAATCTTGATAGAATACTTGATTTTGATCTAGAGAAGACTTGTATGTATTTTGCGGTGAATTGCATTAAAAATACTTATATTGCCAATTACATAAAGAAAAGAAAACAAATAGAAGATGAAGAGAATACTAATGAAAGGGAAGAGACTTCCCAATATCCCCCTATTATTTCTTATGATGAATTAGGTAATGAGGAGGAGCCTTCTATTCAACCAATCTCATCAATAAGGAGATCCAAAAAGAGGATTGAACCCACACATGATGTGGCGAAGAAGAAGAAAAGAAAAAGTAAGAGAGGTAAAAAGGTATCTCTCCCAAATAAAGTTGCTCCTATTATTGATGTGCCTTATGAAAATGAAAATGATACACTTGATGATGATCTCGTTATGCCTATTGCTTGTTGTGATGATTATGATTGGGAAGATAATGATACTTCTTATGATCTTGAAAATCTTTTTGGCACTTGCTTGGAAGAATATAATAATTGCTATACTATTGGTGCTATCCATGCTATTAATGATGAGAGTGATTATGCTTATGATACGAAAAGGCCCAAGCTCGGGGAAACTATGTTTGATGAGGATGACATATTTGAGAATATATTTGCTGCAATTAATGTTTGTCCCAAGCTTGGGGATGCTATGTTTAATAATGATGATATATTTAGCATCTCAAGTTTTTATATGCAAAGTAGTTATGATGATAGCATGCCTTTTACCTATGATGATTATATTGATGAAAGTGGGTTTGGAAGAGTGTCAACTTTAGGAAGTAGTGATCCCACAATATTGGAGGATGTTGAATCTTATAATATTTATGAAAGTGGATTTAGAGAGGTCATGACTTTATTTAGTGATGTATCCACTATCTTGGAAGAGGTTTCAACCGATTATGATGAGAACAAAGTTGCTACTTATGATGATTATTGTGATAAAACTTATGCTATAAAGAGTAGTGATGATTATATTTATAAAACTTGTCATGATTATGAGTACCCTTTCTCTGAACATTACTCCTTTAATGTGGAAACAATTTATTGTATTCAAGTCTCTTATGACACTCCCACTATTATTCATGAGAAATAAAAGTTGTATTCAATTTGCTTATGTGGAGAGTAATAAAAATTCTATGCTAGTAGATCATGGAAAGAATGTTTTAGGTGTTGGTTATATTGTTGAATTCATTCATGATGCTACTGAAAACTATTATGAGGGATGACTATATGCTTGTAGGAATTGCAATAATATCAAGTTTCCTCTCTATGTGCTTAAAATTTTAAGGTTATGCTTGTTTTACCTTCCTATGCAAGTTGATTATTGTTCCCATAAGTTGTTTGCTCATAAAATCCCTATGCATAGGAAGTGGGTTAGACTTAAATGTTCTAGTCATATTCTTCATGATGCTCTCTTTATGTTTCAATTCTTATCTTTTATGTGAGCATCATTGAAATCATAATGCCTAGCTAGGGGCGTTAAACGATAGCGCTTGTTGGGAGGCAACCCAATTTTATTTTAGTTTCTTGCTTTTTTGCTTCTGTTTAGGAATAAATAATACATCTAGCTTCTTTTTAGATGTTTTTTTTATGTTTTAATTAGTGTTTGTGCCACGTAGAACCTTTGGGAAGACTTGGGTGAAGTCTTTATGATCCTGCTGTAAAAAACAGAAACTTTAGCGCTCGCGAGATTAGATTCAAATTTTTACTGGAGAGTGCTATTTAGTTGATTATTTTTGCAGATGATTACTAGACAAATTCCTCAGGTCCACCAATTTATTTTAGAATTTTTGGAGTTCCAGAAGTTTGCGTTAGTTACAGATTACTACAGACTGTTCTGTTTTTGACAGATTCTGTTTTTCGTGTGTTGTTTGCTTATTTTCATGACTCTATGGCTAGTAAAATAGTTTATAAACCATAGAGAAGTTGTAATACAGTAGGTTTAACACTAATATAAATAAATAATGAGTTCATTACAGTACCTTGAAGTGGTCTTTTGTTTTCTTCCGCTAACGGAGCTCACGAGTTTTCTGTTAAGTTTTGTGTTGTGAAGTTTTCAAGTTTTGGGTAAAGATTCGATGGACTACGGAATAAGGAGTGGCAAGATCCTAAGCTTGGGGATTCCCAAGGCACCCCAAGGTAATATTCAAGAATAACCAAGCGTCTAAGCTTGGGGATGCCCCGGAAGGCATCCCCTCTTTCGTCTTCGTTCATCGGTAACTTTACTTGGAGCTATATTTTTATTCACCACATGATATGTGTTTTGCTTGGAGCGTCATTTTATTTTCTTTAGCTTTGCTTGTTGTTTGAATAAAGTATTAGGATCTGAAATTCTTAAAATGGGTGAGTCTTCACATGGTTGCATAATTATTCGACTACTCATTGATCTTCACTTATATCTTTCGGAGTAGTTTGTTGTTTGCTCTAGTGCTTCACTTATATCTTTTAGAGCATGGTGGTAGTTTTATTTTGAAGAAATAGATGAACTCTCATGCTTCACTTAGATTATTTTGATAGTCTTAAATAGCATGGTAATTTGCTAAATAATCCTAATATGCTAAGCATACAAGATTTGTAAGAATTCTTATGAGTGTGTTGAATACTAAGAAAAGTTTGATGCTTGATAATTGTTTTGAGATATGAAGATGGTGATATTAGATTCATGCTAGCTGAGTAGTTGTGAATTTGAGAAATACTTGTGTTAAAGTTTGTGATTCCCGTAGCATGCACGTATGGTGAACCGTTATGTGATGAAGTCGGAGCATGATTTATTTATTGATTGTCTTCCTTATGAGTGGCGATCGGGGACGAGCGATGGTATTTTCCTACCAATCTATCCCCCTAGGAGCATGCGCGTAATACTTTGCTTTGATGACTTCTAGATTTTTGCAATAAGTATATGAGTTCTTTATGACTAATGTTGAGTCCATGGATTATACGCACTTTTCCCTTCCTTCCACCATTGCTAGCCTCTCTAATACCGCACACTTTTCGCCAGTATCATACACCCACCATATACCTTCCTCAAAACAGCCACCATACCTACCTATTATGGCATTTCCATAGCCATTCCGAGATATATTGCCATGCAACTTTCCATCGTTCCGTTTATTATGACACGCTCCATCATTGTCATATTGCTAGCATGATCATGTAGTTGACATCGTATTTGTGGCAAAGCCACCGTTCATGATTCTTTCATACATGTCACTCTTGATTCATTGCACATCCCGGTACACCGCTGGAGGCATTCATATAGAGTCATATCTTGTTCGAAGTATTGAGTTGTAATTCTTGAGTTGTAAGAAAATAAAAGTGTGATGATCTTCATTTTTAGAGCATTGTCCCAGTGAGGAAAGGATGATGGAGGCTATGATTCCCCCACAAGTCGGGATGAGACTCCGGACGAAAATAAAAAAAATAAAAAAAAGAGGCCATAAAAAAAGAAAGGCCCAAATAAAAAAATAAGAGAAAAAGAGAGAAGGGCAATGCTACTATCCTTTTACCACACTTGTGCTTCAAAGTAGCACCATGATGTTCATGATAGAGAGTCTCCTATGATATCACTTTCATACACTAGTGGGAATTTTTCATTATAGAATTTGTCTTGTATATTCCAATGATGGGCTTCCTCAAAATGCCCTAGGTCTTCGTGAGCAAGCGAGTTGGATGCACACCCACTTAGTTTTTTTTGTTGAGCTTTGATATACTTATAGCTCTAGTGCATCCGTTGCATGGCAATCCCTACTCACTCACATTGATATCTATTGATGGGCATCTCCATAGCCCGTTGATACGCCTAGTTGATGTGAGACTATCTTTCCCTCTTTTTGTCTTCTCCACAACCACCATTCTATTTCACATATAGTGCTATATCCATGGCTCACGCTCATGTATTGCATGAAGATCGAAAAAGTTTTGAAAATGTTAAAGTATGAAACAATTGCTTGGCTTGTCATCGGGGTTGTGCATGATTTAAATACTTTGTGTGGTGAAGATAGAGCATAGCCAGACTATATGATTTTGTAGGGATAACTTTGTTTGGCCATGTTATTTTGAGAAGACATAATTGCTTAGTTAGTATGCTTGAAGTATTATTATTTTTATGTCAATATGAACTTTTGTCTTGAATCTTTTGGATCTGAATATTCATACCACAATTAAGAAGAATTACAATGAAATTATGCCAAGTAGCACTCCGCATCCAAAATTCTTTTTTATCATTTACCTACTCGAGGACGAGCATGAATTAAGCTTGGGGATGCTTGATACGTCTCCAACGTATCTATAATTTTTGATTTCTCCATGTTATATTATCTACTGTTTTAGGCAATATTGGGCTTTATTATCCACTTTTATATTATTTTTGGGACTAACCTATTAACCGGTGGCCCAGCCCAGATTTGCTGTTTTTTGCCTATTTCAGTGTTTCGAAGAAAAGGAATATCAAAGGAAGTCGAAACGGAACGAAATCAACTGGAGAAGTTATTTTGGAAGGAAAGCTACCAGATGGACTTGGACCCCATGTCAGGAAAGGAGGGAGGCGGCCACGAGGGTGGGGGGCGCGCCCCTGCCTCGTGGGGCCCCCGAAGCTCCAGCGACGTACCTCCTGCACCCATATATACTCACGTACCCTAAAACTTCTAGAACGGAGATTAGATCGGGAATTCCGCCGCCGCAAGCCTCTGTAGCCACCAAAAACCTCTCGGGGCCCTGTTCCAGCACCCTGCCGGAGGGGGGAACCCTCACCGGTGGCCATCTTCATCATCCCGGCGCTCTCCATGACGAGGAGGGAGTAGTTAACCCTCGGGGCTGAGGGTATGTACCAGTAGCTATGTGTTTGATCTCTCTCTCTCTCTCTCGTGTTCTTGATTTGGCACGATCTTGATGTATCGCGAGCTTTGTTATCATAGTTGGATCTTATGTTGCTTCTCCCCCTCTACTCTCTTGTAATGGATTGAGTTTTCCCTTTGAAGTTATCTTATCGGATTGAGTCTTTAAAAATTTGAGAACACTTGATGTATGTCTTGTCGTGCGTATCTGTGGTGACAATGGGATATCACGTGCCACTTGATGTATGTTTTGGTGATCAACTTGCGGGTTCCGCCCATGAACCTATGCATAGGGGTTGGCACACGTTTTCGTCGTGATTCTCCTGTAGAAACTTTGGGGCACTCTTTGAGGTTCTATGTGTTGGTTTGAATAGATGAATTGAGATTGTGTGATGCATATCATATAATCATACCCACGGATACTTGAGGTGACATTGGAGTATCTAGGTGACATTAGGGTTTTGGTTGATTTGTGTCTTAAGGTGTTATTCTAGTACGAACTCTAGGGCTGTTTGTGACACTTATAGTAATAGCCTAATGGATTGATTGGAAAGAATAACTTTGAGGTGGTTTCGTACCCTACCATAATCTCTTCATTTGTTCTCCGCTATTAGTGTCTTTGGAGTGACTCTTCGTTGCATGTTGAGGGATAGTTATATGATCCAATTATGTTATTATTGTTGAGAGAACTTGCACTAGTGAAAGTATGAACCCTAGGCCTTGTTTCCTATCATTGCAATACCGTTTACGCTCACTTTTACCGCTTGCTACCTTGCTGTTTTTATATTTTCAGTTTACAAAAACCCATATCTACCATCCATATTGCACTTGTATCACCATCTCTTCGCCGAACTAGTGCACCTATACAATTTACCATTGTATTGGGTGTGTTGGGGACACAAGAGACTCTTTGTTATTTGGTTGCAGGGTTGCTTGAGAGAGACCATCTTCATCCTACGCCTCCTACGGATATATAAACCTTAGGTCATCCACTTGAGGGAAATTTGCTACTGTCCTACAAACCTCTGCACTTGGAGGCCCAACAACGTCTACAAGAAGAAGTTTGTGTAGTATACATCATATATCCCATGCACCTTGATTTGGCTGACCATTTCTTTTCTGTTGCCTAATCACAAAGAGTTCATCTGAGTGAACCGTATGTTGTATATCGCACACACCTTCATCTGGCTACCCATTTCTTTTGTGTTTCCTAATCACAAACGGATCATCTGAGTGAACTGTATGTTGTGTATCGCACACGCCTTCATCTGGCTGCCCGTTTCTTTTGTTCCTCCTCATCGCAAACAGTTAATTGAACTGAACCGTATGCCCTTCATCGCACACGCAATTAAAACCTAGACCGTGTTTGATGCATCCGTCATCGCAAACGTTTTATACATTTCTGACGGTTTTCATACAGCACCATTTGCGATTATGGCATCGCACACAGTTTCTCGAAGGGTCTTTGACTGTAGTTGCGTTAGCAGCATCCTGCAGTAGTGTGATTTATTACTTCTCTGAAAAATATTTTCCTGCTAATAAGAAACAAGCTGCCTTACAGGAAATATTTAACTTTGCGCGAATTGAAGAAGAGAGTCTCCCTCAAGCTTAGGGGAGGCTTCTCCAATTTCTTAATGATTTGCCTGATCATCCACTTAAGAAAAATGAAATACTTGATATCTTCTATAATGGACTGCCCGATGCTTCTATGGACTTCCTAGATAGTTGTGCTGGTTGTGTTTCCAGGGAACGAACTATTGAACAAGCTGAGGAATTATTGAATAATATATTGAAAAATTATGATGATTGGACTCTTCCTGAACGACCGCCTAAACCCACTTCGAAGAAGAGGGGTATCTTATATCTCAGTCCTGAAGATATCCAAGAGGCAAAGAAAGGTATGAAGGAAAAGGGTATTAAAGCAGAGGATGTTAAAAATCTACCACCTATTGACGAAATACATGGCCTCAACACACCACCACCATCACAGGTGTTATAGGTAAATTCTTTATTAAAATTTTATGAAGGTGGTATCCCTTATAATAAACATCCTAGTCAGTGCTTATATGAGTTTGACAACTAAATTATGAAACAAGATCACTTCAATGCCAATGTTATGAAACAATTGAAATATAATTCGGATATGATTGCTCTCTTGAGTGACTTGTTATTTAGAAACTCCAATTATGTTAGAGGTGTAGGAAAACATGCTTCTATGGTTCAAACTCAATTAGAATAAGTTGCTAAATCTCAAAGAGAATTGCTTGATGAAATGAACAACAATATACATGACTTTGCTGTTAGAGTAGCAACTAGAGGAGGTAAAATGACTCAGGAACCACTTTATCCTGAGGGACACACTAAAATAATTGAACAAGACTCGCAAAGAATTAACACTGATGCACCTTTCTAAAAAGAGAAGGAAGAAGAAAAATGATAGGACTTTGCATATCTCTAGTGAACCTAAGAAAGAAAAACCTCCTGAAGATCATAATGATGTCTCTATTTGTGATGCTGAAACTCAATCTGGTAATGAACATTCATCTAGTGATAATGAAAAAGATAATGACGAGGTTCATGAAGATACTCAACCAGACAATGATAAAGAACCAGATAATGATGTTGAGATAGAACCTACTATTGATCTTGATAACCCACAACCTAAAAATAAAATATATGATAAAAGAGACTTTGTTGCTAGAAAACAAGGTAAAGAAAGAGAACCGTGGGTTCAGAAACCCATGCCTTTTCCACCAAGACCAACTAAAAAGGAAGATGATGAAGAATTTGAACACTTCGCTGAAATGCTTAGGCCAGTCTTTTTGCGCACTCGCTTGACTAATATTTTAAAGACGGTTCCTTATGCAAAATACATGAAAGGCATCATTACTACTAAGAGAAAGATACCGGAAGCTGAAATCTCCACCATGCTTGCTAATTATTATTTTAAGGATGGAGTACCTAAAAAACTTGGAGATCCAGGAATACCAACTATTCCTTGCTCCATTAAAAGAAGTTGTGTCCAAACTGCTTTATGTGATTTAGGAGCCGGTGTCAGTGTTATGCCTTTCTCCTTATATAAAAGACTTGATTTGAATAAACTCACGCCTACTGAAATATCTTTGCAAATGGCTGATAAATCACCTGCCATACCTATCGGTATTTGTGAGGATGTGCCCGTTGTTGTTGCAAATGTTACTATCTTAACTGACTTTGTTATGCTTGAGATGCCCGAGGATGACAACATGTCGATTATCCTTGGTAGACCCTTCTTGAATACCGCAGGGGCTTTTATTGTTTGCAATGAAAGCAAGTCACTTTTCATATCAATGGTAACGAGCATACGGTGCACTTCCCGAAGAAACAATTCCAAGTGAATGGTATAGATGTTATTGAAAAATCCCCAACACCCACTATTGGAAGTTTTCAAATACCTCTTCCTATTGCCAAAAAGAAATATGAAAAGCTTATTGTCGGGGACATGCATATCCCTGTTGAGGTAACTTAGTGTTTTACGTAAGTTCTTTGGTTTCATGCTAATCGAAGGTGGTTGTTAATAAAACTTGATCAACCTTACTAACGGATCATTTTTAGGGGTATGAAGTTGATGAATTTAGTAGGCACAACCTTCTACTCCCAGTTTTTGCTTTCTGTTTTCTTAGTTAATTAAAATATAATGCCATGTTTTGTTTGTTTTCTGAATTTCTTGTGCAATAAAAAAATGACCCAAAAATAAAAGTTCTTAGAATGCCCTGAAAACTTGATACGATTTTTTTTGAATATTTCTGAATTCTTTATGCTAATAACATCAGAGGGGGGGTGCTCCAGGTGGGCACAACCCACGTGGGCGCGCCAGCAGCCCCAGGAGCGCCCTGGTGAGTTGTGATCCCCACGTGGGCCCCCTCACTTATCTCTTTAGCCCACTCCTTCTCCTACCTCCAGACAAAAAAACACCATAGCTCTCTCTCTCTCTCTCTCTCTCTCTCTCTCTCTCTCTCTCTCTCTCTCTCTCTCTCTCTCTCTCTCTCTCTCTCTCTCTCTCTCTCTCTCTCGTGTTCTTGCTCTCAAACCCGTGGATTTCGATCTCTTTGCTCGAAGCTCCGTTTCCGAAACTGTTTGGGCGATTGCTACTTGGTATGTGACTCCACCATTGATCCAATAAGTTTTTGCTTTAGTGGATTATATTTTGAATAATTATATACTCTTTGTGCTGCTGTAGATGAGCTTGCATGTTGAATTCTTAGAGTTCTAAGTAGTTTGAATGCTTAATATGGCCTCTATGCACCCCTATGAGCAGTTGTTATTAATCTTATGAATTTTTGTTGACAATTTTTTTGAACTAAATTTTTTCAGAACTTTGCTCATAATAATAAGATGAGTTTCTTTAGGAAGTTTGCCTCCAAGAAAAGCTCTAAGGGGGTCATTGGGGAATCATCGGACAATAACCTCCATACTTGGAGAAGGGCGGAGGTGCGGCCGTGCGAATGGCCGCATAACCCCTTCATGGATGGAGCCGGGATTCATCAAGAGTTCGCACAATTTGCTGCTAATGCTGGGCTTACCGACTTCATCGCAGCTGAGTGTGAACAATACCATCTCCTTACAAATTCCTTTGTGCAAAATTTTCATTTTCTGAGTAGTAATAACCCCCCCCCCCTGAGGTGCAGTTTAATTTATATGCTGAAAGCCGTCAGATGCCATTCACTGAGTTCTGCGATGTATGCTTGATCCCTTCGGACAGGGAAATAAGAGAGCCTAGGCCTGCAGAGTTTGAGGACTTTTATCACACTCTGTCAGTGGGAGATGGGAGAGGCGTGTCGAGTGTCACTGCTACTAGTTTGCATTTTCCTGTTGTGCATTATTTTGCTCTATTCATTGCTAAGTGTTTAATTGCTAGGGAGAAAGACGGTGCACTATGTGCACCTGACTTCGCCATATTACGCCGTGCACTATACAGCGATAGCACCTATAGCCTAGGGGCCATTATCGCACACTGTCTGCACCTTAACAAAACCAAGGGCAAAATTCATGGCAGTATTTATGCTACTCGTTTAGCGAGTCACTTTAACGTTCAGATTCGCCAACATGCTTATCATTTACCCAAGGTTTATCTGGATCACCGGGCGATGAAAGACCACCAGTTTACTGATATTGATGATTCTATTAATAATATTCCTTACAACCTGGTTTTCAGTGTGGATACTCGTGATATTATTCCATTTCCTGCACCTGCTTTTTTTTATTCTATTGCCAGGGGCGGATACAGGATCATGCCTGAGGATATTATTGCCTACCGTAACGCCTAGGTGGAGGCAGAGGAGGAGCCTCAGGAGTTGGACGCTCAGGTAACCGCACCACAACACTTCAACATAGGACTAGATGGCTACTACGAGTGGTGATTACCAAGCTAGGCCAAAAGCCTAAGCTTGGGGGAGTACATATTTCCATCGACATTACATTCATGTTCACACATTTCATTCTAGTTGACGGTGTTCACACTTTTTTTATTGTATTATCCATGCTAGATTTATTTTCTCGCTTTCTTCTTATGTCTGTGAAAATTTTGAGAAAACCCAAGAATATTTCTTGCTTCTTTTCGGTTCTTCTTTCTAGCTTAATAAGTATTAGTTTTAAAGAAAACCCAAAAATATTTCTCGATTCTCCTTTTGCTTGTTGGGAGCTTTCCCGTGTAAATAGTTTTTCTCGTTTTTGTTTTCCCTTATTTTATTTTCTTTCTTCGAGAAAACTAAAAACTCCAAAAATATTTCAGTATGTTTCTCTGAAATTCTTTTCCTTTTGTTGAGTCATATGGAGGGGAAGACCACGATGAAAATGTTGAGTGGTTCTCATATGCATTGCTATTGATTTAACGAAGAGCCCAAATTGTTTTGTTTTCTCCTTTTGAATAAAATGTTTTGCAGATTCCAGCTTAGTCCATGGCACTCTTGCACTATTATTATTTTCATATCATTCGGTTGTGCAAGTGAAAGGCAATAATGACGTATTTGATGAACTGGCTATGGCAGAGAGAAGCGGGTATGAACTCAACTTGTTCTGTTTTTCTAAATATGTTTAACCTAATATCCATGATTCAGCATATTATGATCAAACATGTTTGCAATGACAATTAGAGATTATAGTTTCTCATGCCATGCTTAAGTAGCTAGGAGTGGATAATGATTTATCTTGGATGTCAACATTGCGTTAAAATGATTGTGATGTATTATAATGATACAGTATCCTCCTCTGAATGTTTCAAGTGGCTTGACTTGGCACATGTTCATGCGTGTAGTTGAATCAAAACCAACATAGCTAGCCTCTATGATATTTATGTTCATGGTGTCCATATCCTAACCACGCTAGTATCCAATGTTACTTATGCATAATGCATGTTCATGAACGTTTTCGCTCTCTAGCTGGCCGCTTCTCAACCTATTTGCTAGCCTTCGCATGTACTAAGCGGAAATACCGCTTGTGCATCAAAATCCTAAAACCCAAGTTATTCCAGATGAGTCCACCATATCTACCTATATGCGGTATTACCCTGTCGTTCTAAGTAAATTTGCATGTACCACCTCTAAAAACTTCAAATAAACACCTATTTTTGTGTGCCTGGATTGTTCATAGAGTGACAGGGGGTAGTCGATATCTTCCATGCTAAGCGGGTTATTCTCATGATGAGTGTTTATTCACTCGTCCTTGCACGAGAGGGGCGGTAATAGGGATTTCCAGTTCCGAACTAAAAAATTGCAAATAATTAAACAAAACTCCCCCAGGACTGATGTTGGTATGGACGATACCTGTGAATTCGGCTAGCCGTGGAGTGTGTTTGTTGGTGGAGGGTGAGTAAACCTTTACTTTTATCGCTTGGGAACTGCCACTAATGTGTTTACCATGGAAGATATTGATAACTTTCGATCGTGACGTAAACACAAAGGGTGCATTTCTCAAAATTTCAGTTATCTCTGTTTTAAAAATATGAGCTCTGGCACCGCTGCAAATCTCTGCTTCGCTCTGCGAAGGGACTATGTATGTTCTTTTATGTTGAGTCATCACCTTCTCAAATAAGCGCCATATCCGAGGCGCTATTGTCATCCTCATGCATTGTGTATAGTTAATGTTGGATGCATCATGACTGGATCTTTTCTACCATGAATTACAATGCTTAGTCGCTGCTTGAACTTTGGAGGTGCTCTGCATTTATGTTTTGCGGTCTCAGAAAGGGCTAGCGAGATACCACTGTTGTCATATTATAGCATGATTGTTTTGACAAAGTGTTGGCATTTGAGATATCTTATTATTGCTTGCTAGTTGATTATGCCATTGATATGAGTTAATATAATTTTTAAGAGTTATCATTGACATGGTTAGTCATGGTCTTTGTTGAAGACTTGGCTGCTACTTAAACTTATTTATGTAAACAAGAACAAAAGAGTTCGTAAAAGTTTTTTCTTTTTCACAGTTTATGAACTGAATTGCTTGAGGACAAGCAAAGGTTTAAGCTTGGGGGAGTTGATACGTCTCTGTCGTATCTACTTTTCCTAATGTTTTTGCTTTTGTTTTGGACTCTAATTTGCATGATTTCAGTGAAACTAACTCTAGACTAACGTTGTTTTTAGCAGAACTACCATGGTTTTGTTTTTGTGCGAAATTAAAAGTTCTTGGAATGGAACAAAACTTTTTGGAGAATTTTTTAAAATAAAAGAAAATTACTGGAGCCAAGAACCACTGGAGGGGGGGCCTTGGGTGAGCACAACCCACCAGGGCGCCCCCCCTCCTGGCGCGCCTAGGTGGGTTGTGCCCACCTGGTGGCCCCACAGACCCTGAGTCAAACTCCTTAAATACCTATTTTCGGAGAGGGGAATTATCGCATTTCACGAGACGGAGCCGCCGCCGCCTCCTGTTCTTCATCGGGAGGCCAGATCTGGAGTCTGTTTGGGGCTCCGGAGAGGGGAATCTTCGATCTTCGTCATCACCAACCCTCCTTCATCACCAATTCCATGATGCTCCCCACCGGAAGTGAGTAGTTCCTTCATAGGCTTGCTGGACGATGAGGAGTTGGATAAGATTCATCATGTAATCGAGTTAATTTTATTAGGGCTTCATCCCTAGTATCCACTATGTTCTGAGATTGATCTTTCTATGACTTTGCCATGCTTAATGCTTGTCACTTTGGGCCTGGGTGCCATGATCTCAGATCTGAACCGTTTATATTATCACCATTATGTCTTTGTTCTAGATCCGATTTTGCAAGTTATATGCACCTGTTATGTGTTATGATCCGTAAACCCCGGAGTGACAGTATTCGGGATACTTTCCGGTGATGACCGTAGTTTGAGGAGTTCATGTATTCACTATGTGTTAATACTTTGTTCCGGTTCTCTATTAAAAGGAGGCCTTAATATCCCTTAGTTTCCTTATAGACCCCGCTGCCACGGGAGGGCAGGACAAAAGATGTCATGCAAGTTCTTTCCATAAGCACGTATGACTATTTACGGAATACAAGCCTACATTATATTTATGAACTAGAGCTAGTTTTGTATCGCCCTAGGTTATGACTGTTATATGATGAATATCATCCAACAAATCCACCGATCCAATGCCTACGAATTTTCCACATATTGTTCTTGCGAAGTTACTATTGCTGGCGTTATTGTTACACTTGCTACAAATCATTGCTATTACTATTACCGTTACTATTACTGCTACACTGCTATCAAAACTATCATATTGATGTGCTACTGATCACTTTGCTGCAAATAATTAATCTCTAGGTGTGGTTGAATTGACAACTCAACTGCTAATACTTGCAAATATTTTTTGGCTCCCCTTGTGTCGAATCTATAAATTTGGGTTGAATACTCTACCCTCAAAAACGGTTGCGATCCCCTATACTTGTGGGTTATCAACCGTGTATTGACCGAAATGGTATTCCTATTACTCCCTCCGTTTCAAAATATAAGTCTTTGTAGGGATTTTAATATGGACTACATATGAATGTATATAGACGTAATTTAGAGTGTAGATTCACTCATTTTTCTCTGTATGTAATCTATATTGGAATATCTATAAAGACATATATTTAGGAACGAAGGGAGTACCGATTGATAGTTGCAATATTTCAAAAAAATGCGGGATGGTAGTGCAATATTTCAATTACTCACACATGTGCAATATTTCTTGTATAACTTCTTCAGGGTAGTACCCAAAATTTGAAGTTTAACCATCATAGTGTTAATTGTTTCAACCTTCTAGTGCCAATTGACAGCTACAACTATAATATGGTAATTGTCGAAAATTCGTTTCTGAGCTCAGGCTCAGCTGCACCTGATATATTACCCATCCAGTTACGTGTGGATCCGCGCTATAAGCTGTATTCCAACCTGTATTGGCACCGTACGTGATAAAGTAGTAACGTGGGTCCACATCTCATTTAAATCGGTAGGTGTCGTCCTAGCTCGGTCGGAACAGCCCCTTCCGCACGCCCTGCAATTTTTCTGGGACATTCTGTTCCATCTTCCATCCTCACGGTTACCGCTCCAGCCGTCCATCCCACCCCTCATACGTCCACACCCGAGCCCAGCTAGAAACCCTAGTCGTTCACCTCCCTGCGCCGCCGCTTGCTCGTTCGTCGACTCGACATTCACCATGTCTGCATCCTCCTCTTATCTCCCTGAACCCAGGGACCACCTCCTCCCGCTCAACGACTGCCCCTTCTGCGGCCATGAGCTAGTGTGGTGACGAACATGGATGGATTCAGATCCTACAAGTACCACGTATAGAACGTAAGCCATTCTGCTCTACAATTTGTTTAAATTAAATTTTTCGCTCTCTTTTCCTGGTTTGGTTCTCTTATGTTTTCATTTGCATACTCTGCCGCAGTCCGGCGAATGCCCATTCATCGAGTTACATGATGTGTACATCAATAAGTTCACTCCCCATCAGATTGACATAGCTCAAGAGCTGGCCGGTGCCCAAGGCAACCTGCAGCCCGCTCAGCCTTTGCCTGCTGCCAATCCGTCACGCGCTAGTATGTCCGGTGGACAAGCCAGTTGCAGCATTTGCATCAGCTCATTGATCTCAAGTGCTTGATGTTGTCGTGATTCTTATAGCAGCTAATAATAATCTCTTGGTCGTCGTTCTCGTTTTGTTTTTGGTTGTCATGATGTACTTTGGATATCTACTTCATTTGTGCGAGTATTAGGGAACGAAAAGTATGCAATGGGTGGCTCCCTGTTGTAGCCTGTTTGGCCATCTGTTATGGTTTACTCTGTAATCCTATTTGGGATAATAAATAATTCTTGCAAACGAATTCCCCCATCAGACCACTTGTTTTTTATACTAACCATAATCTAAGTAGTTTTTATGTTCCCCTTTCGCATGGTTCTGCCAGGACCTTCAGAAAACATAAGACGTTGTTCAACTTGTATTTGTTCGACAATAGTTCATCATTTTGGTAAGCCACAAACAAAAAATCGAAACAGTAGTTCATCATTCATATGAACCTGGCCATTTTTGCAAATGTTGTTTTCCAATATGCTGCTCCCTCTCCTCCTTCGGCCATCATCTTGTTTGCACCTTCTGCCCCTGCATGCAAACATTCCAGTTCTCAATATAATGAAGATGCAAAACTCTGCTATGCCAGTGATCCCAGTCCCGTGAAGCTCTATATGTACACAGCAAAATTTTGTTTTCATCTTATACGTGGCCAATTCAGATCACACTCACTCTGTCAGCATCAAACCACTCAATACTCATGCTTTTGAAAATGTTTCCAGTGCCCACCAATTGTGTTAAATGAGCCCCAATGAGTTCCCACGCAGCACTAGTTTAACGAAACAGTGTGATTTGGAACATTCAATTAGTACATTAGGTTCACCATTACAAATTAAAATATGTTGTCTGCATTACATTACCCCTGCCTGGGTTATACAACGTCGTAGGTGCCCAACAAAAGCATACTACAAAAAATAAACATTATAACAATCTCATATGTGATGCTCTTCCGAAGGTGCTCAATTATATCAGCGTACACAAATCATATAATGTTACTGTCATGTGTGGTCATCCCAGCATACTACAGGCATGATCAGATGAGATGTCTGCTTCTACCTTGCTGGGCAGAGAGATGCCACGATCCTGACCACGCACACGCGCCACGCTAGGCCCAGCGCCTTCTTTCTCTTGCTTCCTATGTTAGTTCTTTTGTAGCGAGGATGCCATTGGCCCCCTCGTATCTCCATCCCCTCCTTGATTTTGCATTGCCAAGGGTGTGAACAATTTTAGTAGACCACTGACAGCTGCCACAGAGCATTCAATGAAGAATAGAACTAAAACAAAAAGAATTACTTAGTTGATCATCTTCCACTGTAATGCCACCTGGCCCTCCCACCATGGATGCCAATTACGAGGATTTAGCTCAAAATAGTTTTCAGCCCTTGTCTACGAAAAATGGAAATACAGGTCCAGCAGGCAACAATATGGAACATGCAAATTCCCACAATTAATTTTTTGTTTCGCCATTACCTTGAACATCCCAGGCTATTTTGTGTCAAGGTAAATCAGCTATTTGACCCTGTTTCCGTTGTATATAGACATGCGAGGAACATTTCTTGACACCACATTTGCTTTTCCAAAGTTCACCTAGTTGGAATACGACAGCTGCACACAAAATGTGAGAGCACAGCTGTAAGTACATCGACAACAAACTCACAGGTTCTAATATATTAAGAGGATTAAACAACAATGGTCTTACCAATAGAGCTAAGTGAGAAACACCGATGATTAGAAGTCTTCACTCCCTTCTCCAAGTCCCCCTTTATCTTCTTGGCAGCCTCCTAGTCACTTGGAATGCCCACTCAGCTAGATTGAAATCACATGTCCTCCCCTCAACAGCACGCACGACAGTATCTCCTCTGGCATTGATTGGTATGACATGCCGAGGGGCAAAAAATGGCCTTGCCGCAAAAGGGAGTTGCCCATCCTTCAGCTGGTTCGTCATTCGGATCCAGACCTCATACTTGAAGAGAGATATGATGTCTAACCACATCTTAATAACCAATATAATGGGTTGTCACTTTTTCTTCCAGGTGACCCTATCACTCATCATGCACACCATGCTATTAGCAGTCTCACCATGCATTTGTCCGCATTTCAACTCAACTAATTATATTGCCATGTTGCTGCAGATTTTCCTACTGGACAACATCGACCTCGGCATCTTCAACAAACAGATGTATTACCGAGCAGTGGCTTCGACTAGGACTCATTACCCATGATGATCAACATGGCATTGGACCCCAAAAAGGCAGACACCTCCTTCTCTTATGCTCTCGTAAAAACAATCAGCTAGCTACAACTTAAGCCTTCTCTCAGGCATCTCGAAAATGCATGCATAATTCCAGCTGACGCATAGATTCTGCCATAACTCCAAGATCCCTTGACAGTGGTATGCAAGTGCAAGCTTCCGTAAGTCGCGCTGATTCCATCATCCATACAACACACGTCGGGAAGCTTGAATATCCCACCTATCCCACCGAGAATCAAACCACCATACACAGTAATTCAGGGGCAGACCACCAGGTCACAGATCATAGAATCACCTATGGGATCAGTACCCCGATCTTGTATGCTTTACTCAAAAAATTGTTTACCTTTTATTCCAACCATTCTCGATTCCATCTTTGCAACCCCAACTTCGCGTGCAGAACATAATTTACTCATCCGTCCGTAAATGCTGTCAGCATCAAACAGAACAAAATTCATATGAATATGGGAGTTCTCATTGGATAGCCGCACACAATATCATGCATGGATTTGATCCTCTCGGCGTTCAGTCGGCTGTTGCCATACCTTATCCCAAAGCCAAGTTCTGGTTTCACCACATTCTTAGTCTTAGTAGGGTCTTCTGCTTACTTTTGGGTAGATTGCTTCAGGGCACTCATCCGAGATGCACAGGGGGTTCTATCACGGTGCAGTACCCAAGCACAACCTGGAACCACCAGATGCAAGGTTTGATTATAATAGAGCCTGAACAATCAACTTACCATGAAACCTCCCAACCCAGCATTCACATTCACATCAGAATAAATGATGGCCTTGTCGAACTGATGAAAATACTAGGCTGTATTACCTCTTTCTCCACCCAGGCGCCTCCGGATTCACCTTCTCCGTCGATTGTGCAAACCGTGTCAGCGAAGCGTTCTTCCTTCACTGAAGCTCACCTCCCGACCTCCCCGGGCTGCCGTCGCCTTGCTGCGCACAGCCGGACCCGTGATTCGAATCCGCTGGCAACTTCGTATGCTCCTCGCGCAGCGGGAGCAGCACAAAGGGCACTGGATCTGAATGGTCCAAGATGCCCGCGACCTCCTTCCCTGAGTGGAAACCTGGGAGTCACAGCAGAATCACCGGCGGCGGGGGGAGGGGGGATTACATTAATAACGCAAAGAAATTTCTGAACAAAACGGTAGTACTAGTAACTTAGTAAGCACGCAAATCCAGAGACGAGCACTAGTGTAGGGAAACTCACCGGTCTACTGGATCCAGCAGGAACTCCAGCCCGTCAGCTTCCATCGTCGCGCCGCCGGAAGAAGAAGCGGCCGCCGCACACGCCATAGTAACGCGATAGGAGTACCTTCCACCACCTCTCAGTGTCACTTCCCGTCAAATATTCAGTTACGCCCAAACGTCCTGGACGGAAGCTCAGGTTTCCTTCAAACTTCTGGCCCACGGCTCATGACAGCGTCCTCGCGGACCGACGCCGCTGCCTACGAAAATGGCCCACAAATGTGCACTGTAGCTGCCCCTGTATATCCTGTATCCTTACTTTTCCCTGGTCCAGCAGTGATGCGTCAGAACGAATTTCTGCAATCCCAACGCACCAACGAACGACTCAGATTTCAGGTTCATCTGAGCCTGGGCACCCAATCGCCCCTTTCGGTAATTGTCCACTATTTTATACTGGGTTACAGTGGAACCATTTTTCAATATATGCAATTTGTATCTAATCAACAATCCTGATGGTTGCAATGTATTTAAATTAAGTCTAACCACAAAGATTCTACATTTACAGTACGCATGGCAGTCTTAGAAAAGTACTACATACTAAATTGGAAATAACAACACAAAACATTCCCAACATAAACAAAACAATACATGATATTATAATGTCGAAATTTCATGTAGTTAAAAATCTATGATGACCCTTGGAGCGCTGCCTGAACACATTATAATGGCTGCACCATCTTAAATTAGTTAATTGTGGAGGTATTTATGTCAGGGTTATGTCGAAAGGTAGGTTACAATTGTACTCTTAGTTGTATTGTGTTTAGACGGGATATTAAATCGTGTCCTAATAGGACACTTGTGTGCTAGGCCTCTTATATAACGAGGGGCTAGACACACTATGTAACCCATGCCAATATAATAGCACATGCACACAGGGAGAGTCGACGGCGTGTGCCGGCGACCGGGTGGCCGGTGTGCGGTATTGTGACGGTGTCACAGGGAGGACTGCCCGTAGTCATGGCCCAGGCAAGTAGCCTTGTTGGTCAATCTCGTTAACAAATCTTGATGTCGTGTCACTTGTGATTGCTTGGTCCTTGGATGTTCGACTCTGCGCCTCGGATTAATTCTAACAGGTGGTATCATGATCAAGGTTGCGAGGTCTGGGAGGCGGTCAAGTTGATGAGGCTGATCTGGTATGCTGACTTTGTTCATCACGCGATCGAGTATCAACACAGGAAGCGGCGGTCGGAGCAATCAGAAGCATCGACGGAATCGGCGTGGACGAGGCGAGGTCGGATCGGTATGGAAACTGATCGGATGTCTATAAGCAAGTCCGTCTTAAGCAACCAAAGGCGAGAACATCAAAATCGGCAAGTTGCCACAAGCGTTGGATCAACGGAACGCGCGTGCGCGTGCTTGAGGCAAGCGGGATGTGCGGCGATCGGTTGGATCGTCGGCCGAGCGTCAGGTGGCGCGCGTATGTTCCCAGATCGCTCGCACCTAGAGGCCGACGGGCACAAGGCCCATGGTGTGCCGGCGGCAAGCCCATCGACAAGGAGCGGGTGCGAGGCGAGAAGCGCGGGGGATCCTATACAGCGCGAGCGACTTGGCGTGCACCCCCTAGCGCGATGGCCGCTCGTATGGGCCGCCCCATTTTCCTTCTGTTTTTTCTTCCTTTTTCTTTTTCCTTTTTTCTGTCTTCCTTTTTCTTTTATCTTTTTCTTCTTTACTTTTTCACTTTTTTGCTAATTTTCTTTTCAAATTGGCGAACATTTTTTGTTTATCGAAACCAAAACATATTCACCAATGTAAAATAATGTTCATCACATACATTTTTTATTTCATCGGATTTAAATAGTCATCAAAATTCAGAAAAAAAATATTATCGACCTAAAAAATGGTCATAAGTTAGAAAATTTTTCATAATTTTCAAAAAGTGTTCATCCATTTTTCCAAAAAAAAATGTTCCTGACCATAAATGTTTTCGTCAAGTTCAGAAAATGTTCATTGAATTCAAAATTTGTCCATCAAATACCAAAAAGGTCATCATTATTAAAAAAGTGTTCATCAAAACTAAAAAAATCATTAAAATTAAAAATTTGTTCATTATTCTGAAATCGCAAATATTTTTTAATTCAAGAACAGATTTTGACAATTCACACTTTCTTGAAATTTTAGAACCTTTTTGTAATCCTGAATTATTTTAACACAGAATTAAAAAACAAGAAACGAAAAAAAGTAAAAAACGAAAACGAGAAAAAAAAACAGGGATCGTCCCACCCCGCCTCGCGCCCAGGTCGCAAAATAATGGCACGCGAAAGGGTATTTCCTAACAGACGCTTATTGCGTCAACTTGCCGCTGATTCGCGCAGAGCGAGCGACCGGTTTTGAGAACATTCTAGAAGGTGCCTCAAGCGGTTTCTAGTTTTTTTTTGTTTTTTACGTATATTTTTCTCTTTTTTGTGTTTTCCCGGTTTGTTTTCTAATTTCATTCTTTTTCTATTTCTTTTCTAATTCCTCTTTCTTCTGGGATTTTCATTTCTATTTCTTTTTCAGAATTTCAAAAATTCTTTCGAAAATTCTTAAAATGTTCAGATGTTCAAAAAAAGTAGCTCTCATTAATTTTTATTCACAAATTCAAAAATAATGTTAATTTTAAAAAATGACGCATATTTGAAAACGTGTCGTTTCAAAAAATGTTTTTATTTCAAAATTTTGTTCACAAATTTCAAAATGTTTACAAATTTCAAATAACGCTTTTCCCCTAAATTTTTTCATAGTTTCAAAATTGGTTCACGTGTGCTTAAAATGTACCTTATTTATAAAATGTCCATGTTTTCAAAAAATGATCCGCTTGTTCAAAATTAGTTCACAAATTCAAAATTGTTTCCACTTTATAATTTGTTCCGAGATTAAAAAAATCACATCTTTAAAACTTGTTCGTGATTCTAGAAAAATGTTACCGTTTTAAAAAATCAAAAATTCAAAAATGTTCCTATTCTCAAAATTTGATCAGAAATTCAAAATGTTCCCTTTTTTAAAAGTGTTCACAAATTAAAAAGTGTTCACATTTTGTCAAAACTTGTACGTTATTGTCAAAAATTGTTAGGGATATTAAAAAAAATGAACCTGTTTTCTTAAGATATGTTCACAAATTCAAAAAATGTTCCTTTTTTAATATCTCGTCCGCAATTCAATTTTTTTGCACATTTCTTAAAAATATTTTCGTGTTTATAAAAAATGGTCAGAATTTTAGAAAAATGATCCTATTTTTTTAATATTTGACCACGTCTTCAAAATTGTTTCTATTTTTAAAATTTGATTAACTGCTAACATTTTTTGAAACTCGTGTGTTTTTTTCAAAAACGTTCGGACTTTGTAAAAATTATTTTCAGAATTTACAAGAAAGATTAAAAAGAATGAAAAAAATTCCGATCTGCCAATGTGGCTATTTCTAAAGTATTCACATTGCCTTTTTACCACTAGCATGAATCAGCCTTTGTGGCTAGCAATGTCGCTCCACATGAGCGTGGTTGAGAGTTCGACGAATCCTAGTTGAGACTCTGCCTTTTCCGTTGACTTTTTAATTGCGTGCATGCGGTTGAGCGTTGTTGACGTCTGCACGATTGGCTGCTTGGGCCGGCCCAGTCGGGGGACTAAGCTGTGCGACGCCCCGACATTCTGCCACAAAACAAGGTAGATAGGAAGTCCCACGCGGAAGTGCGGGACCCCATGGGACCTCGTATTTGCCCACAGCAAGCTGTAAAATATCCATGATTTCATAAAATATGTTCGCGAATTAAAAAATGTTCATAATTTCAAAACTGTTCACAAATTAGTAATGCAAAACCTGTTCATAATTTAAAACAATGTTCAGAATTTAAAAAGCTCCGTAAATACTAAAAATAAATTATTAAATATTTTTAAAATATGTTCATGAATTAAAAAAATGTATTTGTAACGCGAATTCCAAAAATGTCGGTGCTTTTAAGAAATGTTCATGAATTTAGAAAAAAAATCTTAATTTCAAAACTATGTTTGTGAACTAAAAACTATTCATAATTTCAAAAAATGTTCAAGAGTTTGAAGATGTTCGCAAAATTAAAAATAAAACTAAAAATAGTGTAAAAATAAAAATAAAGGTAAAAGAAAAGGAAAAAATACCAAAAAACAGTGGGAAAATAAATATGTCGGTTCAGGGAAGCTTCTAGAGCCTCCCAAAACAGGTATGGGGAAGAATCAGGAATGGACTGGCCCAAAAGAGGACCATGCGCATGAGTGGGGTACACGCTAGGTCGTTAACTCGCAACCTACAATCAAAAGGTTTTGTCAGGAATACCAGAATGATATAAATATTTCAAGCCATGAGTATGATTTGAAATAATGTGTCAAGTAGTTGGAATTTGATAAAGTAATTGAAGAATTTGGAATTTATTAGAAGCTTGTGATAAAATAAATTTAGGGGGAGCTCTATGACATTTCTGATCTTACACATGTATGACATATCACTTGATCAGAAATAATATAAAGTATATTCGCACAAAGGACTTACAATTATTGGGTGAAAATCTATATAGATAGATTGAAACATCTAATTCTGCTAAGACATGTACTGTAACAAAGTTTTGAAGAAGTTTAAATTGAGAAAATGTTTTCTCAAACTGTCACATAGCATAACACTATGCAGAAATCAATAGTTGATGAGCATGTGTGGACGAATAAAGTTCAATATATTTCAAAGATTGAATTCATCATATATGCTATCAAATGTATAAAGCCATATGTCTCGTATAAACAAATCCTTAAGAGTAAATACCATGTTGACTCTAGAGAGGTTCACTAGGTTAATTACTTAAAGATTAAGTACCTCAAAATGGACGAAGGTTTTGCTTCTTATCCTTGGAGGAGATAAAGAGATTGTTGTAAAGAGTTACACAAAATATTTGTTGTAAAGATTACACAATACAACTTCATAACTGATATGAATTAACTATGGGGTTATAACAGTTTTCAGAAACAAACATAAATTATGGATTTATAAATGGTATAGATTGAGTCTTGAGAAGTATTGATAGAATATAATCTGGATCAATAAATTTTATTGATAGACTGTGGTGTAGTCCCAAATGAATATTGACTATATAGAGATATAGCAAATGGACTATGTGGAGATATAGTGTCACTCTAAAATCGACTATGTAGAGATATAGTGTTACCGTTAAAGTGACATAAAGTATTACACAGTATATCAGATATTACCGACACAAATAATATTGGGATTTGAGAAATATCAGATCCAGTGATGAAGGCTCTACCAGTAGCAAATCATGACCAACACAAGATAGCCATGTGTATTAGAAAAAACATGCAACTAGATTATTGACTCTAGTGCAAGTGGGAGACTATTGAAAATATGCCCTAGATGCAATAATATTTGTATTATTATATTTTCATATTCATAATTATAGAGTTCATATTTCATGTTATAACTTCTATGAACCTGGAATATGTGATTCAGTGAAAAACTCATATGCACGTGTGGAATGATAAACGGTTAAATAAAAGGTTCCTAGTCTTGCCTCTAGGACTAGCTCAAGTGTCGTTGGTGATCATTTTTACGATTAGGATATCATTAAGTGTACCGATAGTCCTAAAAAAACACTGAGATTATGATGTTGGAAGAACGATCATATTGAAACGACCCAATCTTGTATGTTATGAATTGAGTTAATATCGTTTGTCATCAATTGTAATAACACAAAATGTTAACATGTGAATTTGCTCCTTAGAACATGAGAGTATCATGGTAAGTTCTTACCGTACGGTGGGCTTTGGGGTTGCTCAAACTTCACCTGTAACACGGTGACCATAACGACAACTTACAAGTTCATCGGAAAGTTTGACAAGGGACTAGATAGCTCGAGAGTGGGATTTGGTCCTCTGAAGATGGAGAGATATTCTTAGGACCCTCTCGGTGTGACGGCGTCAATCATCATCTGGCCAGAGACAGGTGACTTCGTCACGGGGATGCCGGAACACAATAACGAGAAAGAAGAACAAAACCAGTAACGAGGATTTCAGTATAGTGAGCATGGTGATGACTCAGGAGGAAACCGACACATCCCGGGGTTTGTGAAGTATCATGAAGCAAAGGGAACACCACATAAAAACTAAATGTTCACTCGAGTATCATTCATGTGCTCACAGGGATCGATATAGACGTCCACGGTTCCGCTGTCGGTCATTGAACGAATGATTTTGTTCATGTCTATGAGTTACCAAACATACTGGGTCACAAGCCACTACTGTAGGATGGTCCAAATGCGACAGTCAAATCAGAGACTCTTTGACGAAACTGTGTGCGATGCATCAATCACAAAAGGTGATGTAATAAAACCATCAAAAAAGATGCAAAACGTTTGCGATGGCGGCGACATCAAACACGGTTCATATTAAATTTGCGTGTGCGATGAGTCGTAAACGGTTAATCCAGAAGAACTGTTTGCGATGATGCAGAACAACTGAAACGGGCAGCCAGATAAGGATGTGTGCGATATACGGCATACAGTTCACTAGGATGAACTGTGTGTGATTAGGCAACACAATGGAAACGGTTCAACGGAACAAGATGTGTGTGATATGCGGCAAACAGATCCGTAATCAGAAATGTGTGCGAAGACCAATAATAACACAGACGATTGCTGCGAATAAGCCGTGTGGTTTGCTCTATCTACGGAAGAACATGTATGTAGGTAGGTATGTATGTATGTGTCTGTGTGTGTGTGTCTATATATATATATATAGTGTTACTATTTATCACCCAGGGTGCAGAATAAGTTATTCTTCATCAGAGGTAATATTACGGTCATTTCATAAATAAATTGTGTTTCAAATACAAATAGTTCCAGTCATATTAATTTACTGTGTAAAATTTGGCATAAAAAATGTCAAAAGACCAGAAAAATTATACTTTATGTACATTTTACACTATGTTTTTACATTTGTAATTTAAGTAACATAAAATATTTTTTACGGCGATTATATATTTTCTTACGTTCTTTTTTATGTCTGAAATAAGATAAAATTTAAGGAACGTAAAATTACGATGCATTGATGTTGAAATAAGGGAGGGGAGATAACTATTCCTCCTCCAGGGTGACGAATAGCGCGACCCTATATATATATATAGTATATGAACATAATAAAAATAATAAAGTGGAGTATATACTACCACATGGTAGTATATGACAAAGTGGGAGTAACTACAACCGATAGTAGGAAAAATTTGTCATATACTATATGAAAAGTGCAGCCACCGCCCAGCGCGTCACCCGCCGCCGACACCCCCTCCCCCGGCCCGATGCGCCTCCTGGCGCCGCCGGACCCCCAGCACCACCGCCCGCCGCCGGATCCCCGGAATCCCGCGCGCCGCCGCCGCCGCGACTCCCGCCACCTTCTCCCACCAGCGCGGCCTCCCGCCGCCGCCGCGGATCACCATCACCCCCGCCCGTCGCCGCTCCCATGGATCCCATCGCCTCCGCCCGTCATCAGCAGGCCCCAACACCACCACCCGAGCAACCGCTGCGAGTCCTGGATCCCGAGCACCGCCTCCGAGCCATGGATCCACCTCAGTTCAACTTCGCCGAAGCCACCATTCCGATGGGTAGCGCGTGGGAGGTGGTGCTGCTCTGACGAGCTACTCTATCCACGAGCACGGCGTGTCGACGGCTGCCTCCTCCCTCTTGTTCCTCCAACCCTGAGCATGACGTCTCCACGCTCCACTCGACGGCGACCACTAGCCCACATTCATATTGGGCACTACCTGCAGGTGGAGGATATGTCGACCTGCAGGTGGAGGATATGTTGACCTGCAGTTGGTCGTGCGTGCCACTACGACGCCTCGGATGTCCAAGTTCGCTGTTGCTGCCCCTCTTCCTCCACTGTTGCTACCTTCTTCATCCATGTTGCTGACATCCCCCTCCTCCCCTCTCGGGGTGGCCTATAGAACATAACCAAATCAAGGTGAGGTTTTGTTCAGGAATAAACCTCTGAATAATGTCAGCTGTTTGCATTGGGCTTGAACCTATTTTACCTAGAAGAAGACAGCTTCGCCGTGGCCACAGACGGTGCAGCGGACTTCCTTGGTGCGGGGAAGAGTGGGGTCACCGGCGACGTCCGGGAGCACCAGGGTGAACTCTCCAGCACTATGGTGCTCCACGTTCTGGTAGACAGTTGTTGTCTGCAACCTCCTGTAGTTTCAGTGCGTTTCAAGGTCATAACAAGAACCTAGCAGCGATTGGAAATGCACCGAACAATTGGCAATTCTTCTGTCGCAGGTTGACAGCCTATGCTGCACACTTACCTTTCAGTTTAGTGTGCTCAAGCTCAGCTCTTTGTGAGACTGATAATCTACTGACAAACTGTACAGTTTTTCATGGTGAGATCTGAAGGATTCATACATCAAGGCAGAGGTGTCGAAGATGCCAGCCGAGCAAAGGAAGGTCAATATCAGATTCTTATGATGGTCATTGGAATGCTTCCTTATTTTTATTCATATATTTTATTGTATGTATAAACTCTGCTAGCTGTGCACCACTTGCCGAATTGTTGTGCGGCAAATTGATTTGTTGATGGCATGCCATTGCCCGAGATGAGACATCAACTACAAGCTAGCTACTAAACCAGTTGATCGATTGTTCTGCTGTTAGGTGTGCACACTTGCCATACGTCAGATCATTGCCTAGGTAGACTTGAGACCCCATACCTCTGATTGATTATCTGCTGGCCGGTGGTTGCCTTTGGCCAGAAAATTGCTTGAAGCCGGTTCAAAGCTGTATTGGTAGTTGCAGGATGTATGTTGCCACATTAATTTAGTCTTTCCATTTTTTTTCCTACTGGAATGGTAATACTTGGTGTTGAAAATTTGAAAGGTTTGTGCACTCGTTTTTCAGCTTTACCCTAGTTTTGCTAATCCTCTGGTGTCCACAAAAAGAGGGTTGAACACACAAAAAAATATCCGTTGACGACTGAACCTTGCGACTTGAAGGTTGTAGTTTAATTCTAAAACATCATGTAACTAAACTGAACAGTAACAAAAATATGAGAAAAGGCGAAAAATGTACACTCATTATAAAATTGGGATTTTCACCTTTACTAAAAATAAACCAAGAACTTCAAATAAAAAAAGCAGACCGGTTCAAAAATTACACAAAAAATATATTCTCCCCATTTCAAGAAAAAACCAGGTTCAAATTTAAATAACAGATAAGTTCAATGTTTATTAAAAATCCAAGAAGGTCAAATAAAAAATAGAACAGTTCCAAAAGCTTATAAGAAAACTTGTCCCTTCTTTATGAAAAAACTAGAAGTTCAAATTTAAATAATGGAGCAGTTCGATGTTTATTACAAAACCAAGAAGTCCAAATTACAAAAATAGAGCAGTTCGATAATTATGAAAAACTTAGCTTTTCCTTATTAGTAAAGAAATAAACGACATTTCTATATGAAGAACGAAAAAAGGCTTGCCTAGAATAATGTTAACTCTCGAGGTTCATATTTAATAAATTGGAGAGTTCGACAAATATGAGAAAACAAAAAAGAGACACATATGTTTGTACAAAAAAAACTCCTAAATTTTCCCATCTTCGGAAAATGGATTTTCCTCTTTTCTAAAATAACATAGAAGTTCAAATTTAAAATTTTGATCATTTAAAAAATTATTAAAAAACATGGATTTCCCCATTTGTAGAAAAACTTTGATTTCTAAATTTAAAAGACAAAGTAGTCCAATGTTTATTACAAACCCCAAGAAGGTTAAATGAAAAAAAACAAAGCATCTCAACACAAATTTATATAAATGGTATTTTATCCGTTAAAATACCCTAGAAGTTCAAATATAAAAAACAGAGCAGTTTGATGGTTATACAAAATTCAGATTTTCCTCTTTTATATAGAATGAAAAAAAGAAGTTCAATTTTTTTAAAATAGAGCAGTACAAAATTCATACAAAAGGATTTTCATTGTTTCTAATAAAAAACTCTAGAATTTCATATTTAAATAACAGGCTGGTTCAATATTTATTAGAAAACTAGGATTTTTCCGTTACTACAAGGAAATAAGCAAAGAAGTCCAAATTACGAAAATAGAGAAGTTCGATATTTATAAAATCTTAGGTTTCCTTGTTACTAGGGAATAAAAATGAAGAACTTCAAATTAAAATAAAGGAGTACTTTGATGTATACGGAAAACTGAAATTCTTTCTGTTTCTAGGAAAAAGTAAAGCAAGAAGTTCAATTTTAATAAAATTGTATGATTCTAAAACCATTTTTCTCTGGAGAATAAAACTATTAATGTTTTAGGAATTATGGGTAAAAAAGCAAAAGAGAAGTTCAAAGTGAAAACAACCAGCGATTCAACTACTACATGGAGTGTGTTTCATATAAGAAAAAAAAGAATAAAAAGACAAAGTCTAAAAAGACTTTAGCTAGAAGTTCACGTGTTTTGGCCCACGAAGTTAAAAAATTCTTGTAAAGGAGGTTCACTATGTCTTTAGTTGTGCAAAAACACACAAAAATGTTGTTTCCAGTGTTTTAAAACAGTTTTCTCAATCCATTATAAATTTGAAACATAATGCTCGGCACAGAAATGTTCTTCTGTTCAACAAATTTCCAAGGGTATATCATATTGTTATGCCAACATAAACGGTTAAAAATGAATTGCATATGTTGTCCTAAAAAGAAGTTTAATCGTATGAAAAAAAGTTGCGTCTTTTCAACATGTTTCTAATGGAATTACAAACAAAAATACGTGGTTGAAGTTCAAAGTGAAAACATCGGTAAGTTTGATGATTATAGAAAACTCAGATTTTTCATCGTTATTAAAGAATGGAAACAAGAAGTTCAAAAATAAAATAACAAGAAGTTCAACTTTTAAAAATAGGGCTCTCCAAAATTTTATAAAAAGGAAGTCCATATTAAAAAGATAGAGAAGTTCGATGAATATAGAAAACTCACATTTTCCTCGTTATTAAAGAATGGGAACAAGAATTTCAAAAATAAAAAAACAAGAACTTCAACTTTTAAAAATAGAGCGCTTCAAAATTTCATAAAAAATATTAAGAAATAAAACCAGGAAGCCCATATTCAAAAGATGGAGAAGTTCAGTGATTATAGAAAACTCAGATTTTCCTCGTTATTAAATAATGGAAACAAGAAGTTGAACTTTTAAAATTCATAAAAAAGATTAAGAAAATCATATTAAAAATTCACAAAAAAGGATTAAGAAAATCATATAAAAAATTCATAAAAAACTCAGATATTTCATGTAAACCAGAGAAGTTCAAATTAATAACTGCCAGAAGTTCACGTACTATACGGTGTGCGTTTTGTATTAAAAAAAGAATAAAGAAGCAAAGGATAAAAGTTTTGTTGTTATAAGTTCAAGTCCTCGGTCGGAGAAAGTTAAAAAAATATTGTGAGAGAGGTTTGTACAAAAAGAATATCATTTGTGTAACACTGACGAAATGGATGAAAAAATTACAAACGAAAATACGTCACAGAAGTTCAACGTGAAAATAGCTGGAAGTTCGACTACTATAGTGAATGAATTTGAGATGAAAAACATTCAAAGTCGTCGCGAGTATGAAGAAACGATCAACACGGGAAAGTTGCGTATTTACATCAGCTTTCCACCGGTATATTACTTGTTGAATTCCGATGAGTGTTCTGGTAAGTGAATCGAGAGCTACGGTCAGAAAAATCACGTGAAAAACAGAGTGAAGTTCAGGTACACGCACCGAGAAGTTTAGGTTCTTCACGCGGTGCATTTTCGAAGAATCTGTTTCGCGATAAAGACAGAACGAATGATCTCACCGTTTTTGAAATTACATGAAAATGGCTGGGAATCAGAGAAAACCATTAACACTAGAAAGTTTCGCATTTTCCGTAGCTTTTCAGCGGTATATTATTTACCTCATTCCGTTAAAGTTTGTAGAAATTACGGGGAAAATTCGTTTTTAGCCATTTTCAAAATTGACTTAAAACTGTAAGGAATTGGGAGAAACAATATATACAAAAAGTTTTGCATTTGTTCAAGCTTTCTAACGCCATATCATTTGCTGCATTCGGACATACGGTTAAAAAAGTAGCTCAAAAATACGAACTCGGTGGAACCTGTATCGTTTTCTAAATTACTTTTAAACCGTTCAAATTTAGAAAACATTTTTAACATGAAAAAGTAGCGCATTTTCATAAGCTTTCCAACGTCATATTAGCCTCAATTCGATTAGTCGTTTAGAAATGACATTGAAAATACGAACTCGGGTGTTCAGTTTGCGAAATTCTATGATTTTCCAAATTACTCTTTATCCATAGGGAATTAGAGAAAACTTTCAACATGTGGAAGAAGCGGTTTTGCAGCAACTTTCCGACGCATATTATTTGCCTCATTCCGGTAAACGGTTTAGAAATGTGATAAAAAATACGATTCACGTTTTTTGTATGAAGAAAAAACGATTTTTAAAACTGCTCTTAAACCGTTTACATTTTGCCAAAAATTTAAATTGAGTCATGATACTGGTGTCCATAGCTTTCCAACGGTATATCACAAGCCCCATTTGGGCAAGATTGGCGGAAGTTCAACCTAGCAGTGGGAGAAGTTCACGTCGAACAACTCAGGCAGTAAAATTGCAAAAAAAGCAATTTCATCACGCCCCGAGAGCAAAATCCGCCAACGAGCGAGATTCCTATTAAAACCGGTATTTAGTTGCTAAAAAACGTTTCTAGATTGCACTAACATCATATAGAAGACGACTAAACAAAATAATTCGCGGGGGAAGCCACGGTTGCGAAGATAGCCCGAAGGTCGGGTTCATACAGAGGGAAGTCCAGACGCGTTACTCAGGCAGTTCAGGTTGTGATCAGAATATTATTCTGATCCCGTGATCAGAATAGTGTATATATATAGGGCGCGACGCGCAGGCCATAGCAGAAATTCCGCGACCCGACCCCAACCTAACCCGCCTCCTACCGCCGGAGGCAGCCGTCCGCCGGAGCGAGGGAGCCCGCGGCGCCGTGACAGGTCGCTCCTCCGACCCACATGCTGCCGCCGGCCGGCCGTCCGCACGCCTCCCTGTCGATGGGCTCGCCGGCCCCTCCCCTCGCGCCTTCCCTCCGACGGGCGTCGGCCCCTCCCCGCGCACCTCCTCGTCGACGGGTGCCGGATCCTCCCCGAGCGCCTCCCCTCCGACAAGCTCGCCGGCCCGTCCACGCCTCCGGCGGCTGCCGCGCGCCGTCCCAGCCTCCCTCCGCCGCCGCGCACCGCCATCCCCGCCCCGTGCCTCCACCCCGAGTCCCTCCGCCGTGCGCCACCACTCCGAGCCTCGCCGCCCTGCGCCTGTCACCCCCGCCTTGCGCAGCATCCTACCGACCGGGCCAGCCGCCGGCCGAATCCAGCCTCGCCCCTGAGCTTCGCCTTCTTCCTCGCCGAGACACGCGACGGCCACCCCAGTTCGGGCGTAGTAAATACCTCAGTACGAGTTAAAAACGGTGGTCCGTTCGGACTAAAAGAAATGGCAGAAATTCAAATTGTAAAAGTTCAAGCAAAAAAAGAAACCACATGAAAATCCTGCTTAGTAAGTACCTCAGTACAAGTCGTAAAATGAGAGAATTTCAGAACATCGTTGTCAAAAAAATGTTGAGTTCAAAAAAAAAGAAACAAAACAAAACATGCTAAATCGCAGTTTCTCTAATTCGTTACGGTTTAAGAGCAGTTTCAAATTTACTAAATCGCGGAATTCTGTTTTTAAATTTTTGGTACTGTTTTCGCACTAGTTTTTTAATCGTTTGTTGAAATGAGACGTATGATATGCCGTTGAAACGCTACGAACGAGAAGCAACTTTCATATGTTGAAAAGTTTTTGATATTCCTTATGGTTTTTAGTTAATTTTAAAAATCATGCGGCTGATGACGAGAGGCAGCGGCCGTTTTTCGCGAATTTTTTACAAACGGCTGGTCGAAATGATTCAAATTATACGCCGTTGGAAAGATATCAATGAGGCGTAATTTTTTCATATAGAACACTCTCTTCGATTCCTTACGGTTTAGGAGAATTTTTTATTTTAACGAAATGCAGACACTCTATTTTTTCGCGACACCAAAAAATGTCATATGTACTGCATCAGACAGAAAACCGCACTTCTTTTAGACTAAAAACTATACTTCATCTGACAAACAAGTGCACTGCATGATTTATTTTTTGTGGAACGTAAAATTTTCCAAACAAGGTAGCAAACCGCACTTCTTTAGACTAAACCTGCACTTCATCAGACGGACAAGTGCACTGCATGATTTCTTTTTTGTGGGACGTAAATTTCCCAAGCGAGGTAGCAAACTGCACTGCTTTAGACTAAACACCGCATTTCATCAGACGGACAAGTGCACTGCATTATTTCTTTTTTGTGGGACGTAAATTTTCCCAAACGAGGTGGAGTGCACTTCTGTAGACTAAAATCCGCACTTCATCAGACAGACAAGTGCACTGCATGATTTCTTTTTTGTGGGATGTAAATTTTCCCAAACGAGGTGGAGTGCACTTCACGTCGAGCGTTGGTGAACCGCAATACTACGAAAAGTGAACCTCGAGACTACCGTAAACGGACCGCGACACTACCAAAAGTGAACCGCTGGAGTTTTTTTTTCCAAACTTAATATTTTTTATGTGTGTAGTCCGGACGAATGGACCGCAAGGACTGAATGAGTGAACTACATGTAATGAGAAGTGAGCTTCTTTCGAGGTGTTTCTGTTTTTGGATCACCAAGTGAACCACAAAGGAGTTTTATGGCGAACTTCTTGAGAGAACAAAGTGAGCTGCAAAACATACATATCCATTCATTAGTTTTACACAGCTACACAGCCATCCAGTACATAGCAGAATCAACGACATAGAACCCAACTGAATTGCACTGGGCAAAGATTTGCTTATGCAAAAATTACCATCCATTCTTACTACAAAATGAACTTCAAATGCACTAGGCAGTACCCTTTTTCTCTCGGAGTTTCTTATAAACAACAAAATGAACTTCAAATGAACAACGACGTTCTCTTTCTTTTCTTTACTGAGTGCACTGCAATTGGTTCCTAGAAACAAAATATAAATGAGTGCGCTGCAAAACGACGCATGTCGGTGATGGTGTACTACAGTATGGTCACCATGTCTTTTTGTGGGTGACGGTGTACTGCAGTATGGTCACTATGTCTTGTGGGCTTCCGCTGCCACTGAACTTCTGACGCTAGCGAGCGCAAGGAGGATGAGCGGGAGAGCCACACTGGGTTCACCGGATTGCACGACCAAACTACAGAACCTCACTGCAACAAAAAGAGAGCCGCAAGTCGCGCACCACTGAACTGCACGCCACGCTCGCCCGCACAGCAGCTCACGCTCGTTAGAAAATTGACATCTTTTATGAGCTAGAGGCACCCAAACTGGAACTACACTTCACTGAAATGCAACCTATCTGTAGGTCCAAATTCAGAAAATGCAAACAGTAAGCTTCTTGCCGCAGCGCACAGCATTGCCCTTTTGCCTGAAACGGGTGTGCAGCGAGACACACACCAGTTGAAGTGCAGCGGCAAAATCTGAAACCAAAGAACGCCTCCCTGTCGAACTTCACCTCGATGTCTTTGTTCGCGGGCAGCAGGAGATAAGTGCGTACCCAAGGGAGTGCACGCCTGAATCCCCACATCTGGACTACACGAGTGTGTTGCCGGCTGGTGGGCATGGCGGAGCCAGAGGAATGTGGCGCGGGGTGGACTGGTGCAAATCCAGTGACCACTGAGGCCGGATCCGATAGTGGGTTGGGCGCGGCAGCGTGGCGACCGGTGGTAGGCGCGGTGGTTTTGGGGGAGGCGGGAGGAGGAAGAAAAGGTGGGCATCGGGGACAGAGCATGTGGGCGGCCGACAGAGAGAGGCGAGGCGGCCGACGGGAAGAGGTGGAGCGGCTGGCGCGGTGGAGCACGCGGGGGTCAGCAGCATCCGCACCTCGATCCCGTCTCCTGCAAGCGCGACACGGACAACTCCGCCCGGATCCATCGACGGGGAGGTGTGCATTGGGACGAGGGGGTGGGGGAAGGGAAGCAGAGTTGGGCACCATGGCGGCGTCGGTTGAGGCCCGTCCTGGGGGCGAGAGGAAGGTGGCTAAGGCGGCGGGGCTGGATCCATCGCAGGGGAGGCGCCGGGGGGCGGGAGAGGGTGCATCGGGGCGGTGGAGGGAGGTGGGAGGAGGCGGCGGCGACGGGGTGCTTTGGTGAGAGACAGGGGAAGACGGCGGCAGCTGCGGGCTGGATTTGGAGGTGGATGTGGAGGTGGTGGTGGAGACCACGGTGGCCGACGCGTGGGGGTGGGGGATCTCAGTGGGGAAGAAGGCGAGGGGGGTGCGGGGGCCCGTGCAAGGAAGAAGGTGGGTTGTGGGGGGCCGGCGGGGAAGAAGGTAGGGGTGCGGGGGCCTCGGCGGGGAAGAAGGTGGGGGATCGGGGGGTTGGGTGCAGGCATTTCGGGAAGGAAGAAGGTGGGGGATGGGCACGGGTGGGGTTGGTGTTAGACTATTAGCAGAATAAGAATTAGTGTTAGTAAAATAAGGTCTTAAGGGGTGTTATTAAAATAGACCCATCTTATATATATAAACCTAATAATAAAGCAAACATAAATCTAATAATAAAGCAAACTGGGTTTCGGTCGTCCGTCACGCATTTTTGCAGAAAATCCCCTGCATTTTTTATGAATTAACCCGCAGTACACACTTAAGTCATAATCGAGCCGTTATTTTACATTTTTACGGAAACCCCGTGACGTATTAGATAATTCACCCGCCGATCATATATAAGTCAAACAAATATTTTTCTAAATTATCCATATATTTTAAACCGTAACTCCGATTTTAACATGTTATATATGAAAATTGATTAGAAAAATGTGTAGAATCTGAATATGATGTTATTTTGTTTCTTAAATATTTTCTAAATATTATTTTAGAAGAAATTTAAGTCAAACAAATATTTTTCTTAATTATCCATATCTATTAAACCGTAACTCCGATTTTAACATGTTATATATGAAATTTGAATAGAAAAATATGTAGAATTTGAATATGATGTTATTTTTACCTACTAAATATTTTAAAATATTATTTTAAAAGCAAAGTTGTAACCTATAGGACACGTCCGTTTTCTGTCGTACCGCGACAATCTGGATTGCAAATAAACAACCACTAAAATCATAACGAGAAGAAAGAAAACATCGATAACCACACATGAGCACCTCTAAAAAAATTGTCTGAGAAAAAACAACATTCAAACACACTTTGGTTTGTGTGAACACTGATGCCACTGAGGGTGAAAAGGAGCATAAGCGGCAACACAAAAATGATGCCTCGCTAAAATAAAGGGCATGAACATATTATGGTTATTGGTTTTAGAGTGTGTGTTATTTTTTTTCTCCCGTTGCAACACACGGGCTTTTTTGCTAGTATATATATATAAGGTAACACTATTCTAATCTCAGGATTAGAAAAGTTAATTGAATCACAGCAGCCTCTATATAGCGGCGACGGAGGTTCTCCCGAGATCTGAAAACCTAAAGCGAGCAGCCGATAAAAAAAAGGAAAACCGATCCCAGCCCCGACTCTCTTCCCCAACCTCCCCACTCCCTGCATCTCCATCCCGCAACCGCGGCCGCGCCCAATCCCCGGACCTCCCAGCCGCCGCGCGCCATCCCCCGGCCCCGCCCCGCCCCGTCTCCCCTGCCTTCATCCCCGACACCATCCCGGACCTTCATCCGAAGCATCCATCACATCCAAATCCGCCCGCCGGCGACGCCCACCGCCGGCACCACTATACCCACTACCTTCCCGGCGGCTCCGCCTGCGTACCACCGCTGGCGCGCCCCTGTGCCCAGTCGCTGTTGCTGCCTCTCCACCCGCGCCCACCTCCTGGCACCCATGGCCGCCATCGCCAGGACCTTCCCTCCCCAACGAGGCTACACCTAGCCAGAGGCCTGCTGCTCTCCAACACCTGGACCGACGTAGTCAACCGTGCGCCGGCAACGCACAACCGTTCATCATGGAACCCGCGCGCAAGCCTTCGTCCATGGTTGATAGCCTCAACCATGGCGGTCCATCCCCACACGCCGCCGCTGGTCGTCGCCGTCCCTGACCACCAGACAAGCACCGCCGCCCCTGCATCTCCGGCCACATCGACCTTCTCAAGAGGGCTACCTTGACCTTCCCGGGGAAGGTTCGTCCATGGAGCGGCCGCTGCCGCCACTCCACTTCCGTGTTGTGCCTGGCTTGCGGCAAGCCTCCACCCTCCATCACCAGTGCGCTGCCACCGCATGGAGCTTCCAGTGCCAAGATTCCCTTGTGCGCCATCAGCTACCACCTAGGTTGTGTGGTTACTTCCCACCCCGTTGTGCTTCAGATTCTGTAGAGCTTCAGGTTCAGAGCTTTTCCCTTCTGAAATTCAGTAAGTTGCCTTGGGTGAATGCTGTGTCTGGTTCAGTTGCAAGCCGTCCTCTGTTTTGCTGTTGTTGTCTGTCTACTTCTGCTTTATAGTTTAATTTGAGCCATTATAGAACTGATGGAGACTGGTAATGGATCAGCCATACTTCCTCTCGGTATGTAGTTTGTTTAGTCTAGTATGTTGTTTTGTGCATGTGAAGGCAAGAGATGGGTCAATAGATGATCCCTACTTTGTAGCAGTGTGCTGTACGTGTGGAGGAAAGGTCAATCAAAAAGTGTAGTTTGATAATTACGTCGTAACTTATTAAGCTCGCTTGCTCTCTGGCTCTTATTACTTTGTGTTTGTGCCTCAAACAAAAGAAAAAAAAAGTAAAAAATATTTGAAGATTTTACACTAGAGAAGTTCATGTACACAGACCTACCCCCGATGCCCATCTCCCTGCCGCAGAGATGCCTGTGTGCCCCCCAATGCCTCCTTCCAGCTCGCCGCCGCCCCCGCAACCTCCGGGCACGCCGCCACCCCTGCCAACTTCCGGCGCGAGGCCGCCTCCTGCTTCCTCCTTGCGCGTTATCGCCCCCACCTCATCCAGCGCGGGGCTTCTTCAGGGCGAGGTGGATTTGGACTTCAGCGGCAGTACAAAGAGCACTTCAGGAGCACGTGGCGAGCTCAGAAAAACTGGCCGCCCCTCGCTCTGGCGAGCTCAGGTGCTCTCGTCGGCGGCCGCCCATCCCACTGCTCGTCGCAGACCACAACGGCGTGAGGAGGCCGAGCTTCCATGCTCTTTAACAAATAAGTTCAAAGATAATAAATCACATGCGTTCCTCTCCATGTGTGCTTGTGTTATGTGTGTGTTCATGGAAAAAATAGGTGGTTTATTTTATTTTTATGTATAAAAAGAAAGAACTTCAAATACAATAAACAAATAAGTTGAAGAATATGTAACGGTTTAGAAACCTGAGTTTGAAACATCTTGCAGATTTTCAGATACATGTGTACAGTCGTCAAGGTTCAGACAAAATGCTAGCTAGCTCACTGCGAGGTCTGAGGCAGGGCGCGCACGTTGAACAAAATGGATTCGTTGATCGGTTGTTTCTGATCGAGGCAGGGCGAGCACGTAGTAGCTAGCAAAAGCTAGCTCACTCCGAGGTCTGATACATACATCGGTTAGTTGATAGAATTTGTCAAGCTAGTACCCACGTGCGTAAGCAATAGCAGAAAGCATTCGGTGATTTTGTTCTCTATATTTCAAAGTATGTGGTGTACAAAAAAGAGAGGACTTAGTTGACCCACACACAACAGAAAAACATTGGTCTAAAACATCATGTTGTACAGTTTCTTCTTCCGTATTGTTTCCTGAAGTTCAACGGTATGTATGGATGCAAAAAATGTATTTTTTGATATGTTAGTTTCAATTCAAAAACTAAAAAACACCAAGTAAGTTCAAATACTAGAAGAAAAGGAAGTCCAAAAAAGGAGAAAAAGAACACACAACATACACGACATGAAAAACAAGAAAAATAACAAAAAAGCCTCACCCAGAAATTGTTTACTCTCGAAGTTTAAGAAAAGAAAGAAGTTCATTTTTATAAAAAACAAAGTAATTTGACGTTCATAAAAAATTGATATTAAAAAATCATTTTTAGAAATAAATAAAAACCTAGAAGCTCGAATTATAATAACATAGCATTTCATTTTTGTTGTTAAACCGAGAAGTTTGAATTAAACTAATAGAGTAGTTTGATCTTAATTAAAAAATTGGATTTTTTTCTGTTTCTAGAAATATAACCAAGAAGTTCAAATTAAAAAACCAAAGCACCACGATACTTTTATAGGAAGAACGAAAAAACGCTCACCTAGAATAAAGTTAACTCTCGAAGTCCATGTTTAATAAAATTGAAGAGTTCGACAAAAATGAGAAAACAAAACATAGACACATGAAATTGTACAAAAAATCTCATGGATTTCCCGTCTTTGGAAAATGGAGTTTCATTTCTAAAATAACCAAGAAGTTCAAATTTAAAAAATTGATCATTTCAAAAATTATAAAGAAAACATGGATTTCCCTGTTTCTAGAAAAACCTAGAGTATTAAATTTAAAAGACAAAGAAGTCCAATGCTTATTACAAACCCCAAGAAGGTCAAATGAAAAAAACAAAGCATCTCAACACAAATTTATATTAAAAGGATTTTATCCATTAAAATACCCAAGAAGTTCAAATTAAAAAACGGAGCAGTTCGATGGTTATACAAAATTCAGATTTTACTCTTTATTAAAGAATGAAAACAAGAAGTACAACTTTTAAAAATAGAGCAGTATGAAATTCATAAAAAAGGATTTTCATCGTTTCTTATAAAAAAACCCTAGAAGTTCATATTTAAATAACGGGCCGGTTCTGAAGGAAATATGCCCTAGAGGCAATAATAAAGTTATTATTTATTTCCTCACATATCATGATAAATGTTTATTATTCATGCTAGAATTATATTAGCCGGAAACATAATACATGTGTGAATATATAAACAAACAGAACGTCACTAGTATGCCTCTACTTGACTAGCTCGTTAATCAAATATGGTTATGTTTCCTAACCATGGGCAAAGAGTTGTTATTTGATTAACGAGGTCACATCATTAGTTGAATGATCTGATTGACATGACCCGTTCCATTAGCTTAGCACCCGATCGTTTAGTATGTTGCTACTGCTTTCTTCATGACTTATACATGTTCCTATGACTATGAGATTATGCAACTCCCGTTTATCGGAGGAACACTTTGTGTGCTACCAAACGTCACAACGTAACTGGGTGATTATAAAGGTGCTCTACAGGTGTCTCCAAAGGTACTTGTTGGGTTGGCGTATTTCGAGATTAGGATTTGTCACTCCGATAATCGGAGAGGTATCTCTGGGCCCTCTCGGTAATGCACATCACATAAGCCTTGCAAGCATTACAACTAATATGTTAGTTGTGAGATAATGTATTACGGAACGAGTAAAGAGACTTGCCGGTAACGAGATTGAACTAGGTATTAAGATACCGACGATTGAATCTCGGGCAAGTAACATACCGATGACAAAGGGAACAACGTATGTTGTTATGCGGTCTGACCGATAAAGATCTTCATAGAATATGTAGGAGCCAATATGGGCATCCAGGTCCCGCTATTGGTTATTGACCAGAGACGTGTCTCGGTCATGTCTACATTATTCTCGAACCGTAGGGTCCGCACGCTTAACGTTACGATGACAGTTATTATGAGTTTATGCATTTTGATGTACCGAAGGTTGTTCGGAGTCCCGGATGTGATCACGGACATGACGAGGAGTCTCGAAATGGTCGAGACATAGAGATCGATATATTGGAAGCCTATATTTGGACATCGGAATCGTTCCAGGTGAAATCGGCATTTTACCGGAGTACCGAGGGGTTACCGGAACCCCCCGGGGGGGTTATTGGGCCTTAATGGGCTTTAGTGGAGAAGAGAGAGGGCAGCCAGGAGGTGGCGCGCGGCCCCCCTTGCCCTAGTCCGAATTGGACAAGGGAAGGGGGCGCGGCCCCCCTCTCCTTCCTTCTCCCTTCCTCCTCCTTCCCCTCTTGTCCTAGTTGGAGTAGGAAAAGGGAGGGGCAAACCTACTTGGAGTAGGTTTCCCCCTCCTTGGCGCGCCCCCTCTAGGCCGGCCGCCCCTCCCCCTTGCTCCTTTATATACGGGGGCAGGGGGCACCCTAGAACACACAAGTTGATCATCGTGATCGTTCCTTAGCCGTGTGCGGTGCCCCCCTCCACCATATTCCACCTCGATCATATCGTTGCAGTGCTTAGGCGAAGCCCTGCGTCGGTAGAACATCATCATCGTCATCACGCCGTCGTGCTGACGGAACTCATCCCCGAAGCTTTGCTGGATCGGAGCCCGGGGAACGTCATCGAGCTGAACGTGTGCTAAGAACTCGGAGGTGCCGGAGTAACGGTGCTTGGATCGGTCGGATCGGGAAGACGTACGACTACTTCCTCTACGTTGCGTCAACGCTTCCGCTTCGGTCTACGAGGGTACGTAGACAACACTCTCCCCTCCCGTTGCTATGCGTCACCATGATCTTGCGTGTGCGTAGGATTTTTTTTGAAATTACCACGTTCCCCAACAGTGGCATCCGAGCCTAGGTTTTTATGGTTTGATGTTTTGCACGAGTAGAATGCAAGTGAGTTGTGGGCGATATAAGTCATACTGCCTACCAGCATGTCATACTTTGGTTCGGCGGTATTGTTGGATGAAGCGGCCCGGACCGACATTACGCGTATGCTTACGCGAGACTGGTTCTACCGCCGTGCTTTGCACACAGGTGGCTGGCGGGTGTCAGTTTCTCCAACTTTAGTTGAACTGAGTGTGGCTACGCCCGGTCCTTGCGAAGGTTAAAACGGCATCAACTTGACAAACTATCGTTGTGGTTTTGATGCGTAGGTAAGATTGGTTCTTGCTTAAGCCCGTAGCAACCACGTAAAACTTGCAACAAACAAAGTAGAGGACGTCTAACTTGTTTTTGCAGGGCATGTTGTGATGTGATATGGTCAAGACATGATGCTAAATTTTATTGTATGAGATGATCATGTTTTGTAACCGAGTTATCGGCAACTGGCAGGAGCCATATGGTTGTCGCTTTATTGTATGCAATGCAATCGCCCTGTAATGCTTTACTTTATCACTAAGCGGTAGCGATAGTCGTAGAAGCATAAGATAGGCGAGACGACAACGATGCCACGATGCAGATCAAGGTGTCGCACCGGTGACGATGGTGATCATGACGGTGCTTCGAAGACGGAGGTCACAAGCACAAGATGATGATGGCCATATCATATCACTTATATTGATTGCATGTGATGTTTATCTTTTATGCATCTTATCTTGCTTTGATTGACGGTAGCATTTTAAGATGATCTCTCACTAATTATCAAGAAGTGTTCTCCCTGAGTATGCACCGTTGCAAAAGTTCTTCGTGCTGAGACACCACGTGATGATCGGGTGTGATAGGCTCTACGTTCAAATACAACGGGTGCAAAACAGTTGCACACGCGGAATACTCAGGTTATACTTGACGAGCCAAGCATATATAGATATGGCCACGGAACACGGAGACCGAAAGGTCGAGCGTGAATCATATAGTAGATATGATCAACATAATGATGTTCACCATTGAAACTACTCCATCTCACGTGATGATCGGACATGGTTTAGTTGATGTGGATCACGTGATCACTTAGAGGATTAGAGGGATGTCTATCTAAGTGGGAGTTCTTAAGTAATATGATTAATTGAACTTAAATTTATCATGAACTTAGTCCCTGATAGTATCTTGCTTGTTTATGTTGATTGTAGATAGATGGCCCGTGCTGTTGTTCCGTTGAATTTTAATGCGTTCCTTGAGAAAGCAAAGTTGAAAGATGATGGTAGCAATTACACGGACTGGGTCCGTAACTTGAGGATTATCCTCATTGCTGCACAGAAGAGTTACGTCCTGGAAGCACCGCTGGGTGCCAGGCCTGCTGCTGATGCAACTGACGACGTTAAGAACGTCTGGCAGAGCAAAGCTGATGACTACTCGATAGTTCAATGTGCCATGCTTTATGGCTTAGAACCGGGACTTCAACGACGTTTTGAACGTCATGGGGCATATGAGATGTTCCAAGAGTTGAAGTTAATATTCCAACAGAATGCCCGGATTGAGAGATATGAAGTCTCCAATAAGTTCTATAGCTGTAAGATGGAGGAGAATAGTTCTGTTAGTGAGCATATACTCAAAATGTCTGGGTATTGTAATCACTTGATTCAACTGGGAGTTAATCTTCCGGATGATTGCGTCATTGACAGAATTCTCCAATCACTTCCACCAAGCTACAAAGGCTTCGTGATGAACTATAATATGCAAGGGATGGATAAGACAATTCCCGAGCTCTTCGCAATGCTGAAAGCTGCGGAGGTAGAAATCAAGAAGTAGCATCAAGTGTTGATGGTCAACAAGACCACTAGTTTCAAGAAAAAGGGCAAAGGGAAAAGGAAGGGGAACTTCAAGAAGAACAACAAACAAGTTGCTGCTCAAGAGAAGAAACCCAAGTCTGGACCTAAGCCTGAAACTGAGTGCTTCTACTGCAAGCAGACTGGTCACTGGAAGCGGAACTGCCCCAAGTATTTGGCGGATAAGAAGGATGGCAAGGTGAACAAAGGTATATGTGATATACATGTTGTTGATGTGTACCTTACTAATACTCGCAGTAGTACCTGGGTATTTGATACTGGTTCTATTGCTAATATTTGCAACTCGAAACAGGGACTACGGATTAAGCGAAGATTGGCTAAGGACGAGGTGACGATGCGCGTGGGAAATGGTTCCAAAGTCGATGTGATCGCAGTCGGCACGCTACCTCTACATCTACCTTCGGGATTAGTTTTAGACCTAAATAATTGTTATTTGGTGCCAGCGTTGAGCAAGAACATTATATCTGGATCTTGTTTAATGCGAGACGGTTATTCATTTAAATCCGAGAATAATGGTTGTTCTGTTTATATGAGTAATATCTTTTATGGTCATGCACCCTTAAGGAATGGTCTATTCTTATTGAATCTCGATAGTAGTGACACACATATTCATAATATTGAAGCCAATAGATGCAGAGTTGATAATGATAGTGCAACTTATTTGTGGCACTGCCGTTTAGGTCATATCGGTGTAAAGCGCATGAAGAAACTCCATACTAATGGAATTTTGGAACCACTTGATTATAAATCACTTGGTACTTGCGAACCGTGCCTCATGGGCAAGATGACTAAAACACCGTTCTCCGGTACTATGGAGAGAGCAACAGATTTATTGGAAATCATACATACAGATGTATGTGGTCCAATGAATATTGAAGCTCGTGGTGGATATCGTTATTTTCTCACCTTCACAGATGATTTAAGCAGATATGGGTATATCTACTTAATGAAACACAAGTCTGAAACATTTGAAAAGTTCAAAGAATTTCAGAGTGAAGTGGAAAATCACCGTAACGAGAAAATAAAGTTTCTACGATCTGATCGTGGAGGAGAATATTTGAGTTATGAGTTTGGTCTACATTTGAAACAATGCGGAATAGTTTCGCAACTCACGCCACCCGGAACACCACAACGTAATGGTGTGTCCGAACGTCGTAATCGTACTTTACTTGATATGGTGCGATCTATGATGTCTCTTACAGATTTACCACTATCGTTTTGGGGTTATGCTTTAGAGACGGCCGCATTCACGTTAAATAGAGCACCATCAAAATCCGTTGAGACGACGCCTTATGAACTATGGTTTGGCAAGAAACCAAAGTTGTCGTTTCTTAAAGTTTGGGGCTGCGATGCTTATGTGAAAAATCTTCAACCTGATAAGCTCGAACCCAAATCGGAGAAATGTGTCTTCATAGGATATCCAAAGGAAACTATTGGATACACCTTCTATCACAAATCCGAAGGCAAGACTTTTGTTGCTAAATTCAGAAACTTTCTAGAGAAGGAGTTTCTCTCGAAAGAAGTGAGTGGGAGGAAAGTAGAACTTGATGAGGTAACTGTACCTGCTCCCCTATTGGGAAATAGCACATCACAGGAACCGGTTTCTGTGACGTCTAAACCAATTGGTGAGGAAGTTAATGATGATGATCATACAACTTCAGTTCAAGTTACTACAGAACCTCGTAGATCAACTAGAGTAAGATCCGCACCAGAGTGGTACGGCAATCCTATTCTGGAAATCATGCTACTAGATCATGGTGAACCTACGAACTATGAAGAAGCGATGGTGAGCCCAGATTCCGCAAAATGGCTTGAAGCCATGAAATCTGAGATGGGATCCATGTATGAGAACAAAGTATGGACTTTGGTTGACTTGCCCGATGGTCGGCAAGCAATTGAGAATAAATGGATCTTCAAGAAGAAGACTGACGCTGACGGTAATATTACTGTCTACAAAGCTCGACTTGTCGCAAAAGGTTTTCGACAAGTTCAAGGGATTGACTACGATGAGACCTTCTCACCTATAGCGATGCTTAAGTCTGTCTGAATCATGTTAGCAATTGCCGCATTTTATGATATGAAATTTGGCAGATGGATGTAAAAACTGCATTCCTGAATGGATTTCTGGAAGAAGAGTTGTATATGATGCAACCAGAAGGTTTTATTGATCCAAAGGGAGCTAACAAAGTGTGCAAGCTCCAGCGATCCATTTATGGACTGGTGCAAGCCTCTCGGAGTTGGAATAAACGCTTTGATAGTGTGATCAAAGCATTTGGGTTTGTACAGACTTTTGGAGAAGCCTGTATTTACAAGAAAGTGAGTGGGAGCTCTGTAGCATTTCTGATATTATATGTTGATGACATATTACTAATCGGAAATGATATAGAATTTCTGGATAGCATAAAGGGATACTTGAATAAGAATTTTTCAATGAAAGACCTCGGTGAAGCTGCTTACATATTGGGCATCAAGATCTATAGAGATAGATCAAGACGCTTAATCGGACTTTCACAAAGCACATACCTTGACAATGTTTTGAAGAAGTTCAAAATGGATCAAGCAAAGAAAGGATTCTTGCCTGTACTACAAGGTGTGAAGTTGAGTAAGACTCAATGCCCGACCACTGCAGAAGATAGAGAGAAAATGAAAGATGTTCCCTATGCTTCAGCCATAGGCTCTATCATGTATGCAATGCTGTGTACCAGACCTGATGTGTGTCTTGCTATAAGTTTAGCAGGGAGGTACCAAAGTAATCCAGGAGTGGATCACTGGACAGCGGTCAAGAACATCCTGAAGTACCTGAAAAGAACCAAGGATATGTTTCTCATATATGGAGGTGACAAAGAGCTCATCGTAAACGGTTACGTTGATGCTAGCTTTGACACTGATCCGGACGATTCTAAATCGCAAACCGGATATGTGTTTACATTAAACGGTGGAGCTGTCAGTTGGTGCAGTTCTAAACAAAGCGTCGTGGCGGGATCTACATGTGAAGCGGAGTACATAGCTGCTTCAGAAGCGGCAAATGAAGGAGTCTGGATGAAGGAGTTCATATCCGATCTAGGTGTCATACCTAGTACATCGGGTCCAATGAAAATCTTTTGTGACAATACTGGTGCAATTGCCTTGGCAAAGGAATCCAGATTTCACAAGAGAACCAAGCACATCAAGAGACGCTTCAATTCCATCCGGGATCTATTCCAGGTGGGAGACATAGAGATTTGCAAGATACATACGGATCTGAATGTAGCAGACCCGTTGACTAAGCCTCTTCCACGAGCAAAACATGATCAGCACCAAAACTCCATGGGTTTTAGAATCATTACTGTGTAATCTAGATTATTGACTCTAGTGCAAGTGGGAGACTGAAGGAAATATGCCCTAGAGGCAATAATAAAGTTATTATTTATTTCCTCATATATCATGATAAATGTTTATTATTCATGCTAGAATTGTATTAGCCGGAAACATAATACATGTGTGAATATATAAACAAACAGAACGTCACTAGTATGCCTCTACTTGACTAGCTCGTTAATCAAAGATGGTTATGTTTCCTAACCATGGGCAAAGAGTTGTTATTTGATTAACGAGGTCACATCATTAGTTGAATGATCTGATTGACATGACCCGTTCCATTAGCTTAGCACCCGATCGTTTAGTATGTTGCTATTGCTTTCTTCATGACTTATACATGTTCCTATGACTATGAGATTATGCAACTCCCGTTTATCGGAGGAACACTTTGTGTGCTACCAAACGTCACAACGTAACTGGGTGATTATAAAGGTGCTCTACAGGTGTCTCCAAAGGTACTTGTTGGGTTGGCGTATTTCGAGATTAGGATTTGTCACTCCGATAGTCGGAGAGGTATCTCTGGGCCCTCTCGGTAATGCACATCACATAAGCCTTGCAAGCATTACAACTAATATGTTAGTTGTGAGATAATGTATTACGGAACGAATAAAGAGACTTGCCGGTAACGAGATTGAACTAGGTATTAAGATACCGATGATCGAATCTCGGGCAAGTAACATACCGATGACAAAGGGAACAACGTATGTTGTTATGCGGTCTGACCGATAAAGATCTTCGTAGAATATGTAGGAGCCAATATGGGCATCCAGGTCCCGCTATTGGTTATTGACCAGAGACGTGTCTCGGTCATGTCTACATTGTTCTCGAACCGCAGGGTCCGCACGCTTAACGTTACGATGACAGTTATTATGAGTTTATGCATTTTGATGTACCGAAGGTTGTTCGAAGTCTCGAATGTGATCACGGACATGACGAGGAGTCTCGAAATGGTCGAGACATAAAGATCGATTATTGGAAGCCTATATTGGGACATCGGAATCGTTCCAGGTGAAATCGGCATTTTACCGGAGTACCGAGGGGTTACCGGAACCCCCCGGGGGGTTATTGGGCCTTAATGGGCTTTAGTGGAGAAGAGAGAGGGCAGCCAGGAGGTGGCGCGCGGCCCCCCTTGCCCTAGTCCGAATTGGACAAGGGAAGGGGGCGCGGCCCCCCTCTCCTTCCTTCTCCCTTCCTCCTCCTTCCCCTCTTGTCCTAGTTGGAGTAGGAAAAGGGAGGGGCAAACCTACTTGGAGTAGGTTTCCCCCTCCTTGGCGCGCCCCCTCTAGGCCGGCCGCCCCTCCCCCTTGCTCCTTTATATACGGGGGCAGGGGGGCACCCTAGAACACACAAGTTGATCATCGTGATCGTTCCTTAGCCGTGTGCGGTGCCCCCCTCCACCATATTCCACCTCGATCATATCGTTGCGGTGCTTAGGCGAAGCCCTGCGTCGGTAGAACATCATCATCGTCATCACGCCGTCGTGCTGACGGAACTCATCCCCGAAGCTTTGCTGGATCGGAGCCCGGGGAGCGTCATCGAGCTAAACGTGTGCTAAGAACTCGGAGGTTCCGGAGTAACGGTGCTTGGATCGGTCGGATCGGGAAGACGTACGACTACTTCCTCTATGTTGCGTCAACGCTTCCGCTTCGGTCTACGAGGGTACGTAGACAACACTCTCCCCTCTCGTTGCTATGCATCACCATGATCTTGCGTGTGCGTAGGAATTTTTTTGAAATTACTACGTTCCCCAACAGGTTCAATATTTATTAGAAAACTAGGATTTTTCCGTTACTACAAAGAAATAAACCAAGAAGTCCAAATTACGAAAATAGGGAAGTTTGATATTTATAAAATCTTAGGTTTCCTTGTTACTAAGGAATAAAGGAGTACTTTGATGTATATGGAAAACTGAAATTCTTTCTGTTTGTAGGAAAAAGGAAAGCAAGAAGTTCAATTTTAATAAAATTTTATGATTCTAAAACCATATTTTTTTTCTCCGGAGAATAAAACTATTAATGTTTTAGAAATTATGGGTAAAAAAGCAAAAAGAGAAGTTCAAAGTGGAAACAACCAACGGTTCAACTACTACATGGAGTGTGTTTCATATAAGAAAAAAAGAATAAAAAGACAAAGTCTAAAAAGAATTTAGCTAGAAGTTCACGTGTTTCGGCCCATGAAGTTCAAAAATTCTTGTAAAGGAGGTTCACTTTATATTTAGTTGTGCAAAAACACACACAAAAGTTGTTTCTAGTGTTTTAAAACAGTTTTCTCAATCCATCATAAATTTGAAACATAATGCTCGGCACAGAAATGTTCTTCTATTCAACAAATTTCCAAGGGTATATCATATTCTTATTCAAACATAACGGTTAAAAACAAATTGATGTATATTGTCCCAAAAAGAAGTTTGATCGTATTAAAAAAAGTTGCGTCTTTTCAGCATGTTTCTAATGGTTTATTATTTGTGGAACTCCGAGTAACGAGTGAGAAATTATGAACAAAAATACGTGGTAGAAATTCAAAGTGAAAACAACGGGAAGTTCGATGATTATAAAAAACTCAGATTTTTCCTCGTTATTAAAGAATGGAAACAAGAAGTGCAAAAATAAAATAACAAGAAGTTCAACTTTTAAAAATAGAGCGCTTCAAAATTTCATAAAAAGGATTAAAAGAAATAAAACCAGGAAGTCCATATTAAAAAGATGGAGAAGTTCGATGATTATAGAAAACTCAGATTTTCCATATTATTAAAGAATGGAAACAAGAAGTTAAAAAATAAAAAAAACAAGAATTTCAACTTTTAAAAATAGAGCGCTTCAAAATTTCATAAAAAATGATTAAGAAATAAACCAGGAAGTCCATATTAAAAAGATAGACAAGTTCGATAATTATAAAAAACTCAGATTTTCCTCGTTATTGAAGAATGGAAACAAGAAGTTCAAAAATAAAATAACAAGAAGTTCAACTTTAAAAAATAGAGCGCTACAAAAATTCATAAAAAAAGATTAAAAAACTTAGATATATTCAAGTAACTGAGAGAAGTTCAGATTGATAACTGCCAAAAACTTCATGTATTACACGGTGTGCATTTTGTTTTAAAAAGAGAATAAAAAAGCAAAGACTAAAAGTTTTGTTGTTATAAGTTCAAGTCCTACAACAGAGAAAGTTAAAAAAAATAATGTAAGAGAGGTTTGTACAAAAGGAATATCATTTGTGTAACACTAACAAATGGATGAGAAAATTACAAACGAAAATACGTCATAGAAGTTCAACTGAAAACAACAGGAACTTCAACTACTACAGTGAATGAATTTAGATGAAAACCTTTAAAATCGTCGCGAGTATGAAAAAACAATCAACACGGGAAAGTTGCGTGTTCACAGCAGCTTTCCACCTGTATATTACTTGCTCAATTCCGATGAGTGTTCCGGTGAATGGATGGAGAGATATGGGCAAAAACTCACGTGAAAAACAGAGTGAATTTCAAGTAGACATGCCGAGAAGTTCAGGTTCTTCACGCGGTGCATTTTCAAAAAATCTATTTCGCGATAAAGACAAAACAAATAATCCCGCCATTTTCGAAATTACTTGAAAACAGATAGGAATTAGAGAAAACCATCAACATGAAAAAGTTTCGCATTTTCCTTAGCTTTTCAATGGTATATTATTTGCCCAATTCCGATAGAAGTTGTAAAAATTACAGCGAAAATTCATTTTTAGCCATTTTTTAAATTGACATAAAACCATAATGAATTGGGAGAAACAATAGATACCAAAAAGTTTCGCATTTCTTCAAGCTTTCCAACGCAATATCATTTGCTGCATTCGGATGTAAGGTAAAAAATTAGCTCGAAAATACGAACTCGGTGGAACTTGTACCGTTTTCTAAATTAGTTTTAAACCGTTCAAAATTAGAAAAAAAATTCAACATGAGAAAGTAGCACATTTTCATAAGCTTTCCAACGTCATATCATTTGCCTAAATTGAATTAACCGTTTAGAAATGACATCGAAAATACAAACTCGACTGTTCGGTTTGCGAAATTCTACGATTTCCAAATTACTCTTTAACCATAGGGAATTAGAGAAAACTCTCAACATGTGGAAATAGCGGTTTTACAGCAGCTTTCCAACGCCATATTATTTGACTCATTCCGATAAAGGGTGTACAAATGCGATCGAAAATACGATTCACGTTTTTTATATGAAGAAAAAACGGTTTTCAAAACTGCTCTTAAACCACTTACATTTTGCCAAAAATTCAACTTGGGTCATGATACTGGTGTCCATGGCTTTCCAACGGTATATCGCAAGCCCCATTTGGAAAATGTATGCGGAAGTTCAACCTAGCACGAGGAGAAGTTCAGGTCGAACAACTCAGGCAGTAAAATTGCAAAAAACGCAATTTCATCACAACTCGAGAGCAAATCCACCAACGAGCGAGATTCCTATTTAAAACGGGTATTTAGTCGCTAAAAACGTTTCTAGATTACACTAACATTATATAGAACACAATTAACCAGAATAATTCGCGCGGGGAGACACGGTTGCGAAGATAGCCCGAAGGTCGGGTTCGTACAGAGGGAAGTTCAGGCGCGTTACTCAGGCAGTTCAGGTTATGATCAGAATATTATTTTGATCACGTGATCAGAATAGTGTTTATGTGTATACATACATACATACATACATATATATATATATATATATATATATATATATATATATATATAATGTTACTATTAATTACCCAGGGTGCAGAATAAATAATTCTTCACCCGAGGTAATCTTACGATCATTTCATAATTAAATTATGTTTGGAATTCAAATAATTACATTCTTATTGATTCACTACGTAAAATTTGGCATAAGAAAAAAATAAAAATATAGGGCATAAGACAAAAAAAATTGCAGTTTATGAGTATTTTACACTATGTTTTTACGTTTGTAATTTTACATAACATAAAATATTTTTTACGACGATTATATATTTTTTTACGGTCTTTTTTTACGTCAGAAATAAGACAAAACTTACGGAACGTAAAATTATGATGCACTGATGGTAAAATAGAGGGGGGGGGGGTGAAGAATAACTATTACTCACCCAGGGTGACGAATAGTCAATCGCTATATATATACTAACGGTCTATTATGCTAATATTAGCAGAATAACTATTTTGATAACACTTCCGCACTGCATGCTCAACGCAAGTGCACGTCATTGTTTGAACGAAGTGTGCTGCTGTACTCACACGAGTGAACTTCCCGTCGCAAAAAACTGCGCGTTGTGCTTTTTGGTTACCTTTTTTGCTCTAATTTTTTAATCGTCAGTCAGAACGAGGCGTGTAATATACCTTTGAAAAGCTATGGATTAGGCACTACTTCGACTTGGTGAACACTTTTCGAGATTCCACACGCAGTTTTAGAAATGGTGCGGCCCATGACGAGTGGCAGCGGGAGTTTTTTCACGATTTCTTCTAAACCGCTCGTCGGAATGAAGCAAATAATACACCGTTGGAAAGATATCGTCGAGGCGCATCTTTTTCATATCTATTATTTTCTCAAATTCATTACGGTTTAAGAGTTGTTTCAAATTTGCTAAATCGCGGAATTCTATTTTTCAATTTTTTTGAAATTTTCGGCACTGTTTTCGCTCCAGTTTTCTAACCGTTCGTCAAAATGAGGCATATGATAGGCACTTGAAAAGCTACAAATGAGGCGCAACTTTCATATGTGGAAATGTTTTTGAGATACCTTACGGTTTTTAGTTAATTTTGAAAATCGTGCGGCTGAAGAAGAGAGGCAGCGGCCGTTTTTCACGAAATTTTTACAAACGGCTGGTTGAAATGATTCAAATTATACACTGTTGGAAAGATATCGATGAGGCGCAATTTTTTCATGTAGAACACTCTCTCCGATTCCTTACGGTTTAGGAGCAATTTTGATTTTAACGAAATGCAAACACTCTGTTTTTTCGCGACACCAAAATCGTCGTATGTACTGCATCAGACAGAAAACCGCACTTCTTTAGACTAAAAACTGCACTTCATCGGACAAACAAGTGCACTGCATGATTTCTTTTCTATGGGATGTAAATTTTCCTAAACGTGGTGGGGTCCACTTCATGTCGAGTGTTGGTGAACCACAAGACAATGAAAAGCGAACCTCGAGACTACTGTAAACGGGCCGTACTGCATCAGACAAAAAAACACACTTATTTAGACTAACAACCGCACTTCATTGGACAGTCAAGTGCACTGCATGATTTCTTTTTTGTGGGACATAAATTTTCCCAAACGAGGTGGAGTGCACTTCTTTAGACTAAAACCCGCACTTCATGAGACACACAAATGCATTGCGTGGTTTATTTTTGTCAGATGTGATTTTTCTCAGACGAATGTTTGTGAATTTTTGTTATCTCAGACAAACACGGAAATTGAGGACAAGTGAGCCGCAATACTATCAAAAGTAAACCGCATTAAAAATTTGTTGTTTCCCTTAACACATTTTTGCACTTCACATTGGACGCAAGTGACCCGCAACACTACGAAAAGTGAACCGCAATACTCTTTTTGTTGTTTCTCTAACATTTTTCACGTTTCACATTGGGCGCAAGTGAATAGCTTCATTCTCGAGAGTGAACCATTGTAGAGAAAATAGTGGACTACATCTAAAAAGAAAGAAACTTCTTTTGTGTTTTTCTTTTTTCTCTTTCTACTAGGTGAACAAAATTTCATCTGCTACACCCTGACCAGCAAACCAGCCGAACATCATCTCTGGTTCAAATGAACCAAAAATACTGTGCACAACAATATAGGGAACAGCTACGCCAAAAAAATATTTGGAATTTTCAAATGAACCACAAACAAAACACACACCACAGAGAACCCGTGCATACAGTAATCACTTTTTTGCAGTGCACTCTTTTTCTTGATTTTTTGGAACTGGACGCGAGGCTGGGAGGCTTGCAGTGCTGCCGCCACACAACATGCCTCGTGGAGCCGGACTGCAACTCCGCGCGTCCTTGCGTCGTCATCAGGGAGTGGTTCAGGGAGGTCCTGCTCACTGCACTGTCAAATCGAGGCATGTATTGCTCGATCATGTTTCAGGTAATTTTTACTGTACTCCCTGAGAAGTGGGATTACTTTCAATGAACTGCGCATTCAAGCTACATAACTGATTTTGCCCGCACAAACAATTTTGTGCGCCGACGGACTGCACCGACGGTTGAGACGACCTGCATCGGGGAGCGACCTGTACTGCATCAGTGAAGAACAAGAGAGGAGCAGAGGTAAAAGAGAGACGGGGCTATCATGCACACCGGCGTCAATGAACTACAGGAGGCGTCAACATGCTGGCCACCCAACATAGATGGCTAGAGGACCTCGCGCTGGCCACCCAGCTACCAAAGTACTACACACGCACGTGCAACGAACTGCATCACCACTGGGGTTGCATCGTCCGTGCGACCCGCAAGGCTGGATAGGAGCAGTTGAGTTGATGGAGCGGCCGCCAGTGATTTGCTATAGAGGCGAGGCGGAGCAGAAGACTTCCTGGAGATGGCGAGGCGAGGCGCTGCTGCTGCCCTTGTTGACGAGTTACTGGAGTGCGTGCCCAGGCAAATGGATTCGCACACCACGAGCAGCCGAACTATAGCGTCCCATGGGCTGCACCGCGAACATCAATGGCTCCGGCCAGAGAAGGAGGAGCTCGGGGGGAGGCAGCCGTGGAAACCAAACTATAGTGGGCCAGGAACCGAGCTGCACTGGACGACGCCTGAGCACCACAGCTGCGCGCTCAAGCGAGCTGGGGGAGTTGCTGCCGGTGGTCGCGCATCCCATCTCCACTGCATGACCAAGTAGATGCAGATCGGGAGGCCCTCCCTTGGGGGACAACCAAAGTTGAGGAACGGAGGGGTGGGAGGCTGAGAAGGCCACGAGGGTAACGAATATGAGCAGGGAGGGGAGGCTGAGAAGGCCACGGCGGGGCGGCGGTAGTGGATCCGCACCGGCAGCCGCGCGGGGTGGCTGGTGGCAGCTCGCGGAACAAGGGAGGGGTGTTGATGCCAGAGGCGGGAGGAGCCTGAAGATGGGAAGGCGACGGCAGGGCGGCACGCCCGAATCCACGCCGGCAGCCGCGCTGGGCACCTGAGCGGCGCTCCTGGATCCAGGCCAGTCAGGAGGGAGGGGGGTGGAGGGCGACGGCACCGGGGGAGGAAGAGGTTGGGGTAAGAGGGGGAGGCCGGATCCAATGCCCTGGGATCCCGACGACAACTACTAGTGAAGGGAGAGAGAGCCCATGGTGCAAAGGAAGTGGTGGTGGCCGTCACGGGGCGGCGGTGGTGGTGGCCGGGGCGGGGCGGCGCGGGTGGTGGCCGGGGTGGGGCGGCGCGAGGTTGTGGTCGGGACGGGGCGACGCGGGTGGTCGCCGGGGAGGTGGAGAAGGGAGGGGAGACGTTGCGGGAGAAGAGGTCGCGGGGCAGGGGGCAGCGAGAGGTGAGGAAGGTGGAGGTAGTTTTTTCCTTCTTTTATGCAGTTCGGCTGTTTTTGCATCTGTAGTGCGGGGCGGTGGGTAGAGTAGTTTCTTCGGTGTTAGCAGAATAAGAGAGTATTAGCAGAATAAGGTCTTAAAGGGTGTTATTATATATATATATATATATATATATATATATATATATATATATATATATATATATATGACAAATGTTTTCTACAAGCAGTGGTAGTTATCAATACTTGCGTTTTGTATGTTGTATGTAGTATTTGTCGAAATCGAGAGTATGTACATGTAGCATGTAATATATAAGAATGTTTAGGTGGTATATATACTAATTTTTAGGTAGCATGTATCATATTTTGAGTATGTTCTTTTTTATGTACAAATATATACGTATTTCACAAATATAACAAAAACTATGTGCTCATATGCAATTTTTTCATGTAACTTGCTTTGAAATATCTTAGATATAATAGATCAACATATTTAAAATAATAAAATATTATATATATAATACCACATGGTAGTATATGAGATATGTGGGGTAACTACCACTGGGTGGTAGGATGTATTTGCATTTTCCCTATATATATATATATATATATATATATATATATATATATATATATATGACAAATTTTATCTATCACCAGTGGTAGTTACCATCACTTGAGATTTGTATGTTGTATGTAGTATCTATCAAATCGGAGAGTATTTACGCGTAGTATGTAGTATATAAGAATGTTTAGATAGTATATATGGTACTTTTTAGTAGTAGGCATCGTATTTTCAGTATGCCTCATTTTACGTACAAATATATACGTATTTCACAAATATAAACAAAATCATGGGCCCACTTGCAATTTTTTCATGTTACCCACTTTGGATTATCTTATATATAATATATGAACATATTTATAATGATAAAGTAGTATATAGAATACCATATGGTAGTATATAAGACATGTGGGGTAATTACCTCCGGGTGGTAGGATGGATTTATATACATATATATAAATGACTATACAGATCATTCACACACACCTCAATAAACAATTGCATGCATTCTAAACTAGGAGAAACGATCGTCTAGTCATCTACTTCTCGTGACGCTCCCGCCACTGCTCTATGGCTCGATCCTCGTCTGTGTACGCGTCCTTGGCCGCGTACTTAACGTGTTGTTCATCCAGTCTCTCATGCCAGACACTATGCCAGGCGTTCTTGTCCTTCTTGCTCTCGTCCTTCATATTCATGTAGTAGGGGTCGATGATGGCCGAGGCGAGGTCAACCAGGGAGTTCTGTTTGTTGTTGTCGCTACCCCAGAAGTTGTAGTGGTCCTGGATGTTGACAAGATTCTTGCATTTCAAGCGTGAAATCTTGAGCGCTTTTAGATCGTTGGTGGTGTCCACCATAGCGAAACTTTAGTCGGAGTTGTCGATAAACCTGGAGAAACACTCGCAAGGCCTTTTGACCAGGTGGTAGTGGTAGACGAGGACGTCATGTCGCACGCACAACTGGGCAACGACAACCTTCTGATCGTGCCCAGCATGATCGATGGTGTACTCGAGGTCGAAGCCGACCACTTGGTACTTGTCCTGGGCAAGCAACTGCTCCATAGTTTGGATGGAGCTCTCCACCGAGACCGGATCGTTCGTGTACACCTCCGAGAGGGCCTTCCCCCTCACGTTGGTGTCCACTACGTGATGCGTGGTGAACTGCCCGCCATTGTCGTCATCGGCCGCTGGGAGCGCCATTGGAACCGCCGGATGTCCTCTGTGTATGTATCGTCGTGGGTGTGCTTATTGTGTCATGTGGCGTGAGAGAGAAAGGTAAATGGCCGCATGAATAAATGGGGGCCGGGCGGCCTGGATTCTCGGGGCGTCCTCATGGCAGTTTTTGCAGCAGGTAACAGCATCGTCGCGCCGCGCCCGGCGCAACCGCATGCACACGAATGTGCGTGATTGTGCGTCGGCCCCAAACACTAGCAGTGCGCGTGGAGGGACGAGGGCAGAGCGCCCGGAGGGACGCGAGACCCGAGCATGCCGCGACCGCCTCAACCGCAAGCAACCACACGCATAGAGCAGTTGAACACGCAGGAAATGGTCGCCTACAAGCCGGCCGACAGTTGGTTCACTGCGTAGAGAGCGGCCATATGATACTACCTCCGTCTTAGTCTATTAGTCCCCTTTATATTCTATGCCATACTTTTCCCTCTTTAACCAACAAAATGTTAATGGATGTTATAGAAAATATATAATTGGAAACTATGTTCATACGAATCCAAAGATATAATCCTTGGCGACATGCATTCGTATTTTATTAGTTAAATCCTACTTCTAAACTAGGACGGGGTATAGTAGGTAACTAAATTGCAAACGTTTTTTTTATTAACTGTATGTGTACGTGGCCTTTCGTCCTCCTTTCGCACGTCTTGTCACCCCACTGCGCAGACGGCTTATAGCGCAAGCTTGCGCAGCGCGTGGGGGCGTTCTTTTGGCCAAATGGTTGCTCGAAGTGGCGCCAATGAATTGTCGATGAGCCCGTTCCCACGCAACCTCGCAGGTTCCCACGCAAGCTTCCCGCCCGACTCGGTGAAATCCCCCAGAATCCCAATGCTTACCGGCCTGCTATATAAACCTTCATGGCCGGCAAGACCTACGTCGCATTTTCCCCTCCCTCCTTGTAGCTTATCTCGTCTGCTTCTCCCACAATCGCCAATGGCACCGGTCCGTCGTCGTCACTCAGCCACTCTGCCGTCATCAGAGGACAGCTCCAGCTGGGAGGCTACAACGCGGCCGCGGCGCAGTCCCCGACGTAGTGTAGTGTGTGCAGCGTCCCTGTTGGGTGTGTGTGGAACACCGACCACACGCTCCACCGCCACTGCCCATCGTCAGCTTTTGCCAGCTGCCGTTGCCGCCACCCCACCGTCTGCCGCCGTGGCCGCCACACCACTGTCGTAAGCTAGGGCCATCGTCTGCTCCGCCGCCGAGGTTCGAAGGCGGGAGGTGGCCGTCGTGGCCGCCACCCTACTGTCGGCCATCGTGGCCATCACCCGCTCCGCCGCCGCGGCCCGAAGGCGGGAAGTGGTGGTCATGGCCGCCACCCCCTCTTAGGCCGCCAGCCCACCGTCGACCACCGGGGTCATCACCCGCTCCTCCACCGCCGCCCGAAGGCGGGAGACGGAGGTGGAGGCCAGCATGTGCATCAGCGACCTTGTGCGCTACACCGAGTTGCTGCGGGAGGAGGAGGAGCGCCTCGTCGAGCATGCAAAGATCCTTACCGCTGCCGTGGCTGCAGCACACTTCACCGCAGAGGCGAGGAATCAGAAGATCTACGAGGTGAACCACCGCTTCGAGAGGGGTCGTCTGGAGCGACAGAGGGCGTTCGAGGTGAGCGTCGCTGAAGGTGCAGCAGCGTCAGGTGCCGTATTGCAGTTGTCCAGCTCGTCGGTAGGCTCCTCCTCCTTTGCCTCTTATTGAGTGCGTTCGACACAGGAGAGGTTGCCGAAAGTAGTACAAAGCCCCTTCGCAATAGTAGTAGTATTTAGGGGCTATTTTGTTCAGTTAATCTGACTATAGATGTGATGAAACTGTACAACGTACTTAAAATTAGCTAGTATATATAGTTGAATTAGCTATTTCAGTACGCGGTTGGCAACAATTGGGGAAAAGTTTGTCAGTTCAACTGTCGAGTTGAACTGTTTGTATAAAGAACGATTGTTTAATCTATGAATGAAATCTATGCTTAATTACTGAATTTTAGTTGCAAAAATTAGATAACGCTAGTGATTTTTAGCTGCATATTTTAAAAACTGCAGTGTTACAAGGTTGACAAATGACAATGTTACTAGATCAACAAATGTCAATCTTTCCAGTTCGACAAATGGCAATATACCCAATACGACTGATGCAAATCTTACCAAATTGTATGTACGTGGTTGCACATGGGTCATCCAAAACAACCATTTGCATTGAAGGGATATACAAATCCTGCTCGGCACATTTTATTTTGGCTTAGCGCCGAAGTCTGGCTTTGCATACCATATTCAATCTAAACCATTTGCGTTGAAGAGATGCACAAATCCTGCGCTGCGAATTTTCCCTTGACTTACAGGGGAAGATCATAGCTCTCACTTTGCATATGGGTGTTCTATGTAAAACGTTTGTGATCAAGAGCTGCAGAAATCCTTCTCGGCACATTTTCCCTTGCCTTCCCGGGAAAGCTGTTAGTTTGCATACGCGTGTTCTAACTAAAACGTTTGCGATGAGTGTTTTATATTTTAAAACCATTAACATTTTTTAAAAGGAAATTGTTTGATAAGTCTGTACATTAAGAGAGAAAAACGCAATTTCGTCCAAACCATATCTTTCATTCACTCACACTGCGTATTTATATTCATATGATTGAGATACAATATTAAAACCAAAAAAACTATTTCCAGCAGAGGCAGCGTGCCGCGCCGGCGTTGCTGTTGTCGTCCTCCGGGCCGCCGTTGTTGAAGTCTTCAAGGCAGCACAGAATGTTCTTCACTTGGAAATCAAACATCATGTCGTCACGCGATCGACGGTTGGGGAGCGGGAGGACGGCAACTGGCTGTGCTGCGAGGAAGCGGTCGACGGCGGTGTCCCATGCCGCTGAGGGGGGCACGCGCACGGGCACGGGCGTGACGGGTGCAGAAAAATGCGCGGGGAACGGCGCCGCGGTTGGTGGAGGTGCGCGCACGGGCACGGGCGCTGGCGCTGGCATGTACACAAGCTCACGCTGGTCCGCGAAGACCTCGCTGACGCCCGTAGCTTCCAGCTCTGCGATAGTGCTTGGCGACCAGCCCGTCAATGCTACGGAGATGGTCGTTGGTGAGGGCACGGGGATGGGAGCTGGGACGGGCGCGGGGGCAGCAACCGCCTTGGCCAGCTCGTTCAGGGCCATGTCCTTGAGGCCCCATTCCTCCTTATTTTCTATCCCCTCCGGCTCGGAGTCAGCTTCACCAAATTTGAAGACTAGTGGCAGATGATCCTTCTGCGCCATGGCGTTGGTGGAGGTCTGCGGGAGGGAGGGGAATGGGAGGCGAACAGTAAGGCCGCCCATATTAAACCGCGGCTCGGGCACCATTAATGGAGAGGATGCGAGCAAGGCGGGCGGTCATGGAAGTCAAAGGGCTCGCTTCCCAGTGAAACTGCACAGCGTACAGCTTGCACGCTTCCCGGTGAGCCTACGCATTGGAGGACAGCTTGCACGCCTCTTGGTCAGCCTGCACACCGAACTGCGCTTGCACGCCTCCCGTTTAGTCAAGAAGTTGTCTGCACGACACCTCCTATAGCCATTAAAAACCATGACACGTGGCGTCACGTGAATGGTTAAAAGAACACACACCATTTAAATTATACAAACATTTGAGATATTAAAGTGGCAGCTACTTTTTTAAAATGCCTTTGTTGGCTGTTATTCGAGTGCGCCTTCTCTCAAAATGGACACAAAAAATATCACAGCATGTCGGGTGCCATTCCATGGTAGCATGCCAAGTTTCATGAATTTCAGACGAGTTTTGGATTTACTAGAATTTAAAAACAAAGTATCTCAACATTTTGTCGGCAATCAAAAGTGCCCTGGTGTTTGAAATTCATTCCCATTTCTTGTGGGACCTAAGCATGCACCCAAGGGCACACATTTCATATGTCAACCCATTTTTCTGCACTGGAGCATGTGCATGTAGTTCAATTTTGAATTATGCACATAATATGCCCAGAAAACCCAATTAATGTATAAAAATGTCCAAATGAACCCCGAAAAATCCCAAAAATTGACACAACACTCCTGTCGTTCTATATTGACACTAGAAAAAATTTGAAAGCAAGAAGAGGCAACGGACATCGTTTCGTCCCCAAGGGTGGCATGTTCCCTACCGAAACCATCAGGCTTGTTGTGAGAAGCTCTGGTTTGCGAGAACCTTATACCCAAAGCTACCCCAAATGGGACAAATTTTTTTACCACAACATGTTGATGCCACTCTGATAGCATGTCAAGTTTCATGAACTTCAGACGAGTTTTGGATTTACTAGAATTTAAAAACCATGTATCTCAATGTTTGCGGCCGAGTGACGGTGGTAGGGTGTTTGACATTCATTCCCATTTCTTGCATGGGACCTAAGCATGAAACCAAGGACACATATTTGAATTTTCAACCAATTTATGTGCATTAGAGCATGTGCCTGTAGTTCAAATTTGAATTATGCACATAAATGCATTGAAAACTCAGTTAATGTATAAAAATGTCCAAACGAACCCCGAAAAATTCCTAAAATTAGCACAATACTGATGTTGTTCTATGTTAACACTAGAAAAAAATTGAAATCAAGAAGAGGCAACCGATATCGTTTTCGTCCAGAAAGGTGAAACGTTCCGTACCGTAACCATGAGGCTTGTTGTGATAAGCTTATATACCGCAACCTGCCCCAAATGGGACAATATTTTTACCACGTCATGTTGATGCCGTTCCATGCTAGCATGTCAAGTTTCATAAATTTTAGACGCGTTTTCAATTTACTAGAATTTAAAAACCATGTATCTCAATGTTAGCGACCGAGCGACGGTGGCAAGGTGTTTGACATTCATTCTCATTTCTTGTATGGGACTTAAGCATGCAACCAAGGACACACACTTCAATTTTGAACCCATTTATATGTGCTAGAGCATGTGCATGTAGTTCAGAGTTGAATTACGCACATAAATGCATAGAAAACTCAGTTAATGTATAAAGATGTCTAAGCGAACCCCGAAAATCCCAAAAATTGACACAACACTCCTATTGTTCTATGTTGACATGAGAAAAAATTTGGAAGTAAGAAGAGGCAACAGATATCATTTCGTCCCCCAAGGTGGCACGTTCCCTACCGAAACCATCAGGCTTGTTGTGAGAGAAGCTCTGGTTTGTGAGAAGTTTATACCCAAACCTGCCCCAAATGGTCAATATTTTTACCATGGCATGTCGCTGTCGTTCCATGATATCATGTCAAGTTTCATGAATTTCACACGATTTTTCGATTTACTAGAATTTTAAAACCATGTATGTCAATGTTAGCGTCCGAGCAACAGTGTCAAGGTGTTTGACATTCATTCTCATTTCTTGCATATGACCTAATCTTGCAACCAAGGACGCACATTTAATGTTGCATCCCATTTTTATTGACTGGAGCACGTGCATGTAGTTAAATTTTGAATTATGCACATAAAATTCCTAGAAAACTCAGTTAACATATAAAAATGTCCAAACGATCCCCAAAAATTTCCAAAATTTAACACAACACTCCTGTTGTTCTATGTTGACACCAAGAAAAAATTGAAAGCAAGAAGAGGCGACGAATATCGTCTTGTCCACAAAGGTGACATGTTTCCCTAATGGAACCATGAGGCTTCTTGTGAGAAGCTCTGGTTTGTGAGAAGCTTATACCATTACCTGCCCCAGATGGGACGATATTTTTACCCCAACATGTTGATGCCATTCCATGATAGCATGCCAAGGTTCATGAATTTCAGACGGGTTTGGGATTTACTAGAATTACAAAAGCAAGTACCTCAACGTTTGCCGGAGAGCCATGGTGCCGTTGTGTTCGAAATTCACCACCATTTCTTGCATGGGACATTAGCATAAACCCATGGACACATATATGATTTTACAACCCATGTTGGTGCACCGGAGCATGTGCATGTGAAGGAAATACGCCCTCTAGGCAATAACAAAGTTGTTATTTATATTTTCTTATATAATGATAAATTTTTATTATTCATGCTAGAATTGTATTAACCGGAAACTTGATACATGTGTGAATACATAGACAAAACACAGTGTCCCTAGTATGCCTCTACTATACTAGCTCGTTAATCAAAGATGGTTAAGTTTCCTAACCACAAACATGTGTTGTCATTTGATCAATGGGATCACATCATTAGGAGAATGATGTGATGGACAAGACCCATACGTTAGCTTAGCATAATGATCGTTAAGTTTTATTGCTATTGCTTTCTTCATGACTTATACATATTCCCTTGACTATGAGATTATGCAACTCCCGAATACCATAGAAATACCTTGTTTGCTATCAAACGTCACAACGTAACTGGGTGTTCATAAAGATGCTCTACAGGTATCTCCGAAGGTGTTTGTTGGGTTGGCATAGATCGAGATTAGGATTTGTCACTCCGAATATCGGAGAGGTATCTCTGGGCCCTCTCGGTAATACACATCATGATAAGCCTTGCAAGCAATGTGAATAATGAGTTAGTTGCAGGATGACGTATTACGGAACAAGTAAAGAGACTTGCCGGTAATGAGATCGAACTAGGTATGAAGATACCGACGATCGAATCTCGGGCAAGTAACAAACCGATGACAAAGGGAATGACGTATGTTGTCATTGCGGTTTGATCGATAAAGATCTTCATAGAATATGTAGGAACCAATATGAGCATCCAGGTTCCGTGTTGTTTATTGACCAAAGATGTGTCTCGGTCATGTCTACATAGTTCTCGAACCTGTAGGGTCCGCACGCTTAACCGTTCGATGACGATTTGTATTAGGAGTTATGTGTTTTGTTGACCAAAGAATGTTCGGAGTCCCGGATGAGATCACGGACATGACGAGGAGTCTCAAAATGGTCGAGAGGTAAACATTGATATATTGGATGATAGTATTCGGACATCGGAAGTGTTTCGGAATGTATGGGGTACGTACCGGAGTACCGGGGGGTTACTGGAACCCCCAGGGGAAGATATGGGCCCTATGGGCCATAGGAGGGAGGCAAGGCATCCCACAAGGGTGGCGCCCCCCCTAAGGGAGGAGTCCGAATTGGACTAGGGGAGGGGCGGCACCCCCCTTTCCTTCTCCTTCTCCCTCTCCTTCCCCCTTTCCCCCTCCCATAAAAGGAAGGGGGCGAATTGGACTAGGAGCCCAAGTGGGACTCCTCCCACTTGGGGCGACCCTAGGCCGGCATCCTCCTCTCTCCCTCCTTTATATACGGTGGGAGGGGGACACCTCTAAGACACGCCAATTGTTCTTAGCCATGTGCTGCGCCCCCTCCACCGTTTACTCCTCCAGTCATATTGTCGTAGTGCTTAGGCGAAGCCCTGCGCGGATCACTATACCATCACCGTCACCACACCGTCGTGCTGACGACACTCTCCCTCGACACTTTGCTGGATCAAGAGTTCGAGGGACGTCATCGAGCTGAACGTGTGCAGAACTCGGAGGTGTCGTACGTCCGGTGCTTGATCGGTTGAATCGAGAAGACGTTCGACTACATCAACCGCGTTAAGCTAACGCTTCCTCTTTCGGTCTACGAGGGTACGCGGACACACTCTCCCCCTCTCAATGCTATGCATCTCCTAGATAGATCTTGCGTGAGCATAGGAAAGTTTTTAAACTGCATGCTGCTTTCCCCAACAACTTGTAGTTTAACTTTGAATTGTGCACCTGAAATGGCTAGAAAACCAATTTAATGTATAAAATGTCCAAACAAACCCTGAATAATTCCAATTTTTTACGATACACATATAGTTGCATGTTGAAAGGATCGAGAAGAGACGTGTAGAGGGGGGGGGGGTGAATAGACTTTAAGAAGAAAAGTTGCAGTTTTTAATTCCCTTAAGTTGATGTGGAGTTTTGGGACAAGTTTAACCATTCACAATACATATCAAGCAAGCATGACAAGGGTATATGAGCAATGGAAAGTAAAGCATGAAGTTGCAAGAATGTAACGGGATGGGATTGTAGTGTGCAAACGCAATATGGAGACACGGAGATTTTTTATCCGTGGTTCCAATAGGTGGTGCTATCGTACATCCATGTTGATGGAGACTTCAACCCATGAAGGGTAACGGTTGCGCGAGTCCACGGAGGGCTCCACCCACGAAGGGTCCACGAAGAAGCAACCTTGTCTATCCCACCATGGCCATCGCCCACGAAGGACTTGCCTCACTCGGGTAGATCTTCATGAAGTAGGCGATCTCCTTGCCCTTACAAACTCCTTGGTTCAACTCCACAATCTTGACGGAGGCTCCCAAGTGATACCTAGCCAATCTAGGAGACACCACTCTCCAAGAGGTAACAAATGGTGTGTTGATGATGAACTCCTTGCTCTTGTTCTTCAAATGATAGTCTCCCCAACACTCAACTCTCTCTCATAGGATCGGATTTGGTGGAAAGATGATTTGAGTGGAAAGCAACTTAGGGAAGGCTAGAGATCAAGATTTATGTGGTTGGAATGGAATATCTTGACCTCAACACAAGTGTAGGTGGTTCTCTCTCAGAAAATGTATGTTGGAAGTGTAGGCATGTTCTGATGGATCTCTCCACGAATGAAGAGTGGGTGGAGGGGTATATATAGCCTCCACACAAAATCTAACCGTTACACACAATTTAATAAACTCGGTGGGACCGAATCATGAAACTCGGTCAGACCGATTTAGTTCATAATGTGACCGTTAGGCATTTAGGTGTGACCGACATGTCAACTCGGTGAGACCGATTTCGTTAGGGTTAGGGCATAATTAATCTCGGTGAGACCGATTACACAAACTCGGTGAGACCGATTTTGGTAATAGACAAACAGAGAGTTGGTCAGGCAAACTCGGTGGGACCGATTCGCTCATCTCGGTTGGACCAAAACGTTACGAAAGGGAACTAGAGTGTTTGCATTGCAATCTCGGTGGGACCGATTGCATTTTTTAGTGAGACCGAAATTATTGCAATAGGCAACAGAGAGTTTGCAATCCCATCTCGGTGATACCGAGATCCCTATCAGTGAGGCCGAAAAGACTAGGGTTTCTAGCAGTGGCTATGTCAACTGAACTCGGTGGCGCCAGATAGAAAGTTTCGGTGGGGCCGAGTTTAACTTTTGGTTTGGGACATATATGGATGTGAGAAAGTAGTTGAGGGTTTTGGAGCATATCACTAAGCACTTTGAGCAAGAAACTCATTAAGCAAGACCTCACCCCCTCTTGATAGTATTGGCTTTTCCTATGGACTCAATGTGATCTTGGTTCACTTAAAATGAAAAATGTAGAGTCCTGAGCTTTGAGCTTGAGCCAATCCTTTGTCCTCAGCGTCTTGAAGGGGTTCCACATCCTCTAGTCCATGCCACTCCATTTTTGAACTTATCTAAAACATACTAGGTAGAAGCATTAGTCCAACAAGAGATATGTTGACATTAATTACTAAAATCACCCAGGGAGCACTTGTGCTTTCAATCTCCCCCTTTTTGGTAATTGATGACAACATACATCAAAGCTTTAGATAAAGATATAGAGAATAACAAGTAAAGCTTTGGAAAGACATGTAACATGCATAGGTTCCCCCTACATGTATGCAAACATGTAAATATGGAATATAGGAGCATGTGAATGCATAAGCATGACAGAGTAAGCAATGTGTTACATGTATCTTGGCTATATGCATCAGAGCAAATGATGTTAATATGGGAAATGTACCTTCATGTTCATGAGTCCCTCTTGCAAACAGTATGTACAATAGCAAGAAATCCTCATACACATGACTGTGATGCATATACTTACCTTGTGGTCTTGAGTTGGCTTAGGAAGAAAAGAACCTGAGTAAACAAGGTTAGATAACACAGATACACCTACTAGCTAGAGCAACCAAAAGAAACCACAAGAGTACCAAGACTGGGATGACATGTAGAGAGTGAGTACTGAGTACTCTAATGGATATAGACATGTCCCCAAAGGTAAAGATGTGCAATGAATTCAAGAATTTCCTTCCCTTAGATGTCTTGCTCCCCCTGAATCTAGCATGGGATACTTGGAGAAGATAGGAAACAGAAAATCAGAGCAAAGACAAGAAACAGAGTTAATGCAAACAATCAAATATGAACATGCCTTTCCCCTCTTAAGGACATGTGACTTCTCTCCTCTTGAACACCAAGCATCTGGGGTTTCTACACTCTCCCCCTGAGCATTCTTTCCCTTTAAAAAAATGATTGAGCTTTGATGTGATGTCTCTCTCCCCCTTTGACATCAATTTCCAAGAAGGGTTCTTCTGGATTTTTGTTTCAAATGGGTTTGGTCCTTGAGTCACAAAGCAAAGCAACAAGTCGAATGTGATGCTGGTAGAGGACAAGAATCATTGAGTGGAGCTGGAGTAAAAAGAATGCAGGAACAAGTGGCAAGCTGTCTTTTCTGCAGTGAAATCGGGAGCACCGAGTTGTGTGCTTTGGTGGCACCAAAAGGATTCGGTTGGACCGAAGAAAACAAACCGGTGTGACCGAGTTCATCACAGTGAAAATACTTGTCACCTCAACTCACTAGGCAATTAAGATCTCACAAGGATTTGCAAGGAGTTAACTAAAAGATTTGCAATGAATTGGATGCAGGGAATGCAGAAAAGAAATGAAAAGATCTAGATGAAGTTTTTTTTTGCGTTTTGAAAGGGGAAACAAATATGCATGAGACAAATGCAAGAGCACGGAGAAACACAAGAGAACTTCATCTAGAATTGGTCGGTGACAAAGTCACCTATGTTAGAGTATATTGACTTAGGAGTCAAGTGAGGTCACTTGATCATAGGTCATACTCATCGTTTAAGCTCAAAATGGGGTTACCATTTTTCGTTTAAGCATCTTGATGTATTCACATCTTGTTGAGTTGTTTTGACCCATGACTTGGAGTAAAGCTTCTCTAAGATGGAATAACATACCTTGGGTGGTGGTGTTGATCTTGATCGTGTAGTTGAACTTGTGTGGGTTGCTCAAGGTTGATGTAGCTTATCAAGAGTTGGGAGCGCCACTTGGAATTTGAGTTCATATGCCTACATGGGTTAGTCTTGCAAGGAAGAGCACTTGCGTATCCAAAATGACAATCATAAAATTTAATATAGAATTTGTCAAAGGATATGTTTGAAGGGTTTCGTGCTTCCTTGTCTTCAACCACCATTGTGTAGAGACCTGGTGATGTAGAAATTGCTCAAGATGTGAGTGAGTTGCAATCTCATAGATTTAGATTCATCCAAGTACCTACAAGGTTTAGATGGCATGCAAGGGTGCAAATATATCCAAGACATATAAACAGCATCATGAAAGAAATATCAAGGGTTAGTCAAAGGCTCATGCCTTGCATGTATCCAAATGGAGTTTCTACTCCAAGTTTGAAGCATCAATGATGTTCAATTCTCCTCTCAAACGGCAAAAGACTTTCTCATCAAGCGGTTTGGTGAATATATCCGCCAATTGCTTATGGGTGAGAACATGCTTAAGATCAATGTCCCCTTTGGCAACGTGATCTCGAATGAAATGATGACGAACTTCAATATGCTTAGTTCGAGAATGTTGCACGGGATTGTGAGCAATCTTGATAGCACTTTCATTTTTTTGAAATAGAGAGTTGTGTTAATTAAGTAGAGAAAACATAGTTCGTACAATCGTGCAAGGCCTCGCTCAACACGCAGGTTGGCACTGTGCCTTGCATAACCCCAGCACGCAACTCTCTACGCCCCAACTGGGCAAGACTATGAGCTAACCTATTGTCCCTTCTATCTACTTTGCAAACTTTAACTTATATGTTCCCTTTCATGGCTTGAAACTCCTTTACAATTGTTGCAACCTCCGATCTATCAATAGACGAGAGGATAAGCGCCTTTGTCACCGAGCTGCAATCCGTCTCGATGATTAAGGGTAGATCTGTCCCCGACATTGCCTTCCGTAGTCCTTCTAGGCAAGCCATGGCTTCCGCACAGTCCGCTCCATTGCACCGCGGTATATAATCCCAAGCTGATAAGATAATTCTTCCATCATGGTCTCGAATCACAGCTCCCCAGGCTCCACTCCTATTTTCCTCCAAAAAGCTTCCATCAACATTGACCTTAGCCCATCCGAGCTTTGGCTTTGTCCATCCTTTTTCCTTTGTATTATCATGTTGTTGCACTGATGGCAATTTAACCATCGGACTTTTCCCTTTTCGATCTATCTCAGAAATTCCCTTCGCAATCAAGCGGATGTTTGCAAGGTAGTTTTGCAGAAAACGAGCAGAGTGGGAGATTTTCACTTTACCTTTTGCGAAGATCGCGTCATTTCTATGGTGCCAAACACGCCACCAAAATAGCATAAATTTTTGTTTCATATCTTCACTCACCTTATCTAGCAGGATTAGGACCCAATCCCTTCCAGTATATTCTACTTCCTGCTCAGGGGGCAGGTTCCATACCTCCTTGAGTTCGTGCCACAAGGCCCTTGCAAATGTGCATCGATGTGCCATATGGAAGCCTGTTTCATCCTCGGCCCCACATACATTACAAATCAGGGTGAGGCCTGGGATGCGACGAAATCTATTAGTTTGAACCGCCAGTGACCCCGTTGCTAGTCTCCATGTAAAAATACGTACTTTTTGGGGGTACATTTGTCTTCCAGATATTATTCCAGATACTGCGATCCCCTTGGGTATTGTGGCTTGACCCAATCACCACAGAACCCTTTTCGTCCATGGCTAACCGATATGCGCTACGAACACTGCAAATTCCATTTTTTTCGGGCTGCCACGCAATATAATCCTCATCATCATAATTTGGTAGTCGGATACTTAAAATATCATTTGCGTCTTCGCGTGTAAATATACGCATGATGTAGTCCTCCTTCCAAGCGTGACTCTCCTGGTCGATGAGGTCTGCTACCCACCGAGTTCGGGACCTTGTTGGGTTCATGTTTATTTTCATGCTTCCTCTCGGGATCCAATTGTCTCTCCAAATGCGGACACCATTTCCGTTGCAGATGCGCCAAATACATCCTTTTTTAAGGAGTTCCAAACCATGCATGATGCCCTGCCAACCCGGCGACGCATTTTGAATAAACGCCGTGTCTAGCAGATCAGCCCCATGGTAATATTTTGCCTTAAGTACTCTCGCGCACAAGCTGTCAGGATGTGCAATCAGTCGCCAGGCTTGCCTAGCGAGAAGAGCCTGGTTAAAAACTTTAAGATCTTTGAATCCCATACCTCCTTGGCTTTTACGTTTTGTAAGTTTCTCCCAACTCAACCAATGAATACGTCGACGGTCTTTATCATCTCCCCACCAGAAGTCTCTGGTCATGTGCATGAGCTCCTCACAGAGGGTTGCTGAGAACTTGAAAACACTCATTGCAAAAGTGGGGATTGCTTGGGCCACTGATTTAACTAATGTCTCCTTAGCTCCACTGGAAGAATATTTTTCTGTCCAATCATTCATTCTTTTCCTCGCTTTATCTTTTGTGTGCTTGAATTTCCCTTTTACCATACGTCCTTCTGGAACCGGCAGACCCATGTATTTCTCCTCAAAAGTCACCGTCACTACCTTCAGGATATTTATTACGTCCTGTCCATCTTCTTGTGAGCCTTTGTTTCCAAGGAGCGGGGAGCATTTAGATGGACTTATTAGCTGTCCAGTGGCTCTCTCAAAGTTATCCAGGATGTTCTTTACCTTATTAGCCTGATCGCTATTAGCTTTAAAAAATAGCAAGTTGTCATCCGCGAATAAAAGGTGTGAAATACCAGGGCTTTGTCTACAAATTTTCAGCTCCTGTAATTCACCCGTTTCCACCCTACTCTGTATTAACCGTGAGAGCCCATCAGCGACAAAGAGAAAGAGATAAGGGGAAATTGGATCTCCTTGTCTCAAACCACACGTAGGAGTGAAGCTTTGCAGCAGGTTCCCGTTGAAACGAACAGAGTATTTTACTGTTTTCACACAAGTCATGATCCATTGTATCCATTTTTCTGCAAAACCTAATCTTTTCATCGCCCCTTCAAGGTAATTCCAGTCAACTCGGTCATAGACCTTTGCGAGGTCTAATTTGTATGCACAATATTTTCCTTTTGCGTCAGAACTTTTTTGAATGCTATAGATACATTCAAATGCAATCAGAGCGTTGTCCGTAATCATTCGCCCTGGGATGAAGGCACTTTGCGTTGGGGCTATCAAATCATGGAGCAGTGGTCTCAATCTATTTACCAAACATTTTGAAACAATTTTGTACACTACATTGCATAGGCTGATAGGCCTATAATCTTTTAGGGATCTCGGGTTTTCCTTCTTCGGTATTAACACTATAACAGTATTATTAACTCCTTCCGGCATGACGCCCGAACTGAAGAACTCTTTTACTGCCTTGATCACCTCATTTTTTAGAGTACCCCAATGCCTCTGATAAAATCTCGCAGGAAACCCATCTGCGCCAGGAGCCTTCAGAGGACCTATTTGGAACAGTGCATTACTGATCTCTTCATGGAAAATTCACTACACAACGTTTCATTTAACTGCTCTGTGATTAATGGTTCAATCTTATCTAAAATAATATCAGGTTGTACTCCCTGATTGGCTGTGTATAAATTCTGAAAAAAGGATGTAGCAAGCGCCTCCATCTCCTGAATATTATCCGTCATGGTACCATCATCCTTCCCCAGCTGACTAATTTTATTTTTCTTCTTCCTCCAAGTCGCCTTGCGGTGAAAAAATCTGTATTTCTATCACCATCACGGAGATAATCCATCCTCGATCGTTGTTTCCAGAAAAGTTCTTCCTTCTCTAGCAGACTATCTAGCTCCTTTTCTAGCCTTTTTTGAATCGCTTATTTATTCGGATTATTGCTATGTATTATAGCTTCCAGTTCCTTCCTTGTCTTTTCTATCTTCCTTGGAACCGAGCCCACTGTCTTATTACTCCATGAATGGAGTGCGTCCATCACCCCCTCCAGCTTGGATGTTACGTCTCCTAGGTTCGTTGCCTGCCTATGCATGGTCCAAGCAACCTCTACTTCATCTGCTAATGTTTTTTCTTTTTCCCAAAAAATCTCATATCTACGGCACCGGCGACCTGAGCTACTCCCCGATGATTTCTGTGTAAGACTAATTAACAGGGGTGTATGATCTGAACACGAGGATACAAGGTGTCTTACCTGACAGTTCGGAAATATGTTCGACCACGCTGGGCAAGCCACCGCACGGTCAAGTCGCACCTTGACGTTACGTCTACCAGATTGTTTGTTATCGTAAGTCCACGGCGTTCCGGAGAAGCCGAGGTCATGGAGGTCACAATGTGATAGAATTTCTCGAAAATCCATCATTTGTCGTTCCCCTCTTTTTGTTTCAGAAAAATGTTCATTTTGGTACAAAGCTTCATTAAAATCTCCGGCCATTAGCCAAGGAGCATCAAGCATAGGTTTTATTCTTTTTAGCAGAGTCCACATGTGGTGCCTAAGATGTGTGCGAGGCTCACCGTAAACAAATGTGCATCTCCATTTATTATTTTTTGGCCATTCATGAACGATTACATCAATGACTCAACTCCCTATCTTAAACAACTCGACTTTGACATCCTCATGCCAGAAGAGGGCTAGACCTCCCCCCTTCCCTGGCTCATGAAAGGATACTACATGTTTAAGACCTAACCTCCAACGTAAACCTTGTACTACGAATTTATTTTGACGAGTCTCCGACAAGAACAGGAGCTTTGGTTGATGAGCATGCACGAGGCGAGTAAGTTCTTGAACTGTCCGAGGGTCGCCCAAACCTCGGCAGTTCCAACAAAGAATCGTCATGGCTCCTAACAGGCGCGTTCCTCCGGCCTGTCAGTTGACCAGCGGCCCCAAGGCTGGTTGCCTCCCTTTCAGCTTGCTTCTCACTGCCATCAGATTGCATTCCTGCTTCTGTCGACCAAGTGCCACGGCTCCTCTTGCTGCTCTCAAAACTAAAACGGAAGTTTCCACCCTCATCCAGCTGCATTGGGTCAAGGTCTTCCACGCCACGCTTGCCAAGTCCCGTCATCTTGCCACCTGCCAACAAGTCTACGTCTCCCACTCCTGGGGCATTCACATGTACTAATGGATCACCCCAATGAATGTTTGCATACAGTAGCTTTGTGGAGTCCGTCTCGCTGGATTCTTGATGGCACTCTGCATGTGTCCGACCACCTGTATGTTTGATCACCTGTCCCTGATGTTCATGCTCAATCCTGCTATGTGCAGCAACGCACACCTCTGTTCCTATCTTCTCTCTTTTTGCTATTTCCTGACGCTGACTTAACAGTGCGGCTTTACGTGCAGCTATGCCCGCCGAGAGTGCAGCAGCGACCTGGCCAACGCTTGGGTTTCTTCTTGCTGTCTGTGTGAGCGATCGTGACGGGCCACGGCGCTGTCGACCAGACTGCTCCGGCCGGCCATACCTAGTCCATGTTCCTTTCTTCGCAGCTAGCTGCATCGGAACACTACTCTGAAACTCTCTCATCTGTTTGCTCATACCTGTATTTTCCCCGACAATGTCCAGATTGTTAACAGCTTCCACTACCTCCTTGACGACCTGAGCGACCAAGGGGTCAGTGGTCGTACGCTCTTCATCAGTACTGTTTGGTATACCATCTGTCCTCCCTGATACCTTTGCTACATTCCGCGGATGGCTGCCGTTTCCTGAGTCATCCTGAGGGATACACTTCCAACCCGACGGTGATGACGAGTTGAACTGGAGGTTGCGCTTTGCCTTGCTCTGTTCACCAGGCATATAGAAACTTCTATGCTCAAACATTTTGTATGGCGAAGCCCGCTGCTCCGTGCTGAAACGAACAATCTTCTCTTCCTCTGGAATCAGGCAAGAGCTCTGTGTGTGTCCAATAAAACCACAAAAGAAGCAAAAGTGTGGGACACGTTCATACTTTACCGGGCATCTCTTCTTCTTCCTCTCCGGATCACTGATATCTTCAATCACTATCCATTTGCGAAGTGGCTTGGAAACTATGTGTTCAATCCTGACGCGCAGAAAATCATCAAAGGCTCTCCCCTTATTATCTGTGTGAACCATCCTCACCGCACCAAGTTTTTTCCCCACTTCTCTTCCAAATATGTCATCCATCATTGGCAACGGCAGATCAAAAATCCTTGCCCACATCGGCAGGATAACGATAGGGACCTCCGATGGTGACGTCTTTCCGTCGTATGCCGTCACGAGGAGAGCGTCGTTGTCGTGAGTCCAGAGGCCTCCCCTTAGGACGTGTAAGTAGTCACCCTCCTGTTCAAACTCGACAATGAACCGGTTGTTTGCAATCGGTTTCTCCCACAGACCACCATAAGGTTTCCACACCCTACGCATGGTGGTGAAGAGTGCATTGGCGTTGAAAAATTTTGTCGTGAGGAAAAAAGCCACGATGATCCACTTACTGAACTTTTTTGCAGCTTCCGCCAGATCCACACGTACAACATCCTCTTCATCTTCCAGACGGTCCAGCTGAGTCGGCACGATGTTCAGGTTATTCTTCTTCGTCATGCTACAACCTGGTGCCGCTGGCTTCATCACCTGCTTGCTGCCATCTCCCTCCTCGATCTCCTTGCACGGGCGACGGGCCATTGGCGTAGCACTCTCCCCCATGCCGCTTCCTTCCTTCCTTTCCCCTCCCATGTTCTTCTCTGCACCCTGGTTCAGGTTCCCAGCCATCTCTCTTGTGTGTTTTGGTGTATGGTCTTTTTGCTTGCGTGGGTATTCTGCTTCTTGCCCTTGCCTTTTAAGCCTGTTTCCTTGCCGTCGGCCTTCCATGAGAAGCCATAGCCTTTCCTTTTTCTGCCTCTGATTTTCATCCCTATTCGCATCAGCATTATCTCCTTCCACCCTTCCTTTCTCTAGTCCAAGGTTTCTTTCTTGTCCCGTATCCTTCCATGGCCTTTTCTCATACAGCCAGATCATCACATGGTAGGCTACCTTCCATCCCATGCTTTTTTCCGACCGTCCCAATCCCCTTCCCGTTCTCCGTTCAACTTTCCAAGCATCAGCAATGGAGTACATGGATTCATACCTAGTATGTAGGATTGCATTCACCTTTAGGTCGTCGCCGATCCCGAGACCTTTCTTCTCCGTCACGCCGGAGGCAGCCTTCCTTACCGGCATCTTCCTTCCCCTGTCATCCTCCACATCTTCCTTCTGTGATGTCCCGATCTCCCATCCCCCTTCACAATTTCCATGTCGCTGTCCTGGAATTTTCTTCTCTACCTGCCCCGGATCTCTGGCTCCTCTTTCCAGTAGATCCCACATCCTGTCTCTCATCTCTTCTATCATCGGAAGTAGATCGCCGCCGATTGGCCTGGGGGGCCTCTTGAGGTCGCAACCTTCCTTCTTCATTTTCTTCAGAGCTTCCCGTGCACGCGCTCGCATCTCCCCCACATCGAGGAAAGGCTCTTGCGAGGCCCCCTCTCTGCCCAATCCAGCGCGCCCCTCCACAGAGGAGCCGCCCCTGGTCGTCGTAGCCCAAGGCTTCGCCATCTCGGTAGTTTCGGGCCGCCGGCGGCGGCGCCTGGAAACCCTAATCGCCTAACCCTAATCGTCTAGCCCTAATCGTCACAAAGCAATGGAACATGTTTCACATATATCTCATAATCTTTAAGAGTTTGGGTCATCCAAAGTAATTGAGCACAACATGAACCAGCGGCAATGTATTCCGCTTCAGCGGTGGATAAGGATACCGAGTTTTGTTTCATGGAGGACCAAGACACAAGAGATCTACCAAGAAATTGACAAGTACCCGAAGTGGACTTTCTATCAACCTTGTCTCCGGCATAGTCCGAATCGGAGTAACCAACAAGATCGAAAGAAGACCTCTTAAATTACCAAATGCCAAAAATTGGTGTGTGTATTAAGTATCTCACTATCCTTTTCGCAGCCTTAAGATGACATTCTTTAGGGGCCGCTTGATATCGTGCACACATGCACACACTTAGCATAATATCGGGACGAGAGGCACATAAATATAACAATGAACCAATCATGGAGCGGTAAACCTTTTGATCGACCGGTTCACCATCCTTGGTCAAATCAAGATGTCCACTAGTAGGCATGGGTGTAGTCATACCTTTGCATTCTTGCATATTGAACTTATTGAATAAGTCCTTGGTGTACTTTGTTTGAGAGACAAAGATACCTTCCTTAGTTTGCCTGATTTGCAAACCGAGAAAGAATATGAGTTCACTCATCATAGACATCTCAAACTTCTCCGACATTAGCTTTCCAAAATTCCCACTAAAGTGAGGGTTAGTCGAGCCAAATCTAATATCATCAACATAGATTTGGCACACAAATAGTTCTCCATTAACCGTTTTAGTAAAAAGAGTAGAATCTATTTTTCCAATGTCAAAGCCTTTTTCAATAAGGAACTTGGTCAAGCATTTATACCACACTCTAGGAGCTTGTTTAAGACCATAAAGAGCTTTGTGAAGTTTGTAAACATGATTAGGTTTCTTAGGATTGACAAAGCTGGGAGGTTGCTTAACATAAACTTCCTTCTCAATTTCGCCATTTAGAAAAGCACTTTTAACGTCCATTTTATACAAGGTGATATCATGATGATTAGCATAAGCAAGTAAGATGTGAATGGACTCAAGTCTAGAAACGGGGGCATATGCCTCACCATAGTCCATACCTTCGACTTGAGTGTAGCCTTGGGCGACGAGACGTGCTTTGTTGCGAACTACTTGTCCATCTTCATCTTGCTTGTTGCCAAACACCCATTTGGTACCGATGATGTTGTGGTTGTTCTCGGGCTTCTCAACCAATGTCCACACTTGATTTCTCTCAAAGTTGTGTAGATCTTCATGCATAGCGTTTATCCAATCCGGATCTTCTAATGCTTCTTCAACCTTCATAGGTTCAATGCTAGTGATTCTCCCGGTTTGGATATCATTGTAGATTTGCTCGACGGGATGGTCTTTGGCGACTCTTGCTCGAACTCGTGGGAGCTTTTGCTTGGCTCGGGGTAGAACATCTTCTCCATCTTGTTCTTCTTCTTGGCCTTCTTCATTGTTGACATTGTCATTCTATTGTCGTGGTGGAGAAGGAGGTAGTTGGTGTTCATCTTGGTGTACTTCCTCATTTCGGTGTGTCCCACTTGTGGATGCTTCCATATCAACTCTTGGTTCACCTTGTCGTGAGGTGGAAGCTTCCACTTGGACGGACGAGGTACTCTCCTTCACCTCCGCTGGACGAATCTTGCCAATAGACAAATCTTGGATTGCTTCCGAAGGGTCTTTATCTCCTACATCAATTGGCAATTGCTCTACTTGCGAGCCGCTAGATTCATCAAACTTCACATCTATCGTCTCTTCAACCTTTCGGGTGAAATTGTTGTAGACACGGTAAGTGTGAGAGTTTGAGCCATAACCAAGTAGGAAACCTTCATGAGATTTAGGAGCAAATTTAGAATGACGATGCTTATCAAGAATGTAACACTTTGAGCCAAATACTCAAAAGTATCCAACTTGGGGTTTGTTACCGGTGAGGAGCTCGTATGTCGTCTTGCCGAGTAGCTTGTGAAGATACAAGCGATTTGTTGCATGACAAGCTGTCTCAACCGCTTCCGCCCAAAAGTGTTTTGGAGTCTTGTACTCATCGAGCATCGTTCTTGCCATCTCAATAAGAGTCCGGTTCTTCCTCTCAAAAACTCCATTTTGTTGAGGTGTGTACATAGCCGAGAACTCGTGTGAAATCCCCTCTTCATCAAGAAAGGTATCCACATTTGCGTTCTTGAACTCCGTTGCGTTGTCGCTCCGAACCTTCTTGATCTTCACTTCAAATTGATTTTGGGCCTTCCTAGCGAAGTGTTTGAAGATCTTTTGGACCTTTGATTTGTCAGCAAGAAAGAACACCCACATAAATCTTGAAAAATCATCGACTATGACTAGACCAAATGAGTTACCACCGAGACACTTGTAGGCATTGGGACCAAAGAGATCCATATGAAGTAGCTTGAGTGGTCTTCTCGTGGTCATGATGTTCTTCACACGGTGACTCCCTCCAACTTGTTTTCCTGCTTGACAAGCACTACAAAGTCTATCCTTGTCAAATATGACATCTTTTACTCCAAGGATATGATCACCTTTAATAAGCTTATCAAGATTTCCATGCCCACATGACCTAACCTTCTATGCCATAACCAGCCTTTAGAAAATTTAGCAATTAAGCACGTTCTAGTTTGAGCCTTTTTAGTGAAATCAACAATGTAAAGATCACCTCTACGTATACCGGTAAAGACCATTTTATGATTGTCTCTTCGAAACACTTGGCAATCTACTTCAGTGAATAGGACATTGAAACCGAAATCAGCAAGTCTAGATACTGAAAGTAAATTGTACCCAAGAGATTCAACGAGCATGATGTTTTGTATGGATCTATCATGTGAGATGGCCACCTTACCGAGGCCAACCACCTTACCCTTTGAGTTATCACCGAAAGCGACATACTTTTGAGGGTCGTCCTTTTCAGCAAGCTCACGAAACATATCTTTGTCTCCGGTCATATGATCAGTACATCCACTATCAAGGACCCATTCCTTTCCTCCAGCCATGTAGCCGCGAAGATTAGCCATAAGACCAAAGTGTCTCATCGCATCATCAAGATCATAGTCACTATCATCATCCTCATCATAGTATCCATGTTCAACATTGTCTTGTATTTGATCCATTCCTAGAGAGGGTAATTCATTACATAAATGATCATCACAATGGTCACCTTTATGAATTATAATAGCTTCGGATATGACATTGCTAATGATTCCAACATTTCCTTTGGCACGCATGAGATTGGTAAGCTCAAATAGACAATCACCAAAGCTAGGGTCACTATAATTCATCTTACTCAAGGTAATAGACTTATGAAGAATTTCATCTAGGTTTTGCAAGGGATAGTTTGGAAATCTTTCCTCAAGAAATCTCCATATAGTGTAGGCACAATCAAGAGTAGGCAAACATCCAATCAAGTTTCTAGGAAAGCCTCTAGTGATAAGATTAACAATTCTAAGGTTGCGGATCATGTCAATAGACTCATCAAGGGTAGGATGCAAAGAATCAACATGAGGTGCACAAGGGCTAGTAATGTACTTGTTCAAATAAAATTCATTGAAAATCTCAAGCATTTCGTTTTTCCACTCATGAAAGAACTCTCCATCAAGAATAGGCACTCTACGTCTAAGACTCCCCAACATAGACTCATCCATCTTCCTCCAATGGAGATTGAACCAAAGCAATGGAGACCAAAGCTCCGATACCAATTGAAAGAATCGAGAAGAGGTGACTAGAGGGGGGTGAATAGACTCTAAGAAGAAAATTTGCAGTTTTTAATTCCCTTAAGTTGATGTGGAGTTTTGGGACAAGTTTAACCATTCACAATACATATCAAGCAAGCATGACAAGAGTATATGACTGCTACCTCTTGAGCACTACATTGGATTTCCCCAAAGAGGAGAGGATGATGCAGCAAAGTAGCATAAGTATTTCCCTCAGTTTTTGAGAACCAAGGTATCAATCCAGTAGGAGGCTACGCGCAAGTCCCTCGTACCTGCACAAAACAATAGCTCCTCGTAACCAACGCGATTAGGGGTTGTCAATCCCTTCACGGTCACTTGCGAGAGTGAGATCTGATAGAGATGATAGATAATATTTTTGGTATTTTTGGTATAGAGATGCAAAGTGAAAAGTAAAAGGCAAAGTAAAAAAACAACGCAAGATTTAAGTGATGGAGATTGATATGATGAGAATAGACACGGGGGCCATAGGTTTCACTAGTGGCTTCTCTCAAGAGCATAAGTATTCTACGGTGGGTGAACAAATTACTGTTGAGCAATTGACAGAATTGAGCATAGTTATGAGAATATCTAGGTATGATCATGTATATAGGCATCACGTCCAAGACAAGTAGACCGACTCCTGCCTGCATTTACTACTATTACTCCACTCATCGACCACTATCCAGCATGCATCTAGAGTATTAAGTTAAAAACAGAGTAACACTTTAAGCAAGATGACATGATGTAGAGGGATAGTTTCATGCAATATGATAAAACCCCCATCTTGTTATCCTCGATGGCAACAATACAATACGTGCCTTGCTGCCCCTTCTGTCACTGGGTAAGGACACCGCAAGATTGAACCCAAAGCTAAGCACTTCTCCCATGGCAAGAAAAACCAATCTAGTAGGCCAAACCAAACTGATAGTTCGAAGAGACTTGCAAAGATAACCAATCATACATAAAAGAATTCAGAGAAGATTCAAATATTATTCATAGATAGACTTGATCATAAACCCACAATTCATCGATCTCCACAAACACACCGCAAAAACAAGATTACATCGAATAGATCTCCACGAGAGAGGGGGAGTGAGGGAGTCCTGGATTAGGGGGTGTCCGGGTAGCCGGACTATACCTTCAGCCGGACTCCTGGACTATGAAGATACAAGATTGAAGACTTCGTCCCGTGTCCGGAGGGGACTTTCCTTGGCATGGAAGGCGAGCTTGGCGATGCGGATATTCAGATCTCCTACCATTGTAACCAACTTTGTGTAACCCTAACCCTCTCCGGTGCCTATATAAACCGGAGGGTTTTAGTCCATAGGACAACCCCAACATACAACAATCATACCATAGGCTAGCTTCTAGGGTTTAGCCTCCTTGATCTCGTGGTAGATCTACTCTTGTACTACCCATATTATCAATATTAATCAAGCAGGACGTAGGGTTTTACCTCCATCAAGAGGGCCTGAACCTGGGTAAAACATTGTGTCCCTTGTCTCCTGTTACCATCCGCCTAGACGCACAGTTCGGGACCCCCTACCCGAGATCCGCCGGTTTTGACACCGACATTGGTGCTTTCATTGAGAGTTCCTCTGTGTCGTCGCTTTTAGGCCCAATGGCTCCTTTGATCATCAACAACGATGCGGTCCAGGGTGAGACTTTTCTCCCCGGACAGATCTTCGTCTTCGGTGGCTTCGCACTGCGGGCCAATTCGCTTGGCCACCTGGAGCAGATCGAAAGCTACCCCCCTGGCCATCAGGTCAGATTTGGAAGTTTAAACTACACGGCGGACATCCGCGGGGACTTGATCTTTGACGGATTCGAGCCACGGCCAAGCATGCCGCACTGTCTCGATGGGCATGATCTAGCTCTGCCGCCGAACAGTGTCCTGGAGGCCGCACGCGCATTGGTTCCGACCCTTATTTCGGAGCCTACTGCACCGATCGAGGATGAGTGGTTGGACGCCGCCTCGGGGGCTGCTATCTCAAAGGCGATCGAGCCGAACGCCAGCCCAGCACCCTGCAAGGCCCGTGACTCCGAGGGGCCAGATTCCTCTCCGGACTCCGCGCCCTCCGCGCGCCCGCCGATCGAATACGATTGGGCGCCGATCATGGAGTTCACCGCCGCAGACATCTTTCAGCACTCGCCCTTCGGCGATATCCTGAAGTCGCTAAAGTCTCTCTCTTTATCAGGAGAGCCCTGGCCGGACTACGGTCAGCAAGGTTGGGATACGGACGATGAAGAAATTCAAAGCCCACCCACCACCCACTTCGTAGCCACTGTCGACGACTTAACCGACATGCTCGCTCCGAAGACATCGACGGTATGGACGACGATGCAGGAGACGACCAAGAACCAGCACCTGTAGGGCACTGGAAGGCCACCTCGTCATACAACATATATATGGTGGACACTCCAAAAGATGGAGATGGCGAGGGAACAGCGGAGGATGACGCATCCAAGAAACAGACCAAGCGCCGGTGTCAGCGGCGCCGCTCTAAATCCTTCCAAAGCAAAAACGGTGATTCCGGCACGGGAGATAATACTACTCCGGATAACGCCGAAGAACACCCCCTCCAGCAAGATTCGGCACAAGAGGATGGAGAAGCCAGCCCTCACGAGAGAGTGCCAGATAGAGAGGTTGAGGATGATAATTATATGCCTCCCTCCGAAGACGAGGCAAGCCTTGACGACGACGAATTCGTCGTGCCAGCGGATCCCGCCGAACAAGAGCGTTTTAAACGCAGGCTTATAGCCACGGCAAGCAGCCTCAAGAAAAAGCAGCAACAGCTTAGAGCTGATCAAGATTTGCTAGCTGACAGAAGGACTTAAGTCCTTGCGGCCGAAGAGTATGAACTCTAACGCCCCTCCAAGAGTTACCCAAAGCGCAAACTGCTACCCCGATTAGAGGAGGAAGCACCTACATCACCAGCGCATGACATGGCAGACCGGCCACCTCGTGGCCATGACAGAGAGGCCTCTCGGCCCTCCGCTCAAGCCGTGCCCCGACGCCTCTCAAAACATGCTAAGGCACGGGAAAACGCGCCAGACCTGTGAGAGATACTGGAGGACAAGGCAAGACAAACAAGATCGATCTACGGATCGCGTGGGCGCCCTACGACACGTGACAGGGATCGTCACTCCGGACATAATAAATCCGGCCGGGCCGAACACAGTAGACAATGCTCATTGGAGTTGCGTCGTGATATAGCCCAATATAGAGGCGCCGCACACCCACTATGCTTCACAGATGAAGTAATGGATCATAAAATCCCTGAGGGTTTCAAACCCGTGAACATCGAATCATACGATGGCACAATAGATCCTGCGGTATGGATCGAGGATTATCTCCTTCATATCCACATGGCCCGCGGCGACGATCTACACGCCATCAAATACCTCCCACTCAAACTTAAGGGACCAGCCCGGCATTGGCTTAACAGCTTGCCGGCAGATTCAATCGGTTCTTGGGAAGACCTAGAAGCCGCATTCCTCGACAATTTTCAGGGCACCTATGTGCGACCACCGGACGCTGATGACCTAAGCCACATAATCCAGCAGCCAGAGGAATCGGCCAGGCAATTCTGGACACGGTTCCTAACTAAGAAAAACCAAATAGTCGACTGTCCGGACGCAGAGGCCCTAGCAGCCTTCAAGCATAATATCCGCGACGAGTGGCTTGCCAGGCACCTTGGACAGGAAAAGCCGAAATCTATGGTAGCCCTCATGACACTCATGACCCACTTTTGCGCGGGAGAAGACAGCTGACTAGCTCGCAGCAACAACTTAACCAAGAACCTTGGTAATTCGGATACCAAGGAAAAAGTGGCAGGTCGCGCCGGAACAAGCAAAAACGCCGCATTAACAGCGACAGCAACGAGGATACGGCAGTCAATGCCGAATTCCGAGGCTACAAATCCGGTCAGCGGAAAAAGCCATTCAAAAGAAATACTCAGGGCTCGTCCAGTTTGGACCGAATACTCGACCGCTTGTGCCAGATACATGGCACCCCCGAAAAGCCAGCCAATCACACCAACAGGGATTGTTGGGTGTTCAAGCAGGCAGGCAAGTTAAATGCCGAAAATAAAGACAAGGGGTTGCGTAGCGACGACGAGGAGGAGCCCAGGCCGCCGAACAACAGTGGACAGAAGGGTTTTCCCCCACAAGTGCGGACGGTGAACATGATATACGCAACCCACATCCCCAAGAGGGAGCGGAAGCGTGCGTTACGGGACGTATACGCGATAGAGCCAGTCGCCCCAAAGTTCAACCCATGGTCCTCCTGCCTGATCACTTTTGATTGAAGGGACCACCCCACTAGCATCCGTCATGGCGGGTTCGCCGTATTGGTTCTAGACCCAATTATTGACGGATTTCATCTCACAAGAGTCCTTATGGACGGCGGCAGCAGCCTGAACCTGCTTTACCAGGACACAGTGCGGAAAATGGGCATAGATCCCTCGAGGATTAAGCCCACCAAAACGACCTTTAAAGGCGTCATACCAGGTGTAGAGGCCAACTGTACAGGCTCAGTCACACTTGAAGTGGTCTTCGGATCTCCGGATAACTTCCGAAGCGAGGAGTTAATCTTCGACATAGTCCCGTTTCGCAGTGGCTATCACACACTGCTCGGGCGAACCGCATTTGCAAAGTTCAATGTGGTACCGCACTAAGCATACCTCAAGCTCAAGATGCCAGGCCCTCAAGGAGTAATCACGGTCAATGGAAACACCGAACGCTCTCTCCAAACGAAGGAGCACACGGCGGCCCTCGCAGCGGAAGTACAGAGCAGCCTCTCTAGGTAGTTCTCCAGCCCGGCCGTTAAATGGCCAGACACTGTCAAGCACGCCCGGAGTAACCTACAACAAGACCGCCTGGCACGTTCTGAGCAGGCGTAGCAATGCGGCCCCAACCCCAGCCCGCGCGAAATAGCGAAACCAGTGCTTCGCATACATAACTACGCTCTCAAAATACCATGGGCGCAGGGGAAGGGGCACCATCACGGCACGCCCAAAACACGGCTTAAACCGTACTAGGGGCTGCCGAATTCTTTCTTTATCTTCTCTTACTTTTAGGACTCCATAATTCGGACGACCTGTTCGGCAATTCAACTGCCGCACAAACGACGCAAGAACCAGGGATGCAGACAAGCTATGCCGCATTATGGAACTACCAGGTGGTCTCTATCACGAGCAGTATACCTATTTTGCATACAATTCAGCGGCCTGCCCCTGGACCGGACATGTTAAATAGTCCAACTTTTTGCTTAACGCGCTATTTGTATCGTTCTACTTTGATCGCAGCCCTTTTAAACAATGCATAGTCTTTATCTATTTTTTGCATTACCTCTTTTACAAATATATGTTCATTGATGACATGTTGCACCCGTACACTGTGGTACGGCAAATACGCCAGGGGCTCCAGTACCCCTTAATATGGTGTGAGAAGTCCGAACACTTTCACAAGTGCGGCACCCCGAACTTATAGCATTATATGCATCGGTTCCGAATCATGATTTGGGTCAATAGTTGGGTTTTCCCGGCTCCTATGTTTTGGTTCCTTACGTTCCGCTATATCGGCTAAGGTAGCACTAGGAGAACTACTGCTATTGTGCCCCACTTGAGCTGGGCTGAGCACCTCAGTAGAGAAAGCTAAAACTGACTGTCATGATAAGGCGAGAGACCGGTCGCTGTTCGAGAGGTTTTTCGAGTCCCTAAAGACTTATGCCGCTTAGAGCGAGGAGCCGGCTTTGTCCGGCCAAGGCGTGGATAGCGCCCCGAACTCGGTCTTCCGAACACTAGGGGCTTCGCCAAAATTTAAAATTATAGAGTTCTATGGCTAAGTGAGAGTGTTCAAGCATTATAGTCCGATTACCTTGTTCGTTGTGCTGAGCGCCTCCCTCGAAGGACCCAAACATGGGAAAAAGAGCGCTCAGGTTTATCCCGAACACCCCAGCACTAGTGGCATGGGGGCAGAAGCCGACGACTGGCCATCTCTCAATTTTTGATAAACGGCCGCACAGAAAGTAATATTTTAAATTCAAAAAGCATTGCTTAGCGCATATGAACAAGTTTTCAGCGCACAGGACAACACGAGCGAGTTCATTCAAAAATTACATCCTTGGTACATTCATCCGCCATAAGGCGGGCACCCTTCAGAACATACTTATAATAGTTCTCGGGTTTGCGATGCTCTTTCCCCAGCGGAGGCCCGTACTTCACAAGCTTCTCGCCGTCCAGCTTGCCCCGGTGCACCTTCGCGCGGGCAAGGGCCCTCCGGGCACCTTCGATGCAGACGGAGCGCTTCATGACCTCGAGCCTTGGACAGGCCTCCACCAGCCGCCGCACCAGTCCGAAGTAGCTCCCAGGCAGGGTCTCTCCAGGCCAAAGCCTAACTATGAAGCCCTTCATGGCCTGTTCGGCCGCCTTGTGGAGCTCGATCAGCTGCTTCAGCTGGTCGCTCAAGGGCACAGGGTGTCCGGCCTCAGCATACTGAGACCAGAACACCTTCTCCGTCGAACTGCCCTCCTCGGCTCGGTATAATGCGGCGGCATCAGATACGCTACGGGGAATATCTGCGAACGCTCCTGGAGAGCTCCGGATTCGGCTAAGTAACAAGTAGCTTACTTTTGTATGTTTGCTTTTCATAAAGAATGCCTTACCCGCCGCTATCTTTTTCACTGCATCCAATTCCTGGAGGGCCTTCTGGGATTCGGCCTTGGCAGACTTGGCAGTCTCGATGGCCGCGGCGAGCTCGGACACTCGCGTCTTCAAGTCAAGTTCCAAACTCTCATGTTTTTTCATGAGAGCATGAAGCTCTTGCTGAGCCTCGCCGACCTGCGCCTCAAATTTCTCCCGCTCGATGCGCTCTGAGGCCGCTCTCTTCTCGGCCTTGGACAGCGCCTGCTTGAGGGTCGCCACCTCAGTTGTGGCCCCTGCAATAAGCAGCATAATCCTGTCATTTTTTGCAATTGCATCTTTTTAATAAATTTTCTATAAGGTATCTCTTACCTTCTTTCTCCTCGAGCTGCCACCTGGCAAGGCCGAGCTCTTGCTCGGACCGCTCGAGACCCTGTTTCAGGGTGCCTACCTACGCAGTCAGTGCGGCGGTTGCAAGCAGCGAAGCCTGCACATGCATATTGACTCTTTTTTGTTAGACTCCTGCGAAATTTATTTGATCCTCTATTCGGCTTTTCTTTCCGAACGCCAAACAGAGCATCAGGGGCTACTGTCTATGCGGTAATACTTCTACATATTTTTCACTTACCTTGAAGCCTGTTAGAAGGCTGGCACAAGCTTCGGTCAGTCCGCTCTTGGCGGACTGAACCTTTTGGATCACCGTACTCATAATAGTACGGTGCTCCTCGTTGATGGAGGCCCCGTTAAGCACCTCCAGTAGATATTCCGGCACCTCCGGTTGGACGGAGGCCGCCAGCTCAGAAGGCTTGCTCCTCTTGGAAGGAGTTCGCCTACCGCGGTCCGGAACCGTTGAAGATTCCGGCGCGGTGTCCGGCTCAAAACCGGACTTGGAGCCCTGGGGGGTCTTGTCCCCTTTACTCCCCGAGTCCGGGAGTTCACCTCGCGGCTCTTCCAGGACCACCTCCTCTTGGCCCGGAGCTTGTCGCGACGCCACTTCGGCGTCGTCCGCAGTGCGGGGGGAGGCAGCGGGCGGAACTGAATTCACATCCGATGAATCCAGGGAGCCGCTCGACGACTCGTCGAGCCCGGCCTTTGGCGGACTGTATAATTATATTCGACATCAGGAAAAGCTGTGCAACAAAGGAATGCTATGAGTTACTCTAGTGTCTGAATACTTACGATCCCGCCGGGCGCCTGGCCCTTTGCGGCCACTCCTCTTTGCCCTCGTCGGCGTCGGTGGAGTAGTCTGGAGGAAGGGTCTTCCCCTTTTTGGACCCTTCGGCCTCGCCTGTTGGGGCGGCCTTCCTCTTCTTTCCTCCCCCCGCTGGAGGGGGAGAGGTTTCTTCTTCCTCCTCCTCGTCTTCACGGGAGGAGGGCGTCTCGGAGTCGTCGGACGATGAGTCCGACACCACCGTATGCCGGGAACTCTTTCGAGTCCCCGGGGCCTTCTTCTTGGCCTTCTTCTCCGGCACCACATAAGGTGCCGGAGCCAGCAGCTTCGATAAACGAGCATCTGCTGGGTCTTCGGGCAAGGGAGCCGGACAGTTGACCTGTCCGGACTTCACCTGCCACTCCTGTCAAAGGTAAGGGAGTTTAGATCCTGCATAGAGTCAAACTATGAGAAACAAATGTCATGTAAAAGGTAAAGATAACTCACCGCACTAGCTGAACGCTGCGTGCTGAATCCGCGATCCTCGGATGCGGATGAGGGAGCCTCGGCGCCCTTGAATAGCACCTTCCGTGCATCTTCATACGTCGTGTCGAAGAGCCTGTTCAAGGTTTGGTGCTGCGTCGGATCGAACTCCCACAGAGTGAAGGCCCGTTGTTGACACGGGAGGATCCGGCGGACGAGCATAACCAGGACTATATTGACAAGCTTGAGCCGCTTGTTCACCAAGGATTGGATGCATGTTTGCAGTCCGGTCACCTCTTCCTCGTTGCCCCATGTCAGGCCCGTCTCTTTCCAGGACGTGAGCCGCGTAGGGGGTCCGGATCGAAACTCGGGGGCTGCGACCCACTCAAGGTCACGCGGTCGGTGATGTAAAACCACCCCGATTTCCACCCCTTCAGGGTCTCCACAAAGGAGCCCTCAAGCCATATGACGTTGGCTATCTTGCCCGCCATGGTGCCTCCGCACTCCGCCTGGTTGCCGTGCACCACCTTCGGCTTGACGTTGAAGGTCTTGAGGCAAAGGCCGAAATGGGGGCGGATACGGAGGAAAGCCTCACATATGACGATAAACGCCGAGATGTTGAGGACGAAGTTCGGGGCCAGATCGTGGAAATCTAGGCCATAGTAGAACATGAGCCCCCGGACGAACGGGTGGAGAGGAAAGCCCAGTCCGCGGAGGAAATGAGGAAGGAATACTACCCTCTCATGGGACCTTGGAGTGGGGAGGAGCTGCCCCTTTTCAGGAAGCCAGTGCGCGATGTTGTTGGACAAGTATCCGGCCTTCCTCAGCTTTTTGATATGGCCCTCCGTGACGGAGGAGACCATCCACTTGCCTCCCGCTCCGGACATGGCTGGAGAAGGTTGAGGTGGGAAGTGCGGACTTGGGCGCTGGAGCTCGGGTGCGCAGGAGATGGATAAGCAGAGGAGGAAGAAGGCGTAGGTAAAAAGGTGGATCCTTATCCCCTTATATGGGCGGATGCGGCTATGCATCCCCACCAGCCTGGTAAAACTCGCTTATCTCCCAAGCGCCGTGATAAATGGCGCGGTTGGGTTACCCACGTCCGTATTGATGAGAATCCCGTAAATGGGGGACACGATCTCTGCTTTGACAAGACGTGCCAAGGAAACCGCCTCGCAAAATGCGCTAAGGTGGGGAAGTAAAAACGATTCGAATAAAGGCTTGGCCGTAGTGTGATGTCATGCTACGGAGTACGTCAGCGGATTAGATTTGTGTTAATATTATTCTCTCTATGGCAATATGTGGGAACTTATTTTACAGAGCCGGACACTACCCTTAGTGTTTATAAACCTTTATGAAGAACTTGGAGGAGGAACCCGCCTTGCAATGCCGAAGACAATCTGCGCGTCGGACTCGTCGTCATTGAAGCCTGGTTCAGGGGCTACTGAGGGAGTCCTGGATTAGGGGGTGTCTGGGTAGCCGGACTATACCTTCAGCCGGACTCCTGGACTATGAAGATACAAGATTGAAGACTTCGTCCCGTGTCCGGAGGGGACTTTCCTTGGTGTGGAAGGCAAGCTTGGCGATGCGGATATTCAGATCTCCTACCATTGTAACCGACTTTGTGTAACCCTAACCCTCTCTGGTGCCTATATAAACCGGAGGGTTTTAGTCCATAGGACAACCCCAACATACAACAATCATACCATAGGCTAGCTTCTAGGGTTTAGCCTCCTTGATCTCGTGGTAGATCTACTCTTGTACTACCCATATTATCAATATTAATCAAGCAGGATGTAGGGTTTTACCTCCATCAAGAGGGCCCGAACCTAGGTAAAACATTGTGTCCCTTGTCTCCTGTTACCATCCTCCTAGACGCACAGTTCGGGACCCCCTACCCGAGATCCGCCGGTTTTGACACCGACAGGGAGAACATTGTATTGAGATCCAAAAAGAGAGAAGAATCCATCTAGCTAATAACTATGAACCCATAGGTCTGAGGTGAACTACTCACACTTCATCGGAGAGGCTATGATGATGTAGAAGCCCTCCGTGATGACGGCCCTCTCCGGCGGAGCTCCGGAACAGGCCCCAAGATGGGATCTCGTGGGTATAAAAGGTTGCGGCGGTGGAATTAGGTTTTTAACTCCGTATATGATCGTTTGGGGGTACGTAGGTATATATAGGAGGAAGGAGTACGTCGGTGGAGCAACAGGGGGCCCACCAGGCAGCGGGCGCGCCCTAGGGGGGGTGCCCCCACCCTCGTGACAGCCTCTATTGTTCCTTGGAGCAGGGTCCAAGTCTCCTGGATCACGTTCGGCGAGAAAATCACGTTCCCGAAGGTTTCATTCCGTTTAGACTCCGTTTGATATTATGTTTCTTCGAAACTCTGAAATAGGCAAAAAACGGCAATTCTGGGCTGGGCCTCCGGTTAATAGGTTAGTCCCAAAAATAATATAAAAATGGAAAATAAAGCCCAATATAGTCCAAAACAGTAGATAATATAGCATGGAGCAATCAAAAATTATTGATACGTTGGAGACGTATCAGGCATCCCCAAGCTTAATTCCTGCTCGTCCTCGAGTAGGTAAATGATAAAAAGAGATTTTTTGATGCGGAGTGCTACTTGGCATAATTTCAATGCAAATCTTCTTAATTGTGGTATGAATATTCAGATTCAAAAGATTCAAGACAAAAGTTCATATTGACATAAAAATAATAATACTTCAAGCATACTAACAAAGCAAGTATGTCTTCTCAAAATAACATGGCCAAAGAAAGTTATCCCTACAAAATCATATAGTCTGGCTATGCTCTATCTTCACCACACAAAGTATTTAAATCATGCATAACCCCGATGACAAGCCAAGCAATTGTTTCATACTTTAACATTTTCAAAACTTTTTCAATCTTCACGCAATACATGAGCGTGAGCCATGGATATACAACTATATATGGAATAGAATGGTGGTTGTGGAGAAGACAAAAGGAGGGGAAGATAGTCTCACATCAACTAGGCGTATCAATGGGCTATGGAGATGCCCATTAATAGATATCAATGTGAGTGAGTAGGGATTGCCATGCAACGGATGCACTAGAGCTATAAGTATATGAAAGCTCAACAAAAGAAACTAAGTGGGTGTGCATCCAACTCGCTTGCTCACGAAGACCTAGGGCATTTGAGGAAGCCCATCATTGGAATATACAAGCCAAGTTCTATAATAAAAAATTCCCACTAGTATATGAAAGTGATATCATAGGAGACTCTCTATCATGAAGATCTTGGTGCTACTTTGAAGCACAAGTGTGGTAAAAGGATAGTAGCATTGTCCCTTCTCTCTTTTTCTCTCATTTTTTGGGCCTTTTCTCTTTTTTTATGGCCTCTTTTATTTTTTATTTTTTATTTTCATCCGGAGTCTCATCCCGACTTGTGGGGGAATCATAATCTCCATCATCCTTTCCTCACTTGGGACAATACTCTAAAAAGTGATGATCATCACACTTTTATTTTTCTTACAACTCAACAATTACAAGTCGATTCTTAGAACAAAGTATGACTCTATATGAATGCCTCCGGCGGTGTACCGGGATATGCAATGAATCAAGAGTGGCATGTATGAAAGAATTATGAACGGTGGCTTTGCCACAAATATGATGTCAACTACATGATCATGCTAGCAATATGACAATGATGGAGCGTGTCATAATAAACGGAACGGTGGAAGGTTGCATGGCAATATATCTCGAATGGCTATGGAAATGCCATGATAGGTAGGTATGGTGGCTGTTTTGAGGAAGATATATGGTGGGTGTATGATACCGGCGAAAAGTGCGCGGTATTAGAGAGGCTAGCAATGGTGGAAGGAAGGGAGCAGTGCGTATAATCCATGGACTCAACATTAGTCATAATGAACTCATATACTTATTGCAAAAATCTAGAAGTCGTCAAAGCAAAGTATTACGCGCATGATCCTAGGGGGATAGATTGGTAGGAAAAGACCATCGCTCGTCCCCAGCCGCCACTCATAAGGAAGACAATCAATAAATAAATCATGCTCCGACTTCATGACATAACGGTTCACCATACATGCATGCTACGGGAATCACAAACTTTAACGCAAGTATTCTTTAAATTCACAACTACTCAACTAGCATGACTCTAATATCACCATCTTCATATCTCAAAACAATTATCAAGCTCCAATCTTTTCTTAGTATTCAACGCACTCAAAAGAAAGTTTCACAAATCTTGAATACCAAGCATATTAATATTAAGCAAATTACCATGCTATTTATGACTCTTAAAATGATCTAAGTGAAGCATGAGAGATGAATAGTTTCTTTAAAACAAATCCACCACCGTGCTCTAAAAGATCTAAGTGAAGCACTAGAGCAAAAATTATAAGGCTCAAAAGATATAAGTGAAGCACATAGAGCAAAACTATCAAGCTCAAAAGATATAAGTGAAGCACATAGAGTATTCTATCAAATTCCAATTCATGTATGGCTCTCTCAAAAGGTGTGTACAGTAAGGATTATTGTGGCACACTAACAAACAAAGACTCAAATAATACAAGACGCTCCAAGCAAAACACATATCATGTGGTGAATAAAAATATAGCTCCAAGTAAATTACCGATGGAAGTAGACGAAAGAGGGGATGCCTTCCAGGGCATCCCCAAGCTTTGACTTTTTGGTGTCCTTGTATTATCTTAGGGGTGCCATGGGCATCCCCAAGCTTATGCTCTTGCCACTCCTTGTTCCATAATCGATCAAAATAATTTACCCAAAACTTGAAAACTTCACAACACAAAACTCAATAGAAATCTCGTGAGCTCCGGCCCTGCTTGTGCATATTTCTGTTTCTGTAAAGTCTTCGAGCACGAGCATGTTGCAAAATAAAGTAATTAAGGGGATCAAAATGGTGGTGACAATGGATGGTTAGGGCATCTCCAGCCGCGCCCCCAGGAAAGCCTCCCCGGGCGTTTTTTTGCGCCGGCGCCGAAAAATCGGCCCAGTCGCGTCCCAGGAGCCCGATTTTCGCCGGCCTGGGCCGAAAACAGCGCCGGCGGACCCAGGCCGAACCCGGCGCGCTGGGGGGCGCCCGGGGGCGCCGGGCGAACTGTTTTGGCGCGAAAAAGTCGCGGGCCCGCCGCGTCAGCGACACGGCTCTCTTCTCGGCCCTTCTCGTCCTCATCGCCTCGTTTCCCATGGTGAATCAATGCAAAATCTGCCGCGCTGCCGCGCCGGTCAGCCTGCGCCATTGATGCCACACGGGCGGCGCAGTGAAGGCCGGATGACGTGCGTCCCTCGCCCTCCCTCGCCCGCCACGCGTACACACGGCGGGCACGCGTACGGGCGGCGCCTCGGTCTATATAAGACGCGCCCCAGCGAGCTCGGCGATCTCACACTCTCTCGCCGTCGTTGTTCCTCCCTCTCCTCTCTCTCGCCGTCTTCAGTTCATCACACCCATGGCCGAGCGCTTCCCAGGCGACGGCGCGGCGGCGAACGGCTTCGGCCGTCTCCATCTTCACGAGGACGAGGCTCGCCTCCTTTTCGAGGCCGAGTACCCGGTCACGCCGGACATGCGGGTGCCCGGGGAGTGGAGGATCGGCGCCGGCGGCGTGCCGGTGCCCCCGGTACCCACCGGCGCGGCGCGGCGTGCGGAGATCGCACGCATCCGCTTGTCCCTGCCGCATGAGGCGAGGGAGGGGCCACGGTACGTCCCCGACTCCCCGCTCTGGGAGCCTTATTTTCGCCGCCGTCACGCCCGACAGCTCAAGGCCACCAACGGCGTCGTGCCCTCCGGCAGGCTCAACGCCACCAGCCGGCGTCGGTGGTGGGGCGTGCCCGGGCGCATGTTGGAGGCCGTCCTCGAGTACATCGAGGGCGGCAACACGCCGCGCCTCGAGTACCCCGCTCCCCCGTCCTTCTCACGCCGCCGGGGAAGCTCCTGGACCCCGAGGCGCATGGAGACCGAGGGGTCCTCCTCGTCCGGCGGCTCTCCCTGCCTCCACCTCCGCCCCGTCAAGCCGGAGCCCCAGGGCACGCCTGTCAGCGCGCGCACCCGCAGCTCCGGCGTCCGCATCGGCGACAACACCTCCCCCACCGGCCGCTTTGTCCTCGTCGAGCCCAAGCCGAAGCCCGGCCTCCCCACGAAGTACAAGGAGATAGCCCGGCGCGGCTTCTCCGACGAGGACGCGCTGCGGTGGGCGCGGGACGACTACCTCCGCGGCGAGATGGTCCGGCAGCGCCGGGCCTTGGAGGAGATCGCCGCCCGCAAGCGTGGGCGCGAGGACGAGCACGGCGTCGTGGTCCTCGACAGCGACGACGACGACGACGCCCCCGGACCGTCCAACCCGCCGCGCCAACCGGGGGAGGGATGCAGCAGGGACGGCGGAGGCGTCGGCGGGGGCGACGACGACGACGACGGCGGTGACTACACGCGGTTCTACAGCCTCCTCGGCATGTAGAACCGCGTGGGCCGGCGGCGAGGCGGGCGACGAGGGGGACGGCGGGGGTAGCCCGCGGTAGTTTTTTTTTTGTAAAATATGTTTAAATTTGAACGAACTAGCTCGTGTTAGCGTCGTGTTTGCGTCGTGTTTGCGCCGATTTCGAACTTTTTGAAAACCCGTGGGGGCCGCGACTGGGGGCATCATGTCCCCGGTGCACGGTTTAGCGCCGGTGCGTCCTGAGGGGGCAACGGCTGGAGATGCCCTTAGATGACGCTGCAGCTGCAACGCATATCCGTTTACATCGCCGGCCTACCGCAGTTTATGAGCAGGTGGGAGCAACGCATTTTACAGCGAGATGGCACTCGCTAGTGATTGCAGTGCCTAGCGTGTGCGCGTGACGTTGCGACGACGCTTGATGACTATATATAATCTAAACCGGTAGTTGCCATGGCGCCAACGTGCAACTGTTGGGTGCTTGGGTGTTAGGCAACCCTGCATTAAGACGCTGGAATCACACGAGAGATCCGGCATGCCCGTACCATGCCATACCATACCATCATCGCTTTCCGATGCGACTGCTGTGCGACGCCGTCTGGTTCGCTGTTGCGATCATGCCGGTGTTGGATTACATCGTCATCAAGATGAGTCTGAAACCCATGTTAGTAATGTTATTAGGACGAACCACGCGGGTCGGTACGTGCGGTCTGAAAGCGTGCAGGTTGCCTCCCCGTTCGGGAAAGAGCATGACGCGGGTCACCTTTCGAGATTGTACTGTGGCATATCTGACTTTCGATTTCCCCCTTTTATCTCCTGATGAGAATGAGAGGTTTTGACAATCGGCCCTGATAGCGGTGGAAGTTCCTTGACCGAGCGTTCACTCGGATATCTTGCAACAGAGAGCTCCAAGGCAAGACCAAGCATGAAGCAGCCAAGCAAGATCGGACAGTCAGTAAACAGTACTAGTACGTCGCAGCCCAGGGTCCGTATGCGAATGAAAGAAAAGAGATCTGAACAGTGAAAGCAAAACGCGGCAGTCGCTTTTCCCGGGCGTTGAGTAGTCACCTGCGACTGCAACAAAGCCGGCACGAGACGACTTGCGCGCCCGCCCGCGGCAAATATGTAAAACTCGGATCGGAGTGGACGCAGCGAACTTGTGTTGACTCAGCGGATTATGGTTTTCTTCTAGACAAGGCGTGGATTTTGTTTCTTTACCCCTTTTCTCGCACAAGAAGGCCTTGGCGGATCAGGTATAAATTTCTCTACACAATAATGACAAGTTTGGACGCGAACTAATGTGTGGGTGGATGGTTTGAAGGACACTGGTATCATCAAGACTTAAGTCTTAAATTTGACACTGGTGCTCGCATTTCTCTGCATTTATTTCAGGCCTTTTGTCGATGTGCGTTCAGTGAGAGAAGACGTCGACTACGAGTGCGTCTATGTCGACTATGAGTGTACGTGTGTATGTATGTGCCTCTACATCTATACTGTGTAGAAAAAATAACAAGTTTGGGCATTGCCTCATGGAGTGTACTTTACCTGTAGTCATCGTCGCACATTCTCGGATGAAAAAAAATACGATTTTATTAATCCAAAGATGCCTTGTCCCACATAGTAATGACGAGTGTGAGCCACGCCGAAGCCGAAGCGGGACCTTGTCGGAGCCGAGGGGGTACAGGGGTTGTTCATCGGGTGGGGCTTAGAGAGATAGTCGGCGGGAACGACAGCCAGCACGGCGGGGGGCAGGGAGGGAAGGAGGAAGGCGGGGCGGCGATAGCAGCCAGACGCGGCAGGCGGATGTAGGCGACTAGGGCTGGGTGGGTTGGCGGTTGCTTGAGAAAGAAGAAGATGAACAATGCACAATCTGTTTTTAACCGTATGATGAAGATCAACGATTTAGAACGAAAGTGACTAAAAGTTTCTGAAGATCTAACGGTTCGAAAGTGACTGGTAGTGACTGATGCAAACAAAATATTCATGTTCGTGGTGTATGTGCGCTAAAAAAATTTAAATACCGTCGTCGTACAGAAAAACCCAGACATCAGATTGCTACAAGAAAAAAAATCTATTATTCTGGTAGTACAATATACATGCACGTACAGGCAACACATGATCACTACAAAACTTTTCTGAGCTTCCACGTGTATTTTAATCTCCTATACAGTCCTTTTTTTGGTCCTACTATGTTCACATGTCGATCACAACTTCACATTGACTTGGAGAGCCCGGAATCCCTGACTGAATCCAGAATTTAAGCCTCACATTTCCCTTGCTCTGACTTGACGCCTCGTCTTTTTGGACTACCTCAATCCCGTGCAGCAATCCAGAATTTAAGCCAATTACGAACACGAAGTTGCTCCCGGGTCAAAAGTTCGAAATTTCAACCCAAATGTGAAATCTCACATTTTGAAACTGGTCCGTCACGGCGGGGCGGGGGACGCGCCTCCTTGGAAGTCAGAAGTATTGGCTCCGGCTGAGCCCCTTGGGCGTGGAGAAGAGGCCGACGAGATCCTGCCGGTACGGCAAGAACGTCCGCCGCGCCGCGCCGGGGGAGGCCTTGGCGCCGTAGAACAGACGGTGGCTGGCGGCCACCGTGTCGACCTCGGTGGCGGCCTTGCTGTCCCGGCCTCTTGGCTTCCCCTTGGGCTGCTCTCTAGCAGGTGAGGGCGGCGCCGAGAGGAAGCGGAACTTGTCCCTGCCGTCGCTGCGGCTGCGGCCGACGACGAGCTCGCTGACGCGGCGCCACCGCGACAAGGACCCCGTGGAGCCGCTCTTCCGCGGCGACCGCGCCGGGGAGGACGCGGCCGAGGCGCCGGGCGTCCAGACGCAGTAGCTGTCCGGGGACGCGCCGTCGAGGTCCCCGGCGTCCGTGGCGGTGGAGGACGAGGACGAGGACGTGGATCCGACGGACGAGTTCCGCGCCTCCTCCAAGAACAGCCTCCCTAGCGGCCTCCGGCCGGGCGCTGCCGGCACGTGCGCGTCGTCGAAGACGCGGCCGAACACCGGGTAGAACGGCCTGATGCGGCCGTCGGCGAAGAGCTCGTCGGCCGCGGCGCCGCCCGTGGCAGGCTCCCGGCTCCCGAAGGAGAACTCGAACTCGTCGTCCGACTCGTCGGCGCTAATCGGGGGGCCGTTCGCCATGTCGATCGTGGGCTCCTGGCGTCGGCCGTCACTGCGCCGCTCATCCATGTCTTCTTGGCTGAAACGTCGTTTGTTTGGCTTGCTTGCTTGCTTGCTTTGCGGATTTGGGTGCGAGGCTTTGCTCTAGTTCGTTGGGATAACGCACCGGCGTTTATATAGGGAAGGCAGATCGGGGCGGGGCGACCTTCGAGAAGGTCTACCCTTTGTATAGCTTTGGGCGGGGATGGGCGTGATGGCGCGCGATGCACGTCACTGGTGAGGCGCGCGGTGCCGCCATCTCTCTGTTTACTCTGCTTCTGTTCCGTGTGACCCTTTTTCCTCTCTCTGTTTTACACTTGTTTCCTTACGATTCTGTTTTACACTTGTTTCCTTACGATTCTCTAGAAGGACAATGGCGGCTGCCTACGTTTGCTTGCTTGCTTGTGGAACAAACAAGCTGGAATTAATTCGGTCGGTTCTGGGGCGGGCCGAACACACCAGCATCAGTTTCGTGGCCAAGAGGTAATCCAAACCAGGACTCCCAAGGAAACTGTAGCTTGGGGACACGTGTGTTTGGGGAGGCAAATCTTATACCAATATTAGAGCAACTTCAATGGGGCGATCCGTTTTATCCGTTTGGGTCATCCGGACACAAAACTTGGCCCAACGGGACGACCCAAACGGACGTCCGTGTCCGCGTGTTGTCTGTCCCCGACCCAAACTTGACCCAAATCTGAAAAAAAATTGGTACGAAGCGGACAGATGCGGACGCTCTGCTCGACCGTTGTCGTCCGCTTGTGTCCGCCCTTGGTCCCACTTAGCAGTGAGCGCGCACGAGCTGACGTCCCCACCCAGTCCTCCTTCCCCACCTCTCCGTCGTCCCGCTCACAGGCGCAGGCCGCCGCCATCCCCACCCAGTCCTCCTTCCCACCTTCTCCGCCGTCCTCGAGGCCCGCCGCCGCGCTCAGTGGCGCAAGCTGCATCCCACGTCGTGGTCCAGGACGACGGGGAGATCTCCGCTGCCGCCTCCCGTTTTGAGCCGAGCCGACGGGGTCGGGGAACTGCACGTGGGCGGCGCAGCGCCGGGAAGAGCCGGGGAACTGCAGATCTCGCCGGCGGCGGCGCATGGTGGGACGAGCAGCCTGGGCTCCGCCGACGAGTCGTGCGGGAGCTGCAGAGCTTCGTGCTGCAGCAGATGCAGGAGGCGCTGCTCTGCGACGACCTGCAGGCCATCCTGGTCCACGCCCGCGACGAGAAGCAGGGCAGGGGAGGGGGAAGCTGGGGCGGAGCGACGAGGTGGGCCAAGCGGCGAATGGCGGGAGTGCGTGCCGGCGCGGCAGAAGCCGGACGGGGCCAGAAGCGGGCGGCACTGAGCGGCGCGGGGGCGATGGGAGCGCAGTGGCGTAGCAGTGCGAGGGGGAGCGGCGGGGCCCGACGGCGCGAGGGGTAGCAGAATGGCACGGCGGCGCCAGGGGGAGAGGAGGGGCGGCGGGAGGAGGTGCCGGCTGGCACGGAGGAGGCGGGGCGCCTGGTGTAGCTGTTGTCCTCTTTTGCGTTTTAGCGTTGGATACTCGCCATGTCCGCTCCATGTCCGCCAAGCGGACATGAGGGACCCAAACGGACAAAAAACGGACGAAATCCGTGTTCGTTTGGGTCTCTGCGTTGGTGTTGCTCTTAGGCCTCTTTCGGTGCGAACGTGCTTAGATATGATGATAGGACATTTTCAACAACAATCCACAAATTTTCTCTCTCATCTGTCCGCAGACAGGGAGATCAGTCCGTGGACACGGATGCGAAAGGCAGTCATCCAATCGTAACCGCATACATTTTCACGATAACTCGAACCAACCGAACAAAATTCGACCAAACCAAACGAATTTTGATATAAACATGGCTAATTTCATTGAAAGTAGGATAGTTTGTACATAAAAACAGACGACATTCGTCTCGTGAACTAAAACCGTAAAACTAAAACACTAAACTATCCTATACTTCACGGTGACCTCGTAGGCCATGCCGGGCAGGCTCGCGGCTCCTACTCCGTCATCGTTGCCCGACCCGGCGTCGGAGTCGAAGTCGCCGGCCTTGGGGCGGCAGAAGGTGGCGGCGCCGCAGCAAGGCTTCCCAACGGCCACTTGACGCTCGCGGATGATCCTCTCCGCCTCCTTCTGCGCCGTGCGCAGTGCGGCCACGACCACCAAGCACGTGGGCTATGGGAGAGGGCGGCAGTCGTTGGAGGTGGCAGCGATCTCGGCAAGGGACCATTCCTCGTTGTACCTTGCCATCTTCCCCTAAGTGCATGAAAATACTTAGCAACTAATGTTTACTGAAGTGCTTAGCAATTTTAGCTAAGCTTCATTTAACTGTTTAGCGGCCAAGATCGCCATGAATAGCTGTGTACATAGATCAACATGCTCGACATTGTTCCTATCTAGGGTAACAAAAGTGTTCTCTCTTTTTCTTAGTTGCTTTCGACGATAGTTTTCGCCTTTGTGGCATAATATTTAGCACCCAGCATTCGAACATGCTGCTCTCCATCTTGTTCACTCTCACATAGGTGTCCTTTTTTTCCACTTAAATACAGTGCATAGAAAATCAAAATATATGGGAGTGAGATACATAATATAATAGACGATGTCCCACACTTTGCCATTGGTTTATAGTCCTACATCGAAAGGAGTTGATTGAAAGGTACTCCCTCCATTACACAATGTAGTGCTTCCTCTATCTCCGTGCTTCAACTTTGACCGTAAATTTAACTATCAAGATCGATTGCGGCGGGAGCAAATATTATATCAGTGAATTCGTATTCAAAAGAAGTTTTTAATTGTATAATTTTTTCTCCCGCCGCAGTTGGTCTCGTTGGTTAAATTTATGGTCAAAGTTAGACCTCGAAAAGCACGGGCGCACTATATTTTGGAATGGAAGGAGTATGTAATTACTTTTATTCAAAGGTAATATCGATTGACAAACCTCCATTTCAAATTTATGGGTGCATTGACCCTTTCTCTCTAATTAACACATAATCTATAATTTTAAATGTTTTCTGTGTACAATATTGTATCTTTTTTTTATCCGCAATAGGTAAAAGAAAAGCACCATAGTATCTGGGGCACGTCAGCTGGGGGTGTGCTTCAACGAATGAATGATTGGTTCGCTCGTGGAGACGCCCTCCAGAGCGATTGTTTCAGGCCGTTCGCTCTGGGGAGGGCCAGGGCGGACCCCCATTGGCCCAGAGGCCCAGTTTACCCTTTGTTTAAATGCCGTGACCAAAAGTGTACATATCTTTCTTATAAAAATAGTGAAAAACATAAATTGCATAATTGCCATGATAAGAAAAATATGAAAACTGTTATGCTAGTTAAAAAATGTGATGCTAATTTATAAATTTACAAAATGGTATGTTTAAAGAAAAATGCGCCGTCTGATCTAATTTTTTATCAATTCTGCCGTGGAGATGTTTCACTATGAGAAAGGCATGTTTTGGAGAATTCCTTTTCTTTAGTTTTGCCAAGGAGCAAAAACAAAATGCCATGTTGTATTTTTTTGCTTTATTTGATCCACTGTGCAGAAGATCTTAAAAAATGCCATGTCAGTGAAAGAAAATTACCATCCTCTTAAACAAGAAACTGCCCTCCTATTAATAATAAAATGTCAGGCTCTCACTAGTGGAATTGTCATCCTGTTAATCATAAGACTGCCATATTATTAATAATAAAATGCCATATTATTATTATTATTATTAAATGGCATGTTCTTAATCATAAAGTTGTCATCCTCTTAATAATAAAACTGTCATGTTATTAATTATTAAAATGCCATGCTCTTAGTAATATAAATATCTTAATATTGCCATATTATTAATTATTAAAATGTCATATTATTAGTAATAAAATTTCCATGTGAGAAAGTTAAATAATAATTCCAAAATTGCCATGAATAAGTGATAAATTTCCCCAAAAGCTTGCCATGGAGGGCGTTCCAAAAAACCTACAAATTGCCATGGTACCTATAACAAAAAGGCAGCTAGCAAGTTTAGAAAAATTCCCCTCTAAAAATGGTTTTTTTTTGTTCTTTCAAAAATGGATTTTATTCTGTATTTTTTTATTTTTAAAATAAAAAATTGAAATACAGAATTTAGCTTCAAAAACATAAAAATAGATTTAGTACATGTTTCCACATAACCTGCTTCAACCCAACTATTAGAGTGTGTGCGCCTCCCACAATAGGTCTCGAGTTCGAGTTCCCGATGGCACACCTACGTAATTTTTTGGGAGGAAAAAAAAGCGAGTGCGGGAAACACTTTATGGCGAATGACTCCAGGTCTCCAGCTGATCTACATTGCGATCGGCCCCTCGCCAAGATCCATGCAATGGCAGGGAGGTTGTTCGCCTATGTTAGCCTCCTGACGAAAGTTCGCCAGATATCATTTCTAAAAAAACATGCCATCATATTTCAGTCCTGCAGTTTTTTAGTCCTCTGAAGTCTATGCGCAAGTTGCGCCTACCTACCAGTTAGTGCTAAACAGCGAAGATATGGATGAAGTAGTGGAATTATTTAATCAGGACTGACGTTCGTTTTGGGGCTTTGACCCGTAAGAGATCTAACAAATCCGACAGAAGCCCCAAGAATTGGGTCAAAATAATGCAGCATTAGGCATGCTCTGACTAAGTGGCGCGGGTCCCATACAGAAGCTTCCATGAGCAGAGTATTTCAAGGGGTATTCAGCTTCATTCTAGATGGCGACCAGTTCGACTTGCGGGCCAAGTAGAAACAAGGTGCTGGATTCCGACCTCTGATCATTGCTTGCTTCACTCGCGTTGCTTAGCACTGCGGCAGCCCGGCTATTGTTCGTGGAAGCCAGCTACTAACAGATAAGTCAACTGGTTCTGCTAGTCTGCCACACCCTCGTCGTACGTAAACGGGATACACGATGCCGCCCATTCCGTTAGTTTTCCATACAAAATGGGTCATCTCTACTATAACTAACTACTTGAAAAAAAAGGAGTGTTCCTTTTTCTGCCAACGGAGTGCTTCGTCCAATCTTTTATTTTTTTCTTTAAACATCATTCCTTGAAAACCGCCTTAATTGTCTGACATTTTATTGACTTCCAAATAATAAGTTATTAAAAAAATAAAATCCTAAAATATATTTAGATAAGTAGACCACGGACATGATTTGATAACTTTTATTTATGCAACCACATTAATTTGGGCAGGTAAATCACATACTAATATTTTAGAATATTTATACCCATGACAATGCACGGGCAATCTAGTTATGTTCTAAATTCCAACCTCTGTCTTGAAATATAAACATTTTTATAGGGTAAACTACAAAAATGCCTTCTATTTTCAAACAAAGCTAGTAGTTAGTACTGTCGATGGAAAATGGCGAGGTAGACAAATATGCTCATACTACAATATGTCTACCCATAAGAATTCGAAGAAGTGCGATAGGGACGAATACTCAAATTGTTTATGAACACAGTATAGACGCTGATGCTCATACATACGCACATACACTCACCCCTATGAGAGCATGCACACACGCATCCTATCCCTATGAGCACCTCCGAGAGACTGAGCCGACACATTATCTTGAGATTGACGAAGTCGTCACAGACGCATTTGTAGTTGATGGGACGTCTCCTCCTACTAAATGGATATCGTCGAAAGGCCTGGAATAAATCCAGGAAAATGCGAGTACCGGTATCAAGTTTAGGACTTGAACTCTGGTGGGCTGTGGATATCACTGCCCACCTAACGATCCAACCATAAGTTGATTCGTGACGAATACTCAAACTTAGTAATCCTGAAATCTAAATTTTGTTAACCTTAGGGGAAAAAAGTCTGCGATTTTTTTCTGAACTGCTCGTCGTGTCCTCACGTCAATGCTTTAGAAATGTAAATCTCATGTTGATAGATTTTAATGAACTTTTACTTGAACGTGCAAGTACACTTCCCTATTACTATGTGTTTTTCCATACCACTTTTATGTAATTCACAAGCTAGTATTGTGTACTTCCCATAGACATTATTCACCGACGGTTGAGGAAGCACACAAGCAAAATCAAAGAAACTTGAAGAAAACAAAGAAAAAAAATGTAAGAAACTATTTCTTTACTCTCACCACGGAAAGCCAACCGCCAGTCCAGAGTAGGCTCCTCGCTTGTCATGTTTCAATAAAATCATGGTTTGATGCAATGTTGTAGTAGATACTCTTCCGTAACAACTACACAAGCTCGCCAAAGCCGGTGCCTAAATCCATTCAACTTCTTGAGTCTCCAAGCGGAAATACATGGTGCATCGTCATTAAAGAAGATCGTGGAGAAATTATATGTGTGCATTCTCATGCAAAAACAAGGAATGAAGGTTTTATTTTTGAAATGGCAGTTATCCTACATTCATTAAGAAGAAACAGTTGCTCAGCCAATTAGATAAAACCAAGCTAAAACCAGATTGCCCAGTAAATTATGAAGAACCGGGCGAAAACCATCACAACTACCGAGCAACACGCTTAATTGACCCACGCACACCACTCTAAAGAGGACCTCGGCGAGATCGCACGTAGTCGTCATTGTCATCACTCCTCCCCTAGAGGCGTCATCACCATCCCTACACTAAGGACAAAACCAGACACGACTGGCGCTACGGAAGATCGGGGAATGGGCCACCTGCAGCCAGTCATCGTATACCACATGGCCCCGCCTCCGCAGTTTCGACTCCACAACAACAAACAAACCGAGAATGGAGTATTTAGGGCCAAACAATTACACACTCATCGGTGTGCTAAGTAGCTTATGGGCACGATGACAACCAAGGCTACCGCCTCCTAATATTTGCTGAAGTGTTCTCCATTTATGAATTTGTTTGTTGGTACATTTATCTGCACTGGTGGCAAACTTGATGTCAATTGGTTGTATCTGAATGTACTTTTGCAATTTGAATGTGTGAACTAGATGCGTATGATTAATCACACATAAGTGTGCTGAGGACGTCTTGAACTTACGGGCAGCTTCAAAGGTTTTTAGAAAATGCATTTTAAAATGTCAAAAAATACCCAGGGAAAAAATTAATGTGTACATCTTCGCAAAAATATGTGCGCCGTGCAAAGTTTTGTGAAAATATATATTTTTATTTTGCATCCGTAAAAATACGAATATCAATACTGAAAAATAGCGTTCCACGAGACATTCTTTTATCTTTTTTGCACATGCAAGAAAGGAGTTGTTTTGCACAAAACTTTCTACGCGCACATGGAACATAGAGATGTACACATGCAATCTTTTTGGCACTTAGAAATATGTTTTTAAAAGTGGGTGCGGATGTACCCTGGTCCATTCATATAATTTCCCATAAAGGATGAAGTACTTAAACTATGAGAACTCTCGTGGGCAAAAACATATGCTCTCACAACACAAAGGAAAGCTGACTAGGCAACAGACCGGGACCCACCACAATAGACCATGAACGAGCTAGCACGCCAATTTTTGGGCGAAGAATTTTGGCGCCCACAAGTTGCCCATGATTCGGTGGGGATCCTATTCCTCACACGGGTCAAGAATAGCGACGAAATGCGCCCCCCTGCCCGTGCCAATAGACTGACCAGTTAGTTTGGTTCATCTTTTTCTGTCCATTTTTTTATTTTTTTAACCTTTTCTTTTATTATTTTAATCTTTTTAAATTGGTGAACTTTTTTAAAAATCCATGAACTTCTTGAAAATCATTAACGATTTTCATATTCATGAACTTTTTTGAAAAATACGAACCTTCTTTCAAATCTGTGACTAATTTTAAGTTTGTAAACCTTCCTAAAAATCGAGAACAATTTTCAATTCATGATTCATTTTCAAATACATGAACAATTTTAAAACTCTAGCACATTTCTTGAACTCATGAACATTTGTTGAAGTTCGTGAACTTTTTTCAAACTCGCGAATATATTCTTAATTTTGTGGAGATTATTCAAACTTGTGAAGAGTTTTTGAGATTCCTATATATGTTTCAAATTCAGAAACATTTTATTGCAATATGGGACCATTTTGTCGAACTTGTGAACATTTTCTGGAATTCATGAACATTTTCTACAATCAAGAACACTTTTAGAATTTCTGCAAGAACTTTGGAATTCTAGAACTTCTATTGAATCCGTGAACATTATTTGAATCGAGATTTTTTTTGATTTTTTTTAAAAAATTTATTTATGAGCTGGTTTCGCAATTTGGAACAAGATCATTTTTTTAATTCGCGGACATTTTTTAATCCAAGAACGTCATTTGAAATATGGAGTATTTTTAAAATTCGTGAATTTCTTTCTGGATGCATGAATACTTTTTGAAATTTGGAATATTTTCTAATTTGTGCAGATTTTAAATTTATGAACATTTTCAGACTCACATTTTTCTAAACTCAAAATATTTTTTGAAAGAAGCCATTCGGAATTTTCTGGATATTTTTGGAAGTTTGACAAAAAATTGTAAACAATTATAGTAGTTCAGAAATTTTGTGAATCATGATTTTTTTTTGAAAGTATCAACAAGAAAAAAATGGAGAAAAAAAAGGAAAAACTAAAAAAAAGCAGGGGCGTACCCTCCCCGCAGATGGGCCGGTCCAGAATCGCATAGGGGGATTGGGGGCTGCGCGTCAACTAGTGCCTTGTGCGCTAAATAGGAGGTCTCACGATTTGGCGGGAATAACACAGGCGTGGGCAAGCCAACTTTTCTTTTATGCCAATCCAAACAACAACCAGATGTAAAATGGAAAAAAGAGTTTTTAAGATGATATGCTGGTTCAGTCTTTCGGAGGTGCTTATAGAGATAAGGTGTACGTTTGTGCGTTTATAGGGATGAGTGTATGCGCGTGTAAATTAGTGCTTGCGTTTGTACTGTGTTAAAAAAAAGAAAAAAAAAGAGATCGTGGGCGCTAGCCATTTTATTTGGTATGGTACAATTTGGCTCTACACCAAACACAGCCAAACTTCCAGAGTTTAGCAGTTAACTCTAGTAAACAATGAGGTTGGCGCAATGGCGCCGGTTCCCCGCTACGGCCGCCCTCATTTCTCGCCCCTTGCAGAAGCTGCTCTGTTCCTCCACCCATCCAACAAAAGCACGAAACACACAAAAGAATCTGACCTAGGAAAACGAAGAAGGCGCAACGACATTACACCCCGCCCGTCTTCCTCGCAAGGCGAGGCGCATTCCGTCGTCTCCATTGGCGCGCTCCACGCTGCTTCCACCTGCCGCCCTTCCCGCCAATGCCGTTCTGAGAGCCTGGCTGCCGACCACGCCGACGCACGGGATGCCACTGTTTCTTCTGTAGGGTCCCTCTCGGAGCGCGTCGGCATCGGCGACGACTCAGTTCAACGCGCGGCTTTATCATGCCGCGCGTTCTCGTGGAATCGGTCGAGCACTTGGCCTCTGCCCCCGCGGGTGGTCCGCCGGCGCCCCCGCCGAAGTCTTCAGTCTCATCACCGCCGCCGCCGGCACCGTCGTCGCCTCCGCCGCCCACACCGCCACCTAAGTCCCCTCCCCCGTCCTCTCCGCCTCCTGCGTCTTCCGGCAACAATCAGAATCCGAATTTGCCTCCGGGGTCGCCTCCGCCGGGGAAGTCTCCTGCATCCTCCCCACCTCCTCCGGCTTCGCCTCCGCCCTCACCTCCGCCGGCAAGCCGGTCACCACCACCGTCTTCTCCCCCGCCATCGCCGCCTTCGCAACAATCGTCGCCGCCACCAGCGCAATCGACGCCACCGTCGCCTGGTGTATCAACTCGGCCATCGCCAGGGGCATCGACATCGCCGTCGCAGCAATCATCTCCGAAAGCGACGATCTCACCACCGGCGTCGCCACCACCATCGCAACCGAAGAACCCCGCACCAGCCACCCCAACCCCTTCACCTCCCCTCAATGCGACGTCGACCACGAAACCTCCCGCCGGTGCAGGAACATCGCCCCCACCGCTTGAAACGCTTGGGACGCCCACATCGGTACCGGCCGCAGCAGGTCAGGTGCCGGCAGCTCCAGGGACCCCTTCAGCTGCCTCACGGTTGCCGCCTTTGGGCATTATGCCGGCCTCAGGGCCTCCTCCTGGCACGTGGCAGAGCCCTCCCGGTCCGGCTGTTGCGAGGGCGATCCCACCGTCTCTGGCACCTCCGGCGAGAGCCTTGGGTGAGAACCTGCCGATCGGGGTGATTGTTGGGGTCGCCGTGGCCGGGTTCCTCATGGCATTGGCGTCGCTTTTCATTGTGGCATGCCTCAGCGACCGGGGGAAGAAGCGGCGTCCACCCATGCGCAAGAGAGGAACCATGGTCGTGCCCGCACGTGAGTCTTTCTCATGTCCACGAACAAGTTGATCGCTCGCTTGCATCGGCCGCTGATACGTACGCTGGTGCATGCAGGTGCGCCGGACTCGTACCCTCCGTCCAACGGGCCGGCAGCGTCGCCGAGCGACACGAACTCGTACGAGTTCACCGGCTACAAATCGTGCTTCACGTACGACGAGCTGGTGGGGATCACGGGCGGGTTCTCGGCGCAGAACGTGATCGGCGAAGGCGGGTTCGGGAAGGTGTACATGGGCGCGCTGGGAGACGGGCGGCGCGTGGCGGTGAAGCAGCTCAAGGTGGGAGGCGGGCAGGGGGAGAAGGAGTTCCGCGCCGAGGTGGACATCATCAGCCGCATCCACCACCGCCACCTGGTGACGCTCGTCGGTTACTGCGTCACCGAGAACCACCGCCTCCTCGTGTACGAGTTCGTCTCCAACGGCACGCTCGTGCACCACCTGCACGGAGAAGGGCTTCCGGTGATGGACTGGCCGAAGCGGATGAAGATTGCGATCGGATCAGCCCGTGGATTGACCTACTTGCACGAAGACTGTAGGTGACACTTCGTTTGTCCGATCGTGCTGCGCCTTGTTCATAGTTAACCTGTATTGGATAATATAATTAACCTGTATTGGTGCGTGGCAGGCCATCCTAGGATCATACATCGGGATATCAAGTCAGCCAACATTCTTCTGGACAAGGCCTTTGAGGCAAAGGTTGCAGATTTCGGTCTTGCTAAGCTAACCAACGATTCTATGACTCATGTCTCCACGCGCGTCATGGGCACATTCGGGTAATCTCCTGCCTCATGCAGAACTTTGCATCTTTGCTGGTCTAGTTACTCTTCTTGGGCCGGTAGGGGGCTAGGTAGATTTCAAGCGCTCTGCTCTGCTCTTCTTGGCCTCAGAATGTCATGTTAACAAACAGGTACATGGCGCCGGAGTACGCATCAAGCGGGAAGCTGACGGAGAGATCCGACGTCTTTTCGTTTGGGGTGGTGCTCCTGGAGCTTATCACTGGGCGGAAGCCCGTAGATTCGTCTCAACCCTTAGGAGAAGAAAGCTTAGTTGAATGGGTACTTTCAATACATGTGGCGTGCGTTTGAACTTGGTACAATTGATCATGCATGTTGTGGCGCCATTTGTGAAATCAATCCGTGTATTAATTCTTGGCAGGCTCGGCCTCTCCTGGTGGATGCGCTGGAGACGGACGACTTCAGGGAAATCGCCGACCCTTCCCTAGAGTGCAGGTACTCCAAGATCGAGATGCGGAGGATGGTGGAGGCGGCCGCCGCTTGCATTCGCCACTCCGTCACCAAGAGACCGAGGATGGTGCAGGTAGCGCCACTAACACCAGATGACTCTTCTTACCGATCGAGCTTACACTACTTAACTGCTATGGTCGGTGAGATAAAATACGTGTTGCGTCGAACCAGGTGTGGCGATCGCTGGACGTGGACGGCAGCTCGACGGACCTGACCAACGGCGTCAAGCTCGGGCACAGCACCGCGTACGACTCAGGGCAGTACTCGGCAGACATCGAGCTCTTCCGGCGGATGGGGTTCGAGGCCGACCTTGACACCGCCGAGTACGGCTTGTCCGACGACGGCGAGCCGCGGCCTGGTTCCGGGAGGCAACAACGGACAGCAGCTGGACGGTGAGACCCCATCAAATCAGCCAACTCGGATCGCCGGCCGGCCGGCCGGTTAAATCCTCCTACAGCGCTGCATCGAACGCCATAGCAGGACGGCGGCGGATTACGGAAGGCGGAGCAGAAGCTGGCGTGATCAAGCGTGCGCGCTGCGCGCGAGCGCTTCATCTTGGGGACAGGTTGCTGAGAGGGTGTTTGGATCACTAGTGACTAGAGACTAGAGACTAGTAGTAGTCACTTTTAGTCAGTAAACCTTCAAACACCCCTGACTAATGGGTGACTACTACTAGTTTAGTCCCTAGTCACCCCACCCTCAACTAAAAGTGACTAAAGTCTTTTCTCTAATTAATTGGCGGGGCCATGCAGGCAGGGGGCCCATGCGGTAGTTGCTGTTGCACAAGGGAGAGAAGAGAGATAAATGGAAGGGAGAGAGAAGAATTTAATACTGAGACATTTAATGCTGACTAGTAGTAGTCACCTTCCAAACAGGGTCTGGCTAAAAACTTTTAGTCTGACTACTGCTAGTCACATGACTAGAGAGTATCCAAACACCCTCTAAGAGCATCTCCAGCCGTTGGCCCCCAGGGGCGCCTAAAATCGCCGTCTGAGGGGTGCCGGTGTAAAAAATTGGTCTGGGACGAGTTGGTCCCCAGCCGTCCGCCCCAAAGCCGACTCAGGCGCGTTCAAAAAAGTCGAATATATAGCAAATTTTGGCGAAGTTCTGCGAAGTTCGGCATATATTACATAATAATCGCGGATTTTTATTACATAATATATCTAATTAAAAAAGAAACTGGCTGAACGCGGAGTAGTCGCCGTCGTCGCCGCCATCCTCGCCACCGTCGTCGTCGTCGGGCTTCTCCTCCTTAACGCGGCCGTCCCTGGTGGAGCCCTGACCGGCGTCACCAACGCGGAATGGTGACGGCGGCGCGTCGTCGTCGTCGCTGTCCTCGATGACGACGACGACTCCTTCGTCGCGGCCCCGGCGGCGCTGCGCGAAGCGCCACAGGACGGCGCACTGGCGCTCCCTCGCCATCTTCAGTGAGTCCGCGCGCGCCCATTTCAGGGCTTTGTAAATGAGTACTCTAAACCGGTGCCTAGACCTAAACCAGTGCCAAACAATTTTCTAGAGCCTATGGTTCCCCGTACTTTTACCCAAGGAAAATATTGAAAAACTGACGTCAGATTTTAAGATTTCCCAGCAAACACCGAGAATTATCATGTGAAAACAGATAAAACTATTATGTTGTTTGTAAGGATTTATCATGCTCTAAAGCGAAAATTGTCATGTAGTAAACCGGTAGAAAATTGCCACGATGCACAGAGTAATCGTCACGTGTTCGATCAGGATCTGACGGTTCTAAAGGCGTTTGCTGGAATTACTTAAAAATATGACGTTTGCTGGTTATGAAAATCTTTTCCCGAAATGGACAACAAAATTATGTGCCGTTTCATTAGGACTAGAAAACATGCCCGCGCGTTGCTACGAGGTGGAGGGACAGTGGTTGGAGAGAGAAGTGCATTTTTCTCGACTTCGAAGCACATTTTTCAAGAGTTCTAATTTAAATATTTTGAAGTAAGAGTACACATAATGTTTTTCATCTGACTTCAACATGACGTTGTAGATTAGACCATCAATATATCATGGCAACATATATGTAAAAAATTCATAAAAGCAACACTTATGTTGAGTTACTAATATCCCACAATAAAAATGTTCAATCCTTCGCCTAGCGCTTCACCATGTTGTGTGTGTGCTAACCATGAAGTCCTTCTCGTATAGATGTGCTAACTTCGTGTTCTATCGCGATATATGCAGGATTCTCCATCGCAATTGAATCTTTGCTTAGTTTGTCGCGCCTGAATTCACGACTAGCTGTAATTTGTAGCATTTTTTCCTGGTTGCATATTTGGTGTTTCTGTCTTTTCCATTCACACTTATTTATCTTCTGTTTTACTCTATGCTTGCATATTGTAACGCCCTCGATGCGGCTATATCTCCCACGTGTCGAAGCACGACTTAGAGGCATAACCGCATTGAAAGCAATGTCGCAAGTGAGGTAATCTTCACACAATCCATGTAATACATAAGGGAAAGAGTTACATAGTTGGCTTACAATCGCCACTTTACATAATTACATGAATAAAATATTACATCATACAGTTACAATCAGGGCCCGACTACGGAGCCAAAATAAAAGAAGAAACCCCAAAAGCGACAAAGGTCCACGATCGACCCCAACTGGGCTCCACTACTGATCGACTAGAACGAAACAACATAAAGGATAAGATCTTCATCGAACTCCTCCTTGAGCTCGGGTGCGTCACCTGCACGGTCTCATCGGCACCTGCAAACTGGTTTTGGGAAGTATCTGTGAGCCACGGGGACTCAGCAATCTCAGACCCGCGAGATCAAGACTATTTAAGCTTATAGGTAGGGTAAAAGGTATGGGGTGGAGCTGCAGCAAGCGACTAGCATATATGGTGGCTAATATACGCAAATGAGAGCGAGAAGAGAAGGCAAAAGCACGGTCGTGCAACTATGATCAAGAAGTGATCCTGAAACTACTTACGTCAAGCATAACTCCAACAACCGTGTTCACTTCCCGGACCCAGCCGAGAAGAGACCATCACGGTTACACACACGGTTGGTGTATTTTAATTAAGATCAACTTCGGTTTTTCTACAACCGGACATTAACAAATTCTCATCTGCCCATAACCGCGGGCACGGCTTTCGAAAGTTCAAACCCTGCAGGGGTGTCCCAACTTAGCCCATAATAAGCTCTCGCGATCAACGAAGGATATTCCTTCTCCCCGGGAAGACCCGATCAGTCTCGGAATCCCGGTTACAAGACATTTCGACAGCAATAAAACAAGTCCAGCAAAGCCGCCCGATGCGCCGACATCCTGATAGGAGCTGCACATATCTCGTTCTCAGGGCAACACCGGATGAGCAGTCCGTACAACTAAAACCAGCCCTCAAGTTTCCTTAAGGTGGCGCTGCAAAGGGCTCTAGTTCGGACCAACACTTAGACAAGCATTGGCCCGGGGGCTTGAATAAAGATGACCCTCGGGTTGATCAGACCCAAGGGAAAAGGATAGGTGGTAGGCAAATGGTAAAACCAAGGTTGGGCCTTGCTGGAAAAGTCTTATTCAAAGCGAACTGTCAAGGGGGTCCCATAAATCACCCGACCGCGTTAGGGACGCAAAATCCGGGAACATAACACCGATATGACGGAAACTAGGGCGGCAAGAGTGGAACAAAACACCAGGCATAAGGCCGAGCCTTCCACCCTTTACCAAGTATATAGATGCATCAATTAAATAAGATATATTGTGATATCCCAACAAGTAAACATGTTCCAAACAAGGAACAACATCTCCATGTTCCAACAAGGAACAAAGTTCATCTTCACCTGCAACTAACAACGCTATAAGAGGGGCTGAGCAAAGCGGTAACATAGCCAAACAACGGTTTGCTAGGACAAGGTGGGTTAGTGGCTTGGTTTAACAACATGGGAGGCATGATAAGCAAGTGGTAGGTATCGCAGCATAGGCATAGCAAAAGAGCGAGCAATCTAGCAAGCAAAGATAGAAGTGATTTCGAGGGTATGGTCATCTTGCCTAAAATCCCGCAAGGAAGAAGAACAAGTCCATGAAGAAGACAAACGGACGTAGTCGTACGGGTCCTCACAAACGCGATGATAACGGAAATCAACCCGAAGAAGCAACACCGGAAAGAAGCACACAACATAGTAAACAAACAACACATGAATATGACATGATGCATAAACATGAATGATGCATGTCCGGTTTAATGAAGCATGGCATGGCAAATGCAACAAACAACACTACAAATTAAGTGGAGCTCAATATGCAACGAGTTGCATATTGACGAAACACCACAACAATTATTTAGTTCTCTCTTGTTTATGTACCCAACAATATTAAATGTTTTTAACATGGCAAGGGGTGAAGCACAACAAAACTATCTATCTAGACAAGTTTAAATGAGGCCGGAACAACAAACAACAATTCCGGAAACTCCTCATATGCACATTTCAAATTTGGTACTGTTCTGCCTAAAACATATTTTAATATTGTTAAACAGGAAAATGAAGTGCAACATGTTAATCTATGCATCTTTCTACCCCATTTACATATAAAGTTTATTTAAATCCGAGTTACGGTTAATTAGCTATGAATTAAATCATTTTACCATGGCATAGGAGCAAATTTAAACAAACAGCATCTTAATCATGTTAAACATAGATGAAAGTTGGATATTATTAAACTACACAATTTTCTGAGCATTTTTCATATATAAATCATTTTAATATGATGCACCGTTGATGAGTTATTAAATGCATGATCTAGAGGGACTTTTCTGTAAAACAACCAACTCTGGAAAATTAACTAAATACGCAGACGCTGAAAAAAACATAAGCGGGCCGAAACTGGGTGGCCTAGTAGGAACAGGAGCCGGGGGGGGGGGGCAGCTCACCACGGGCCAAGGCCCAGGAAGGAAGGAGGAGAGAGGCCCGCAAGGGGGGGCGCTGGGCCGGCCTGCCTATGGCCCACGCGGGCGAGGGCCGCGTCAACGAGGAGGGCGGCGCGGATCGGGGCTCCTCCCGACCGATCTGGAAGGTGGCGGCGGCCTACGACGACAACGCCGGCGACGAGGCGAGACACGGAGGAGACCGGGGCGGCGGAAACGGTACCGGCGGCGGGCCTCCATGGCGGCGGCGGATCCTGGTGAGGGAGAGAGAGATATCCAGTGAGAGAGAGAGGGAGATCCGGTGAGAGAGAGAGAGAGATCCGGTGAGAGAGAAAGAGAGAAAGAGAGAAGAAGAAGGAGGAGCAAGGCGACGGCGGCGTGACCTGGGCGACGGAGGAGGCGGGGTCCGGCCTGGGAGGTCGCCGGCGGCGGGGCTGCAAGGCGGCGAGGGAGGCGGCCTGCGGCGGGGAAGGATCGAGGGGCTCCTCCCCTCGAGCGGTGCGGGAGCGAGGATCTAGGCGGCGGCGGGGTTCGGGCTCGTCTCGGCCCGGCGTGGACCGACGTGGGCCGGGCGGGCCTCGGCGGCGGGGAAGCCAGGGGGAACGCGTGGCAGCGCCCGGGTGGTTGCGGCCGTCGGCTGGAGGCGCCGCGCCCACTGGCGACTCGCCAAGTGGCGGCGAAGGGCTTGGCCGGCGCGGAAAACGAGGCAGAGGAGGCTGGTGGCGGCGGCCGATGATTAGGGGGGAAGAAATTTAGGAGGAGGGGTAGGTAGCTGCCCAAAATGGAAGGGAAGGTCTATATATAGACAAGGGGGCTAGGTTAGGGGGATTTTGTCCGCTCCGGAGCCGTTCGATCCCGATCGGACGACCCGGAGCGGAGGGGGATAGATAGGTGGGCTAGTGGGCTGTGAAGAGAGGTTGGGCTGAGATGAGAGGAGAGGAGTGCAGCCCGGCAACTGTTTCCGGAGACCGAAAACGTCTGACGTTTGCCCGGCTATAATGCCGCTATAGTTATACGGTTGGGCTATCAGACGAACTCCGAATGCGATGAAACTTGGCAGGCGGCCTACCTACAACATAACAACACCACATGCCAACTTACATCCCATTCCGAGAACATTTTCCGGCCACTTATAAAAATACTATTTTGGACATGCCGCGGACGCGTGCAAGTGTGGTTGGTCTCAGAACGGACAAGGAAGAGAACTCGGAGAACCCGGACGGATGCAAGTTTCGAAAATATGATGATGCAATGCAGATGATGACATGGCAAGATGCGACACGCAAGCAAATGACATGGCAACGACGGCAAATAACAGGAGGACAACTGGCACATCGGTCTCGGGGCGTTACACATATTTCTTCTTTTCTTGTGATTTTTTTTCAGCTGGGCCAAATCTTTTATTCTTTTGTTAAGTTGATAGCCTTCATGACGTTTCTTTTTAGTTTTTCTTTATTGGTCATCCGTACATACCGTTCTCTATCTTTTTTTCTTCTTCTTTGTTCTTTGGCATCCATGACTCGAGATTGCCATCCAAATGTCTTGCATACATGAGAGTTTTGTATGCTATTTGAATATGTTGTTGATTAAAAAGCTGATATAAAATTTGCATCATAAATAGGGCATACGTAGCTACTTATAAATAAATTTAATTATGATGTTTTTCCTTAAAGAAAATTAGAAAGCAGAAAAATATTAACATAAACAGATGCAAATCCAACTTCTAGAAGAAAAGAAGTAGAACCAAACGCGGTAATGCGTGAAATTTGCAGAAGCAAACAAATGCTATGCACGGTGAGAAACAAATGAAAAAGCTGAGGAGGGATGCATGCATTGTTTATTCATCAACCATCTCGTGCCGGCGACGTGTATCGTTTGGCCGCAACGCACCGCTGGCTATTCCTCCAACCTTATCTCTAATCATCCCCTCATCTCTCCCCAATGCCTTCTTCTTCACAACCTCTCTGTCCAGTGAGGACACCCCTGCTCAACACCTCCTCAAAGACTGATCCACTGATGACCCACAAGTATAGGGGATCTATCGTAATCCTTTCGATAAGTAAGAGTGTCGAACCCAACGAGGAGCAGAAGGAAATGATAAGCGGTTTTCAGCAAGGTATTCTCTGCAAGTACTGAAATAAGTGGTAACAGATAGTTTTGTGACAAGATAAATTGTAACGAGCAACAAGTAACAAAAGTAAATAAAGTGCAGCAAGGTCGCCCAATCCTTTTTGTCACAAAGGACAAGCCGGAACAAACTCTTATAATAGGAGAAGTGCTCCCGATGACACATGGGAATATCGTCAAGCTAGTTTTCATCACGTTCATATGATTCGCGTTCGGTTTGATAATTTGATATGTGGGTGGACCAGTGCTTGGGTGCTGTTCTTACTTGAACAAGCATCCCACTTATGATTAATCTCTATTGCAAGCATCCGCAAATACAACAAAAGTATTAAGGTAAACCTAACCATAGCATGAAACATATGGATCCAAATCAGCCCCTTACGAAGCAACGCATAAACTAGGGTTTAATCTTCTGTCACTCTAGCAACCCATCATCTACTTATTACTTCCCAATGCCTTCCTCTAGGCCCAAATAATGGTGAAGTGTTATGTAGTCGGCGTTCACATAACACCACTAGAGGCTAGACAACATACATCTTATTAAAATATCGAACGGATACCAAATTCACATGACTACTAATAGCAAGACTTCTCCCTTGTCCTCAAGAACAAACGTAACTACTCACAAAGCATATTCATGTTCATAATCAGAGGGGTAATAATATGCATATAGGATCTGAACATATAATCTTCCACCAAATAGACCAACTAGCATCAACTACAAGGAGTAATCAACACTACTAGCAACCTACTAGCACCAATCCCGGACTTTGAGACAAGAATTGGATACAAGAGATGAACTAGGGTTTGGAGATGAGATGGTGCTGATGAAGATGTTGACGGAGATTGCCCTCTCCCGATGAGAGGAGCGTTGGTGATGACGATGGTGATGATTTCCCCCTCCCGGAGGGAAGTGTCCCTGGCAGAACAGCTCTGCCGAAGCCCTAGATTGGTTCCGCCAAGGTTCCGCCTCGTGGCGGCGGAGTTTCGTCCCAAAAGGTTCTTCTTGATTTTTTTCTCATCGAAAGACTTCATATAGGAGAAGATGGGCGTCGGAGACCCACCAGGAGGCCCACGAGGTAGGGGGCGCGCCCTAGGAGGGGGGCGCGCCCCCACCCTCATGAGCAGGGTGTGGGCCCCCTGGACTTCATCTTTGGCGAGGATTTTTCTTTATTTATTTCAAGATATTCCGTGGAGTTTCAGGACTTTTGGAGATGTGCATAATAGGTCTCTAATATTTGCTTCTTTTCCAGCCCAGAATTCCAGCTGCCGGCATTCTCCCTCTTCATGTAAACCTTGTAAAATAAGAGAGAATACTCATAAGTATTGTGACATAACGTGAAATAACAGCCCATAATGCAATAAATATCGATATAAAAGCATGATGCAAAATGGACGTATCAACTCCCCCAAGCTTAGACCTCGCTTGTCCTCAAGCGAAAAGCCGTTAACAATAAATATGTCCTCATGTTTAGAAGTAGAGGCGTCGATAAAAATAAAATACGGACATGAAGGCATCATGATTATTCTCATAACAGCAACATATATGGATTTTGTCATATGATTACTTATGTTCAAGTGATGATCTATTCACAATGCAAAAGTGTGAATCAGAAACCTTATTGGGCTCCAACAAACTATAATCTCAGTCATTGAAGCAATTGCAATTTATCATAACATCAGAAAGAGTCTATGTCAGAGCTAAAAAGCAAGTCCACATACTCAACTATCATCTAGTCCTTCATAATTGCTAACACTCACGCAATACTTGTGGTTACGGAGTTTTAATCGGACACAGAGAAAGATAGGGGCCTATAGTTTTACCCCACAACCTTTTACCTCAAGGGTAATGTCAACAATAATAATTCATGCTCCCCTACATCCAATTAGATATATATATATCATGTTCTTTCCAACATGCTGGGCTTGCCAAAGGATAAAATGAAAAAGGAAAGGTGAAGATCACCGTGAATCTTGCATAAGGTAGAAGATAATAATAAAAGATAGGCCCTTCGCAGAGGGAAGCAGAGGTTGCCATGCGCTTTTATGGTTGAATGCACAAAATCTCAATGCGAAAGGACGTCACTTTATATTGCCCATTGTGATATGAACCTTTATTATGCAGTCCGTCGCTTTTATTACTTTCACATCACAAGATCGTATAAAGCTTATTTCTCCCACACCAATCAATCATACATATTTAGAATAATTTTTATTGCTTTGCACCGATGACAACTTACTTGAAGGATCTTACTCGATCCATAGGTAGATATGGTGGACTCTCATGGCAAAACTGGTTTAAGGGTATTTGGAAGCACAAGTAGTATCTCTACTTGGTGTTGAGGATTTGGCTAGCAAGAGGGGGAAATTCAAGCTCAACATGTTAGAGGATCCATGACAACATACTTTATCTCAGATATAAGAAAACATAACTCATTACGTTGTCTTCCTTGTCCAACATCAACTCTTTAGCATGTCATAGTTTAATGAGTGCTCCCAATCATAAAAGATGTCAATGATAATATATCTATATGTCAAACCTCTCTTTTCTTATTACTTCCTATTAATTGCAACGATGACCAAAGCTATGTCTGCCAACTCCCAACAACTTTTAATCATCATACTCTTTCTATGTGAAGTCATTACTCTCAATAAGATCAATATGAACTTTTGTTTCTTTTTATTCTTTTTCTTCTTTTCTTTTATTCACTCAAGATCATATCAAGAAAATCAAGCCCTTGACTCAACACTAATCTTTATTATATAGCTCACGGACTCGATTACATAGAGAGGTCACAAAGCAAAACTCAAAACTAGATCATGCCATCAACTTTATTCTACTAGATCAAAATACTACTAAGAGGATCGAACTAAGAAAAACGGTAAAGATAGGGGTTGTGATGGTGATACGATACCGGGGCACCTCCCCCAAGCTTGGCAGTTGCCAAGGGGAGTGCCCATACCCATGCGATTATGTCTCCTTCTTTGTGGGTGAACATGGTGGTGGAGGTTTTGTCGATGAAGCAAGCTTGTCGTCCATCTTCCAAGGCATAGGCTCACCATCATTGAAGGATGATCGAGTCTCCGGAATCCTCAAATCTGCAGCTGTCGGATCACGGGTTCCGGCAGACCCTTAAGGTTTGAACTCTGGGGTGCGCGCAGAGATCAAGCCCTCTACCTCTCCGTCTCGTAAGGATCTAACTACTGCAAGAACGACACAAGAGACACAAGATTTATACTGGTTCGGGCCACCATGGTGGTGTAATACCCTACTCCAGTGTGGTGGGTGGATTGCCTCTGGGGCTGATGAGGAAGAACAATACAAGCGAACGGCCTCGCGAGGGCCTGTTCTTGGCTAGGGGATGAACTGCTAAGGAGAGTTCAATCACCCTTCTCTCTCTCTCTCTACTTGCAGGATTCTACCTTAAGTTCACGATGCCTAGATCTCTGGATGTCTCGCTCCTTCTGGATGTCTAGCTGATCCTGGATGTCTAGCTCATTCCTCTACCCTGGGGGTGGCTGGCCCTATTTATAGGCAAAGGCCCTGGGCCTCTTCCCAAATATTGAGCGGGAAGGGCGCCAACAATTGGCCAATTTGAAGGGGAACATCGGGTACACTTATCCTGACTAAAGTTGGTCTTCGCCTGCCAAAGGTTCTGGTGATGACGCCGGCTCGGGCTCCACAGTGACTTCCTCCTTGTCGTGGAGCTGGTCTTGGTCTCGTTGCATCGAAATGGGTGCCTTTGCTTGATCCTCTCGCCTGCGCTCGCCCCCTTTGCACCAAAGAGGAAAGGGAGGACGCTACGCGGGCTGGCGCCCGCCTGGCACCATTGATCGTCATGGCTTGCGTCATGGGCACCTCGTGAGGTACCCCACCTTGATCTCTCCGCCTCCTCGCGAGCCAGCCTAAGGAGGCCGTGCCGGAGGAAGCGCCGTGTCGTCCGCCTCGCGAGGCTTGGCCCCTCGCGAGGGTCTTGAGCCTTGTGTTGATGAAGATGGGCCACGTTGGACCCCCACTCGAGCCACGCCGCAGGCAGGCAAGTCTGGGGACCCCCGTTCCCAGAACGCCGACAGTAGCCCCCGGGCCCAAGGTGCGCATGGACTTGGCCGTGCCGAGAGGCGAAAGGGTAAGGGCGAAGCGCCGCGGGCCCTAACAGCGTGCGGCCTTGGGCGCCGCGTGGCGGTTGATTGGACGTGGGCGCTTTTGCAACCGCACAGGATACTAAAGGTGTCACATCTGCTCGAGCTTTGTTCCTCTCCTTCTTCATCCGCTGCTCAGATCCCCTTCCTCGCGCTTCTTCTTCCTTCCTCCAAGCTTCCAGATCTGCTCCTCCGCTCGCCCCAGGTAGCCATGGCGCCTCGCCGGAGCCCGGCTGAAGCTTGGTTCTCGCCCGCCTTGGATTTGCCCAACGTGTCGAAGGCGAGCTTCGCCCTGCTGCACCGGATGGCCGCGGCGCAGGGCATTGACGGGGCGCAGATGTTCAAGGCCGGCTCCGATGTCCCTGAAGGCCAAGGGAGCACCTTCTATCCTTTCTTCGTGAGCTCCATCGCAGCGGGCCTGGTGCCTCCTTTCTCTGAGTTCTTCCTCGCCGTCCTCCGTCATTACAACTTTCGAGCTTTGCATCTCCACCCCAACTCCGTTCTTCTCCTGGCGATATTCGCCTACTACTGCGAGGCGCATGTGGGGGTGCAGCCTTCAGTGGCCTTGCTGCGCCACTACTTCTACCTCCGGACCTCCAAGGGTTCTCCTTCTGCGTGCGCGGGCTTCGTCGCGTGCGGCAGCTCCATGGCCATCTCGAATCCAGGGAAGAGGATCGAGGGCTTCCGGAGCAAGTGGGTATTGGTGGATGCCGGGTGCGTCGATCCTCGGTTGGCCCTTCCCACGGAGCCGGCCGTGAGCTCGGAATACTGGAGCCGGGCGGAGCTCATGGATCCCCGCGCGAAGTCGGTGCTGGCGAGGATGGACGCCGATCTGAAGCCGGCCAACTTGGCGGCGGCGAAGCTAACCGGGGCGTCGTTGCTGAGGGAGTTCCTCGAGCACCAACTAGCTCCGCTTCGGCGGTATTCTCCTCCGATGTGGAGGCCTCACCCGAGTCCCGCAGCCGTGAGCGAAGGGGATGTGACTGCGGTTCTCCAGTCCCTGGTCGGGCGCGAGGCAGCAATGCCGGAGGGCGCGCCTTCGCCCTTGTTCCTCCGCGACGATTGGGAGCAAGTGGTGGAGTCCATGCCTGTCTTCGACGGAGACGGGCTCGTGCCCGCGGTGGCTCCCGAGGATCTGGTGAATGTGTCTTCTGGCGACTCCAGTGGAGGTGGGGGCGAGGAGGAGGAGGAGGCAGGCCCCGACTCCGAGGCGAACGATGGAGAGTCTAGGACTCCCTCGTTCCAGCGCAAGCCCCGTGCTCTCCGCCTTTCGCTGAGTGATGATGATGACGATGACGACGTGTTGGGCAGCGGGAGCTCGCCTCCGGTCCCGAAGAAGGGCAGGACCGGGTTGATTCCCCGCGGGTCCGCCCTGACTCCGGGGCGAACCGCGGACGCGCCTTCTGCTTCCGAGGTCGACCCCTCCAGCCGGCTCTCCAGCTTCAAGTTTGGCAGGAGACCGCCGGAGCTTTCTGCCGACGACCTATAAGCGCTTGATCCTTGATTCCTGGTTTCTTGTTCCGCTGACGAGGCTTGACGATCACTTCTCCTGAGCAGGATGGCGCCCGCGACGAAGAAGCTGAAGGGGGCTCCTGAGGCCCCGGCTGCGATGACACCCCACCGACAGGGGAGGGCGACCGCGACGCACCGGCTCCCCCTGCCCACTCGCCCTTGAGGGGCTTGGCTGATCTGGCTGGGGCCGCAGCCCCCATGGCTCAGTCGACCCCAGAGGTGCCCTTGTCTGGCACTGCTGCTACGGCTGGGGAGGCGCAGCAGACTCCGCCTCGGGATACTGCAGCCTCGCCGCCGCTACCTTCTCCTCCCGTTCCGCCGGCTGCTGGTTCTAGGACTCCTCCTGCTGCTCCGAAGCGCCCTGATGCTTCCCCGCCTTCTTCTTCCATCCTGGAGCGAGCTGCTGCTGGACTGGACCGGCTGCGGCAGGATCTCCTGGGCGCCGATCCTCGCCTGGTGGCCGGGCGCCTGGAGCTGGCCTCGGGGTGGATTCGCTCCGATGCCTCGATCCGGGCAGCGCTGGTTCAGGCCTCGACGGCCTGTGACGAGGAGAAGGAGGCTACCCTCGAGGCGAAGGCTGCCCGTGACGCGGCCCTGGGAGAGGCGGTTAGACTCCGCAGCCGCTGCAAGGAGCTGGAGGACGAGTTGCAAGGCCTGCGTGGTCAGCTTGCAGAAGAGACTCGCCTTCGCCAAGAGCAGGAGAAGTAGGTGAAGGCTCGCGAGGCGGCGCTCGAGGACCAGGAGGCGAAGCTCAAGAAGCGCCGTAGCCACCTAGGTGCGCTGAAGAAGGAGTTGGAGGCGACGAAGGCCGAGCTGGACGCCAAGGCCCGGGTCCTTGCCGAGGATCGCGTGGCCTTTGCGGACATGGAGAAGGATGCCCGCGCTTCACTGAAGATGCTTTACGAGAGTGGCTTGGATTGCCCGCTGGCTGGCGACGGGGACGGCCCCGCCAAACTGCTTCCCTTCTTGGTGAAGGCTCTTGGAGATGTCGCCCTCGGACTCGTCCCCACGGTCGAAGCCGAGGCGCGTGTCCTGTCTTCCGCCACGCTGACGTGGGTCTTCGCCCATGTCTACCTTCGCGACCCCAGCGTCGACCTTGACAGCCTGCTGGAGCCGGTGAGTGGCGAAGGCGCCGCTGCTGTCGTCGAGGCCGTGAAGGGGCGCGCGGAGGCGCTGCTGGGGAAGTTTCGGGCCTTCAGCACCAAGCCGAAGCGAGGCGCTGCCGACCCTACTACCCCGCAAGGTGAAGCCACTCCACGCGACTCCGCTGCCGCCAAGTGACTCTGCTATTGTTCCTGTTCTTCTTTCGATTCCTGCACATGCACGACGCCTCGAGGAGGCATTTAAATTTGCGTTTGGAACCAAGGCGACATTATGGGTTGTAATATTCGTTTTTAAGTTCCTTGAATTTTATGTTCCTCTTCCCTACTTGCTTATGCTCTACGCCGGCAGAGCCCGGCCACGCGCATGCCTCACCCAGCATCAGCCCCGACCGGAAACCAGGACGGGACCAAAGGAATGAGGGGCCACGTGACAAGTTAGGCTCCTGAGTCGCGATGCTCAGGAGTCCCCCTTAGCGCACGAGCAACAAGTAGGGAAGCGCGATGTAGGTGCGTTTCCGTTCTACGTCTGCAGAGCCCGACCCCGCGCGTACCTCACCCAGCATAGCCTTTCCGAACTAAGGAGTGAGGGGCTACGGAGCCAGTTAGGCTCCTGAGTCGCGATGCTCAGGAGTCCCCCTTGACGCGCAAACGGTCTTCGTACCTTGGCTCCGCTCGGGGAGAGACGCGCGACGAACCAGGCCCGAGGGGCCTGGCTGGGGCGTACGGCTGGGCGTGACCCAGTCATAGCCCCCGTGCCCAGCCCCCTCACGCGGCGCTCCCGGGGGGAGGCGTTGCGATGAGGCCGGCCACTGAGCTCGGGGCTCCCTGAGGTTAACGCGGCCCGGAGGCCACCCTCAGTTGTTTATCACCAGCGCGGAGCATAGCGCTTCCGTATGTGTACGGGCATAGCCGCTCCTCGGCAGTGTCGTCAGCCAGCGCGGAGCATGGTGCTTCCACTGGTACGTGGGAGGGGGCTCCCCTCCAGGAGGAGCCCCGGGGGCGTGTACAGCCCCGCCCTGACACGTGGCTGGCACGGTAGAGCTAGGTGAGGTGTATCTGGGCACCCGTGAGCCAGCGCGGGACTCACGAGGCCCTACCTCTAGGCGGATTGTGCCTGGCACTAGGCCGTATCTTGAGATGTGTTCCTGCAAAATTTGGTTAGATGTCGGCACTCTACGTCCTCGGGTCCTGGCCCTCGAGCTTGTCTCAGCCGTCGCTGGTATGCCAGGTCGCGATGCCGTGGACAAGGCCAGAGGGTGAGGGCTGGAGAGCCAGTAAGAGCCCTGAGTCGCGATGCTCAGGCACCCCCCTTTAACGTGCAAGTGTTCGACATGAAGAAGAAGGGCGCCGCAGACGGCATCGAGTAATGATGCATAACTAGAAATAAACACGGAAGGGATACACGCCGCTGGGTCTAACCCGAGCGGCCTGGGGATGATGCAGCCTGAGGGGCGCCCCCAGCAAAGCAAGCTAGCGACTGAAAAGATAAAAAGGGATACATGCCACAGGGATGGACCCACGCGGCCTGGGAATGACGCAACCCTGGGAGGGCGCTCCCAGCTGAGAACGAAACTTAAAAGATGTCTCCTGAAGATGTCGTTGATGCAGTGGCGCTGGTGCGGCAGACTCGGTAGGCTGCGGAAGCTGATCCTCACGAGCCCCCAGGCCCGGGGGCCTCGGGAGGCTCCGGAGGCACCGACGGCTCCTCATGAGCGGCCTCCATCTCTGCCAGGGCTGCGGACCGCCTGCCTTCTTGCGCCTCCAAGATGCCCCTCATGATGCGCTGGTACGCCGCAGCCATGCTCGGCAGGCCATAAGGCCTGCGAACATAGCTGTGGGGTGGTCCTCCGCAGCACCTCACTTGTGAGGGCCAGAGGCGCTCCGTCATGGCGATCTGATTGAGCCCTGGTATGTCGAAGCAGACACGCAGCCCACCATCCTCGCCTGGATGGGGAGCCACAGCTGGTGGGCGATGGCAACCCCTCATGATCCTTGACTCCTGTAGTTCTTGTATGGCCTTGCTAACAAACTCCTGCTGGTCTGACCTTCCCTTCCTGGCTTCATTCCGAGGGAAGCGTGTTTCGAAACACGCCTCCACATGGTGCCCCAGCGCCTCCCTCGTGACCTTGGCGAGGTCGGTGGCCCTCCAGGTGAGAGCCTTCGAGCCCTGCCTGAGGAGGGCGCCGGGCGAGCTTCCCTATGCGATTGAAGGAGGGTCCCCCTGGGCAAACGCGGGCCTTGAAGGGCCTGCCTCCAGAGGGTCTGAGCCTGACGCTGTCTTCTTCTTCTTGGGGGTGGTCTCGGGAAGCCTCCTGCTTCCGCGATCTGGGTCTTCTAGTGACGCGGCCTGAGAGGCTCGCTCCAAGGCACACACTGCATCCTTCTCTTGACATGGCACCATGATGACGCCGCCGCTTCCTGGCATCTTGAGGACGCTGTAGCCATGGTGAGTCATGGCCATGAACTTGGCCAGCGCCGGGTACCCGAGGATGGCGTTGTATGGCAGGCGGATGTGGGCGACGTCAAAGTCGATGAGCTCGGTGCGGTAGTTGTCGTAGGTGCCGAAGGTGACTGGGAGGCGCACCTGCCCGATCGGGATCGTGGAACCGTCGGTGACTCCGGAGAAGGGCTTGGTTGGCTGAAGCTGGCCATGGGGCACTTGGAGGCTGTTGAACGTTTCCACGGACAAGACATTGAGCCCTGCCCCTCCGTCAATGAGGGCCCTGGTGACCAGAACGTTGCTGATGACTGGGGAGCAAAGCATTGGGAGGACTCCGGCTGTGGCTGTGCATTTGAGCTGGTCTGCTGAGCTGAACGTGATGGTGCAGGCCGACCACCTGAGGGGACGCGTTGCTTCAAGCTTGGGGAGGACTGCATTCACTTCGCGAGCAAACTGCTTGAAGATGCGTTGGGAGGCTGGGGCTTGAGCTCCGCCCAGGATGCAGGCGATGGCGCGAGGCTCCTGGAAGCCCCCAGCCCCCTCGTCTTGGTGGCGGTCTTCATTCCTTCTCGGCTGAGGCGGCAGGCCTGGGTTGCCGTGGGGGCGATCCTCACGAGGCTGATCCCTCCAGTCCCCCTCACGAGGCGGGTCGCGCCAGCGGTCCTCGCGAGGTTGGTCGCGCCAGCCTGGACGTGGGTCGCGGTCTTCCCAGCGTCCCGGGTTCCTTCGTCCTCCTCGGCCGTAGCCCCGGTCAGCACGGTCAGGGCGCCGGCCAACTCTTCCTTCTCGCACGACGCGGAGTTCTTGGCATTCATTGGTGTTGTGGGTGTGGAGGTCATGGTACACACAGTACCGGCTGCCCCTGGAGGATTCAGGCAGATCCTTGCCCCGCTTGGTGTCCGGTTTTGCCGCGAGCACGGCAGCCCCCTTGCACTTCACGTCCTTGGCCTTGGGCTTCTTCTCTTCTGGGTCTGCGGCAGGTAGCTCGAGGAGGGAGAGGCGTCCCTCCTCAGCTCTGGCGCACTTGGTCGCCAGGTTGAACAGCTCCAGGGAGGTGCAGAGGTCTTCATGCATTGCCAGCTCCTCCTTCATCTTGACGTCGCGCACGCCATCAGAGAAGGCCGAAATGATGGCTTCTTCGGACGCCCTGGGGATCTTGAGGCGCGCGCTGTTGAAGCGCTGGATGTACTTCTGCAGGGTCTCTCCAGGTTGCTGCTTGATGCGGTGCATGTCGCTCACGGCGAGAGGCCGGTCGCGGGTACCTTGGAAGTTGGCGATGAAGCGGGTACGCATCTGGTCCCAGGAGGAGATCGTGCCTAGGGCCAGGTTCAGGAGCCAAGTGCGAGCACCTTCCTTCAGTGCCATGGGGAACCAGTTCGCCATGACCTTCTCGTCCCCGCTGGCAGCTTTGATTCCCAGCTCGTAGAGCTGGAGGAACTCCGTGGGATTAGTTGTGCCGTCGTAGCGAGGAGGCAGGTCCGTCTTGAACTTGCCGGGCCACGCGACGCTACGCAGCTCGGGGGTGTAGGCGCGGCAGCCAGCGGTGGCCGCGGGAGGTTTTGGTTGAGGGAGAGCTTGGCCTTGTGGGTCCCCTTGCGCCGCAGCTGGGAGCAGCGCGGGGTCTTGACGTGCCGGAGCTGGAGCAGGGTCTCGGCGAGCCGGGGCCAGGAGCGCCCGGGCGGCCTCTTGCGGTCGCGGGACTTCTTGGCAGCTCTGTTCCTGCCGGGCCGGCGCATGGCGGAGCGGGTCCCGCCCAAGAGCTGCGCGCCTTGGGGCCATGGCATCTTCTTGGAAAGGTGGTGGCTGGAACGCCCCCGGGGCTTCATTGCTCATGCGGGGCGGAGTGCGGCGCAGTGGTGCGGAAGGCGCGGGAGAGCCCCCTGCGGCGCGGACGAGCTCGGCGACGCGGTCGAGCCACTCCTCGTAGACATCGTCGACGGGGCGGTAGCGCAGGAGCTCGTTCGCCGCGATGAGCGCAGCTCGAGCCTCCAAGGGCGCGCGCAGCGCGTGCGACGAAGAACCGGCTGGGGTGAGCGATGGAGTGGCGGTGCGGCCATCCCGCCGCACTGACGGGTGTTGAGAGACGCTTGCTGCTCGTTCCTCGCTGGGCCGGTGGCAGCATTGACGGCGGGCGACGGGGAACGACGAGGACGCCCCCCGACAGGGGCCGTCTGGACGGCGCGGGAGGCGATGGCGGCCCGGCGCTCAGCGCGGGCCCGACGAGCGCCAGACATGGATGCGGTGGTCGGAGGAGAGCGAAGCGGCGGAAGACTGATTCCGGCGCACCCCTACCTGGCGCGCCAAATGTTGGATCACGGGTTCTGGCAGACCCTTAAGGTTCGAACTCTGGGGTGCGCGCGGAGATCAAGCCCTCTACCTCTCCGTCTCGTAAGGATCTAACTACTGCAAGAACGACACAAGAGACACAAGATTTATACTGGTTCGGGCCACCATGGTGGTGTAATACCCTACTCCAGTGTGGTGGGTGGATTGCCTTTGGGGCTGATGAGGAAGAACAATACAAGCGAGCGGCCTCGCGAGGGCCTGTTCTTGGCTAGGGGATGAACTGCTAAGGAGAGTTCAATCACCCTTCTCTCTCTCTCTCTCTCTCTCTCTCTCTCTCTCTCTCTCTCTCTCTCTACTTGCAGGATTATACCTTAAGTTCACGATGCCTAGATCTCTGGATGTCTCGCTCCTTCTGGATGTCTAGCTGATCCTGGATGTCTAGCTCATTCCTCTACCCTGGGGTGGCTGGCCCTATTTATAGGCAAAGGCCCTGGGCCTCTTCCCAAATATTGAGCGGGAAGGGCGCCAACAATTGGCCAATTTGAAGGGGAACATCGGGTACACTTATCCTGACTAAAGTTGGTCTTCGCCTGCCAAAGGTTCTGGTGATGACACCGGCTCAGGCTCCACAGTGACTTCCTCCTTGTCGTGGAGCTGGTCTTGGTCTCGTTGCACCGAAATGGGTGCCTTTGCTTGATCCTCTCGCCTGCGCTCGCCCCCTTTGCACCAAAGAGGAAAGGGAGGACGCTGCGCGGGCTGGCGCCCGCCTGGCACCTTTGATCGTCATGGCTTGCGTCATGGGCACCTCGTGAGGTACCCCACCTTGATCCCTCCGCCTCCTCGCGAGCCAGCCTAAGGAGGCCGTGCCGGAGGAAGCGCCGTGTCGTCCGCCTCGCGAGGCTTGGCCCCTCGCGAGGGTCTTGAGCCTTGTGTTGATGAAGATGGTCCATGTTGGGCCCCCACTCGAGCCACGCCGCATGCCGCAGGCAGGCAAGTCTGGGGACCCCCGTTCCCAGAACGCCGACAGCAGCCAAACTCATCCTTTTGAATCTATATTCATACTCACAGTTTTGGTTTTGCAGGTCATAGATTTGGGGTTGGAGGTGCTCGATCTTCTCATGAAGCTTGAAGATGGCCTCCCCGATGTTGTCAGCATCCAACTTGTGGTTGCTAGTGAACTCCGCGATCATCATGTGGTTGGAGTTGAGTCCACGTTCCACCATCCCTTGACACTTGAAAACTTGTTGTTCCACTGCTTCGAGCCTCGTCTCCACGCTTCCGGTCCCCTTTGGTCCCTCTTCATCGCGGATGTGCATCAACCCATCACGTAACTCAATGGTTTGAGGGTGTCGCAGCACCTCCACGAGGTAAGGGTTGATGACCTTCTCGAAGAACTTGTCCTTGGAAACACTTGGGGCCGTCATGATGATCTAGATCTGTCAGAAAAACAGCTCGAAACAAGAACAGAGGAGATTTGCGTGATACGGGAGTCAAAACCTTTGGGAGAATATATAATGAATTTTTACCGACCAAAATACGTACCGTGCAAGAAAACGGAGTCCGGAAGGCACACAAGGTGCTCACGAGGTAGGGGGCGCGCCCACCACCCTCGTGGGGCCCTCGTGTCCTTCCCGGACTGCTACTTATTTTTCTATTTTTCTAAATATTCCAAAATGGAAAATTTTGCCTTAAAAATTGTTTTGGAGTTGGTTTACTTACCGTACCACGTACCTATTCCTTTTCAGAGCCTGAAACGTTCTGGAAAGTGTCCCTTATGTATTCCTTTGTGGTTACGGTTTCAATAATATTGGTTTCAACATTTATGGGATTACCTGAGATGTAATGTTTAATTCTTTGACCGTTTACCACCTTCGGATTTGTACCTTCGAAGTTGTTGATCTTTATGGCACCGGAACGATAGACCTCCTCGATAACATAGGGGCCTCCCCATTTAGAGAGATGTTTTCCTGCAAAAAATCTTAACCGAGAGTTGTATAGCAATACATAATCACCTACATTAAACTCACGCTTTTTTATCCTTTCGTCATGCCATCTTTTAACTTTCTCTTTAAACAACTTGGCATTTTCATATGCTTGGGTTCTCCATTCATCAAGTGAGCTAATATCAAATAACCTCTTCTCACCGGCAAGTTTGAAATCATAGTTGAGTTCTCTAATAGCCCAATATGCCTTATGTTCTAGTTCGAGAGGTAAGTGACATGCTTTTCCATAAACCATTTTGTACGAAGACATACCCATAGGATTTTTATATGCAGTTCTATAGGCCCATAATGCATCATCAAGTTTCTTAGACCAATTCTTTCTAGACCTATTAACAGTCTTTTGCAAAATTAATTTGAGCTCTCTGTTGCTCAATTCTACTTGACCACTAGACTGTGGGTGATAAGGAGATGCAATTCTATGATTAACATCATATTTAGCAAGCATTTTACGGAAAGCACCATGAATAAAGTGTGAACCACCATCAGTCATTAAATATCTAGGGACTCCAAACCTCGGAAAAATAACTTCCTTAAGCATTTTAATAGAAGTGTTATGATCAGCACTACTAGTTGGAATAGCTTCTACCCACTTAGTAACATAATCAACAGCAACTAAAATATGTGTGTATCCATTAGAGGCAGGAAAAGGTCCCATATAATGAAAGCCCCAAACATCAAATGGTTCAATAACAAGTGAATAATTCATAGGCATTTCTTGACGTCTACTAATATTACCAATTCTTTGACATTCATCACACGACAAGACAAACTTACGGGCATCCTTGAAGAGAGTAGGCCAATAAAAACCGGATTGCAGTACCTTATGTGCAGTTCTATCTCCAGCGTGGTGTCCTCCATAAGCTTCGGAGTGACACTTGCGTAGGATATGTTCCTGTTCATGCTCAGGTACACAATGTCTAATAACACCATCTACTCCTTCTTTATAAAGATGTGGGTCATCTCAAAAGTAATATCTCAAATCATAGAAGAACTTTTTCTTTTGTTGATATGTGAAGCTAGGTGGTATGAATTTAGCAACTATGTAATTAGCATAATCAACATACCATGGAGTACTACGAGAAGTACTTATAACATTTAATTTTTCATCAGGGAAGCTATCATTAATAGGTAGTGGGTCATCAAGAACATTCTCTAACCTAGATAAGTTGTCTGCAACGGGGTTCTCAGCTCCTTTTCTATCAACAATATGAAAATCAAATTCTTGTAGCAGGAAAACCCATCTAATAAGTCTAGGTTTAGCATCTTTCTTTTACATAAGATATTTAATAGCAGCATGATCAGTGTGAATAGTTACTTTAGAATCAACAATATAAGGTCTGAACTTATCACAAGCAAATACAACTGCTAAAAGTTCTTTTTCAGTAGTAGCATAATTTCTTTGAGCATTGTCTAGAGTCTTACTAGCATAATGGATAACATTTAATTTCTTATCAACTCTTTGCCCTAGAACAGCACCTACAGCATAATCACTAGCATCACACATAATTTCAAAGGATAAATTCCAATCAGGTGGCTGAACAACAGGTGCAGAGACTAATGCTTTCTTAAGTATTTCAAATGCTTCTACACAATCATCATCAAAGACAAATGGTACATCTTTTTGCAATAAATTAGTCAGAGGCCAAGAAATTTTTGAGAAGTCCTTAATGAACCTCCTATAAAATCCGGCGTGACCAAGGAAACTTCTTATACCTTTGATGTCCTTGGGACATGGCATCTTTTCAATAGCATCAACCTTGGCTTTATCAACTTCAATACCTCTTTCAGAAACTTTATGCCCCAAGACAATACCTTCATTAACCATAAAGTGGCACTTTTCCCAATTCAAGACAATATTAGTTTCTTCACATCTCTGCAAAACTCGATCATGATTGCTCAAGCAATCGTCAAAAGAGGAACCATAAACGGAAAAGTCGTCCATGAAAACCTCACAAATCTTTTCACAAAAGTCAGAGAATATAGCCATCATGCATCTTTGAAAGGTAGCAGGTGCATTACATAGACCAAAAGGCATACGTCTATAAGCAAAAGTACCAAAAGGGCAAGTAAAAGTAGTCTTTGATTGGTCTCTAGCCGACACAGGTATTTGAGAGAAACCAGAATAACCATCTAGAAAGCAGTAATGTGTATGTTTGCATAATCTTTCCAGCATTTGATTAATAAAAGGTAAGGGGTAATGATCTTTCTTAGTGGCCTTATTTAATTTGCGGAAATCAATTACCATCCTATAACCTGTGATAATTCTTTGTGGAATCAATTCATCTTTATCATTAGGAATAACAGTAATACCTCCTTTCTTAGGGACACAATGGACAGGACCTACCCACTGACTATCAGCAACGGGATAAATTATACCTGCCTCCAGAAGCTTGAGTATTTCTTTTCTTACCACTTCTTTCATTTTAGGATTCAGACGTCGTTGAGGATCACGAACTGGTTTGACATCTGCTTCCAAATTTATTTTATGTTGACATAGAGTGGGACTAATGCCCTTAAGATCATCAAGAGTATATCCAATAGCCGCACGGTGCTTCTTCAGAGTTTTCAAAAATCTTTCTTCTTCATGCTCTGAAAGGTTAGCACTAATAATAATAGGATATATCTTCTTTTCATTGAGATAAGCACATTTAAGATTATCAGGCAACGGTTTAAGCTCAAACACGGGATCACCCTTGGGTGGAGGAGGATCCCCTAGGATTTTAACAGGCAAATTGTGTTGCAGAACAGGTTCCTGTTTAAAGAATACTTCATCTATTCCCTTCTTTCATTAATGAACATATCATTTTCATGGTCTAGCAAATAGTGTTCTAAAGGATCACTAGGAGGTACGGCAATAGAAGCAAGACCAATAATTTCATCCTTACTAGGTAATTCTTCCTCACGATGTTGTTTACTAAATTTAGAGAAATTAAACTCATGAACCATATCATCCAAGCCAATAGTAACAACATTCTTTTCACAGTCTATCTTAGCATTAACAGTGTTCAAGAAGGGTCTACCAAATATAATGGGACAAAAGCTATCTTGTGGAGAAGTGAGAACAAGAAAATCAGCAGGATATTTAGTTTTCCCACACAAGACTTCAACATCTCTAACAATCCCAATTGGTGAAATAGAAACTCTATTGGCAAGTTTAATTGTGACATCAATACCTTCTAACTCAGCAGGTGCAATTTCATGCTTAATTTCTTCATACAAAGTATGCGGTATAACACTAGCACCAGCACCCATATCACATAAGCCATGATAACAATGATCTCCTATTTTAACAGAAATTACAGGCACACCTACCACGGGTCTATGTTTATCTTTAGCACAAGGTTTAGCAATTCTAGCAGTTTCACCTTCGAACTGAATAACATGCCCATCAATATTATCAGATAAGAGATCTTTAACAATGGCAATATTAAGTTCTACTTTAACTTGCTCAAGAGGTGTATAAGTTCTAATATTTCTTTTACGAACAACAGTTGAAGCTTTAGCATGATCCTTTACTCTAACAGGGAAAGGTGGTTTCTCAACATAAGAAGTAGGAACAATAGGATCATTATAAGTGACAGTCTTTTCTTCAACTTTAATAGGTGCAGCTACTTTTACTTCTATGGGAGGATGATATTTAAACCACTTCTCCTTAGGAAGATCAACATAAGTAGCAAAAGATTCACAGAAAGAAGCTACTATCTCAGAGTCAAGTCCATATTTAGTGCTAAATTTATGGAAAATATCGATATTCATAAAAGATTTAACACAATCAAACTTAGGTGTCATACATGACTCCTTACCTTTGTCGAGATCCCAATCTTCAGAGTTGCATTTAATTCTATCCAATAAGTCCCATTTAAATTCAATAGTCTTCATCATAAAAGAGCCAGCACAAGAAGTATCGAGCATGGTGCGATTGTTTTCAGAAAGCCGAGCATAAAAACTTTGAATAATTATTTCTCTCGAGAGCTCATGATTGGGGCATGAATATAACACTGATTTAAGCCTCCCCAAGTTTGAGCGATGCTTTCTCCTTCGCGAGGCCAAAAATTATATATATAATTGCGATCACGATGAACAAGATGCATAGGGTAATACTTTTGATGAAATTCCAATGTCAATCTTTTATAATTCCATGATCTCGTATCATCACATAGCCTATACCATATCAATGCATCTCCCTTCAAAGATAAAGGGAAGACCTTCTTCTTAGCAACATCATCGGGTATACCTGCAAGCTTAAATAATCCACAAACTTCATCCACATATATTAAGTGCTCATCAGGGTGCTTTGTTCCATCCCGTGTAAACGGATTAGCTAGCAGTTTTTCCATCATACCCGAAGGAAATTCAAAAGGAGTTTAATTTTCAATAGGTTCAGTAGGGTGAGGAGAGACTCTTTGCTCTACTGGACGGGGTGAAGATACCCCGAACAAGCCCCTCAGAGAATTACTTTCCATAATAACAAGTGACAGTAAATTTCAGCACACTATATAAATTTTTCCTTACCTAATTCCACCTACCAGAAGCGCTACTCCCCGGCAACGGCGCCAGAAAAGAGTCCTGATGACCCACAAGTATAGGGGATCTATCGTAGTCCTTTCGATAAGTAAGAGTGTCGAACCCAACGAGGAGCAGAAGGAAATGATAAGCGGTTTTCAGCAAGGTATTCTCTGCAAGTACTGAAATAAGTGGTAACAGATAGTTTTGTGACAAGATAAATTGTAACGAGCAACAAGTAACAAAAGTAAATAAAGTGCAGCAAGGTGGCCCAATCCTTTTTGTAGCAAAGGACAAGCCGGAACAAACTCTTATAATAGGAGAAGCGCTCCCGAGGACACATGGGAATATCGTCAAGCTAGTTTTCATCACGTTCATATGATTCGCGTTCGGTACTTTGATAATTTGATATGTGGGTGGACCAGTGCTTGGGTGCTGTTATTACTTGAACAAGCATCCCACTTATGATTAATCTCTATTGCAAGCATCCGCAAATACAACAAAAGTATTAAGGTAAACCTAACCATAGCATGAAACATATGGATCCAAATCAGCCCCTTACGAAGCAACGCATAAACTAGGGTTTAAGCTTCTATCACTCTAGCAACCCATCATCTACTTATTACTTCCCAATGCCTTCCTCTAGGCCCAAATAATGGTGAAGTGTTATGTAGTCGACGTTCACATAACACCACTAGAGGCTAGACAACATACATCTTCTCAAAATATCGAACGAATACCAAATTCACATGACTACTAATAGCAAGACTTCTCCCTTGTCCTCAGGAACAAACGTAACTACTCACAAAGCATATTCATGTTCATAATCAGAGGGGTAATAATATGCATATAGGATCTGAACATATGATCTTTCACCAAATAAACCAACTAGCATCAACTACAAGGAGTAATCAACACTACTACCAACCTACTAGCACCAATCCCGGACTTTGAGACAAGAATTCGATACAAGAGATGAACTAGGGTTTGGAGATGAGATGGTGCTCGTGAAGATGTTGATGGAGATTGCCCTCTCCCGATGAGAGGAGCGTTGGTGATGACGATGGTGATGATTTCCCCCTCCCGGAGGGAAGTGTCCCTGGCAGAACAGCTCTGCTGGAGCCCTAGATTGGTTCCGCCGAGGTTCCGCCTCGTGGCGGTGGAGTTTCGTCCCGAAAGGTTCTTCTTGATTTTTTTCTCATCGAAAGACTTCATATAGGAGAAGATGGGCTTCGGAGACCCACCAGGGAGCCCTCGAGGAAGGGGGCGCGCCCTAGGAGGGGGGGCGCCCCCCACCCTCGTGAGCAGGGTGTGGCCCCCCTGGACTTCATCTTTGGCGAGGATTTTTCTTTATTTATTTTAAGATATTCCGTGGAGTTTCAGGACTTTTGGAGTTGCGCAGAATATGTCTCTAATATTTGCTCCTTTTCCAGCCCAGAATTCCAGCTGCCGGCATTCTCCCTCTTCATGTAAACCTTGTAAAATAAGAGAGAATAGCCATAAGTATTGTGACATAACGTGAAATAACAACCCATAATGCAATAAATATCGATATAAAAGCATGATGCAAAATGGACGTATCATCCACCACCTCTCTGCGCCCCCGCACACGCCGCCCCACCGGAACTATAGCTCCTCCCAGATCCTCTCCTTTCTCCTTCTTCCTCTCTTCCTCCCCCTGCCTCACAGTTCTTCTTTTTTCACTTGGCCATGAGCAGGAGCACGCATGCAGGGAGACATGCCCCGTCGTCGTCGCGCCGCTTCAACCGTCCGCCTTGCCTCGCTCGTGTGGGTCGTGGTGCGGGCGAGAGTGCCGGTGCCGCGAGTCCCTGCTTCCCAAATTGGGCCCAAGCGGCTGACAGAAACGGGATGAAACGGGCGCCGCCCCTCACACGAGCATGTGCGCCAGCGATGCGGCCTCCATCCTACTTCCCCTCTTCCGCCACCCTACTTCTCCTCCGCGGCTCACCGTCGCCGTGAGGCCTCCTGCCGCCGCCCCCTCACGACATGGGAGCAGCACCTCTGCCGCAATCAGATCGACGCACACGCTCGAGCCGGCCGATGCGGGCCCGGAGCGCGGCGGCCTGGGCCTCGCCGTCGACGAACCGCGCGCGGAGGACTCGGTCGGCCCCGGAGCTCTCCTCGCCACCGGCCCCGCGGCACTGGTCGCCGTCGCGACTGTCTTCCTCCTCCCTGGCCCCGCCTCCCGTGTACGCGCGCTCCTCCCACTCTCTCCCCCCTCGCATCAGCATTTGTCGCCCCCTTCGTCTTATCCATCCTTGTGTGGCGCGGGTGGAAAATAAGACGGCGTGGACGAATCATTTTTCACTTATCCATGGACTGCGGGTCAAATGCTAAAAAGCACATGGACCTTTATGCAAAACTGCCGCGACGGTGAACCCGACAGACTCACTCCATGCTTCATTATTAGGGAGAGATTGAAGGAAGGTCTACACATAGGTTACACATGGTACCAGAAGGTCAGCACCCAACGCCTCCGCCGAATCATCCATCCAAGAAGAAAGAAAAGAGAATACTCATGACTGCCACACATGTACAGTCATAATGCTTTAACCGCCAAGCTGTAACTAAAGGTGTTTGACAGGGTAATTCCTCACCAGGTTTACCCAACGATGACTTAAGGCCGAATCCTGCAAGAGGCCCAGACCCACGAACATTGAGGACCTGGTCAATATCATTGACCGGGGTAGGGGACCAATAGGAGTGAAGGGACAGATACATCAGTTGGTCTTATCGCTAGGCTAGTCATAGTGGGAAGTAACTTAGACCAGTGTCATGCATATGACACTAGCCTATGTTACTAAGTTCATACTGCAGAGTAACAAAGAAGCAGTAACATGGATGATTGCATTTATTAATTTGTAGACTCATTTATTCTTGAGAAGCGCTATGTTACAGTAACATACATTACTCTAAATACCTCTCTTCTAATTAACTATTTGCCACATAAGCAAATCTACATTGGGATGCGTTATATTACTAGCTATTTTACTCCCACTATGACCAACCTCAGTCAGGAATCCCATCAGCTGGCTAAATGACTAGTTAGGTTTTACGACGGCTCAACAGCCAGGAGCATTAAAGAAGACATTACGAAGGGAGTGATACTATGTCATAATGTTTATACGTTACCAGTACCGAGAATAGTCTGACTAGTTTCAGCCTGAATAGATTTGCTGATAAGTGTTGCATACTCTGTGAATTCGTGGAAACTAAGGGCAAGCTTCAGAACAGGATCCAATCCTTCACAAAACTTCTCATGTTCGTGTGCGTGAGTCGAGACGTCATCTTCAGCATAATGAGACAGGTTGAGGAATTCCCTCTAATATTCATCCACTATCATCCTTGAGTGAGGCTTCGGAATTCCTTCTTCCTTTTGTCTGCCAGTCCTTGAGTAATGTGACGTGCACTAAAGGCAGTCTAGAATTCTAACCAAGTGATGAATGTTCCAACAAGCAGCGCACACCTCTGGCTTTCCGGTCGTTGAGCAGCTGGACCTTTCAGGTGAAATGCCGCAAAGGTGATGTACATGGCAAGGGCAACGGTAGCTGATTCCATCTTGAACAGGATGTCACGAAGCCAATCACCAGCATCCATAGGATTAGTGGAGCTACGAAAAATGGATGGGTTGAGGCGCACGAAATCTTGCAGTGAGATTGGGCCAGACTCCTAACGAGCATTGTTGTTGGCTAGGCGTCCACTAGAGTACCCATGAATTGTCTGTTCATCTCGAACTGTTGCATCATTGCGGCGACATACGGTGGCGGATCTTCAGAGCCGGGCATTTTGTGTAAAATCAACGGGGTTAGGTTAATAATCGACTATGCACCAAAAATGTGTGGCGGGCGTATGGAATTATTCATAAGTGTATACGGTCAAAAGGGTTAATGTGCGATAGGTTCAAAAAGGTTCTTGGCAAATCAGAGAGTATCGGAATATCTTGACACATCAAGAGTTCATCTGGAATGAGTGGCTCTCCGGAAAGAAGTTGTCACGAGAAGCTTGAGTTAGTAAAATCTATAACCTGAATAGAAGAGAACTTAGAACCCAGAGTAAAGATGCGGTAAGGATCCTAATCCCATCCATAGGTGATGTGGTCCCGTAAGCCACACAACATAGTTAGTAATTTAGAAAATACTTTTTCAAGACTAGACTCAACATCGACCAAGGAGTTGTGTGTCTGTGTGTGTGGGGGGGGGGCGTTCCTACAGGCAGTCAACTTTACCAACTTGTGACACCCCTGTTTATAATCGTTCACTAACCATACACACATCATGCACGATTACGAACGGTGACTCACGTCAATATCACAACACAACTCTATGGCACAAATTTAAACACAAATCTTTATTTACAATCCAGGGTCACAAGGACCCATAATACATCAGTCATGAAAGAAAATATTATCTGAGTACAAACATACTTAGACAAGTTTTACCTTAAGAAGGCCGAGCAAAACGATGACACTAGATCAAAAGGCAAGGCCTCCGACCTGGGACCTCCAGACTACTCATGGTCAGCGGTCTCCACGCAGTACGAGCCATCAGGGAAACCTGCATCCACGGTGCTACCAGCTGTTGCAGCAACTGGGTCGAATGAAAAGAGTAGATGGCAATGGTGAATACTCATCCAAAGTACTAGCAATACTTACATCAACTTTATACTAGATATGCATCGGTGTCAAAGGAATTGGGTAATATATGTGGACTACAGTGTAGAAATGCCAGAATAAGGGGGAGAAGCTCATCCTATCAAAGACTATCAAAGACTACATCTTTCAGTAGTAAATGAGAGGAGTGTATCTGATAGCAACTTGTACATACATATTGTCGATGTACTAGAGTAGGGGTACCCTAGTATCCCGAACTTGTGCACGGGCAGTCGCAGCGCCCCGCGGCAAGGCTTGCCGGGCGACCGCCAAGGCCCTCTATGGCCCCTTTTAAGCCATTCAAGAACAAAGTATTTAAGCTAAGGAGACAAGTCCCCGGCAAGAGGAGCTTGCCGGGAAGGCCACTCAAGGCACAAGACCCCGGCAAGAGGAGCTTGCCGGGAAGGCCAACCAGGGCATCTCAAGGAACTTGCTGCGACGCGCCACGCGTCCCGGCAGGGTCCGGTGAGCGACAAGCTTCCGGATGTGACAAGACAACGGCCGCGGCAAGCAACCAGTCTGTACCTGCGCTCCAGCACACCTATCTACATGTCGCTCTGGGAGCCTTCCAGGCGTACGTGGCGGGAGGCTGTGCAGCCAGGGGTGCACTGTGGCAAGCGGCGCTGACAAGATCGCCATCGTGGCGAGCGGTGGCGTCCCTGACGGTCCCTTTTCTGCACTGTTTGGGCGACGTAGATAGGCATTTAATGCCTTTGTCCCCTGTCGTCAGGGTTAGGTATGATACACTGTGCAGGTAGCTGTACCAACCGCAGCACCTTTTCCATTTTTGCCCTTGCCTACGTTGCCACCTGTCGGTGACCCCTTGAGCATATAAAAGGAGGCCCATGCGCAACGTAGAGAGGTGGAGGACGAACAGTAGAACACTCACGCTCGGTCTCGTTAGCTGCTGGTGTGTACTGTAGCACTCAGCGCTCCCGAGCAAGAACTTAATACAAACCACAAAGCAGCAGTAGGAGTATTATCTCTCCGGAGAGCTCCGAAGCTGGGTAAACCGCTCGTGTGCCTCGCCTCGATCCGCTCTTTGCGCGACCTCCGCCCCCCGCCGAACCGAAAAGGGGCTCCGTCCCCATAGGTGCTCGTGGAGGCAGTTTCCCCGACATCTTTGGCGCGCCAGGTAGGGGGCGTCGAGGTTGTGTGAACCTGATCCGGCGTTCACACGAGCTAGATCTTCAACATCTTCATCGACATGCCGCCGAAGAAGAAGGCTTCAGAAGCAGCTGCTCCGTCCGCATCGAACCCACCGCCGCCGGAGCAAACGGCTGGTGGGGAAGACGCCGGCGGAAGAACGGGCGTCGACGAGGGAGCCCACAGTGCCGCCAGGTCCAAGGACAAGGCTGCGCTGCCCGTCGGCGGTGTAGCAGGCTCCCACGACGACCGAGCGTCCGTGGATGCTCTGCGCCCATCTCAGGAGGCGCGGGACTGGTAGCGTCATAGTACTCACGGTACCATGCGCTTGCTGGACCCAAATCGAGCTGGCGGATCTCGGGATGCTCAAGGCCAGCATGCACGCCAACGTGCTGGCGCGAGCGAGGGACGGTCGCCTGGACGGAATACTGCTCCTTCTAACATCGTTGGAAGTCCGAGCATATCCCGCTCCTCGCACTGTTCGCCACCGCTACCCGCCACTCCGGCAGAAGCTTTGGCGCGAGCTCAACTGCTCCTAGACTTCCCTCCAACGCCAGGCAAGATCGACGACTGGAGGGCCACCATTCAGAGCCTCATCGATTTCGCCAACGGCGACATTCCGCGGCAGCCGACTGCGCCGCAGCCGCGGCAAATCAGCCAGGTGCGAACCGATGGCGACAAGACCCGGGGGGTGCAACCACCGTGCACTCTCCGCCCCGAAGGCCAAGATCGCCGACTCGCCGGGTCCACCGCGACAGCGACTCCACCGCTTCATCAGATCCACGAGCTCGTCGCGATCAGCGCCAAGTTCTTCACGAACGACAGCAAGAAGACGCTCGTACTCGCATCGAGCGCCGAAGAGAAGCGCGGCGTCAATCAGATCGGCGCGCTGGACCCACTGTCGACATGCATGCGCCAGGGGAACCAGGCGACCTGCCGTACGCGGTAGGTTGCCCTGCGTTTACCCGTGAGTTGCGGCAAGTCCAGTGGCCTAGCATGAAGAATTTCAAGCCAGACGTACCGGAGAAGTACGACGGCAGGTTGCATCCGTCGGAGTTCCTCAGCATCTACACCATCGCGGTGCAGGCTGCCGGGGGGCGGGACGACAAGATCCTTGCCAACTACTTCCCGCTGGTGCTCAAGCCCAACGTCAGGTCCTGGCTCATGCACTTGCCGGAAAACTCCATATCTTCCTGGGCATACCTATGCCATCAGTTTGTCGGCGCCTTTACGGGCGGCCACAAACCTCATGGCCAGGAGAGTGACCTTCACCTGCTTGCCTAGAAAGAAGGAGAGCCCTTGCGCAAGTACATCCAGAGATTCAGCCAAGTGCAACGCAACATCCCGGATGTCCACCCTGCCGCGGTCATCAGCGCGTTCCACTAGAACGTGCGTAACCGCAGGATGCGGGTGGAGATGGCGATGTGCAAGATCAGAGGCGTCAGCGAGCTGTATGCCCTGGCCGACAAGTGTGCACGTGCTGAGGAAGGGAGGAAACTCCCCGGAGAGGATGCAGGAGCAGGAGGATCTGACAGCGAGGATGCTGCCCCGGCAAATAAAAACCGGCGGCGGAACAACAGGAAGAGGAAAGGCAAAGACGTGCTAGTTGTTGAGCAGTCCGGCAACGACGGTGGCGCCAAGAAAGCCAAAGATGGTAGCTTTGACAAGGAGGTTGCCGCATGCGCCAACTGCCAGGCTATGGCGGCCGCCGACAAGCAGGAAGGCACCAACAAACAGTACTGCAAGATCCACCGCAACAAGGGCCATGACCTCCAGAGCTGCAAGAAGGTCGAGCAGCTTGTCGAGCTGCAAAAGGCCGAGTACGAGCGACGCGACAAGGAGAAAGCCCAAGCAGGTGCTGGAGGATCCGGTACGAAGCGCACAGGCCGGGGAGGACGCCGCGGCAGAGACAAGCAGCGGCAAGGAGACAGACCTCCCCGCGGCCGCGACGAGGATGAAGATGACAACGACGACGAAGACATGGATGATGACGAGACCAGTGAGCAGGAGTTTCAGAAAGCCACAGAGGTCTTGTGCATTGACGGTGGTGCTTCTCTGCATACTTCACACCGCCAACTCAAGCATTGGGTGCGGGAAGTCAATGCGGCAGAACCACCCGTTGAGTCACGCAAGCTTCTGAAATGGTCCAGCACGCCTATCATCTTTGATATTGAGGACCACCCTGATCGCACAACTGCGGTCGGGTGTTTGCCGATGTTGGTCTCACCAACTATCCGCAACCTCAAGGTCACTAAGATGCTAGTTGACGACGGGGCCGGCTTGAACCTGATCTCCTCCGCTGTGCTCCGGAAACTCCAAGTCCCTGACAGCGAGCTCGAAGAGACCGACACATTCCAAGGAATCAACCCGGGAAGGAGCAAGCCGAAGGGGAAGATCACGCTGCCGGTGACATTTGGCAGCGAGCTAAACTTCAGGACTGAGAGGATCACTTTTGACGTTGCCGATTTTCCATTGCCTTACAATGGAATTCTCGGCCGTCCAGCGCTCGCCAAGTTCATGGCGGCCTCTCACTACGCGTACAACATGCTGAAGATGCCAGGCCCGATAAGTGTCATCTCTGTCCCTGGCGACAAGAAAGATGCTCTTATCTGTGCCGACAAGATCTACCGGGAAGCAGCGGCCACAACGCATCGCGAGACACTTGCCGCTGAAGCTCCCAGGGGGAAGAAGAAGACCAAGTCCGGCAAGAGCTCTGACGCCCACTCTGGCAAGCGCACCTCTTCGGAGTGCTGCGCTACCGTCGAGGATGCACCTTCGAGCTCCACCGGCAAGTGTAAGAAGACAATGGCAGCTCCGCCAGCGACCAAGAAGGTGCCCGCCAAGGAGGACGGCACTGGTGGTACTTTCACCATCAGTGCCACTCTCGACCCTAAATAGGAAAGCGCGCTCATTGCTTTCCTGCGGGCGAATGTCGATGTGTTTGCGTGGCAACCGTCTGACATCCCCGGTCTTCCCAGGAAAGTAATTGAGCACCACCTTGCCGTCTGTCCTCATGCGCGGCCCGTCAAGCAGAAAGTCAGAAAGCAAGCAGTGGAGCGCCAAAAATTCATAGCAGAAGAGATCAAGAAGTTGGAAGCAGCAGGCCTTGTCAGAGGAGTGCTCCATCCTACGTGGTTGGCCAATCCTGTAGTCGTGCGCAAGGCAAACGGGAAGTGGAGGCTTTGTATCGACTTTACTGACGTTAACAAAGCTTGTCCCAAAGATCCATTTCCCTTGCCGCGCATTGACCAGATTGTTGACTCCACGGCTGGATCTGACTTGCTTTCATTTCTTGACGCATACTCAGGATATCATCAGATCTTCATGGCAGAAGAAGATGAGGAGAAGACCGCATTCATCACTCCATGTGGCACGTACTGTTTCATACGGATGCCTTTCGGTTTGAAGAATGCTGGTTCAACATTTGCAAGAGTAGTCCATACTGCTTTTGAACTGCAAATACACAGAAATGTGGAAGCCTACATGGATGATATAGTGGTCAAGAGCAGGGACAGGGCAACACTGATTCAAGATCTAGAAGAGACTTTTGCAAATCTGCACAAGATCAGCCTCAAGCTCAACCCCGAGAAGTGCGTGTTTGGAGTCCCTTCCGCCAAGCTTCTCGGGTTCTTCGTGTCTCAACGGGGAATTGAAGCCAATCCCGACAAGATCAAGGCCATTGAGCAGATTGAAGCACCAAAGCGCGTCAAGGATGTACGAAGACTTGCCGGTTGCGTGGCGGCTCTCAGCAGGTTTATCTCTAAGTCTGCTGAGCGCGCCCTGCCGTTTTTCAAAATTTTAAAAAAGGCAGGTCCAATGGAATGGACTCCGGAAGCGGAGGCTACGCTGCAGGACTTGAAGAGATACCTGTCCTCCACTCCAATACTTGTCGCACCTAAACCACAAGAGAAGTTGCTGCTGTATCTGGCGGCAACCAATCAAGTGGTTAGTGCTGCGTTAGTAGCGGAGAGGGAGGCAGATGATGAGCCAGCAACCACGGCAAGCACATCCAGCGACAAGCAGGGGGCTTCCCCGACAAGCTCTGGTCCCGACAAAGATGGATCCGCGCAGATGTGCGAAGAGATACAGCAGAAGAAAATGGTGCAGCGCCCAGTCTACTTTGTCAGTTCCCTTCTGCAGGGGGCTAGGTCAAGGTACTCTGGTGTGCAGAAATTGCTTTTCGGCCTTCTCATGGCCTCAAGAAAGCTGCGCCATTACTTCCAAGCACATGAGATCACAGTTGTCACTCGCTTTCCGCTGAAGAGGATACTGCAGAATCCAGAAGCAACAGGCAGGATTGTTGAGTGGGCACTGGCACTGTCAAGCTTTGGCCTCAAGTTTGTGAGCACTTCAACTATCCAAAGCAGAGCATTGGTAGAATTCATAGCAGAGTGGACGCCAACACCAGATGAAGAAATTCCAGAAACGAGCATCCCCGTCAAGGAAGCAAGCAAAGAGTGGCTGATGTACTTTGATGGTGCCTTCTCGCTGCAAGGCGCCGGTGCTGGCGTGCTGCTTGTCGCACCCACCGGAGAGCACCTCAAGTACGTGGTCCAGATGCACTTTCCCAAGGAGCAAGCAACGAACAATACTGCAGAGTATGAAGGATTGCTTGCCGGTCTCAGGATCGCGGCAGACCTTGGGATCAAGCAGCTCATTGTCAGGGGTGACTCGCAGCTTGTCATCCACCAAGTGAATAAGAATTATCAGAGTCCATTGATGGAAGCTTACGTTGATGAAGTGAGGAAGCTAGAAGAGCACTTTGTCGGCCTACAGATGGAACATGTTCCAAGAGCTCAGAACGACATTGCTGACGGCCTGTCAAAGTGCGCAGCACTTAAGTTACCTATGGAACCAGGGATCTTTGTGCTCAAGCTGACTCAACCGTCTGTGACGCCATCAACTGGACATATCAAGAAGAGGAAATTGATTTCTGGTGACTATTTTCCGGCAGAGCTTCCCGAAGCCGCCGCCAAGAAGGTCCCCAAGATCAACACCAAGAGTGCTGAGGAGCAGTCTGCTCCGACAAGCCCCAGGGTTTGTTTCGTTGAAGCAGACGCTCCCGACAAGTTTTGCTCCGGCAAGCTTGCCGGGGAACGTCAAGCTCCGGCTGAGCCGCAGGTTCTCGCCGTAGAAGCGGATGTTCCCGCAGCAGCAGATATGCCTTTAGTCCTTGTTGTCGAGCCGCAAGCTCCAGCATGGGCACATCAGATTGTCCGTTTCCTCCAGACAGGAGAACTTCCCGAAGAGCAAGAAGAAGCGGAAAGAGTAGCCCGACAGTCAAGTATGTACCAGTTTGTCAACAACGCACTGTACAGAAGAAGACTCAACGGTGTGAAATTTAAGTGTATTCACCGGGAAGATGGACAGAAGCTGTTGGCAGAGATACATGGAGGCATATGTGGTCACCACATTGGCGCAAGAGCGCTTGCCGGCAAAGCTTTCCGGCAAGGTTTCTTTTGGCCGACAGCCCTCCAGGATGCAACTGCACAAGTAACCAAGTGTGAAGCGTGCCAGTTTCATTCCAAGCAGATACACCAGCCAGCTCAAGCTCTCTAGACGATCCCTTTATCCTGGCCATTTTCGGTCTGGGGGCTCGACATCCTCGGCCCCTTCCCCCGAGCAGTCAGGGGCTTTGAGTACTTGTACGTCGCAATCGACAAGTTCACAAAGTGGCCGGAGGTGGAAGCAATGAGTGTTGCTCACCCCAGGAGCAACGGTCAAGCGGAGAGGGCAAATGCTGAAGTGCTGCGTGGACTCAAGACCAGGACTTTCGACAGGCTGCACAGGTGCGGAAAAAACTGGATCGACGAGCTGCCGGTGGTTCTTTGGTCGATCAGGACGACGCCAAATCGAGCCACTGGACAGACACCTTTCGCTCTAGTCTATGGAGCAGAGGCAGTTATCCCCACGGAAATCGTATACGGGTCACCTCGAGTGCTCGCTTATGATGAGCTTGAGCAAGAGCAGCTGCGACAAGATGACGCGCTGCTCCTTGAGGAAGATCGTCTTCAGGCTGCTGTGCGAGCTGCTCGCTACCAGCAAGCTTTGCGCCGCTACCATAGCCGCAAAGTTAACGCCAGAAGTCTCGAGGAAGGCGACCTTGTTCTTCGGCGCGTTCATTTCGCCAAGAATTCCAACAAGTTGACGCCGAAGTGGGAAGGCCCTTACCGGGTGAAACGAGTCACTAGGCCTGGCGCTGTCCGCCTTGAGACCGAAGATGGCATTCCGGTGAGCAACTCCTGGAACATCGAGCATCTTCGTAAGTTTTACCCGTAAGGCGCGGTTGTCGGACCCTGTTCCGGCAACCACCTTTTTGTACAAGTCTTGCCGCTGTTGCATGTAATCCTTTGTACAAAGCCAGGCGCAGACCCTGAGCATAAGTGAAGCGCTGGCGCCCTAAGTTATAGCATGCATGCTAGATCGAGTCTCGTCCTTGGTTAGGGTTGACAGTGCTTAGTAGCGGCTAACCCCTAACTTAGAGGTCGAGTGTGCGTCCCTTTGCCGTTCTTTCGTTTCCCTTGGTTCGCAGGGCTCGCATATCCTGATCGGACCACTTGAGGACGAAAAGGAGAAGAAGGACGGACCGGCATCTAGACCCCGGCAAGCCAGTGTTGCCGGGGGCTGCAATCTCAGATAAGCTTTTCATCCCTTATCATGCATTCTCTTATGGACTGAGGAATGCGAAACCTCGTTTCTTCCTAAAAGCTACCGTGCTCCCTTAACTCTAGGCCCTAGGGCTCGTTCCCGGGGCCAGGTTTGGTCGTAGTCGCGGTAGCAAAGGGACGAAACGAGGAGCCTGAACCCGCCTCATCCCTGCCTCCGCCAAAAGCGTGAGAAAGGTCGAGCGACGTGGGAAGACGGCAGGGCCTGCTGCCGGGCAAAAAGTGATGGGGAACGTAGTAATTTCAAAAAAATTCCTACGCACACGCAAGATCATGGTGATGCATAGCAACGAGAGGGGAGAGTGTTGTCTACGTACCCTCGAAGACCAAAGCAGAAGCGTTGACGCAACGTAGAGGAAGTAGTCGTACGTCTTCCCGATCCGACCGATCCAAGCACCGTTAGTCCGGCACCTCCGAGTTCTTGGCACACGTTCAGCTCGATGACGCACCCCTAGCTCCGATCCAGCAAAGCTTCGGGGAGGAGTTCCGTCAGCACGACGACGTGGTGACAATCTTGATGTTCTACTGGCACAGGGCTTCGCCTAAGCACTGCAACGATATATTCGAGGTGGAATATGGTGGAGGGGGGCACCGCACACGGCTAAGGAACGATCCCAAAGATCAACTTGTGTGTCCATGGGGTGCCCCCTGCACCCGTATATAAAGGAGCAAGGGAGGGAGGAGGCCGGCCCTAGGTTTGGGCGCGCCAGGGGAGTCCTACTCCCACCGGGAGTAGGATTCCACCTTTCCTAGTCCAACTAGGTCAAGGGGGGAAAGAGGGGAAGAGGGGAAGGAAGGGAGAGAGGGGCCGCGCCCCAAACCCCTTGTCCAATTCGGACTGGGCTTGGGAGGGGCGCGCGCCACCTCCTGGTCCTTCCCACTAAGGCCCATCAAGGCCCATTGCTTCTTCCTCGTGTTCCCGTAACTCCCCGGTACCTCCTAAAATACCCGAACCACTCAGAACCCTTCCGATGTCCGAATATAGTCGTCCAATATATCGATCTTTACGTCTCGACTATTTCGAGACTCCTCGTCATGTCCCCGATCTCATCCGGGACTCCAAACTCCTTCGGTACATCAAAATGCATAAACTCATAATAACTGTCATCGTAACCTTAAGCGTGCGGACCCTACGGTTCGAGAACAATGTAGACATGACCGAGACACGTCTCCGGTCAATAACCAATAGCGGGTCCTGGATGCCCATATTGGCTCCTACATATTCTACGAAGATCTTTATCGGTCAGACCGCATAACAACATATGTTGTTCCCTTTGTCCATCGGTATGTTACTTGCCCGAGATTCGATCGTCGGTATCCAATACCTAGTTCAATCTCGTTACCGGCAAGTCTCTTTACTCGTTCCGTAATACATCATCCCGTAACTAACTCATTAGTTGCAATGCTTGCAAGGCTTAAGTGATGTGCATTACCGAGAGGGCCCAGAGATACCTCTCCGACGATCGGAGTGACAAATCCTAATCTCGAAATACGCCAACCCAACATCTACCTTTGGTGACACCTGTAGTACTCCTTTATAATCACCCAGTTACGTTGTGACGTTTGGTAGCACCCAAAGTGTTCCTCCGGCAAACGGGAGTTGCATAATCTCATAGTCAAAGGAACATGTATAAGTCATGAAGAAAGCAATAACAACATACTAAATGATCGGGTGCTAAGCTAATGGAATGGGTCATGTCAATCAGATCATTCAACTAATGATGTGACCTCGTTAATCAAATAACAACTCTTTGTTCATGGTTAGGAAACATAACCATCTTTGATTAACGAGCTAGTTAAGTAGAGGCATACTAGTGACACTCTGTTTGTCTATGTATTCACACATGTATTATGTTTCCGGTTAATACAATTCTAGCATGAATAATAAACATTTATCATGAAATAAGGAAATAAATAATAACTTTATTATTGCCTCTAGGGCATATTTCCTTCAGTCTCCCACTTGCACTAGAGTCAATAATCTAGATTACACAGTAATGATTCTAACACCCATGGAGTATTGGTGTTGATCATGTTTTGCCCATGGAAGAGGCTTAGTCAACGGGTCTGCTACATTCAGATCCGTATGTATCTTGCAAATCTCTATGTCTCCCACCTGGACCAAGTCCCGGATGGAATTGAAGCGTCTCTTGATGTGCTTTGTTCTCTTGTGAAATCTGGATTCCTTCGCCAAGGCAATTGCTCCAGTATTGTCACAAAAGATTTTCATTGGTCCCGATGCACTAGGTATGACACCTAGATCGGATATGAACTCCTTCATCCAGACTCCTTCATTTGCTGCTTCCGAAGCAGCTATGTATTCTGCTTCACATGTAGATCCCGCCACGACGCTTTGTTTAGAACTGCACCAACTGACAGCTCCACTGTTTAATGTAAATACGTATCCGGTTTGCGATTTCGAATCGTCCGGATCAGTGTCAAAGCTTGCATCAACGTAACCCTTTACGATGAGTTCTTTGTCACCTCCATACACGAGAAACATTTCCTTAGTCCTTTTCAGGTACCTCAGGATATTCTTGACCGCTGTCCAGTGATCCACTCCTGGATTACTTTGGTACCTCCCTGCTAAACTTATAGCAAGGCACACATCAGGTCTGGTACACAGCATTGCATACATGATAGAGCCTATGGCTGAAGCATAGGGAACACCTTCCATCTTCTCTCTATCTTCTGCAGTGGTCGGGCATTGAGTCTGACTCAACTTCATACCTTACAATACAGGCAAGAACCCTTTCTTCGCTTGATCCATTTTGAACTTCTTCAAAATCTTGTCAAGGTATGTGCTTTGTGAAAGTCCAATTAAGCGTCTTGATCTATCTCTATAGATCTTAATGCCCAATATGTAAGCAGCTTCACCGAGGTCTTTCATTGAAAAACTCTTATTCAAATATCCCTTTATGCTATCCAGAAATTCTATATCATTTCCAATCAGTAATATGTCATCTACATATAATATCAGAAATGCTACAGAGCTCCCACTCACTTTCTTGTAAATACAGGCTTCTCCAAAAGTCTGTATAAACCCAAATGCTTTGATCACACTATCAAAACATTTATTCCAACTCCGAGATGCTTGCACCAGTCCATAAATGGATCGCTGGAGCTTGCATACTTTGTCAGCACCCTTTGGATCGATAAAACCTTCTGGTTGCATCATATACAACTCTTCTTCTAGAAACCCATTCAAGAATGCAGTCTTTACATCCATTTGCCAAATTTCATAATCATAAAATGCGGCAATTGCTAACATGATTCGGACAGACTTAAGCATCGCTACGGGTGAGAAGGTCTCATCGTAGTCAATCCCTTGAACTTGTCGAAACCCCTTTGTGACAAGTCGAGCTTTGTAGACAGTAACGTTACCGTCGGCGTCAGTCTTCTTCTTAAAGATCCACTTGTTTTCTATTGCTTGCCGACCCTCGGGCAAGTCAACCAAAGTCCACACTTTGTTTTCATACATGGATCCCATCTCAGATTTCATGGCTTCCAGCCATTTTGCGGAATCTGGGCTCACCATCGCTTCTTCATAGTTCGTAGGTTCGTCATGATCTAGTAGCATGATTTCCAGAATAGGATTGCCGTACCACTCTGGCGCGGGTCTTACTCTGGCTGATGTATGAGGTTCTGTAGTAACTTGATCTGAAGTTTCATGATCAATATCATTATCTTCCTCACTAATTGGTGTAGGTGCTACAGAAATAGATTTCTGTGATGTACTACTTTCCAATAAGGGAGAAGGTACAGTTACCTCATCAAGTTCTACTTTCCTCCCACTCACTTCTTTCGAGAGAAACTCCTTTTCTAGAAAGACTCCGAATTTAGCAACAAAAGTCTTGCCTTCGGATCTGTGATAGAAGGTGTATCCAACAGTTTCTTTTGGATATCCTATGAAGACACACTTTTCCGATTTGGGTTCGAGCTTATCAGGTTGAAGCTTTTTAACATAAGCATCACAGCCCCAAACTTTAAGAAACGACAACTTTGGTTTCTTGCTAAACCATAGTTCATAAGGTGTCGTCTCAACGGATTTTGACGGTGTCCTATTTAACGTGAACGCGGCCGTCTCTAGAGCATAACCCCAAAATGATAGCGGTAAATCTGTAAGAGACATCATAGATCGCACCATATCTAGTAAAGTGCGATTACGACGTTCGGACACACCATTGCGCTGTGGTGTTCCGGGTGGCGTGAGTTGCGAAACTATTCCGCATTGTTTCAAATGTAGACCAAACTCGTAACTCAAATATTCTCCTCCACGATCAGATCGTAGAAACTTTATTTTCTTGTTACGATGATTTTCAACTTCACTCTGAAATTCTTTGAACTTTTCAAATGTTTCAGACTTGTGTTTCATTAAGTAGATATACCCATATCTGCTTAAATCATCTGTGAAGGTGAGAAAATAACGATATCCGCCATGAGCCTCAACATTCATCGGACCACATACATCTGTATGTATGATTTCCAACAAATCTATTGCTCTCTCCATAGTACCGGAGAACGGTGTTTTAGTCATCTTGCCCATGAGGCACGGTTCGCAAGTGCCAAGTGATTCATAATCAAGTGACTCCAAAAGTCCATCAGTATGGAGTTTCTTCATGCGCTTTATACCGATATGACCTAAACGGCAGTGCCACAAATAAGTTGCACTATCGTTATCAACTCTGCATCTTTTGACTTCAACATTATGAATATGTGTATCACTACTATCGAGATTCATCAAAAATAGACCACTCTTCAAAGGTGCATGACCATAAAAGATATTATTCATATAAATAGAACAACCATTATTCTCTGATTTAAATGAATAACCGTCTCGCATCAAACAAGATCCAGATATAATGTTCATGCTCAACGCTGGCACCAAATAACAATTATTTAGGTCTAATACTAATCCCGAAGGTAGATGTAGAGGTAGCGTGCCGACCGCGATCACATCGACTTTGGAACCATTTCCCACGCGCATCGTCACCTCGTCCTTAACCAATCTTCGCTTAATTTGTAGTCCTTGTTTCGAGTTGCAAATATTAGCAACAGAACCAGTATCAAATACCCAGGTGCTACTGCGAGCATTAGTAAGGTACACATCAATAACATGTATATCACATATACCTTTGTTCACCTTGCCATCCTTCTTATCCGCTAAATACTTGGGACAGTTCCGCTTCCAGTGACCAGTCTGCTTGCAGTAGAAGCACTCAGTTTCAGGCTTAGGTCCAGACTTGGGTTTCTTCTCTTGAGCAGCAACTTGTTTGCTGTTCTTCTTGAAGTTCCCCTTCTTCTTCCCTTTGCCCTTCTTCTTGAAACTAGTGGTCTTATTGACCATCAACACTTGATGCTCCTTCTTGATTTCTACCTCCGCAGCCTTTAGCATTGCGAAGAGCTCGGGCATAGTCTTATCTATCCCTTGCATATTATAGTTCATCACGAAGCCTTTGTAGCTTGGTGGCAGTGATTGAAGAATTCTGTCAATAACACAATCATCCGGAAGATTAACTCCCAGTTGACTCAAGTGATTGTAATACCCAGACATTCTGAGTATGTGCTCACTGACAGACCCATTCTCTTCCATCTTGCAGCTATAGAACTTATTGGAGACCTCATATCTCTCAATTCGGGCATTCTGTTTGAATATTAACTTCAACTCCTGGAACATCTCATATGCTCCATGGTTCTCAAACCGTCGTTGAAGTCCCGGTTCCAAGCCGTAAAGCATGGCACACTGAACTATCAGGTAGTCATCAGCTTTGCTCTGCCAGATGTTCATAACATCTGGTGTTGCTCCAGCAGCAGGCCTGGCACCTAGCGGTGTTTCCAGGACGTAATTCTTCTGTGCAGCAATGAGGATATTCCTCAAGTTACGGACCCAGTCCGTGTAATTGCTACCATCATCTTTCAACTTTGCTTTCTCAAGGAACGCATTAAAATTCAACGGAACAACAGCACGAGCCATCTATCTACAATCAATCATAAACAAGCAAGATACTATCAGGGACTAAGTTCATGATAAATTTAAGTTCAATTAATCATATTACTTAAGAACTCCCACTTAGATAGACATCTCTCTAATCCTCTAAGTGATCACGTGATCCAAATCAACTAAACCATGTCCGATCATCACGTGAGATGGAGTAGTTTCAATGGTGAACATCATTATGTTGATCATATCTACTATATGATCCACGCTCGACCTTTCGGTCTCCGTGTTCCGAGGTCATATCTTATATGCATAGCTCGTCAAGTATAACCTGAGTATTCCGCGTGTGCAACTGTTTTGCACCCGTTGTATTTGAACATAGAGCCTATCACACCCGATCATCACGTGGTGTCTCAGCACGAAGAACTTTCGCAACGGTGCATACTCAGGGAGAACACTTCTTGATAATTAGTGAGAGATCATCTTATAATGCTACCGTCAATCAAAGCAAGATAAGATGCATAAAAGATAAACATCACATGCAATCAATATAAGTGATATGATATGGCCATCATCATCTTGTGCTTGTGATCTCCATCTCCGCAGCACTGTCATGATCACCATCGTCACCGGCGCGACACCTTGATCTCCATCGTAGCATCGTTGTCGTCTTGCCAATCTTATGCTTCTACGACTATCGCTACCACTTAGTGATAAAGTAAAGCATTACAGGGCGATTGCATTGCATACAATAAAGCGACAACCATACGGCTCCTGCCGGTTGCCGATAACTCGGTTACAAAACATGATCATCTCATACAATAAAATTTAGCATCATGTCTTGACCATATCACATCACAACATGCCCTGCAAAAACAAGTTAGACGTCCTCTACTTTGTTTGTTGCAAATTTTACGTGGCTGCTACGGGCTAAAGCAAGAACCAATCTCACCTACGCATCAAAACCACAACGATACTTCGTCAAATAGACTCCGTTTTAACCTTCTCAAGGACCGGGCGTAGCCATACTCGGTTCAACTAAAGTTGGTGAGACAGTCTCCCGCAAGCCATCTGTGTGCAAAGCACGTCGAGGGAACCGGTCTCGCGTAAGCGTACGCGTAAGGTTGGTCCAGGTCGTCTCATCCAACAATACCGCTGACCCAAAGTATGACATGCTGGTAGGCAGTATGACTTGTATCGTCCACAACTCACTTGTGTTCTACTCGTGCAAATAACATCAAACCATAAAAACCTAGGCTCGGATGCCACTGATGGGGAACGTAGTAATTTCAAAAAAATTCCTACGCACACGCAAGATCATGGTGATGCATAGCAACGAGAGGGGAGAGTGTTGTCTACGTACCCTCGTAGACCGAAGCGGAAGCGTTGACGCAATATAGAGGAAGTAGTCGTACGTCTTCCCGATCCGACCGATCCAAGCACCGTTAGTCCGGCACCTCCGAGTTCTTGGCACACGTTCAGCTCGATGACGCACCCCTAGCTCCGATCCAGCAAAGCTTCGGGGAGGAGTTCCGTCAGCACGACGGCGTGGTGACAATCTTGATGTTCTACCGGCGCAGGGCTTCGCCTAAGCACTGCAACGATATATTCGAGGTGGAATATGGTGGAGGGGGGCACCGCACACGGCTAAGGAACGATCACGAAGATCAACTTGTGTGTCCATGGGGTGCCCCCTGCCCTCGTATATAAAGGAGCAAGGGAGGGAGGAGGCCGGCCCTAGGTTTGGGCGCGCCAGGGGAGTCCTACTCCCACCGGGAGTAGGATTCCACCTTTCCTAGTCCAACTAGGTCAAGGGGGGAAAGAGGGGAAGAGGGGAAGGAAGGGAGAGAGGGGCCGCGCCCCAAACCCCTTGTCCAATTCGGACTGGGCTTGGGAGGGGCGCGCGCCACCTCCTGGTCCTTCCCACTAAGGCCCATCAAGGCCCATTGCTTCTTCCTCGTGTTCCCGTAACTCCCCGGTACCTCCGAAAATACCCGAACCACTCAGAACCCTTCCGATGTCCGAATATAGTCGTCCAATATATCGATCTTTACGTCTCGACCATTTCAAGACTCCTCGTCATGTCCCCGATCTCATCCGGGATTCCAAACTCCTTCGGTACATCAAAATGCATAGACTCATAATAACTGTCATCGTAACCTTAAGCGTGCGGACCCTACGGTTCGAGAACAATGTAGACATGACCGAGACACGTCTTCGGTCAATAACCAATAGCGGGTCCTGGATGCCCATATTGGCTCCTACATATTCTACGAAGATCTTTATCGGTCAGACCGCATAACAACATACGTTGTTCCCTTTGTCCATCGGTATGTTACTTGCCCGAGATTCGATCGTCGGTATCCAATACCTAGTTCAATCTCGTTACCGGCAAGTCTCTTTACTCGTTCCGTAATACATCATCCCGTAACTAACTCATTAGTTGCAATGCTTGCAAGGCTTAAGTGATGTGCATTACCGAGAGGGCCCAGAGATACCTCTCCGACGATCGGAGTGACAAATCCTAATCTCGAAATACGCCAACCCAACATCTACCTTTGGTGACACCTGTAGTACTCCTTTATAATCACCCAGTTACGTTGTGACGTTTGGTAGCACCCAAAGTGTTCCTCCGGCAAACGGGAGTTGCATAATCTCATAGTCAAAGGAACATGTATAAGTCATGAAGAAAGCAATAGCAACATACTAAACGATCGGGTGCTAAGCTAATGGAATGGGTCATGTCAATCAGATCATTCAACTAATGATGTGACCTCGTTAATCAAATAACAACTCTTTGTTCATGGTTAGGAAACATAACCATCTTTGATTAACGAGCTAGTCAAGTAGAGGCATACTAGTGACACTCTGTTTGTCTATGTATTCACACATGTATTATGTTTCCGGTTAATACAATTCTAGCATGAATAATAAACATTTATCATGAAATAAGGAAATAAATAATAACTTTATTATTGCCTCTAGGGCATATTTCCTTCAAAAAGTGTCTATCTTAAAGATATCAAGGATTTGCTCCTTGATGTGGGTTCCACCCGCAAGACAAGTGACCCGGCAAGCATCCCCTTTTCACTAAAAAAGCATTCCACTCAGGTACAGTTCATAGAGAATGAAAAACATGAATGATGGGATTACAAGTTTTGAATGCAGCGAAGGCCCGAGGGCTTACAAATTAAAAAAAAGATAAGGTGCCCGTAATCCCTTTCTTGTCCCTCTCTTCAGGAGGTAGGTCAAGGAGGCAAAAAGGGCAAAAGGGGCGCCTAGGCGAGCTACGGGAAGCAGAAGACACCAAGAGAACATCTTGGTGGTCGTCCAAAGGCTGGATGGTGATGGCGGCGCCGGAGGCAGGGCTCGAAGACGAGGCGGCAGGACGTCAGCACGCTGTCGAGGGCGTTGTGCCCACGTACTCTGAGTTGACGGCCTTGCCACCTGCCCTCTTCCTCTTCCGCAGCCTCCCTACGCTAGCCGCCCAAGGAGACGTCCCCGAGAAGCTCCAGGAGCCGGCGACGCGGATGATGGGGTCGCCGGTGCCGCACGTAGCGGCGCCCGACACCTAGTCAGACCCGTCATCCTGCCGCCCGCTACCCTCGTCGTCGCTGTTGCTGTCCTCCTCGTCACTCCCGCCCGAGGAGGAGTCTTCGCTATCAGAGGAGCTCTCCACGCAACACCTTGCCCAAGTCCCGAAGCACCCGAAGACCTTGACAGAGAGGAGACCGCCCTCCATCAGCTTAAAATGGAGGGTGAGCCCCTCCGTCAGGCGGTGGATACGGGCAAACGTCTTCCACCCTCGACCAAGATACATCACATTAGGGGCTGGGAAGTCAACGTGGACTCGCGCACCGCTGATTGCACAGCCCCTCATGTGCAGCCTCAGTGTCTCGTGCGGATCCAACTCCATCTCGCTCGCAAATGGAGTCGGGAGACGAAGGCGACGACGAGGCGGCCGACGCAGCCTGACGAAGAACTCGCAAGGATCTTCCCCAACATGGACCGCCATGGGAAGAGGAGCCACTGGCGGAGGCGAGGCTGGCGAGCCGCCCCGTCCACCTCTTCCCCGAGCGCCTCGGCCTCGCCCTCGACCTCGCCCACGGCCTCGCCCCCTCCCTCTTCCCCCTACGGCTGGCTCTGCCACCACAGGAGCGGGAGAAGGGAGGACGCGTTGTCTAGCGGCGACCCTTGCCGCCACCGTTGAAGGACCAGGGTTCCCTTTCTCCATGGCGAATGAGAGAGAGGGGAGCAGAAGCTGAAGGAAAGAGGAGATGAAAGAATGCGGACCTCCATTCCCCCCGCTCCTTATAAAGGAACGGGGTGGGGGCTCGGCCGCCCCGCTCAGCTAATCAAGACACAGAAGGAGCAGGAAACTGGGACCGGCCCGCTGCGTCGACTCACGACGGCCCGGTTCCCCGCCTCCACCGTTCGCCATCCCAAGCGCATGGAAGCCGCGTGGCGGGCGTGCAGAACAGAGGCGACGGATGAGGCGACCTCTCCTCACCCCGTGATCTTGGGGAGTGGACGCCTTGAAAACCGCACCCCTGCCCCTGATTCCCCTGCTTATAGGGGGGAGGGGGACGGACGTTCCGCCTTTCCGAATAAAGAAACCACCCACGACCTCTCCCACGACGCCGCGATCGACGCGTGCCGTTCGGGGAGGGCGCGGTGGATACGGAGTAGGATACGGCGTGATCCAGGCCGCGCGTGCGCGTGCCCTGTTTTGGGCCTGGCCCAACAACGCTCGGCACCGTGTATGGCCCAGGCCCGGGGGCTCCTGTCGGTGTACTAGAGTAGGGGTACCCTAGTATCCCGAACTTGTGCACGGGCAGTCGCAGCGTCCCGCGGCAAGGCTTGCCGGGCGACCGCCAAGGCCCTCTTTGGCCCCTTTTAAGCCATTCAAGAACAAAGTATTTAAGCTAAGGAGACAAGTCCCCGGCAAGAGGAGCTTGCCGGGAAGGCCACTCAAGGCACAAGACCCCGTCCAGAGGAGCTTGCCGGGAAGGCCAACCAGGGCATCTCAAGGAACTTGCCGCGACGCGCCACGCGTCCCGGCAGGGTCCGGTGAGTGACAAGCTTCCGGACGCGACAAGACAACGGCCGCGGCAAGGCGCTTGCCGCGGCAAGCAACCACTCTGTATCTGCGCTCCAGCACACCTACCTACGTGTCGCTCTGGGACCCTTCCAGGCGTACGTGGCGGGAGGCTGTGCAGCCAGGGGTGCACTGTGGCAAGCGGCGCTGACAAGATCGCCATCGTGGCGAGCGCTGGCGTCCCTGACGGTCCCTTTTCTGCACTGTTTGGGCGACGTAGATAGGCATTTAATGCCTTTGTCCCCTGCCGTCAGGGTTAGGTATGATACACTGTGCAGGTAGCTGTACCAACCGCAACACCTTTTCCATTTTTTCCCTTGCCTACGTTGCGACCTGTCGGTGACCCCTTGAGCATATTAAAGGAGGCCCATGCGCAACGTAGAGAGGGGGAGGACGAACAGTAGAACACTCACGCTCGGTCTCGTTAGCTGCTGGTGTGTACTGTAGCACTCAGCGCTCCCGAGCAAGAACTCAATACAAACCACAAAGCAGCAGTAGGAGTATTATCGCTCCGGAGAGCTCCGAAGCTGGGTAAACCGCTCGTGTGCCTCGCTTCGATCCGCTCTTTGCGCGACTTCCGCCCCCCGCCGAACCGAAAAGGGGCTCCGTCCCCATATGTGCTCGTGGAGGCAGTTTCCCCGACACATATAGTAATAACCTGCCTAGAGATCCTCTCTTCATCACCCTATGAGAAAGCATTCTCTGGGGTATTTGTGTGTTATCTGGGTGTGTTTTACCAAGTATCCGGTTTTAGTTGTAAGAGGTCCGGATACAACTTCAAGTCATCATGTTACCATGGACATGGTTATTGAATAGTTTAACTTCCTACAGGGTTGTGATACGTCTCGAACGTATCTATAATTTTTGATTGTTTAATTCTATTGTATGATCAATCTTGGATACTTTATATGCACTTTTATACTATTTTATATCATTTTTTGGGAACCAGCTTATTAACTCAGTGCCTAGTGCCAGTTGTTGTTTTCTGCTTGTTTTCTGTTTCCTAGAAAATCAGTACCAAACGGAGTCCAAATGCGACGAAACTTTTTGACGATATTTTTCTGGACAAAAGAGACCCACCACCAGCTACGAACGCCTACAACTGCGTTGGTGACCGGAAGGGCAAAGGCCCGGCGAGGAAGTTGTGGTCCGCTCCTCCTTTGTTTATATTATCGTTTTTAGTTGTTTAAGTTACAAACTTGTCCAGTGATGATCTGTGGTGATTTTTTGGATGATGTAGTGGGTTTATGTGCATTTCTTGTCCGTCTGACGCCGATATCTTTGTTCGTTGTTTGATCAGGGACGATTCCAAGGGGGGCGAGGGGGGGCTAGACCCCCCCCCCCCAACGATCACGTTGCCCCTTAATACCGATGAGGTTTTAGCAGATTTTTGTGTGTAGACATATGATTTGTTGTTGTCTCGCCCCCCCCCCCCTGCCCCCCGTAATGAAAGCCCATCTATACATCACGCGGTGGATTGCAGGTAGCAGGTCAAAGGCGCAAATATTAGGAGAAGAAAAAGAAAAGAAAGCCCACGTGAAAGAGGACCCAGCTGGCTCACGCACGTCGCACGTACACGGCAGTTTTCTCTCGTCGCTTGTTTCCAATCTGCATTCCTGCGATCGAAAAAACCTTGCCGCCGCTGCTGCCTCCCCCGCCTCCGCCGTATCCCCCACCGCCGCCGCCTCCGCCTCCGCCTAGTAGGGAGACAGGCAAGCGCCATCGCGCAAATCCACACGCATATTCCGGCCGGCTGACAACGTCCAAGCGAGGAAAAAGGGTTAGTTTTTTTTAGAGTTAGATGAGTTTGTGTCTTGTAATGTAATTATAGAACTACATACAAGGAGAACTAATTAGAAACTTTTTGATTCTCTAATTGTGTTTGTGTAGACATGAAGATGAAGAGAGATGAATCATTCATTTTTTTTATGCCAATTGGTTCAAGCTGTCAGCCATGTGAACATGATGCAAACACAAACGATCAGCAACCTAGCCAAGAGAACTACCCTTATCCTGCTGAAGATGATTATCAACCTGATCATTGTTTTAGCCGGCATAAAGTGGATTAGGGGAAGCACCATCACAAGGAGCCGCCATGGACCTGACTTCCACTATGCCTCCATGGTACGAGCACTCTCATCAACTTAAAATCTTCTAAAAGAAATTGTCTAACTTGAATGATCGTTGATTGATGCGCATGAAAATTAGATTGGAATCAATTATTTGTAGTACAGTGTAGCAAATTTTGCTATATAAATTTAATAAAAAATGAAGTTGTCTTGTCAAAGATGGACAATTTGGTAGTCTTCTTCTAGTGTTGAAAACATGGTTTCAATTTTGGCCTTTTACACGGTCTTAATGTTTTTGGCTGGGTCGAAGCTCATTAGTATGTAAGAGATCAAGTGAGGAACTCGCCCCCCCTATACCAAATTCCTGGCTCCGTCCCTGTGTTTGATCACATAGAGTAGTTCATCACATTGCATGCGTAGTATGAATATAGGCTGCTAGATATGAGATATGCAGATACGGAATCGATTATTTAAGACGTGACCGGTCACTGTACACACGACACATCCGCGGACGTTTGAGAGCCTGGATTTGCTGCCCGCAGATGCTCTTCAAAATGAGGAGTTCAAGTTAACTCTAGCAATGCTTTTACGTGGCCCACTAAAAAACTTGGACATAGGAGATTAGGTGATTGGTCCACGGCTGTGCATGGTTTTGTTTCAGCCACGCGAGCAATGCAACGCTCTTGGATCGGCTGGAGAGTATGGTGTCGGCGACGTTCTACACAGCGGGACCGCCACGGAGCGACCCATATATTTCTGTACGATCTCCGGGGCCCTATTTGTTAATGCAGACAGCGTGGGTGGATCGGCTTGCCTCCGGGGGAAAACCCGTCCCATTGCAAGCCAACCACGAGTCCACAACAGTACCTCCACCAAGAGGAAGAGCGTGTCAGTCTGCAAGAGAAGAGGATAGTGGAGCCTGCCATGTCACGAACCAAGCCCAGGTTCATCTTCTGCAGGCCTGCAGCGCAGATCCCATGGTGCATCTAGGGACACATTCAGATTCCACCACCCCCGTCTAGGAGTATTTATTAGAGCCGATTTCTCTGGACGGCCCTCACCCGCGCAAGCTAGACCGTGACCGTGGGATCAGAACGGCTGAGCGATCCCAGCCACTCAGCGCAACTACCTCAAGGCAAGGCGCGCAGACAATCCAGTTCCAAGCTCCAAGCCTGTAATCGTATAACCACCAGTCCACGACTCGCTCTGACGACCCGTAGAGGAGAGCAGAGCGCGGCACAGAGCCCCACCTAACCTAAACCTCGCCGCGCCTGCGAGCACAGACCTCCTCTCCTCTCCTCTCCTATAATTATCCACGTCTCGCAGAGCCCGGCCACACCCCCCACAGCTGACGCTTGCGAATCACTCCACCAGAAACCGTGCCACCGAGAGACCCGGGGAGTGGACGGACGCGCGCGCCCAGGCGGCATGGGCGTCCTACGGAGCACGCAGAGCATGCAGGCGGAGGTGGAGGAGATGCGCGCCGCGCTCTTCCACGGGGGCGGGTGGCGCCCCTCGGCCGGCGACAGCGACGTCAAGCGCGCGGCCGGCGGCGACGAAGGCGCGGCGGGCCCGCGCACCGTGTGCGTCACCGGCGGCATATCCTTCGTCGGCTTCGCCATCGTCGACCGCCTCCTCCGCCACGGATACACCGTGCGCCTCGCCCTCGAAACACAAGGTCAGTCGGTCATCCATCCTAAAGCCTCGCCGTCGCCGTTGCCGTCGCCGGCCGGCCATTAACTAATTGCTCATCTCCCTTTACCGCTTCCCGTGCTTGATTTGGGGGCCCCGGCCACGACGTCTTCAAAAGAACTGCAACCTTTACACATACGCCGATGCATCATTTGTTTTACTAGTACTATCGTTCTTTGTGGCGGGCGAGACGCACCTTCGTGGCAGAGTTGAGTTGAATGCGCCATGTCGTTTTCTGTCCACACCCTGCCTACGTCTGAATCCAGGCGTGGTTCACAGTTGCAACATTTGCACTTTTTTTATGCGGAGTAGTATTGTATTTGCTTACTTATCATATAATAGGAGTTCATCCGTACCGTACGTCCATATAACTCACTGCTATGGAGCAATTTGGTGCATCTAGCCTTGGGTGCATTTACAAACTTGCACCAAAAGAGAAGTAGTACTGTTATATGTAGACATCTAGTACACGTGGAAAGTCAATGGCCTGTTTTATTCTGCCTAGTCTTTTTCTCAGCAAAGTACAGTCGCTACGGCCTTGCTTGCAAGCAGTTGGCATATTTTACCATTTCGAACCAGCGTCTTGTAGCCCAACACTCTCCCGACTCTCTGTCTCCTGTAACAAAAGTCTGTTGGGGATGGCACCGTGCTACCTAACCAACCGGTGCACTGGGATTGGTGTGCTGCATCGCACCACCCTTTCCTCAAACTCTCATGATTCCAGACCACTAGCTACTAGCTTGTGTACTGTTCCGCCCCATTTTCTTTACGTCCGGAATGACCAGTTTTTGCAATTTAAATACTCTCTTCGTCCCGAATTACTCGTCACCGAAATGACTTGTTCGGGAGGGAGGGTGTAGATGTTAGGATATGTTAGCACCACCGATAGACAGTATCGTCAGCCGAGACCTGGTTTTCTTTTCCACCGCCACCGGTTAGAAGATTCGAACTTGTAGTACATCGCTATGCAAGTCGAATCAGCTTGCCTTTACCTAGCTACTAATAATTGACCCAAAGAAACAAGCCAAAGAGCTGATTAATCAATGAAGATCGAACCTGTGGCCACTAATTAAGACGTACGTAACAATCTAGCATCTGCTGAGCGTTGAACATGGCCCAGATAACGCTCGGCTCGGTATTCTATATTCGTAAATTCGCTCTCGTGCTGTTTTGCACAATTTATATATATGGGGCTTCCTAAAGAATTCCCCTGCTTTCCGTTCCGCGCCTTCCTCCTGGTCAATCGCTTTCTCTCAAGTTCGTCGGGTTGGTGATGAACTGGTCTGCTAATCAAAGAAGTACAATAATATCTACTGCATTTTCCACGGCAGAACAACCGTATTCCTTTGACGTGATGATGGAAATTACTAGGTCAACTGCATCGTGATTGGTATTCAGTGAGTGCACTAATGCTGCCAACCATTTGTGAGCGACACTTAGAGAAAGAAACAGAGGGAGTAGTACAGTACTAGCTACTCGGTCATCAACCCGTTGATTGGCTGAACAAATTATTGTGCACAAGTAACAAATGTCTTGTTAGATCATCAGCTAACAAATTGTTCTTTTAGGTCATCAGCTAACAAATTGTTAGGCTATGGCTAATCCACATCATTTGCAGAATTAATTACAACATGGCAAGAGGGTATTTGCGTGGTGGATCTTGATATGTTTGTTTTGTTGGCAGAGGACCTGGACAAGCTGAGGGAGATGGAGATGTTCGGGGAGGATGGCCGGGACGGGGTGTGGACTGTGATGGCGAATGTGATGGAACCCGAGAGCCTGCACCGGGCGTTCGACGGCTGCACCGGCGTGTTCCACACCTCGGCGTTCGTTGACCCCGGTGGCATGTCCGGATACACGGTGAGTGATCCTCGCTGATACAATCTTCATAAATTAGTTATGTGTCTGCTCCCTACATTGTCGTCGCGTCGAAAAACACACGCCGGGAAGCAGGAGGACCTGCTTTCTTTTATTTGCTTTACTAGTTTCCTACTCTCTCCGTCCCAAAATAACTGTCTCAACTTTGTACTAGCTCTAGTATAAAGTTGTACTACTAAGCTTGAGACATTTTGGGACGGAGGGAGTATAAGAAAACGAAGAACATGAAACATGGGTGATACAAGCTGGCACGTGCACATATGAACACATCACACAGTCAAGCCGTTAAGGATTTGTAGTTCTTGACCTGGAAGTTTCGACGAGGGAAGGAATTTCTAAAAGATGGTGATTTTGAAATACTAATTGTTAAACTGACCAGCACGAAAATCTTTTTTGGGAACAAACGATAGACAAGACCGAGTAAGCAGGACGTGGACGTGGTTTTTTTAGGTTAATATAGTCGCTTTATTTAATCATCAAACTTCGGAATGTCATCCGTGATTACATCAAGAACAAAATCTAGGGGAACCCCCAACCAAACCTTACACAGTTCATCACCGGCCCTTACTCTAGCTAATTTATGCGCGGCAATATTAACAGAACGATGAACCCACGAAATCTTGCGTTCAGCAAACGACCCAAGTAGAGCCTTAATCTCCTGAACCCATGGACCAGCTGCAGGACATGGTTAATGGGCCGAAGTCTAGCAGAAGGTCTAACTCAAGGGGCAAGTACCCAACTGAAGGCCAAAATATTCCAAGTCTTACTGAATGGTTGGTGGAGGATGGACAACAGATTGCGGTTAGTAGGGGTGAAATAGACCAATGTGGTTACGTTAGGTGGTAACAGCCAAACTGATTCAGTTAACCTTTTGTGGAACTATTGAGGATCGCATAGATGTGTCATTTTCGGTATTATTGCCTGCCACGAGCACTAGCCAGTAGCCACTAGGTCTAGTGAAAAGTGCACCTTCGTGACGTGTCCTAAAGTTGACATTTTGCCGTTTCATCTGACCTAGTAGTAGAACCCAAAATAAAGAAGACGCTAGCGATTGATCTGAACTGTGAAACACAATGTCCTCCAATTGCGCGGGTGGTCTGGTAATCTGCTCGAGTCTAGGAAAATGCCATCAGTTTAGTCTGGTCTGCGCCATGTCTAAGTCGGTCACATCAACTCCCTTGGCAATAGAACATAACACTAGGTCCGGTTTACCGTGCATCTCTCTGGAACAACATGAACTTAACCTTTTCATTGTGGATCTTGTTGTGACAGAAACATATGGCTAGCTTGGAAGCCCAAGCAGCGGAGCGGGTGATCGAAGCGTGCGTGAGGACGGAATCCGTCAGGAAGTGCGTCTTCACGTCGTCCTTGCTGGCCTGCGTGTGGAGGCAGAACCACCCTCATGAAAGACGGGGCCCGACCATCGTCGACGAGAACTGCTGGAGCGACGAGAGCTTCTGCCGCAACAACAAGGTCAGTCCGTGGTCTCAAGCAATCTGAACCCATTAGGATTTCCCGCGTCTTTAGCCAGCGTGGTGATGTGAGGTGCGTCTTTTTCAGCTATGGTTTGCACTTGGGAAGACGGCGGCAGAGAAGGCGGCCTGGAGGGCGGCCCGGGGGAGAGACCTGAAGCTCGTCACCGTCTGCCCCGCGCTGGTCACGGGGCCGGGCTTTCGCCGCCGCAACTCTACGGCATCCATCGCGTACCTCAAAGGATCTGGTGTCATGCTCGCGGATGGCGTCCTCGCGACGGCCAATGTGGCGACGGTGGCCGAGGCCCACGTCCGGGTGTACGAGGCGATGGGCGACAACACGGCCGGCGGCAGGTACATCTGCTACGACCATGTGATCCGGAGAGCCGAGGAGTTCGCCGAGCTGGAGCGGCAGCTGGGGATCCCGAGCAGAACGGCGGCAACGCAGAGCGTAGACGACGATGACCGTCCGGCGAGGTTCGAGCTCTGCAAAAGGAAGCTGGGGAGGCTCATGTCCTCGAGGAGGAGGTGCACGTACGATGACTATTACTGCCCTGTTACGTTCCAATAGGGCGCCAAGACGACGCTGCTGGTGGATATGGAGGCACTTCTAGATTGGGTTCGCACGGCAGGTGACGATTCAATCCAGCACCGACTCCCCTGGGTTGCACATGCTGCTTGATGAGGTCAAAACCTGAATGGAAGTGGGAGAAAAAAGAGTAGTAGGAGTACTACAGTAGTTGATTGTTGATTGTCCCTGTGGACAAACAGGAGTAGAGACGTAGAATGTACGCGAGTGCGATGGTGTGTATAGTGATAGTGCGATCTTGTAGGTTATTTATCAATAAAGTTGGATCGAATTTTTCTTTGTGCTGTCCGCTGTCCAGTGATACTGAAAAGCCATTCTGTTTGTTTGTCAAATCACAAGTACAGCACCATGTTTGCAGGTAAAAGGTTTAGTGGCAACTGGAGCACCTTGTCAAATCCAAAGTACAGTGTCATTTTTCTTTTGAATGTCATCTTACCCGAGCCGTGTCAAGTTACCGTGTGGTGTATTATTCTTCAAATGCCATCTAACCTGCACCTTTTCTTTCAAGCCCTGGATTGTAGAACAATTATTCTACGGTGTTTTCCATTGCATATGTATAAGCATGTTTTTTTTTTGACCCGCAAACCGCAGAACAACAGTATATTGAACAACAACAAAATAACTAAAAATAACAGAGAAAAGGAGGAAAAGAAAAAACAAAAAGCCTCTAAAAGGCCGAAACACTATTTTAGAGGCTAGCTCGATGTTACTTGAATGCCATTTACTGAACTATCTTCTTTTTTCTTCTTCTGGCGAAAGCATATTTTATTATTTTACGGAAGCAAGACGAAAGGTCGTTACATAAGAAACAAAGACGGCTAAAAACTACTTTGAATTGGAACCCTACTACTCTATATGAGTCTAATCTAATTCGGATTGCTCTAACGGGTCAAAAAACAAGGGATCGCCTATTCGCCTACTATAAGTATGAAACTGGGAAAGCTATATCTTAATTTATTTGTATCTTTGGACCTTTCAATGAGCAACCTTTATCAATAGCTAACTCGGGTGTTTCAACTGAATCATACCTCTTGGTCAGTACAACAGCGCCGGGGGAACCACGAGATCCGGTAGCTCAAAACTTCGGTAACTCATAATTGATATGCGATTGGTTTTCCTATTTTAAAACTCAAATTGATAAAGCCACCTGGCGAGTAGGAATAGTTTTGAGTTTCTGGTATGTTTTCTTTTGAGAATCAAACCTCTAATGGGGTTTTGCTACCAGGAGAAGGGAATGGCCATGTTGATGGGGTCTATCTAAATAAGAGAGGAACCTAAATGGCTGATTATACGATTCTTTTTTAGTTCCCAAGATAGAATTTCTTTGTTTTTGGCAAGAGCGATGGGTGACAACGTGCAAGACCAGATAGGTTTGACTTTGATCTGATCAATGAGAATAGAGGAAGCGTTGGAGAGGTACCAAATGACTGAAGAGGGAAACCCATCTGACCACATGTAGAGCCAGCCCATAAGTAAATTCAAGAGAATTTCTTCATCTTTTGGGCGATGAAATGGATGGAATTTCTTGAAACATAACTCAGTTCACTTATAATCAAAATTGGAAAAGGGAGACTAGCTGCTGCAATAAATCAAGAAGAAAGCAGGCGCAAAAGATAAGCTCAATGAGCTTAACGTGGGGAGGCAGCGAGTTAGTAGCAGTAGGTGGCAAAGTGGCTTTGTTACCTATTCCATTAGGAACCGCAGATATTTTAGTCCATTACATTCATGCATTTACCATACATGTGACTGTATTAATACTTTTGAAAGGTGTTTTATTTGCTAGGAGTTTTCGTTCGATACCCGATAAAGCAAATCTAGGTTTTCGCTTTCCATGCGATAGGCCTGGCCGAGGGGGAACATGTCAAGTATCCACCTGGGATCATGTTTTCTTAGGTTCCTGCACGCACAGATTCAGGAGATGACAATTTTAGCTTCAATATGAGATGCCAATGATGCATTCAAAAAGGAATGAGTGTTGCCCGAGTCGACCAAGAAAAGAGGGTAACATCAAAATTATGGACTACTGAGCAAGCTAACTGAAACGATTCCGCATATATATTGAGGTCGGAATGGGATCGGGTGTTTTCATGTCTTACCGTAGTGCCCGGTTTGTCTTGTGTCGGAGGAAATAACCACGGGTAGCCGAGCCGGCTCCCCCTGGCACTTCAGAAAAATTACAAGAGATTCCGGCCTTCCAGACCCAAGGCGTGGGGCCGCCTACCTCCAGCCGGCTACCCCTCAGGCCGGCTGGACGAAGGCGGCCCGGCCCCAAAACCTCTCAAAGGAAACCACGAGAGGGCCGGCTCCAATAAGCCGGACAAGAGAGGGCCGACTCCCAAGAAGCCGGCCCCCAACAGACGGCCCAGATCATGCCCTCCAAATCTGCACCCATATAACGGCAACAAGACGGGCCGTGGCTACAGTGAAGCCTGCCACCCCCGAATCCCGGGACGCGCATGGCCACAGTGCGCCGTACGGGGCGGCCATCACCCGCCCGGCGCGGCACTGTTGCCATGTTGACCATGATGTCACCCACGGCGAGCTGTCAGTACGACCCGAGGGCGGCTGGCCCCAACTGACGAGAAGACACCCGAAGGCAGCCTGGCCTCCCACAGTCGGCCTGGGGTGAATCCGACTCCCAAAGGCCGGCTGGTCCCTTCCCTCGAGGCAGGCGCCTCATTAAGAAGACAAGACGGGGTAAGGCTACAGTGATATGCCGCCCCGCGGCGGCACCGTAGCCATGCTTACCACGACGGAGCCCATGTCACCAGAGGTGGGGCAATAGTAACCAGCCCCCGACAAGACCCCCAAGCGGTGGGGCCGGCCTGTCGACCAGAGGGCCGGCAGTCAGCGGGCCCACCCGTCGGCGGGTCCCAACGGCCGGCGGAGAAGCCGGCAAGTATAGACACAGACAGCTAGGGCCCATGCCCAGCTGAATTACCATTGTACCCCTGGGGGTAGGCCTATATAAACCCCCCAGGGCGCCCATGCAAGGGACATCTTTTCTTTTAGGAGTTTTAGACAACGCAGCAAGGGAGAAACAAACCTAGCCTTGCCCTTCTTCTTCCTCCCCCCGAACAGCTCAAGGAGCCTCTTGTAGCTACTGGTTGACCTAGTAACCATGCGGAGACCCCACAGAGCAGCAGTAGGGGTGTTATCTCCACGGAGAGCCCCGAAGCTGGGTAAGATCCGCCGGCGTGCATGTCTTCGCCTTATCCCGTTTTCAGGCACCGGCGACGTTTTATTGGCTCCCACAATGATAAGCCACCCGTTGGCATATGTCGCACCAACCACCCGACATTTGGCGCCCACCGTGGGGCCAGGTGCACCGTTGTCCGGAGACCTGCTCTGGACGGGAACCCTCTTCCTTCCCAGCGAGCGCAGCCAACTCGGCTCGCCCGATGGCGCTTGCCCCAACGCGCTGCAAGGCGTCGCAGACGCCTGCGCGGCGAGCTGCCTCGCCGATCTTCTCGGCGAAGCTCGCATCTCCGATGAGCCCGCATCCGACACGGGCACAGGCTGCCCCGAGAGCCACCTCGTCAGCCTCCTCGACCAACTCCACGTCTCCAGCGAGCTTGCTGCGGACTTGGAGTCGGTTGGTTCCACCGACCCGATGCTTGTCGACTCTGACACAGCATCACTTGACGCTTTCCCCACCAACTTAGTCATCATCGACGACCCTCTTCCTCGAGCCGACAGCTGCGGCAGCGCCATCACCGAGGTACTGGTCATTAGCCACGGCGCCGCCTCTAGTGAAAACGCCCACGACGCCCTGCAGACGGCGCTGCACGACTTGTCCGCTCCCATCTCGGCCGACGCCGACGCCGAAACACTGGAGGCATGCCGCCTCGCCCTTGTTGCGGAGGGCCAGAAGCTAGCTTCCATGAGACGCCTCACCGAGGCTCACCAGCGCGAAGTTGACCGCGCCGCCTTCGGCACACCGCCTCCCGACGGGCCTAGCCGCGTCGGCGTCATCAAGAAACGCGGCGCGGCTATCGCCGACATGCTGGGAGCAGACCGCCCGGTCTATGCCACGCCCCTCGAGAACCTACGCGCTGCCCAGGCGGCCGTAGACGAGCTGGATAGACTGGGGCCCGACGAGCTCCCCTACATGACGAGACGCATTCAGCAGCTTATCGACGCGGCCGCAGAGCGGCACGAAGACGGCGTCCGTGCTGAAAGTCCTCCCCCGCGCCGAGAGCACGGCGCGACGTCTCGAACGCCGACTGCAGGCAACACCCATGCAAGAAAAGCAAAGGAGCCGGCTGCCAGTCGCAGCCGGACTCGAATCTCCATCGAGCGTGACGCAGAAGGCCGTCCTCGGGCTGTGGAGCGGCGAGCCGACCCGCCTCCTCCTCCGCCTCGTGGGGAGAGATATCCCACACCACCGCCTGTCACGCATCCGACTCTCAGCGGCCGCCTGGGCCGTCGCGAAGGAGTCAACGAGAATGACGCCAGCCACCGGATCGACCGCCTAGCGCGATCCCTGGCCCTGGAGGAAGAAGATGATGTCGGCCCGCCTTGCTTCGGCCCCCGCATCCGCGACGAGCCCTTCCCCAAAGGGTTCTCGCTCCCAAGAGACACTCCCAAGTATAACGGCTCCGTGAAGCCGGAAGATTGGTTGATAGACTACTCCACTGCGGTTCGCATAGCAAATGGCAACAGGCGTGTTGCCGTGAAGTATGTCCCCCTCATGCTCCAAGGCACGACGTGCACCTGGCTTAACAGCCTCAAGCCTTACAACGTCAACAGCTGGTTAGACTTCACAGAAGCTTTCGTCCGCAACTTCACCAGCACCTACAAGCGGGCTCCCAAGCCCCGACAGCTCTCCTTGTGCGTCCAAGGGCCCAATGAGTCGACTCGCGATTACCTCATGCGTTGGGCCGAGCTCCGCAATTCCTGCGAGGGGGTGCACGAGGTTCAAGCCATAGACTACTTCACCGCCGGGTGCTGAGAAGGCACCCTCCTCAAGAACCGACTCCTCGGCAACGAGCCGACTACCCTCGACGAGTTGGTGGTCATAGCGGATAAATACGCCACGACCAATTCCTCGATGAAGACTGAACTCCGGGCAGACGCCTCTGGGAAGGTGCTCGCCCCGGGTCCCAAGACGCCGACTAGAGACTCTAGCCGACGCCCGTACCACAATGACCACAAGCGCAAGGCTCCCGCGCCGCCTTTCGCTAGTCGGCAGGTGGCTACAGTCGAAGAAGAACCGCCCGAAGGGCGGCCCGCGCCCAAGAAGCAGAAGGGCGGCAGGCCGGCTTGCCAGCCGGCTTTCTACTACGAGCAAGCACTTGATGCCCACTACAAGTTCCACAGCTGCGCAAAGCCCTCCAACCACACGACCCAGAAGTGTCACTGGCTCAAGCGAATCTCCAAGGGCGAGGGGATAGTGCCGCCTCCGCCTGCTGATCAGCCGCCCCGGGCTCCTCAGCAGCCGGCCGCTCGGCCAGCAGTCGGATCCATTCAAGACGAGTTTCCCGACGAACATGCCGCCTACGTCGTCTTTACAAGCCAACCAGAAGATCGGCGTAGCCGGCGCCGACAGCATCAAGAAGTCAACGCAGTCGCCTCCAGCAATCCCAAGTTCATGCACTGGTCAGAAAGGCCGGTCAGCTGGAGCCGGGCCGATCACCCAGAGGCGATGCCGTCCCCCGGCTCTTATGCATTGGTCTTAGACGCCACCCTCGCAACAGAAAGGCGAGCTGCCCGGTTCTCCCGCGTGCTGATAGATGGCGGAAGTAGCATCAACATACTGTACCGCAACACCATGGAGAAGCTAAGCATCAAGACGAAGCAGCTCATGCCCAGTTGGACCGTGTTCGATGGCATTGTGCCTTGCCTGTCCTATTCTCCAATCGGCAAGATCAAGATAGATGTCCTCTTTGGGGACAAGGATCATTTCCGCCAAGAAGCAGTGTGGTTTGAAGTAGTGGATCTGGAAAGCCCTTACCAAGCATTGCTTGGCCGACCTGCCCTGGCCAAGTTCATGGCTGTGCCTCACTATGCCTACCTCAAGATGAAGATACCAAGTTCCAAGGGCATCATCACAATAACCGAAGATTACAAGAAATCTGCCGAGTGTGCGGCAGCTAGCAGCCGGCTGGCCAAGTCCCTCGTTATCGCCGAAGAAAAGAAGATGTTGGATCGAGTCGTGGCCATGGCTGGCAAGCAGCCGACCCTGTCCCCTGATCCCAAGGAGTGTGAAGCTCAAGGTTCTTTCCAGCCGGCCAAAGAAACCAAGAAGATAGCCCTCGACCCAGAGCACCCAGAAAGGTTTGCCACCATTGGGGCAAACCTGGACAGCAAATAGGAAGGCGAGCTCGTCGATTTCCTCCGTGAGAATCGGTACATCTTTGCATGGTCCCCCAAGGACATGCCGGGTGTTCCGAAGGAATTCGCCGAGCACAAGCTACATGTCCGAGAAGGTGCAAAACCAGTCAAACAGCCCCTCCACCGACTGTCGGAAGAGAAGAGAAGGATTGTAGGGGAAGAGATAGCCCGGCTCCTGGCAGCCGGCTTCGTCATGGAGGTTTTCTTCCCAGAATGGCTTACCAACCCAGTCCTCGTACTGAAGAAGAATAACAAGTGGCGCATGTGTATAGACTACACAAGCCTCAATAAGGCCTGCCCCAAAGATCCCTTCGCCCTGCCAAGGATTGACCATGTGATAGACTCCACAGCCGGATGCGAGCTGTTGAGCTTCTTGGATGCCTACTCGGGTTACCACCAGATAAAGTTGGATCCAGCTGACCGCCTGAAGACTGCCTTCATCACACCATTCGGAGCTTTCTGCTAACTGACTATGACATTTGGCTTGAGAAATACCGGTGCCACTTTTCAGCGTTGCATGCAAAAATGCCTCCTCAAGCAGCTCGGTAGAAATGCCCACGTCTATGTAGACGATATTATGGTGAAGACGGAGAAGCGCGACACTTTGTTGGAAGACCTCAGAGAGACATTTGAAAACTTGCGCCGGTTTCAGATCAAGCTCAACCCCGAGAAGTGCGTGTTCGGTGTACCAGCCAGCCAGCTTCTAGGCTTCCTGGTCTCTGAACGCGGCATCGAGTGCAACCCAGTGAAAATCAAGGCCATAAAGAGAATGGAGATTCCCACCAAGTTACGTGATGTCCAGAAGTTCACCGGATGCCTGGCTTGATAGAGGCAAAGGTGTCCCGATGTTTCGATGAGATGGTGGCTATCGTTTTCTGTGGGAGTCGACCTTGACGATCCGACTACGAACGTACGAGACGTCGCGCCTTAGCAATCGCTAAACCAACTTCCGAGGGTTATTGACCACGCCGGAGCACGATCAAACTGACCACGAGGGCCTATTTCCTGCGAGCAAACGAAGAACAAGCAAGAAACTAAGATTGCAATCTGGATATTGCGAATATAAGAGGAAAGATTTATTAATGAAGGTGGGGTTCTGTGACGCCTTGGTCTGGTCGTTGAACACAAACGAAGTACACGAAGTTGTAGCTATGGCGAACTTTTGACCTAAACAAAACCCAAAGTCTAAACGATGCCCTAAGGGCTGTATATATGGAGGAAGAGGAGGGAATTTCGTGGCCCTTGAGGGTGGGGTCCGAAACCAACCCTAACTCTTGTTTCCCCACACATACGGACTCTAAAAATAGCCTATACTTAAGTATTTCGAAATTACATGGGCCCGGCACAATAATAAGGTGACGCAGCACCTAGAATAGCCTATGGACGAATATTATGAAGTGGCATCTTGTATATTTCGTCCAAGGCTTCATGCACTCCTTATGGTGGCTTCAAAGTCCTGAAATCATCACTTGTAACTCCGTTCTTGATCCCCTTGCGCATGCCATCAACTCCATGCGTGTTCTTGCTCCAATGTTCATCCTTCTCCAAGCTAGGCCCTTCATTTGTAAGCAAAACAAATGTATCCAATTTAGGCAGTATCATATTCTCATGAACATTAGAATCATTACCAAGAAACGAAAGTACCTGGTAATTTAATTGGCGTGCGCGAGCTCTAGTAATTGGTCCAATATATGTAACAGTAGGGGCTGTGGGTGTAAAAATGGTATTGATGTCGTCATCATCCTCCCCTTCTTGAAATGAAGTCGTCCTCGACGGAAGCTCATCTTCCTCACCCAAATAAGGCTTCAAATCTGCAACGTTAAAAGTGGGACTAACCCAAAAATCTGCAGGCAGCTCAAGTTTATATGCATTATCATTTATTTTCTCTAACACCTTAAATGGACCATCAGCACGTGGCATTAGCTTTGATTTGCTCAAATTAGGAAACCTATCCTTACGCAAATGTAGCCAAACAAGATCTCCAAGTGCAAAGACAACATGTTTTCTACCCTTATCTCCAGCAAGTTTATATTTAACATTCATATGCTCAATGTTTTCCTTCGTTAACTCATGCATTTTTAAGATCAATTCAACACGTTGTTTAGCATCAAAATTAACCTTCTCCGAAGATGGAAGAGGCAACAAATCAATGGGTGCACGAGGTAGGAAACCATACACAATTTCAAAAGGGCACATCTTAGTAGTAGAATGCAACGAACGATTATAAGCAAATTCAATATGAGGCAAGCATTCTTCCCACATTTTCTTATTATTCTTCAAAACAGCCCTAAGCATAGTAGACAATGTTCTATTGACTACTTCAGTTTGTCCATCAGTTTGGGGGTGACAAGTGGTACTAAAAAGCAGTTTAGTCCCCAACTTAGCCCATAAACATATCCAAAAGTGGCTAAGAAATTTAGTATCACGGTCTGAAACAATAGTATTTGGCACACCATGCAAGCGAATAATTTCACGAAACAACAAATCAGCAATATTAACAGCATCATCGCTTTTATGACATGGTATAAAGTGTGCCATTTTCGAGAATCTATCCACGACAACAAATATGCTATCCCTCCCCTTCTTTGTTCGAGGTAAACCTAAAACAAAGTCCATAGATATATCCTCCCAAGGAACACTAGGCACAGGCAAAGGCATATATAAACCATGAGGATTGAGTCATGACTTAGCTTTTTGACATGTAGTGCAGCGAGCAACAAAACGCTCAACATCCCGTCTCATCTTTGGCCAAAAGAAATGTGTAGCAAGTACGTCCTCCGTCTTTTTCACGCCAAAGTGTCCCATTAATCCTCCTCCATGCGCCTCCTACAACAACAAAAGACGAACAGAGCTAGCTGGAATGCATAGCTTGTTAGCACGGAACACAAAACCATCATTAACAACGAACTTGTTCCATGTTCTTCCTTCTTTACAATTTTGCATTACTTCTTTAAAATCAGCATCATGCACATATTGATCTTTGATGGTCTCCAAACCAAATATTTTGAAGTCAAGTTGTGAAAGCATAGTATAGCGACGAGACAAAGCATCAGCAATAACATTTTATTTACCCTTCTTGTGTTTAATGACATAAGGGAAAGTCTTAATGAATTCAACCCATTTAGCATGTCTACGATTCAGTTTAGCTTGACTTTTAATATGTTTCAAAGATTCATGATCAGAATGTATAACAAATTCTTTGGGCCATAAATAATGTTGCCATGTCTCTAAAGTCCGAACAAGAGCATATAATTCTTTATCATAAGTAGAATAGTTCAGACTAGGCCACTCAATTTTTCAAAAAAGTATGCAACATGTTTGCCATCTTGTAATAACACACCTCCTAATCCAATTCCACTAGCATCACATTCAAGCTCAAAAGTCTTATTAAAGTCAGGAAGTTGAAGTAAAGGAGCATGTGTCAACTTATCTTTCAATACCGTGAAGGCTTCTTCCTGTGGGGTACCCCAAACAAAAGGCACATCCTTCTTTGTAAGCTCATTGAGAGGTGCAGCAATGGTGGTAAAGTCTCTCACAAAACGCCTATAGAAACCAGCGAGTCCAAGAAAACTCCTCACTTGTGTGACCGTTTTGGGCTGCGGCTAACTCTCAATAGCTTCAACCTTGGCTTTATCAACTTCAATTCCCTATGGAGTAACCACATAGCCAAGAAAAGACACTCGGTCGGTGCAAAAGGTGCACTTCCCAAGGTTACCAAACAAACGTGCATAACGTAGAGCATTAAAAAAACACGTAAATGTTCCAAATGTTCTTCCAAAGATTTGCTATAAATCAGTATATCATCAAAATAGACTACCACAAATCGTCCAATGAAAGCACGTAAAATTTCGTTCATTAGTCTCATGAAAGTACTAGGTGCATTAGTTAACCCAAAAGGCATGACTAACCACTCATATAAACCAAACTTAGTTTTAAATGCCGTTTTCCATTCATCTCCCAATTTCATACGAATTTGATGGTATCCACTACGCAAATCAACTTTGGAGAATATTGTAGAGCCACTCAATTCATCAAGCATATCATCTAGCCTAGGAATAGGATGATGATAACGAATAGTAATATTATTAATGCCTCTACAATCGACACACATACGCGATGTACCATCCTTTTTAGGCACTAGTTTAATAGGAACAGCACAAGGACTAAGAGATTCGCGTATATAACCTTTGTCGAGCAGCTCCTGTACTTGACGCATAATCTCCTTTGTCTCCTCTGGATTGGTACGGTATGGTGCACGGTTGGGTAGCGATGCACCGGGAATTAAGTCAGTTTGATGCTCAATCCCTCGAATAGGTGGTAATCCCGGTGGCACGTCTTGTGGGAAGACGTCAGCGAACTCCTGCAAAATGTTAGTGACAGAAGGGGGCAAAGAGGAAGGCACGTCCTTGAATGAAAATAATGCCTCTTTGCACACAAAAGCATAGCAAACAGATTTGCTAGAATCTAGCTCATCAATATCAGATTTGGTGGCAAGTAAACATGCACTTTTCAATTTAATTTCAGAAGCAACACTAGATGGTTTATTACTAGGCTTCATTTGTTGCTCAAATTCTTTTGCCACAATCTGATTTTCACTCTTATTTTTCTCCTGTTTTGCTTTATTAGCTCTATTAATATCATCTTTCAAAATGGAATCAGGAGTCATAGGAAGCAAAGTAATATTTTTATCCTTATGAACAAGAGTATACTGATTGTTTCTACCATGGTGTACAGAATTTTTATCAAATTGCCATGGTCTACCAAGTAATAAGGAAAATGCTTGCATAGGTACCACATCACAATCAACATAATCAGCATATGTAGAGATACTAAAATGCACACGAACAGTACGTGTTACCTTAACCTTGCCGCTGTTGTTGAACCATTGGATGTAGTAAGGATGTGGATGTGGTCTTGTGGTGAGAGATAGCTTCTCCACCATCTCCATGCTAGCCAAGTTGTTGCATCTCCCTCCATCTATGATGACGCGAATAGAACATTCCTTCACAACTCCCTTTGTATGGAACAAATTATGCCTCTGATTTTTCTCAGCTTGTGTAACCTGCACACTCAAAACACGTTGAGCAAATAAACATTCATACCTATCAGCATCTTCAGCAGCCATGTATTGCGTCTCATGATCAGAATCATCTCCACCGTGTTCTTCATGTGTAATAAGAGCCAAAGTCTCCTCATCATAATCACTAGCGGACTCATACCCACCATCCTCAGTAACAATCATCACACGCTTAGATGGGCATTCTCTCGCATAATGACCTCCACCCTTGCAATGTCGACAAATAATATCATGTGTTTACCCTGTTGATGCCATGGATGAAGAAGAGCTCTTTGCAGGCCCAGAAGGTGTGCTCTTGGCAGATAGTGGTGATTGTGCCTGCTTTACTGTATCACGGTTGGAGGTGGCAGCTGACGGAGGTGCCGGTGTAGCAGAACGTGTGGAAGTAGATGATGCACGTGGTGTCCATGATGAAGGTCGACATGCAGAAAAGTTAGTTTGCGCCAATGCATGTCGATCCTGCACTTCACGTTCAGCTTTACAAGCAAGATGGAATAAACGAGTGATATTATTATAATCCTTATAGTCTAGAATGGTCTGAATCTCTCTATTTAATCCACCCAGAAAACGTGCAAGCATAGCTTCATTCTCCTCAACAATACCACATCTAATCAAGCCAGTTTGTAATTCCTGATAATATTCTTCTACCGAATTTTTTCCTTGTCTTAAGCGCTGCAATTTTTGAAGTAATTCACGTTGATAATATGGTGGAACCCAACGAGTACGCATAGCAGTTTTCAAAGCAGCCCAAGTAGCTGGAACAGGATATAATCTACAATGTTCAGACCACCAAACACATGCAAAGCTAGTGAAAGCACAAACAGCAGCAGGAACACGTCTCTCCTCAGGATATTGTAAACATGTAAATCGTTGTTCAGTTTCTAACTCCCAAGTAAGATATATATCAGGAACATATCTACCCTCAAATGGTGGAATATTCAATTTCAGTTTAGGGAGATGGTCATGGTCTCGTACCTGAGGGGGAGCCATAACATTGCCATTTTTTGCATGTGGATGACCTGGTGGTTGTGGTGCTGGTGGTTGCACGTAGTTCTGATGTTGATCAACCTCATCCTCGTAATCTCCCACATAATCATCCTCCCCCACATCAGCAGCAGGAGCCACAAAAGTATCAAGCAGCACCAGTAGCTAGGCCAGGCTGAAGAGGGACACGGGTCGCTCGGCGGAGGGCTGTTTCGCGATGTGGAGGTAGTCGTTGTTGCTGTTGTAGAGGTGCGTTAGGTGTAGCCGGTGGTGGTGGTAGACGCGCGAGCAATTCATTAAACTTTTTATCGAGCTTTGTTTCGAACGCCTTCTCAATGCCATCTATCTTCTCCATGGCCTCTTCAAATCTATTTAGCACATCTTCCACCTGTCCACTCATCATTTGTTGAAACTTATCATGTAACGCTTTGTTTGTCATGTTCTCCCAGTCAGTCTCGTCGGCTTGTGATCCTGCCATGGTTAGCAGCAATAGAAACACACAATAATATGATTCGACAGACTACTAGGAAGTGGTGGTGGTGGTGTGGTGGACAGTCACAAATCCGTCAAGCAAATCTCAAATTCTTACCGGCTCTTACCCAGCAGCAGGCGGTGAACGACAACTGTTGTAGTCAAAACTCTCAAAAGCTTGGATAGAGCGATTGCCAGGGAGAGTCAAACGCACGACGTAGATGTATGTGGAGCTGGGAAGGCTTATAGTATGGTAGCAAAAAGGTCAACAATAATCAATTCAGAGATGCAAAGTTGAATAAACGCTCAACGACGGTACTGTGCTGGTCCTAGGCTAGACCGTGCTAGAGACGCGAGCCTAGAACACTAACAAAATCACGGCGCTGCACGGAAACAAGGGAAAAGCACACTCTGGAAATATTTTTTTCGCTCTGTTTTTTTTGCGCTCCTCTTTTTTTTGCGAAAAATCACTATAATGGTGAGTGTCTCAAAACTCTTCCCAGGTCAAACTGATAGGATGGGTACGAAATGTTTTTGACATTTTTTTTTCGGAAATCAGGGCAGCGACGACGAAAAAGTGCGACCAAAACACACTATGATGGCGAGTGTCTCAAAAGACTCAGAACAACCTAAAAATAGGATAGGAAAAAAATATTTTCGGTCGCCGAAATTTTGGCCTAAAAACTGCCCGGGGGCCTCCAGACTTTTTTTTCCGAGACCTACGCAGGCAAGGAAACATGAATCGGAATTTAGATGGATGTCGAAAACAAACCTAATATGAGAAGAACTCCGATTGGTGGTGGATATATGGTGGTGGTATATGGCAGCGGTGGTGGTATATGGTAGCGGTGGTGGTATATGGATACGGATTGGTGGTGGTATATGGATACGGATTGGTGGTGGTATATGGATACGGATTCAGAGCGGTGGCGGATAAGCAATGGTGGTAGATGGCAAGGCGATGATGATGGTGCGGCGGCGACGTGACAACTTATGACCAGAACTCGAAACTCTAAACGACTAGACTCTAAGACCAGCAACTTGACACGATGATGCAACCACAAATTCAACAAAGCAAAAACCCTAAAAAGATTATGCAAAGGCTCAGATTGGTTCGGATATGATGAACTAACCCTATTTTTTGTGGCTTTTTCGTGGACGTTAGGTATGAAGAACAAACTCGATCTAATCTACGAAAAACTGTAAAATCTCACCGAGCAACCTGGAAATATGATACCACTTGATAGAGGCAAAGGTGTCCCGATGTTTTGATGAGATGGTTGCTATCGTTTTCTGTGGGAGTCGACCTTGACGATCCGACTACGAACGTGCGAGACGTCGCGCCTTAGCAATCGCTAAACCAACTTCCGAGGGTTGTTGACCACGCCGGAGCACGATCAATCTGACCACGAGGGCCTGTTTCCTGCGAGCAAACGAAGAACAAGCAAGAAACTAAGATTGCAATCTGGATATTGCGAATATAAGAGGAAAGCTTTATTAATGAAGGTGGGGTTCTGTGACGCCTTGGTCTGGTCGTTGAACACAAACGAAGTACGCGAAGTTGCACCTATGGCGAACTTTTGATCTAAACAAAACCCAAAGTCTAAATGACGCCCTAAGGGCTATATATATATGGAGGAAGAGGAGGGAATTTCGTGGCCCTTGAGGGTGGGGTCCGAAACCAACCCTAACTCTTGTTTCCCCACACATACGGACTCTAAAAATAGCCTATACTTAAGTATTTCGAAATTACATGGGCCTGGCCCAATAATAAGGTGACGCAGCACCTAGAATAGCCTATGGACGAATATTATGAAGTGGCATCTTGTATATTTCGTCCAAGGCTTCATGCACTCCTTATGGTGGCTTCAAAGTCCTGAAATCATCACTTGTAACTCCGTTCTTGATCCCCTTGCGCATGCCATCAACTCCATGCGTGTTCTTGCTCCAATGTTCATCCTTCTCCAATCTAGGCCCTTCATTTGTAAGCAAAACAAATGTATCCAATTTAGGCAGTATCATATTCTCATGAACATTAGAATCATTACCAAGAAACGAAAGTACCTGGTAATTTAATTGGCGTGTGTGAGCTCTAGTAATTGGTCCAGTATATGTAACAGTAGGGGCTGTGGGTGTAAAAATGGTATTGATGTCGTCATCATCCTCCCCTTCTTGAAATGAAGTCGTCCTCGACGGAAGCTCATCTTCCTCACCCAAATAAGGCTTCAAATCTGCAACATTAAAAGTGGGACTAACCCCAAAATCTGCAGGCAGCTCAAGTTTATATGCATTATCATTTATTTTCTCTAACACCTTAAATGGACCATCAGCACGTGGCATTAGCTTTGATTTGCTCAAATTAGGAAACCTATCCTTACGTAAATGTAGCCAAACAAGATCTCCAGGTGCAAAGACAACATGTTTTCTACCCTTATCTCCAGCAAGTTTATATTTAACATTCATATGCTCAATGTTTTCCTTCGTTAACTCATGCATTTTTAAGATCAATTCAGCACGTTGTTTAGCATCAAAATTAACCTTCTCCGAAGATGGAAGAGGCAACAAATCAATGGGTGCACGAGGTAGGAAACCATACACAATTTCAAAAGGGCACATCTTAGTAGTAGAATGCAACGAACGATTATAAGCAAATTCAATATGAGGCAAGCATTCTTCCCACATTTTCTTATTATTCTTCAAAACAGCCCTAAGCATAGTAGACAATGTTCTATTGACTACTTCAGTTTGTCCATCAGTTTGGGGGTGACAAGTAGTACTAAAAAGCAATTTAGTCCCCAACTTAGCCCATAAACATATCCAAAAGTGGCTAAGAAATTTATTATCACGGTCTGAAACAATAGTATTTGGCACACCATGCAAGCGAATAATTTCACGAAAGAACAAATCAGCAATATTAACAGCATCATCGCTTTTATGACATGGTATAAAGTGTGCCATTTTCGAGAATCTATCCACGACAACAAATATGCTATCCCTCCCCTTCTTTGTTCGAGGTAAACCTAAAACAAAGTCCATAGATATATCCTCCCAAGGAACACTAGGCACAGGCAAAGGCATATATAAACCATCAGGATTGAGTCGTGACTTAGCTTTTTGACATGTAGTGCAGCGAGCAACAAAACGCTCAACATCCCGTCTCATCTTTCGCCAAAAGAAATGTGTAGCAAGTACGTCCTCCGTCTTCTTCATGCCAAAGTTCCCCATTAATCCTCCTCCATGCGCCTCCTACAACAACAAAAGACGAACGGAGCTAGCTGGAATGCATAGCTTGTTAGCACGGAACACAAAACCATCATTAACAACGAACTTGTTCCATGTTCTTCCTTCTTTACAATTCTGCATTAATTCTTTAAAATCAGCATCATGCACATATTGATCTTTGATGGTCTCCAAACCAAATATTTTGAAGTCAAGTTGTGAAAGCATAGTATAGCGACGAGACAAAGCATCAACAATAACATTTTCTTTACCCTTCTTGTGTTTAATGACATAAGGGAAAGTCTTAATGAATTCAACCCATTTAGCATGTCTACGATTCAGTTTAGCTTGACTTTTAATATGTTTCAAAGATTCATGATCAGAATGTATAACAAATTCTTTGGCCATAAATAATGTTGCCATGTCTCTAAAGTCCAAACAAGAGCATATAATTCTTTATCATAAGTAGAATAGTTCAGACTAGGCCCACTCAATTTTTTAGAAAAGTATGCAACAGGTTTGCCATCTTGTAATAACACACCTCCTAATCCAATTCCACTAGCATCACATTCAAGCTCAAAAGTCTTATTAAAGTCAGGAAGTTGAAGTAAAGGAGCATGTGTCAACTTATCTTTCAATACCGTGAAGGCTTCTTCCTGTGCGGTACCCCAAACAAAAGGCACATCCTTCTTTGTAAGCTCATTGAGAGGTGCATCAATGGTGGTAAAGTCTCTCACAAAACGCCTATAGAAACCAGCGAGTCCAAGAAAACTCCTCACTTGTGTGACCGTTTTGGGCTGCGGCCAACTCTCAATAGCTTTATTCTTGGCTTTATCAACTTCAATTCCCTGTGGAGTAACAACATAGCCATGAAAAGACACTCGGTCGGTGCAAAAGTTGCACTTCCCAAGGTTACCAAACAAACGTGCATAACGTAGAGCATTAAAAACAACACGTAAATGTTCCAAATGTTCTTCCAAAGATTTGCTATAAATCAGTATATCATCAAAATAGACTACCACAAATCGTCCAATGAAAGCACGTAAAACTTCGTTCATTAGTCTCATGAAAGTACTAGGTGCATTAGTTAACCCAAAAGGCATGACTAACCACTCATATAAACCAAACTTAGTTTTAAATGCTGTTTTCCATTCATCTCCCAATTTCATACGAATTTGATGGTATCCACTACGCAAATCAACTTTGGAGAATATTGTAGAGCCACTCAATTCATCAAGCATATCATCTAGCCTAGGAATAGGATGACGATAACGAATAGTAATATTATTAATGCCTCTACAATCGACACACATACGCGATGTACCATCCTTTTTAGGCACTAGTTTAATAGGAACAACACAAGGACTAAGAGATTCGCGTATATAACCTTTGTCGAGCAGCTCCTGTACTTGACGCATAATCTCCTTCGTCTCCTCTGGATTGGTACGGTATGGTGCACGGTTGGGTAGCGATGCACCAGGAATTAAGTCAATTTGATGCTCAATCCCTCGAATAGGTGGTAATCCCGGTGGCACGTCTTGTGGGAAGACGTCAGCGAACTCCTGCAAAATGTTAGTGACAGCAGGGGGCAAAGAGGAAGGCACGTCCTCGAATGAAAATAATGCCTCTTTGCACACAAAAGCATAGCAAACAGATTTGCTAGAATCTAGCTCATCAATATCAGATTTGGTGGCAAGTAAACATGCACTTTTCAATTTAATTTCAGAAGCAACACTAGATGGTTTATTACTAGGCTTCATTTGTTGCTCAAATTCTTTTGCCACAATCTGATTTTCACTCTTATTTTTCTCCTGTTTTGCTTTATTAGCTCTATTAATATCATCTTTCAAAATGGAATCAGGAGTCATAGGAAGCAAAGTAATATTTTTATCCTTATGAACAAGAGTATACTGATTGTTTCTACCATGGTGTACAGAATTTTTATCAAATTGCCATGGTCTACCAAGTAATAAGGAACATGCTTGCATAGGTACCACATCACAATCAACATAATCAGCATATGTAGAGATACTAAAATGCACACGAACAGTACGTGTTACCTTAACCTTGCCGCTGTTGTTGAACCATTGGATGTAGTAAGGATGTGTATGTGGTCTTGTGGTGAGAGATAGCTTCTCCACCATCTCCATGCTAGCCAAGTTGTTGCAACTCCCTTTGTATGGAACAAATTATGCCTCTGATTTTGCTCAGCTTGTGTAACCTGCTCAAAGTGCAACTATCCCTAGGTGGTTTTGGTAATTCATAACAACATATAGCTCATTGAGCTAATGCTATTCCAAGACAAATATTTCAGGAAAGCTCAATGATTGGCATGGCATGGATGGTGAAAGTGGAACCCTCAAAATGTTAAGGACAAAGGATTGGCTCAAGCTCAAAAGCTCAAGACTCTTCATTTTACATTTTAGTGATCCAAGATCACATTGAGTCCATAGGAAAAAGCCAATACTATCAAGGAGGGATGAGGTGTTGCTTAATGAGCCTTTTGCTTTATGTGCTTAATGATATGCTCCAAAATCCTCAGCTACTTTCCCATATCCACAAATGACCTAAACCCTAAGCCAAACTCGGACCTACCAATTCTTTCTATCCGGCGCCACCGAGTTTCACTTGTCATAGCCACTGCCAAACCCTAGCAAATCGGTTCTACCGATAGGGATCTCGGCCTCACCGAGATGGGATTGCAATTTCTCTATTTCCCTTTCGTAACTTTTCGGTCTCACCGAAAGAGCGAATCGGTCCCACCGAGATTGCAATGTAAACTCTCTGTTTCCCTTTTATAACATTTCGGTCTCACCGAAAGAGCAAATCGGTCCCACCGAGTTTACCTGACCAACTCTTTGGTTAGCTTATTACCAAATCGGTCTCACCGAGTTTGTGTAATCGGTCTCACCGAGATTACGTTATGCCCTAACCCTAACCATATCGGTCCTACCGAGTTGCATGTCAATCCCACCGAAAATCTCTAACGGTCACTAGGTTTACTATTTCAGTCCGACCGAGTTTGTTGATTCGGTCCCACCAAGATTGGTAAATTGTGTGTAACGGTTGGATTTTGTGTGGAGGCTATATATACCCCTCCACCTCCTCTTCACTCGTGGAGAGAGCCATCAGAACACATCTACACTTCCAACTCATATGTTCTGAGAGAGAACCACCTACCCTTGTGTTGAGACCAAGATATTCCATTCCTACCATATGAATCTTTAATCTCTAGCCTTCCCCAAGTTGCTTTCCACTCAAATCTTCTTTCCACCAAATCCAAATCCCGTGAGAGAGAGTTGAGTGTTGGGGAGACTATCATTTGAAGCACAAGAGCAAGGAGTTCATTATCAACACACCATTTGTTACTTCTTGGAGAGTGGTGTCTCCTAGATTGGCTAGGTGTCACTTGGGAGCCTCCGACAAGATTGTGGAGTTGAACCAAGGAGTTTGTAAGGGCAAGGAGATCGCCTACTTCGTGAAGATCTACCGCTGGTGAGGCAAGTCCTTCGTGGGTGATGGCCATGGTGGGATAGACAAGGTTGCTTCTTCGTGGACCCTTCGTGGGTGGAGCCCTCCGTGGACTCGCGCAACCGTTACCCTTCGTGGGTTCAAGTCTCCATCAACGTGGATGTAGGATAGCACCACCTATCTGAACCACGGGAAAAACATCCGTGTCTCCAATTGCGTTTGAATTCTCCAAACCCTTCCCTTTACATTCTTGCAAGTTGCATGCTTTACTTTCCGCTGCCTATATACTCTTTGCATGCTTGCTTGAATTGTGTGATGATTGCTTGACTTATCCTAAAGTTGCTAAAATCTGCCAAGAACTAAAATTGGGAAAAGGTTAAGTTTTTATTTGGTCAAGTAGTCTAATGACCCCCCTCTAGACATACTTCCGATCCTACAAGTGGTATCAGAGCTTTGGTCTCCATTTGCTTTGATTTCCATAGCTTTTGGTAGTCATAGCCTTGGTTTCACAACCTAGGAGAGTATGGCGTCTAGCGAGGGAAATTATCACCGTAGAGGTCCTTACTTTGATGGTACTAATTTTGCTAGTTGGAAGCATAAAATGAAAATGCATATTCTTGGACATAACCCCGCCGTTTGGGCTATTGTGTGTGTTGGTTTGCAAGGTGACCTCTTCGATGGGAAAGAACCAAACCCTCAAGCTATCGCGGAAGAGTTGAAGATGCTGCAATACAATGCTCAGGCTTGTGATATTCTCTTCAATGGATTGTGCCCCGAAGAATTCAACAAAATCAGCCGTCTTGAGAATGCAAAGGAAATTTGGGATACTTTGATTGATATGCACGAAGCTACCGACTCCGTCAAGGAATCCAAATTGGATGTGCTTCAAAGTCAACTTGACAAGTTCAGAATGAAGGATGGTGAAGGTGTCGCTGAAATGTACTCTAGGCTTGCTCTCATCACAAACGAGATTGTCGGCTTAGGGAGTGAAGAGATGACCGATAGATTCATCATCAAGAAGATCCTAAGAGCCTTGGATGGAAAATATGATACCGTGTGCACATTGATCCAAATGATGCCCAATTACAAAGATCTCAAGCCAACGGAGGTCATTGGAAGGATTGTTGCTCATGAGATGTCACTCAAGGATAAAGAGGAACTTCACAACAAATCAAGTGGTGCTTACAAAGCCTCATGTGAAGCCCCCACATCATCAAGTGAGAAACAAAACTTCAACGAAGAATTGAGCTTAATGGTGAAGAACTTCAACAAGTTCTACAAGAGTAGAAGCAAAGATAGAAGCTCCAAGTCAAGGTCCTACAATGACCAAAGATCTTCTAGACACTATTCCAATGAGTGTACGGCTCCCTACAAAAGAAGAGAAGATTCTCCAAAAAGAAGAAGCAAAAGAGAAGAATCGCCATCAAGAGAGAGAAGGAGTAGAGATGATCGTTATGAATGAAGATACTCACGGAGAAACAAGGATTCGGAAAGAAAGGAAAAGTCATCAAGGAGCTACACAAAACGAAGACATCAAGCTCATGTTGGTGAATGGGTATCCGGCTCCGAGTCCGACAACCACTCCGAGAGAAGTTATCACTCCGACTCCGAATATACTCAAGATGAAGGTGTTGCCGGTCTAGCACTTGTGTCAACCAACTCCTACGACATATTTGACTCACCAAATGAAGGAATTAGAAGATGCTTTATGGCCAAAGGTCCTAAGGTAACACACTCTGAGTATGTTGATTTTAATAGCGATGAAGATGACTTGTTAGGTGATGATGATTTACTTGTTGACAACTCTAGTGATGAATACTATGATGAAACGTCAATTAATCTTGCTAATCACGATAAAACGAATGACAATGATAAGTAGAAAATTGAGGCTCTAACTAAAGAACTAAACACTCTTAAGTTAGCTCATGAAACTATCTTCGAAGATCATAGAGAACTTTTAAGAGCTCATGAGCAGTTACGCTTTGAAAAGCTCAATCTTGAGCAAGAGCATGAGTTTTTAAAGGCAATCAATGATGATCTCCGCAAGAAAAATTCTTCTTACATTGCCAAGCGTTTACTCTTATCCACTTACATGCCTCAAGTCAAATCTAGTAACAAGAACAAGAAAGATTCTTCCTTTAGTAGTAATAATGATCATGTTAAATCCAATGTTGTTGCTTCTAGTAGTTCTCTTGATTCCACTAATGATTCTCTTAGCCAAGTTACACTTGAGCAAGAAAATAGCTTATTGAAGGGAATCATAGAGAAAGGAGTGTACAAAAGCCTTGCCGGGAGTAAGCAATTCGAGGAAATTGTACGCAAGCAAGGAAGGCACCGGAAGAATCAAGATGTTGGTTTTGAACGAAAGTTCAATGCCAATGGAGTTGAGTGGGAAGAAGATCAATACCCCAAGACAAAGTTTGTTCCACAACAAGAGAAGTATGATCCTACTTCTTTCAAAGGGACACAAGCTCAAGATGATCTTCCACCACAAGACTACAGGCAAAAAGGCATGGACAAGCTTCAAGAGGAAATTGATGCATTTGAAGAAGCTCCTAAGACCTTAGTCAAGTGGATTCCCAAGACTACTTCAAGTTGCACGTCATCAAGTACGACTACAACTCCAAGGATTCCCATCAAGACGGTGTGGATCCAAAAGAAGAAGAACTAGAGAGTTCTTGAGGGTGACTCCGCCAACATACTTCACTCTTATCATTTTGGCAAGAACAAGTGCAATCAACTTCCACATCTTGCACTAGTTCAAGGAGTCACAAACCCTCTTGTTGGTAAGTCAAGGGACAAGGTAAGCTAAAAGTTTTCATGGACATCATCTTGTGTGTGCATAACTCTATGTCTATGGATATCCTTGTTTGTTCCTTGTGGGACTAACCCATGTAGGTATTGAAAGTGCAATTCACTCAAAAGGATAGCTCCAAGTGATCTACATCAAGATTGAGCATCCACATCTTCAACATCTACATGAAGTCATCATCGACAAAACCCAAGGTTAGTTCATCCTTCTTAGGGGGGATATCACATCTAGGGGGAGCTTTACTCTAAGACTTGAGCTAAAGGAACTCTAATGATGTGAACACAACAATGCTTTATGTAAAAGTGGTAACCCCACTTGAGCTTAAACGATGAGTATGACCTATGATCAAGTGTTCTGATTTGACTCCTAAGTTAATCTACTCATATATAGATGACCTAGTCATCGCCAATTGCTTGATAGATGCTAGAATTGGTTGTGCATGCTTTGTCACATATTTCAATTGCCATTTTATTGTGTGAGCATGTTGGTTGCATATTTTACTCATTCGAGGACATCCACTTGTTGTTTTGATTGTTTGGCTTTATTTTTATTTTGCCAAGTGGATGGACAAGAATGCCTAAGAACCTCCTCTAGCTATCTATGCTTTTCTCGTCGCAAACTCTATTCATGCTACATCACAAAATTGATCAAGTCAGATTCGAACCACTCTGTGTGAGGAGCACTCGGAGTCCCTGATTCGTCATAGACTTAAACTTGCAAAACCTCTTTGTGATTCTCGGTCTGACCGATACCCCACTTTCGGTCTTACCGAGATCATTAAGTTGATCTATGTTTTCGATATCGGTGCAACCGATTTGAACCTTTCGGTAACACCGAGTTGCAATAACTGTATACAGTTTTGCATCTCGGTGCCACCGAGTTGTTCCACTCGGTCACACCGACAGGGTCGGGCTATATATAGACACGGGCAAAAATTTGGAAATTTCTCCGAACCCCTTCGCGCGCGCGATAGCTCGCTCTGCCAACGTGGTCTCCGGATCGTCTTCTCGCTGCCAGCCGCCTCCAGTCGCTGGTCTCCGTCACCGTCAACGGAATTCAACCCCGCCGTTGCCGCCGTAGCGAGTCTCCGCCGAACTAGTGTATGGACTCGATCTTTGTGCTATTCCCCTATCCGATTCCTAGCACATTGTGATCATATTGATTCTAGCCACGTTTGAAACACTCCAATCCAGTCAATGTGATTCGTAGAATAGGTTTGATTCGAAATTTTAGGGTTAGGTTTCCGCCGAAACCATCTCGGACCCACCGAGTTGAAAAACTCGGTCCCACCGATTTGGCTCATGCCATTGCACAAGTGAGACTCGGTCTGACCGAGTATTGCTAATCGGTGTGACCAATTTTGGAACTTTGTGAAACCCTAGCAGTCTCGGTGCCACCGAACTATGACTCGGCCTCACCGAGTTCACTAGTTTAGGTTCCAAAACTGCTTTGGTATCACCGAGTTTAAAAATCGGTAGATCCGAAATGATTTCTGTGGGAAACTAAAACTAAGATTTTGAATCATTCTTTTGCAAAAATCTCTGCATTTTGTGATGCTCATCCACTCTACCTCATCTATAAACTATTCACAGGGTCAGCAGTCAGCTTGTTCATCATGTCAGACCAGAGTGATAGCCAAAACATGTCAGAACAGCCAGTGCACATGAGTGAGGGCACTAGTCCCTCCAGTTCTTCAGATGAAGGCAGCAGGAGCACTCCCAGTAATTTGCCAAAAGCTACCACCAGACAAAAGAAGAAAAGAACCTCAGAATCAGAGGATGAGGACTATGTGGCAAAAGAGGAAGCCACTTCCAAGAGAGTTGTGCTTAAGAAGGTGTATGGCTCAGCTGCAGCCATCAAGCCAGGGATGAAAATCAAAAGGTCAGCAGGCAGGCAGCCTATGCCAAAGGCCAGAGCCTCAACAAAGATTCCTGAGAAGCCTGCACCCAAAGAGCCAGTTGCTGCTGAAGGGAAGAAGGAAAGGAAAAGAGGCAGATGGTGCAAGAAAGTTGATCCCATGGCTGAATTTGAGCAACATTCTTCTGATGAGGAAGAAGAAGAAGAGGTTGCTGCACCAGCACCTAAGGCACCCAAGCTAATGGGTGATGCAATAAAATCAGGGGCTACGACATCCAAACCCAAGGAAGCACCCAAGACTGCATCAAAGAGGAATACAAGGAGCATCCCAGCTGTTGAGAAGAACAAGGCCCCTGTTCCTGACACTGCAGAAGAAGAGGAAGGACAAGTTCTCAGAAAGTTGAAGCCCAAGATCCCAAACCACAATGATGCTCATCCTGTGGCTGAGGATATGAATATCAGAAGAGACTCAAGGCTGAGAAAGTGGAGAGCAGAAGATCCTTATGCTACCAGGAGGAGAACTGCTGTTGACTACAGGTTCCACACTAAGGAACAACAGGACTTCTATGAGACAATCTTATTGGATAAGAAGCCCATTGTGTGTGATATGAGATGGATCGACTGGTAATACATCAAGGACAATGAAGAGCACTATCCTGGAGTGCAAGACAGCTTCAAGGCATGTGGAGTAGTTGAGTTTGTTGGGCAGAAGCTCACAAAGTGGAATGAAGAGCTGATCATGCAGTTCTACTCCACAACACACTTTTATCCAGATGGCAAAATTGTATGGATGTCTGAAGGTACAAGGTACCAATCAACTGTTGAGGAATGGGCACAGCTCATCAATGCCCCAGAGGAGCATGAGGATGACCTAGATATTTATGCCAAGAAGAAGATGGACCACAACTCTATGTCCAACATGTACAAGGAGATCCCAAACAAGACACTTGACACTTTCAAGTTTGGATCAGTACATTATCTTCTGTCAGGATTGCCAACCATCAATTGGTTACTCAGGCACACCTTGTTGCCCAAGTTAGGTGATCACAAGATGATCAGAGGCCATGCAATCAACTTACTCCATATCTTTGATGTACCACACAAATTCAAAGTCATGAGCCTCATGGTAGAAACAATCAAGAGGACTACAGCAGACCAGAAGAGGAGCTGTGGATATGCCCCTCAGATCCAGGAGCTGATTAACTTCAAGATGGGCACAAGCATATACCTCTTGGACAAGGAACATTTGCCTATTCATCCAGATTTTGAAGATAATGAAGTTGTGATGAACAAGGATGAACCATCTTCAGCCCATGCACAAGCACAGAAGGAGAAGGCAAGGAAGGAGAAAGCTGCAAAGATGCCAACTCAAGAGGAGGCATCTGAATATTTCTTGAAAACCAAGCAAGAGCAGCTCAGTTACTTGATTGCATCCACCCTGAGGATAGAGAAAGGACTGGCCACCCTCACTCAGAATCAGGAGAGCTTAGAGAGGATCGTAGAACAGAAGTTCTATGACTTGGATGTCAAAGTGACAGAGATCCAGTCTGCAGTGGAGAAACTTCAAGATGACATACATGAGAGGAAAGGGAAGACTACCAATGATGCATTTGCCAGAGTGCCACGAGCCCAGAGGTCGTCTGCAATGCTAGTTCCTGACACAAGAGCCACCACCTCAGCTCCAGCCACAGCACCAGCCCAACCAGCTCCAGCATCTACTTCAGCTCCATCTCCAACCACGTCTACAGAAGCCTTCGTCCTTGGAGTGATCCAGACTCCACCACCACCAGAAGATCAAGCCTGAGTGTCGATCTAGCACTATGCTTTTTCTAGGAACTTTTTGGTAACTTGTTGCCAAAGGGGGAGAAAAATGTATATATCATAGGCTTCAAGAGAGAGTGTTTGCTTTTATTCTCTCTTGCTTTATTTGGTGGTTTTTCAAACTTTGTTTGCTTTTGGTCGAGATACTTTGATATGCTTGTGAGACATTGATGATCATGTGTTTGATCATAAGCTACACTTATGCATGCTTGATATATCTTATCTATCTTATGTGATCATTCACTTTTCTTGGTGATGAGTGCATGTATTTCATTCTTATCATTTTGAGCGCTCCACCAAGATGTATGTGACATGGAAGAGTAACCCATGATTCTAACTCTTTGTGCATTTGCAGTCCAAAGCAAATTTTAAATATGCACAAATTTAGGGGGAGCTCTTACTTATGACATACTTCTCAAAGCGACGATATAACTCATTCTTATTATCATTTGTCGAAGCTTTGATCTATATATTGTCATCAATTACCAAAAAGGGGGAGATTGAAAGTGCAACTATCCCTAGGTGGTTTTGGTAATTCATAACAACATATAGCTCATTGAGCTAATGCTATTCCAAGACAATTATTTCAGGAAAGCTTAGTGATTGGCATGGCATGGATGGTGAAAGTGGAACCCTCAAAATGTTAAGGACAAAGGATTGGCTCAAGCTCAAAAGCTCAAGACTCTTCATTTTACATTTTAGTGATCCAAGATCACATTGAGTCCATAGGAAAAAGCCAATACTATCAAGGAGGGATGAGGTGTTGCTTAATGAGCCTTTTGCTTCATGTGCTTAATGATATGCTCCAAAATCCTCAGCTACTTTCCCATATCCACAAATGACCTAAACCCTAAGCCAAACTCGGACCTACCAATTCTTTCTATCCGGCGCCACCGAGTTTCACTTGTCATAGCCACTGCCAAACCCTAGCAAATCGGTTCTACCGATAGGGATCTCGGTCTCACCGAGATGGGATTGCAATTTCTCGGTTTCCCTTTCGTAACTTTTTGGTCTCACCGAAAGCGCGAATCGGTCCCACTGAGATTGCAATGTAAACTCTTTGTTTCCCTTTTGTAACATTTCGGTCTCACCGAAAGAGCAAATCGGTCCCACCGAGTTTACCTGACCAACTCTCTCGTTAGCTTATTACCAAATCGGTCTCACCGAGTTTGTGTAATCGGTCTCACCAAGATTACGTTATGCCCTAACCCTAACCATATCGGTCCTACCGAGTTGCATGTCAGTCCCACCGAAAATCTCTAACGGTCAGTAGATTTACTATTTCGGTCCGACCGAGTTTGTTGATTCGGTCCCATCGAGATTAGTAAATTGTGTGTAACGGTCGGATTTTGTGTGGAGGCTATATATACCCCTCCACCTCCTCTTCACTCGTGGAGAGAGCCATCAGAACACATCTACACTTCCAACTCATATGTTCTGAGAGAGAACCGCCTACCCTTGTGTTGAGACCAAGATATTCCATTCCTACCATATGAATCTTTAATCTCTAGCCTTCCCCAAGTTGCTTTCCACTCAAATCTTCTTTCCACCAAATCCAAATCCTGTGAGAGAGAGTTGAGTGTTGGGGAGACTATCATTTGAAGCACAAGAGCAAGGAGTTCATTATCAAGACACCATTTGTTACTTCTTGGAGAGTGGTGTCTCCTAGATTGGCTAGGTGTCACTTGGGAGCCTCCGACAAGATTGTGGAGTTGAACCAAGGAGTTTGTAAGGGCAAGGAGATCGCCTACTTCGTGAAGATCTACCGCTAGTGAGGCAAGTCCTTCGTGGGCGATGGCCATGGTGGGATAGACAAGGTTGCTTCTTTGTGGACCCTTCATGGGTGGAGCCCTCCGTGGACTCGCGCAACTGTTACCCTTTGTGGGTTGAAGTCTCCATCAACGTGGATGTAGGAAAGCACCACCTATCTGAACCACGGGAAAAACATCCGTGTCTCCAATTGCGTTTGAATTCTCCAAACCCTTCCCTTTACATTCTTGCAAGTTGCATGCTTTACTTTCCGCTGCCTATATACTCTTTGCATGCTTGCTTGAATTGTGTGATGACTGCTTGACTTATCCTAAAGTTGCTAAAATCTGCCAAGAACTAAAATTGGGAAAAGGTTAAGTTTTTATTTGGTCAAGTAGTCTAATCACCCCCCCTCTAGACATACTTCCGATCCTACACTTGCACACTCAAAACACGTTGAGCAACTAAACATTCATTCCTGTCAGCATCTTCAGCAGCCATGTATTGCGTCTCATGATCAGAATCATCTCCACCGTGTTCTTCATGTGTAATAAGAGCCAAAGTCTCCTCATCATAATCACTAGCGGACTCGTAATTGGTCCAGTATATGTAACAGTAGGGGCTGTGGGTGTAACAATGGTATTGATGTCCTCATCATGGCTTCCCTGAATCGTTTCATCAGCCGGCTTTGAAAAAAGGCTCTCCCCCTCTAGCGACTCATGAAGAAGTGCACTCGCTTCGAGTGGAACGACCAAGCAGACCAAGCTTTCCACGAGCTAAAGAAGATACTGACCAGGCCGCCTGTCTTGGCGGCACCAACTGAGAAAGAGCCCATGCTCCTTTACATTGCCGCCACTAGCTGGGTGGTCAGCACAGTTATCGTGGTCCAACGCCCAGAAGAAGGCCGAGCTCAGCCAGTCTAGAGGCCGGTATACTATTTAACCGAAGTACTGTCGGCCTCAAAACAGAACTACCCACACTACCAGAAGATGTTCTATGGTGTGTACTTCGCCGCCAAGAAGCTCAAGCCCTACTTTCAAGAGCACCCCATCACGGTCGTATGTACTGCCCCGCTCGCCGAGATCATAGGCAGCCGGGATGCATCTGGCCGGGTGGCAAAATGGGCCATTGAACTGGCTCCCATCTTCTACCAGCCTCGCACCGCTATCAAGTCTCAAGCGCTGGCCGACTTCCTCGTCGACTGGGCCGAAACCCAGTACCTGCCACCAGCTCCCGACTCCACTCATTGGCGGATGCACTTTGATGGGTCCAAGATGCGCACCGGCTTGGGAGCCGGCATCATCCTCACCTCTCCCAAGGGTGACAGGCTCAAGTACACATTGCAAATTCATTTTGCCGCCTCCAACAATGTGGTCGAGTACGAGGCGCTCATACATGGGCTCCGGCTAGCCAAAGAGCTCGGCATCCGCCGGATCCTGTGCTATGGCGACTCGGACTTGGTGGTCCAACAGTCATCTGGCGACTGGGACGCCAAGGACGCGAACATGGCGAGCTACCGCTTCCTCATGCAGCAAATTAGTGGATATTTCGAAGGATGTGAGTTCCTCCATGTGTCGCGGGCCGACAACGAGCAAGCAGATGCCCTGGCACGAATAGGCTCTACCCGGCAAGCTATACCAGCCGGCGTCTCCATGCGCCGCCTCCTCAAGCCATCCATCAAGCCGTCTCCAGAATCTGACTCCATCTTCATGCCGCCTGACCCCCAAGCAGTCGGATCCGACTCGGGGAACCAGGCAGGCGGCTCGGGGACTTCGATAGGCGGCCCGGGGACTGCCATAGTCGAACCCGGCCTGGGAACTTTGGAACTCGGCCCGGGGACTACATCAACGCAGCAGGCGGCGGCCGACTCCAACTCTTCACCACCCAGCCCACCCACCCAGGTCACAACAGCAGTTCTGACAATAGAAGAAGTCATAGCTCCATCATGGGCCCAGCCCATCCTCAATATCTTGGTAAACAGAGAGTTGCCAACTGACGAGATCTCGGCAAGACAAGTTCAACGCCAAGCCGGAGCATACACAATAGTAAACCAAGAGCTCGTTAGGCGCAGCGTCACTGGAGTCTTCCAGCACTGCGTCGAGCCAGAGAAGGGCATAGCAATCCTCAAGGATATCCACCAAGGTGAATGCGGCCACCACGCGGCCTCAAGGTCACTCGTCGCCAATGCTTTCCGCCACGGATTCTTCTGGCCGACTGCTTTGGACGACGCCAAAGAGCTGGTCAAACACTGCAAAGGGTGCCAAGTTTTCAGTTCCAAGCAACACCTACCAGCTTCTGCACTCAAGACCATCCCCCTCACCTGGCCTTTCTCCGTATGGGGGCTGGACATGGTGGGCCCATTCAAAACAGCACATGGCGGCATGACACATCTGCTCATCGCCGTGGACAAATGTACCAAATGGATTGAAGCAAAGCCGATCAAGAAGCTGAATGGGCCGACTGCCTTGACGTTCATCGCAGATATTACGACCTGGTACGGCGTACCACACAGCATCATCACTGACAATGGCACAAATTTTGACAAGGGAGCACTGGCATGTTTTTGCGCAACACAAGGCATCCGGCTGGACCTAGCGTCCGTTGCCCACCCGCAGTCAAACGACCAGGTCAAGCGAGCAAACGGTCTCATCCTCTCCGGCATCAAGCCCCGACTGGTCGTGCCACTGGAGCGTTCGGCCGGCTGTTGGCTCGACGAGCTGCCAGCTGTCCTTTGGAGTTTGCGCACTACCCCGAACAAGTCAACAGGCTTTACCCCCTTCTTCCTTGTATACGGTGCCGAGGCTGTCATCCCAACTAACATCGAGTTCGACTCACCTCGGGTTACCATGTACACGGAGGCGGAGGCCAAGGAAGCACGAGAAGATGGCTCGACCTGCTGGTAGAAGGCCGGCTGTTGGCCCTCAGCCGGTCAGCCATCTACCAGCAGGGTCTTTGCCGCTACCACAACCGGAAGGTCAAGCCAAGATCGTTCCAAGAGGGCGATCTTGTGCTCCGGCTGATCAAGCGAACAGCCGACCAGCACAAGCTCTCGGCCCCTTGGGAGGGCCCCTTCGTCATCAGCAAAGCTTTGGGCAACGACTCCTACTACCTAATCGACGCGCAGAAGCCGAAGGCGCGAAAGAGAGATGATTCGGGCAAGGAGTCAGAACGACCATGGAACGCCAATCTCCTCCGAAGATTTTACAGTTAAAAAGCAGTATGTACCACGCTACCTTTTGTACTAAGTAAGAAACAAAGGGCTCCCCGAGGAGCACTCGGGGACTACCCTCTTTTATCTTTGAGAGATGAATATCATGCCTATGATTATGCTACTACATTTGTCTTTTCGTCCGGCACCGGGTTCGACCAGTCGGCCCGGGGACTCGCCGCCTTAAGTTATATTTAAGTTCCGCCTGCGGTCAGACAAGTAGTGTGCCGGCACCTAAGCCCCCTCTTGCCAAAAGTCGCAGCTCGAAGAATTGACTGTCCGACTGGCAAGAGCCAAAGGCAGGAAAGGGCGCCCACACGAAAAATGGCTAAGGACCAACGAACTTGTATAACACAAGCCGGCCTCCCGTCCCGCTAGCCGGCTACAAGAGAAGCCCGCTGGCCAGCTTCCCGTTCACCTTGCTAGAATCTAAGAAAGCTCCAGTACTTGCCTTCCCAAAAGAAAAATGGTCAAGTCCTTCTCCATCCACAGACTGCAGAGCAGCTGTCCGGCTGGGAAAGCGGAGACCACGGGAAGGCGGCAAAGGAAAAATCCCGAAGGATGAAAAGCAAACATGAACGAAAGCCAAACACATGCATGATTATATTTACACAAAAGACCTTCGAAAGGCCAGCATTCAACATAGTTTGAATACACCCCTAGTGGGTGGAACTGCGCAAATTTAATAAAAGTTGTTCAAAGAGTAACGAGCAGGAAAAGCAAGGACAGCGGATCAGGCCAAGGGAACGACAGGCGAGTCGGGCAGGTCGGTGGAGACGACAGTGCTGGCCGGAGGAGTGGCCGGCTGGCGAATCTCAGCATGATCACCACCTCCCGCAGACGGCGCGCTTGCGCGTGCGTCGTTGCTGGAGGCACGATCAGGCTGAGGCTGGCTGGTCGCTTCGCCGTCTGGCACGACGTCTTCACCACCTTCTCCCTCTTCCTCTTTGCCCTCATCGCTGGAAGCAATCTCCTCTGCCGAGTCCTCACCCTCTGCCGGGTTCAGCCCGAACCACTCCTCAGGCTGAGCAACGCCGTCATCATTCATCTCAGGGGCAAAGGCACTGGTGTCGGTGCACTCGGCGATCGTCGAGGCGCGCTGGGCGATAGCTGGCCGCACCGCCTCCAGCTCCTCGTCGGCCTCCAGCCGCCTGGTGCGCAGCTGATCCAAGTTCAGCCCAGGATACCAAGCTCGGACGAACTCCAGTGCTCGCCCAGCGCCGAGCCGGGCCGCCGATGCCTTCCAAGCCTCGAAGCAGCCAACTGCAACCTCCAGCCAGTCGGCAGTCCGACTTGCGGTGCGGGGAACTGCCTCGCCGGGCCAGAGGGTGGCCAGCACTTGCGCCCCGGCGCGCTAAAGACGGCGGAGCATGCGGTGAGCCGGCTGCAAGCGGGCTTGAATCGCCAAGAGCTGCTCCTCAAGAGATCGGCCCGCATCTGGTGCGATCTCAACCCCCTCCTGCCGTCGCGCGTCGCGGTAGGCCTCAATTGCTTGGGTAGCGGCGACGGAGTAACCAGGAAAGTAATCTGCACGAACAAGAGGGCAGCAGCTCAAAATCAAAAGATAAACCGAATGGCAGAAAGCAGACAAAGAAACAAAGAATAAGGCGGCCTACTATCAATCAAATCTTCAACCCGGCTGTAGCCTTGACTCCGCGCCCGCCTCTCCTCGGCCCAGCTCGCGGCCTCGGTCTCGTACTCGGCTTTAAGGGCGGCCTCGTCGTCCTGCACCACTTCAGGGCCGCCTTGTGGCTCTCCTCCTGGTCGGCCAGCTTCTTGGCCAGGCGATCACGCTCCTGAGTCAAGGCGTTGCACTCATTTTCCTTGGCACAAAGGGCGGACTGGGCCCCACCTAGTTGCTCCCTCAAGTCAGCATTGGCCCCTGCAGATACGAAGAAGAAGAAGAAAAAAGCAATGAGAAGGAAGTCGTCAGGAAAAGATCCGACCCGACTGCTCAGCAGTCGGCCCGAATCTCGGGGACTACACCCAGTGGGTGCGCTGACGCGCCCCCACTTGAGAATAGAAGATGAAGCACTTACTCCGTCTCTCAGTTAGATAAGTGGCTTTCTGACTCAACTCCTGGGCCTGGGAGTTGAAAGCAGCCGCGCGGGAGTTGTGATACTCCTGCAGACAAGACATGAGATGCAAGTAAGAACAAGATGGCAATCAAAGCCTACCAAGAAATTCCAAGCCGCCTGCTCAGCAGCCGACTTGGAACTCGGGGATTACACCCAGTGGGTGCTCTGACGCGCCCACACGGAAGAAATCAGAAGCAATCAACAACGTGCGAGAGGACTCACCCGAATAGCGGTTCGCGTTGCGAGGAACTCTTGAGTGTACTGCTTCAGCGCGGCGGCCTGGGCCTGAAGCCGGTTCCGGATGTCCTGCGCCGCCACGTTCAGCACGGTCGTTCCACCGCCCGACGTCCACCCAAACGAGCTGTCGCTGGCCGCCTCCGAGTCCTGTGCCGACGTACCGGGGCCCGCTGTCTGTTGCGGCCCCGGCGCTGAAGTCGGCCCTTCCACGCGCCGACGAGCCGACGACGAGACCACAAGATCCGCCCCTACGGTCGGCTCGCCCCCAGCCGGCTGCACAGGCGGCGCCTCAGGCCAGCTCCCTTGAGCCGTTCCGGTCGACGGCGATGGCACCGACTCCCTCTCCATCACCGGCTCGCCACGGACGGCCTCCTCCGATGGAGGCACGGGGATGTCGGGGGCCGCGGCGTGAAGGGGGATGGCAAGCTGCGGAGGCTGGTTCTGCAGGGCCTCCGCCTCTGTCTCCTCGGCCGTGGCCTCCACTTGGGCCTTGGCGGCCGCGTCGGCCGACGCCTCCGCACACTTCTCCCTCACCTCCCGAACCGTCCTCTGCTCCTCTGCCTCCCGCTCCTCCCGCGCCTCCCGCAAGTTCCGCGCCGTCACCTCTAAGAGGTCGACGCGGGGATCCACACGGCGGGAGCTCGAAGACCCTCCCGTGGTTCCAATTACGGAGGCGGCAGAGGCCCGCTCCAGACAAAGCGGGGCCCTGTTCGATAAGATAAGAGGAAGGCTTAGAAGAATTTCAAACAAAGAGAGGCGTAAGAGAAACAACACTTACGCCGAAACCGCCTGTGGCTGCTTCACCACCTTGCAAAAGCGAGCCGCCTTCGCGGCCGCTTCGTCCCGCTTGGTCGCCGCCGCGGTGCCCCTGGGTTTCTTCGGCCGACTGCCGAAGTGGGTTGACATGGCCCGACGCTTCTGTGCGCCGCCACGGGCGGCCGGCGCGGCAGATGGGCCCACGCCTTGATGATCGAGCACCGGCTGGCGGCGCGGAACGACTTCGACCTCGTCATCGTCCGCCCAGTCCTCGAGGGCGGCCCCGAGCCCCACGCCACCTGCCTTGCCGCCTTCCCCTACGACGGCGTCTTCCATGGCCGCCCCCAGATCTGGGTCATCAACATCGTCCATGGTGCGGTCGGGAAGGAGCTGGCGCTCGACCCCCGCAGTCCCAGTTGCCGGCGGAGGAAGGGGGTTCTGCTGAAAACAAGCCGACTAATCAGAGGTCGGCCATCGTGAACCCGGCAGCAAGAAAAGAAGAAAAGAAGAGAAACTGACCACAGGCGGAGGATTGGTGCGAGAATACGGCTCCTTGCCGCACCGCCACTCCTCGGCGAGCTTGCAGTTGGAAATATAGTTCACCATATAGGACACCTCGACATGCGGCATCTCCCTGGTGCTTAGTCGGCATGGGTCGAAGCGGCCGCTCATCTGACAAATCATGTGAGGCCGGCCCTGGAGCGGGAGCACTCGGCGCTCCATGAAGGCGGCCATCAGGTCGGCCCTGGTTAGGCCCTCCGACTGGATCATCACCCGGAGCCGGGCAATGGCGGCGGCCCCGGCCTGTGACAGCGACCTGGCCCGGTAGCCCCATGAGGGCTGCCTCCCGGCCGGCGGGCCGGCTACGTAGGCCGGCAGGTTGACGAAGTCGCCTTGCGGGGCGACGTTCTTCACGTAGAAGTAAGACTTTTGCCAGAGCTTCACCGACTGGATCAGCGGATGGACGGGAACGGATTCTTCTCGCTCGCCCGCCTCATGGCGATGAAGGCTCCGCATGGGGTGGGCACGCCCGCAACAACGGTGCCCAGCTTGCACTGGAAGAATTCTCCCCAGAGCTCGAGAGTGGGGAGAACGCCCAGAAAGCCCTCGCATAGGGTGATGAAGGTCGACAGCAGCATCACCACGTTTCGAGTAAGGTGATGCGGCTGGAGGCGGTAAAATTCAAGGAAGGACCGGAAGAACACGCTCGTCGGCAAGCTGAAGCCGTGCAAGCAGTGCGAGCGGAAGATTACCCGCTCGTCCTCCTCCGGTGCCGGCGATATCTCCCTCGCCGGCGTGAGACGGACCCGCACGTAGCTTGCGCCCGACAGCCGTCGCGTCCGGCGGAGGAAGTCAACATGGTCATCATGAATGTTGGAGCCGTCCCAAGAGCTCGACAGCGCCATGGGGACGGCATGGCGGTGACCAAAGGTGCGGCGGCGAAGAGGTGCATAGCCCTGCCACGGCAGAACGACGGCGAGCCAAGAAGATTGGCGGAAGAGCCGGGCGGCGGCAGGAGCTACGACGATGAAGAAGAAGAAGAAGCAAGGGGCGGAGCGAGGGCGAGCGTGCGAGCGTCTGCCGCTCCCCCTCCTCCCCCCTACTTATAGCCTCGTACGGCGAAGCCGAGGAGGCGAGGCATGGGGGAACGTGGGATTAACTGCGCCCACTCCCCCACGTCCAGCGATTATTGCGCCTTAACGGCGTGCGGTAACCGCCGCTGGAAGGCATGCGGTCCGTTCGGGCCATAGAAGATCCGTGCGTGGGCCGAGGCCCGATGGTGGCGGGCCCCGGACTGCGGCGACGTCCCGTCACGCGCGTGGGCTGGCAGGCCCTTCCAGCCAGAAGATGCCACGTGGCGCGTAGGCGGCGAGCGGTCGGCTCGCAGCCTAGCCCGCGCGAATGCCTGGTTCCCGCCTTCCAACTTTGAAACCACCGAAAAACGGCGCACGAAATTAATGTCGGCTCCCAGCTGACGACTCCTCACGATAGGAAGCTGATTGAGCTTCTCGTCTTATTTCGGCCTCGGAGCCCAACCAGCTTCAGGGACTACCGTTGGAGTAAATGACCACGGGTAGCCCAGCCGGCTCCCCCTGGCACTTCAGAAAAATTACAAGACATTCCAGCCTTCCAGACCCAATGCGTGGGGCCGCCTACCTCCAGCCGGCTACCCCTCAGGCCGGCTGGACAAAGGCGGCCCGGCCCCAAAACCTCTCAAAGGAAACCACGAGAGGGCCGACTCCAAGAAGCCGGACACGAGAGGGACAACTCCCAAGAAGCCGGCCCCCAACAGACGGCCCAGATCGTGCCCTCCAAATCTGCACCCACATAACGGCAACAAGACGGGGCGTGGCTACAGTGAAGCCTGCCACCCCCGAATCCCGGGACGCGCATGGCCACAGTGCGCCGTACGTGGTGGCCATCACCCGCCCGACGCGACACTGTTGCCATGTTGACCATGATGTCACCCACGGCGAGCTATCAGTACGACCCGAGGGAAGCCAGAACATGTCAGAAGAGCAAGTGCACATGAGTGAGGGCACTAGTACCTCCAGTTCTTCAGATGAAGGCAGCAGGAGCACACCTAGCAATTTGCCAAAAGATGCCACCAGACAAAGGAAGAAGAGAACCTCAGACTTAGAGGATAAGGATTATGTGGCAGAGGAAGAGGAAGCTACTTCCAAGAAAGTAGTGCTCAAGAAGGAGTATGGCTCAGCACAGAGCACAAAGCCAGGCTTGAAAGTCAAAAGGCCAGCAGGTAGGCAGCCTATGCCAAAGGCCAGAGCTTCAACTGAGATTCCTGAAAAGCCTGCACCCAAAGGACCAGTTGTTGCTGAAGGGAAGAAGGAAAGGAAAAGGGGCAGATGGTGCAAGAAAGTTGATCCAATGGCTGAGTTTGAAAAGCATTCTTCTAAAGAAGAAGAAGAAGAAGAGGTTGCTGCACCAGCACCTAAGGCACCAAAGCTTATGGGTGATGCTATAAAATCAGGGGCTACTGCATCCAAGCCCAAAGAAGCACCCAAAGCTGCCTCCAAGGCCAAGTCAACTCCAAAGAGAAATATAAGGAGCATACCAGTTGCTGAGAAGAACAAGGCCCCAGTGCCTGAAGCTGTTGGAGAAGATGAAGAAGGACAAGTTCTGAGAAAGCTCAAGCCCAAGATTCCAGACCACAATGATGCTCATCCTGTGGCTGAGAACATGAAAACCAGAAGAGACTCAGGGTTAAGAAAGTGGAGAGAAGCAGATCCATATGCTTCAAGGAGAAGAACTGTTGTTGACTACAGGTTCCACACAAAGGAACAACATGACTTCTATGAGACAGTTTTGTTGGATAAGAAGCCTATCGTTTGTGACATGAGGTGGGTCGACTGGACCTACATCAAGGAGAATGAGCAGCACTATCCTGGAGTGCAAGACAACTTCAGTGCTTGTGGAGTTGCTGAATTTGTTGGGCAGAAGCTCACAAAGTGGAACGAGGAGCTCATTATGCAATTCTACTCCACAGCACACTTCTACCCAGATGGAAGGATAACATGGATGTCTGAAGGTACAAGGTACCAATCAACTGTTGAGGAATGGGCAAAGTTGATCAATGCCCCAGAGGAAAATCAAGATGACTTGGATGTCTATGCCAAGAAAAAGATGGATCATAACTCAATGGCAAATATGTACAAGGAGATTCCAGTAGATGATCTTGACACTCACCAGCTTGGGTCCGTAAAACACTTGTTGTCAGGACTACCTACGATCAACTGGATCCTTAGGCACACACTCTTGCCCAAGTCTGGAGATCACAGAATGATCAGAGGTCATGCCATTAACTTGCTACATATATTTGATGTGCCTCAGAAATTCAAGGACATGAGCCTCATAGTAGAGACTATCAAGAGGACTGCAGCAGATCAGAAGAGGAGCTGTGGTTATGCCCCTCAGATCCAAGAGTTGATTAACTCAAAAATGGGCACAGGCACATACTTGTTGGACAAGGAACACTTGCCTATTCATCCAGATTTCGAGGACAATCAAGTTGTGATGAACGAGAATGAACCATCATCAGCTCAAGCTCAAGCAAAGAAGGAGAAGGCAAGGAAGGAGAAAGCTGCCAAAATGCCAACTCAAGAGGAGGCATCTGAGTATTTCTTGAAAACCAAGCAGGAGCAGCTTAGTTACTTGATTGCATCTACACTGAGGACTGAGAAAGGACTGACCACCCTCACTCAGAATCAGGAGAGCTTAGAGAGAATCGTGGAACAGAAGTTCTATGACTTTGATGTAAAAGTAACAGAGATTCAGTCTGCAGTGGAGCAACTTCAAGATGACATGCAGGAGAGGAAGGGGAAGACTACAACTGATGCATTTGCCAGAGTGCCACGAGCTCAGAGGTCAACTGCAGTGCCAGTTCCTGACACCAGAGCCACCACCTCAGCTCCAGCTACAGCACCAGCCCAACCAGCTCCAGCATTCACCTCAGCTCCAGCTCCAACCACTTCTACAGAAGCCATCGTCCTTGGAGTGATCCAGACTCCACCACCACCAGAAGATCAAGCCTGATAGTCGATCTAGCACTATGCATTTTCTAGGAACTTTTTGGTAACTTGTTGCCAAAGAGGGAGAAAAATGTATAGATCATAGGCTTCGAGAGAGAGAGAGTGTGTTGCCTTTATTCTCTCTTGCTTTATTTGGTGGTTTTTCAAACTTTGTTTGCTTTTGGTTGAGATACTATGATATGCTTGTGAGACATTGATGATCATGTATTTGATCATAAGCTACACTTACGCATGCTTGATATTATCCTATCTATCTTATGTGATCATTCACTTTTCTTCGTGATGAGTGCATGTATTCAATTCTTATCACTTTGAGCGCTCCACCAAGATGTATGTGACATGGAAGAGTGACCTATGATTCTAACTCTCTGTGCATTTGCAGTCCAAAGCAAATTTTAAAATATGGACAAATTTAGGGGGAGCTCTTGCTTTTCACATACCTCTCAAAGCGACGATGTTCTAAAATCTTATTATCATTTATTGAAGCTTTGATCTATATGTTGTCATCAATTACCAAAAAGGGGGAGATTGAAAGCGCAACTATCCCTAGGTGGTTTTGGTAATTCATAACAACATATAGCTCACTGAGCTAATGCTATTCCAAGATGATTATTTCAGGAAAGCTCAATGATTGGCATGGCATGGATGATGAAAGTGGATCCCTCAAAATGCTAAGGACAAAGGATTGGCTCAAGCTCAAAAGCTCAAGACTCTTCATTTTATATTTTAGTGATCCAAGATCACATTGAGTCTTTTGGAAAAGCCAATACTATCAAGGAGGGATGATGTGTTGCTTAATGAGCCTCTTGCTTCATGTGCTTAGTGATATGCTACAAAACCCTCAGCTACTTTCCCATATCCACACTTGACCTAAACCCAAAGCCAAACTCGAACCTACCGATTCTTTCAATCCGGCGCCACCGAGTTTCACATGTCATAGCCACTGCCAAACCCTAAGCAAATCGGTTCTACCGATAGGGATCTCGGTCTCACCGAGATGGGATTGCAATTTCTCTGTTTCCTTTTCGTAACTTTTCGGTCTCACCGAAAGAGCGGATCGGTCCCACCGAGTTTGCAATGTAAACTCTTTGTTTCCTTTTTGTAACATTTCGGTCTCACCGAAAGAGCAAATCGGTCCCACCGAGTTTACCTGACCAACTCTCTGGTTAGTTTATTACCAAATCGGTCTCACCGAGTTTGTGTAATCGGTCTCACCGAGATTACGTTATGCCCTAACCCTAACCATATCGGTCCTACCGAGTTGCATGTCAGTCCCACCGAAAATCACTAACGGTCACTAGGTTTACTAAATCGGTCCGACCGAGTTTGTTGATTCGGTCCCACCGAGATTGGTAAATTGTGTGTAACGGTTGGATTTTGTGTGGAGGCTATATATACCCCTCCACCTCCTCTTCATTCATGGAGAGAGCCATCAGAACACATCTACACTTCCAACTTACATGTTCTGAGAGAGAACCACCTACCCTTGTGTTGAGCTCAAGATATTCCATTCCTACCATATGAATCTTGATCTCTAGCCTTCCCCAAGTTGCTTTCCACTCAAATCTTCTTTCCACCAGATCCAAATCCTATGAGAGAGAGTTGAGTGTTGGGGAGACTATCATTTGAAGCACAAGAGCAAGGAGTTCATCATCAACACACCATTTGTTACTTCTTGGAGAGTGGTGTCTCCTAGATTGGATAGGTGTCACTAGGGAGCCTCCGACAGGATTGTGGAGTTGAACCAAGGAGTTTGTAAGGGCAAGGAGATCGCCTACTTCATGAAGATCTACCGCTAGTGAGGCAAGTCCTTCGTGGGCGATGGCCATGGTGGGATAGACAAGGTTGCTTCTTCGTGGACCCTTCGTGGGTGGAGCCCTCCGTGGACTCGCGCAACCGTTACCCTTCGTGGGTTGAAGTCTCCATCAACGTTGATGTAGGATAGCACCACCTATCCGAACCACGCCAAAAACATCCGTGTCTCCAATTCCGTTTGAATTCTCCAATCCCTTCCCTTTACATTCTTGCAAGTTGCATGCTTTACTTTCCGCTGCCTATATACTCTTTGCATGCTTACTTGAATTGTGTGATGATTGCTTGAATTGTCCTAAAGTAGCTAAAATCTGCCAAACTCTAAAATTGGGAAAAGGTTAAGTTTTTATTGGTCAAGTAGTCTAATCACCCCCTCTAGACATACTTCAAGGTCCTACAAGTGGTATCAGAGCCAGGTTTCCATCTGCTTTGATTTCCATAGCTTTTGGTGGTCATAGCCTTGGTTTCACAACCTAGGAGAGTATGGCGTCTAGCGAGGGAAATTATGACCGTAGAGGTCCTTACTTTGATGGTACTAATATTGCTAGTTGGAAGCATAAGATGAAAATGCATATTCTCAGACATAACCCCGCCGTTTGGGCTATTGTGTGTGTTGGTTTGCAAGGTGACTTCTTTGATGGGAAAGAACCAAACCGTGAAGCTACCGCGGAAGAGTTGAATATGCTGCAATACAACGCTCAAGCTTGTGATATTCTCTTCAACGGATTGTGCCCCGAAGAATTCAACAAAATCAACCGTCTTGAGAATGCAAAGGAAATTTGTGATACTTTGATTGATATGCACGAAGGTACCGACTCCGTCAAGGAATCCAAATTGGATGTGCTTCAAAGTCAACTTGACAAATTCAAAATGAAGGATGGTGAAGGTGTCGCTGAAATGTACTCTAGGCTTGCTCTCATCACAAATGAGATTGCCGGCTTAGGGAGTGAAGAGATGACCGATAGATTCATCATCAAGAAGATCCTAAGAGCCTTGGATGGAAAATATGATACCGTGTGCACATTGATCCAAATGATGCCCAATTACAAAGATCTCAAGCCAACGGAGGTCATTGGAAGAATTGTTGCTCATGAGATGTCACTCAAGGATAAAGAGGAACTTCACAACAAATCAAGTGGAGCTTACAAAGCCTCATGTGAAGCCCCCACATCATCAAGTGAGAAACAAACCTTCAATGAAGAATTGAACTTAATGGTGAAGAACTTCAACAAGTTCTACAAGTGTAGAAGCAAAGATAGAAGCTCCAAGTCAAGGTCCTACAATGACAAAAGATCTTCTAGTCGAGAGCGAAACTGCTACAATTGTGGAAGACCCGGACACTACTCCAATGAGTGTACGGCACCCTACAAAAGAAGAGAAGATTCTCCAAAAAGAAGAAGCAAAAGAGAAGAATCACCATCTAGAGAAAGAAGGAGTAGAGATGATCGTTATGAACGAAGATACTCACGGAGAAGCAAGGATTCGGAAAGAACGGAAAAGTCATCAAATATCTACACAAAACGAAGACATCAAGCTCATGTTGGTGAATGGGTATCCGACTCTGACTCCGACAACCACTCCGAGAGAAGTTATCACTCCGATTCCGAATATACTCAAGATGAAGGTGTTGCTGGTCTAGCACTTGTGTCAACCGACTCCAACGACATATTTGACTCACCAAATGAAGGAGTTGGAAGATGCTTCATGGCCAAAGGTCCTAAGGTAACACTCCCGAGTATGTTGATTTCAATAGTGATGAAGATGACTTGTTAGGTGATGATGGTTTACTTGTTGACAACTCCAGTGATGAATACTATGATGAAACGTCAATTAATCATGCTAATCAAGATAAAACAAATGACAATGATAAGGAGAAGATTGAGGCTCTAACTAAAGAACTAAACACTCTTAAGTTAGCTCATGAAACTATCTTCGAAGATCGTCGAGAACTTTTAAGAGCTCATGAGAAGTTACGCTTTGAAAAGCTTAATCTTGAGCAAGAGCATGAGTTTTTAAAGGCAATCAATGATGATCTCCGCAAGAAAAGTTCTTCTTACATTGCCAAGCGTTTACTCTTATCCACTTACATGCCTCAAGTCAAATCTAGTAACAATAACAAGAAAGATTCTTCCTCTAGTAGTAACAATGATCATACTAAATCCAATATTGTTGCTTCTAGTAGTTCTCTTGATTCCACTAATGATTCTCTTAGCCAAGTTACACTTGAGAAGGAAAATAGCTTATTGAAGGGAATTATAGAGAAAGGAGTCTACAAGAGCCTTGCCTGAAGTAAGCAATTCGAGGAAATTGTACGCAAGCAAGGAAGGCACCGGAAGAATCAAGGTGTTGGTTTTGAACGAAAATTCAACGCCAATGGAGTTGAGTGGGAAGAAGATCAATACCCCAAGACGAAGTTTGTTCCTCAACAAGAGAAGTATGATCCTACTTCCTTCAAGGGGACACAAGTTCTACAAGAGTAGAAGCAAAGATAGAAGCTCCAAGTCAAGGTCCTACAATGACCAAAGATCTTCTAGACACTATTCCAATGAGTGTACGGCTCCCTACAAAAGAAGAGAAGATTCTCCAAAAAGAAGAAGCAAAAGAGAAGAATCGCCATCAAGAGAGAGAAGGAGTAGAGATGGTCGTTATGAATGAAGATACTCACGGAGAAACAAGGATTCGGAAAGAAAGGAAAAGTCATCAAGGAGCTACACAAAATGAAGACATCAAGCTCATGTTGGTGAATGGGTATCCCGCTCCGAGTCCGACAACCACTCCGAGAGAAGTTATCACTCCGACTCCGAATATACTTAAGATGAAGGTGTTGCCGGTCTAGCACTTGTGTCAACCAACTCCTACGACATATTTGACTCACCAAATGAAGGAATTAGAAGATGCTTTATGGCCAAAGGTCCTAAGGTAACACACTCTGAGTATGTTGATTTTAATAGCGATGAAGATGACTTGTTAGGTGATGATGATTTACTTGTTGACAACTCTAGTGATGAATACTATGATGAAACGACAATTAATCTTGCTAATCACGATAAAACGAATGACAATGATAAGTAGAAAATTGAGGCTCTAACTAAAGAACTAAACACTCTTAAGTTAGCTCATGAAACTATCTTCGAAGATCATAGAGAACTTTTAAGAGCTCATGAGGAGTTACGCTTTGAAAAGCTCAATCTTGAGCAAGAGCATGAGTTTTTAAAGGCAATCAATGATGATCTCCGCAAGAAAAATTATTCTTACATTGCCAAGCGTTTACTCTTATCCACTTACATGCCTCAAGTAAAATCTAGTAACAAGAACAAGAAAGATTCTTCCTCTAGTAGTAATAATGATCATGTTAAATCCAATGTTGTTGCTTCTAGTAGTTCTCTTGATTCCACTAATGATTCTCTTAGCCAAGTTACACTTGAGCAAGAAAATAGCTTATTGAAGGGAATCATAGAGAAAGGAGTGTACAAAAGCCTTGCCGGGAGTAAGCAATTCGAGGAAATTGTACGCAAGCAAGGAAGGCACCGGAAGAATCAAGATGTTGGTTTTGAACGAAAGTTCAATGCCAATGGAGTTGAGTGGGAAGAAGATCAATACCCCAAGACAAAGTTTGTTCCACAACAAGAGAAGTATGATCCTACTTCTTTCAAAGGGACACAAGCTCAAGATGATCTTCCACCACAAGACTACAAGCAAAAAGGCAAGGACAAGCTTCAAGAGGAAATTGATGCATTTGAAGAAGCTCCCAAGACCGTAGTCAAGTGGATTCCCAAGACTACTTCAAGTTCCACTTCATCAAGTACGACTACAACTCCAAGGATTCCCATCAAGATGGTGTGGATCCAAAAGAAGAAGAACTAGAGAGTTCTTGAGGGTGACTCCGCCAAGATACTTCACTCTTATCATTTTGGCAAGAACAAGTGCAATCAACTTCTACATCTTGCACTAGTTCAAGGAGTCACAAACCCTCTTGTTGGTAAGTCAAGGGACAAGGTAACCTAAAAGCTTTCATGGACATCATCTTGTGTGTGAATCACTCTATGTCTATGGATATTCTTGTTTGTTCCCTGTGGGACTAACCCATGTAGGTATTGAAAGTGCAATTCACTTCAATGGATAGCTCCAAGTGATCTACATCAACATTGATTATTCACATCTTCAACATCTACATGAAGTCATCATCGACAAAACCCAAGGTTAGCTCATCCCTCTTAGGGCGGATATCACATCTAGGGGGAGCTTTACTCTAAGACTTGAGCTAAAGGAACTCTAATGATGTGAACACAACAATGCTTTATGTAAAAGTGGTAACCCCACTTGTGCTTAAACGATGAGTATGACCTATGATCAAATGTTCTCATTTGACTCCTATGTCAATATACTCATATATAGATGACCTAGTCATCGCCAATTGCTTGATAGATGCTAGTATTGGTTGTGCATGTTTTGCCACATATTTCAATTGGCATTTTATTGTGTGAGCATGTTGGTTGCATATTTTACTCATTCGAGGACATCCACTTGTTGTTTTGATTGATTGGTTTTCTTTTCTCTTGCCAAGTGGATGGACAAGAATGCCTAAGAACCTCCTCTAGCTATCTACGCTTTTCTCGTCTCAAACTCTATTCATGCTACATCACAAAATTTGATCAAGTCAGATTCGAACCACTCTGTGTGAGGAGCACTCGAAGTCCCCGATTCGTCATAGACTTAAACTTCCAAAACTTCTTTGTGATTCTCGGTCTGACCGATATCTTATTTTCGGTCCTACCGAGATCATCAAGTCGATCTATGTTTTCGATCTCGGTGCAACCGATTTGAACCATTCGGTCACACCGAGTTGCAATAACTGTATACAGTTTTGCATCTCGGTGCCACTGAGTTGTTCCACTCGGTCACACCGACAGGGTCGGGCTATATATAGACACGGGCAAAAAAATTGGAAATTTCTCCGAACTCCTTCGCCCGCGCGATAGCTCGCTCTGCCTACGTGGTCTCCGGATCGTCTTCTCGCCGCCAGCCGCCTCCTGTCACTGGTCTCCATCGCCGCCAACGAAATTCAACCCCGCCGTTGCCGCCGTAGTGAGTCTCCGCCGAACTAGGGTATGGACTCGATCTTTGTGCTATTCCCCATCTGATTCCTAGCACATTGTGATCTTATTGATTCTAGCCACGATTGAAACACTCCTATCCAGTCAATGCAATTCGTAGAATAGGTTTGATTTGAAAATTTTAGGGTTAGGTTTCCGCCGAAACCATCTCGGACCCACCGAGTTGAAAAACTCGGTCCCACCAATTTGGCTCATGCCATTGCACAAGTGAGACTCGGTCTGACCGAGAATTACTAATCGGTGTGACAGATTTTGGAACTTTGTGAAACCCTAGCAGTCTCGGTGCCACCGAACTGTGACTCGGTCTGACCGAGTTCACTAGTTTAGGTTCCAAAACTGCTTCGGTATCACCGAGTTTAAAAATCGGTAGATCCGAAATGATTTCTGTGGGAAACTAAAACTAAGTTTTTGAATCATTCTTTTGCAAAAATCTCTGCATTTTGTGATGCTCATCTATTCTACCTCATCTATAAACTCTTCACAGGGTCAGCAGTCAGCTTTTACATCATGTCTAATCAGAGTGACAGCCAGAACATGTTAGAAGAGCAAGTGCACATGAGTGAGGGCACTAGTCCCTCCAGTTCTTCAGATGAAGGCAGCAGGAGCACACCTAGCAATTTGCCAAAAGCTGCCACCAGACAAAGGAAGAAGAGAACCTCAGACTCAGAGGAGAAGGATTATGTGGCAGAGGAAGAGGAAGCTACTTCAAAGAAAGTAGTGCTCAAGAAGGAGTATGGCTCAGCACAGAGCACAAAGCCAGGCTTGAAAGTCAAAAGGCCAGCAGGTAGGCAGCCTATGCCAAAGGCTAGAGCTTCAACTCAGATTCCTGAAAAGCCTGCACCCAAAGGACCAGTTGTTGCTGAAGGGAAGAAGGAAAGGAAAAGGGGCAGATGGTGCAAGAAAGTTGATCCAATGGCTGAGTTTGAAAAGCATTCTTCTAAAGAAGAAGAAGAAGAAGAGGTTGCTGCACCAGCACCTAAGGCACCAAAGCTTATGGGTGATGCTATAAAATCAGGGGCTACTGCATCCAAGCCCAAAGAAGCACCCAAAGCTGCCTCCAAGGCCAAGTCAGCTCCAAAGAGAAATACAAGGAGCATACCAGTTGCTGAGAAGAACAAGGCCCCAGTGCCTGAAGCTGTTGGAGAAGATGAAGAAGGACAAGTTCTGAGAAAGCTCAAGCCCAAGATTCCAGACCACAATGATGCTCATCCTGTGGCTGAGAACATGAAAACCAGAAGAGACTCAGGGTTAAGAAAGTGGAGAGAAGTAGATCCATATGCTTCAAGGAGAAGAACTGTTGTTGACTATAGGTTCCACACAAAGGAACAGCAGGACTTCTATGAGACAGTTTTGTTGGATAAGAAGCCTATCGTTTGTGACATGAGGTGGGTCGACTGGACCTACATCAAGGAGAATGAGCAGCACTATCCTGGAGTGCAAGACAACTTCAGTGCTTGTGGAGTTGCTGACTTTGTTGGGCAGAAGCTCACAAAGTGGAACGAGGAGCTCATTATGCAATTCTACTCCACAACACACTTCTACCCAGATGGAAGGATAACATGGATGTCTGAAGGTACAAGGTACCAATCAACTGTTGAGGAATGGGCAAAGTTGATCAATGCCCCAGAGGAAAATGAAGATGACTTGGATGTCTATGCCAAGAAAAAGATGGATCATAACTCAATGGCAAATATGTACAAGGAGATTCCAGTAGATGATCTTGACACTCACCAGCTTGGGTCCGTAAAACACTTGTTGTCAGGACTACCTACGATCAACTGGATCCTTAGGCACACACTCTTGCCCAAGTCTGGAGATCACAGAATGATCAGAGGTCATGCCATTAACTTGCTACATATATTTGATGTGCCTCAGAAATTCAAGGACATGAGCCTCATAGTAGAGACTATCAAGAGGACTACAGCAGATCAGAAGAGGAGCTGTGGTTATGCCCCTCAGATCCAAGAGTTGATTAACTCAAAAATGGGCACAGACACATACTTGTTGGACAAGGAACACTTGCCTATTCATCCAGATTTCGAGGACAATCAAGTTGTGATGAACGAGAATGAACCATCATCAGCTCAAGCTCAAGCAAAGAAGGAGAAGGCAAGGAAGGAGAAAGCTGCCAAAATGCCAACTCAAGAGGAGGCATCTGAGTATTTCTTGAAAACCAAGCAGGAGCAGCTTAGTTACTTGATTGCATCTACACTGAGGACTGAGAAAGGACTGGCCACCCTCACTCAGAATCAGGAGAGCTTAGAGAGAATCGTGGAACAAAAGTTCTATGACTTTGATGTGCTACAAAACCCTCAGCTACTTTCCCATATCCACACTTGACCTAAACCCAAAGCCAAACTCGAACCTACCGATTCTTTCAATCCGGCGCCACCGAGTTTCACATGTCATAGCCACTGCCATACCCTAAGCAAATCGGTTCTACCGATAGGGATCTCGGTCTCACCGAGATGGGATTGCAATTTCTCTGTTTCCTTTTCGTAACTTTTCGGTCTCACCGAAAGAGCGGATCGGTCCCACCGAGATTGCAATGTAAACTCTCTGTTTCCTTTTTGTAACATTTCGGTCTCACCGAAAGAGCAAATCGGTCCCACCGAGTTTACCTGACCAACTCTCTGGTTAGCTTATTACCAAATCGGTCTCACCGAGTTTGTGTAATCGGTCTCACCGAGATTACGTTATGCCCTAACCCTAACCATATCGGTCCTACCGAGTTGCATGTCAGTCCCACCGAAAATCACTAACGGTCACTAGGTTTACTAAATCGGTCCGACCGAGTTTGTTGATTCGGTCCCACCGAGATTGGTAAATTGTGTGTAACGGTTGGATTTTGTGTGGAGGCTATATATACCCCTCCACCTCCTCTTCATTCGTGGAGAGAGCCATCAGAACACATCTACACTTCCAACTCACATGTTCTGAGAGAGAACCACCTACCCTTGTGTTGAGCTCAAGATATTCCATTCCTACCATATGAATCTTGATATCTAGCCTTCCCCAAGTTGCTTTCCACTCAAATCTTCTTTCCACCAAATCCAAATCCTATGAGAGAGAGTTGAGTGTTGGGGAGACTATCATTTGAAGCACAAGAGCAAGGAGTTCATCATCAACACACCATTTGTTACTTCTTGGAGAGTGGTGTCTCCTAGATTGGCTAGGTGTCACTTGGGAGCCTCCGACAAGATTGTGGAGTTGAATCAAGGAGTTGGATAGTCTACCCAACACGACGTGCTTCAAATGATAGTTGCCTCCCCATGAACACGACGCATTCTATTGCCTCCCCATGAACACGACGACGACGTTGTTTCTCCGTTCCGACCCAGCCATGTACACGAGCCCTGGTCGTACGTATGCGCGAGTAGGCGTTCGAGACCCCGCCCGTATGTACACATACGTGGCCGTATTTTCTTTCTTGCACCCTGGCCGTTGTACGTACGTGTACATGCTACGTGCGCGCCTCTACTACGACACGTGCGCGCCTCTACATCGACCAATATATATGTACGTACACGTTCGCGACCAGAATGACAACGCTACGTACGCTTCGACCAGGTGGGTCCCGACGGTCAGGCACTTCCTTGCTTGCGAAGATGTAGCTGGTGGGTCCCAACAGTCAGGGGGGCAAATCGTCTTTTTTTTTGCCCGAACACACTTCCTTGCGTGCGAAGGTGTAGCTGGTGGGTCCCAGCAGTCAGGGGGAAACTTTTTTTCGCAAAATATGGTGGCCCGTCCGGTGGGTCCCTGCTGTCAGGTGGAGGAATCATTATTTTCCGCGTAATAAGGAGGCACTTCCTTACTGCCGCCGTGGACCCAGCTGTCAGCCTCTCCACGTACAGTCCACGTCCGATGGAAGTCGTTCCTTGACCACGTTGACCACGCCGCACCGAGAGCCCCAGGGCGGTGGACGACGGCGAGGCCTAGGAAGGGGACGACGCGGAGCCGGTGAAGACGCGGCAGTGGATGCCCACGCAGAGAGGAGTATGAGGGTTCACTCGTTTGGCTGGGGTGTGAGGCTGCCTTCGCCGCAGGGCCTGGACAGCGGTGGGAATAGTAGGGGGCGGTGAGGCCTCCGCGGCAGCACAGCCGGCCACGAGAGGTAGGAGCAGGCGGCACGACCGGCGCTGCTTTGGGCGGCTGGAGCAAGAAGGCCAGAGGTTGAAGAAGCACTACGGCCGTTGGATGGACATCGTACGGTCACTGGAGCTAGAATCGTGCATATTGACTAAGTTGACAAAGCCCTCCGTCCCCGTCAACTTAGTAGGCCCACAACTCAGCCTGCCACCAAGGTGGTCCCAGCTAACATGGGGAGTATTCATTTTTTTGTGCGTAATAAGGAGGCACTTCCTTGCGTGCAAAGATATAGCTGGTGGGTCCGAGCTGTCGTGGCGGTAACGTTTTTTTCATGAAATACAAAGGCCCTTTCGGTGGGTCCCTGATGTCAGGTGGAGGAATCATTATTTTGCGCGTAATAAGGAGGCATTTCCTTGCGTGCGGCCGTGGACCCAGCAGTCGGCCTCTCCACGTACAGTCCACTTCAGATGCATGTCGGTCGTTGACCACGTAGACCAGGCCGCGCCGAGAGCACCAGGGCGGTGGACGACGGCGAGGCCTGGAAGGGAACGACACAGAGGCAGGGAAGACTCGGCAGTTGTTTCCCACGCGGAGGGGAGTACGACTGTATGAGGATTTACTGGTTCGTTTGGCGTCGCCGAAGAATAACAGCAGGTGTGGGCGAGTAGAGGGATGGCTAGGCTAGCGATGGGAGTACGGTGGGGCGGTGTGGCCTGCGCAGCAGCAGAGCCGGCCGCGGGGAGGAGGGAGCAGGCAGTCCCGCCGGCGCCTGTTTGAGCGGCTGGAGCAGGAAGACCAGAGATTGAAGAAGCACGATGGCCGTTGGATGGCCATCCAACAGTCAATGCTTGTGCGTCAACCTTTTTTTAGGAAAGCCTCAAATCTGTGGAAAACAGCATACAACCCATCTGCCATTATTTCTAATAATTTTCAGCCCATTTGCTAATTCTTAAGGTTTTTTTGGATCCTATATTCTTTTTGTTAGCATTACAACCCATATTGTGGCCACTGTTAAAAATTATACGGAATTTTGCATATTTCGGTGCGGTCCGAACTGTTTTTAATCCCGAAATTTCGACTCGCATTCAAACTGATTTTAAAAATAAATGTATATCAATATAAAATCCAACAAATTCTCCACGCATAAAAATTAATGTAATTTAAAATCTCGAAATAAAAAAAGATATTTTAAACTAATTGTCGGTTTGATGTGTTTTAAAAATGTACATCCCATTTCTCATTACTGATGGGCCATTTTCTCGGCCAACCGAATGAAGCTCTCCTCGTCTTGAAAGATTTGCAGCCCAACAGGCCTGACAAAGCGACTTACTTGGCAAATCACAAAAAAACTTGGCTGTGGCCGTGGACCCAACTATCAGCCTCTCCACGTACAGTACTCTTCCGATGGAAGTCGGTCGTTGACCACATTGATCACGCTGCACCGAGAGCACCAATGCGGTGGACGACGGCGAGGCCTAGGAAGGGGACGATGCGGAGCCGGGGAAGATGCGGCAGTGGATGCCCACGCGAAGAGGAGTACGAGGGTTCACTGGTTCGGCTGCGGCATGAGGCTACCGTCGCTGCAGAATAACAGGGGGTGTGGGTGAGTAGAGGGATAGCATGGGCCAGCGGTGGGAGTAGTAGGGGGCGGTGAGGCCTCCGAGGCATCACAGCCGGCCACGAGAGGCAGAAGCACGCGGCACGACCGGCGCAGCTTTGGGCGGTTGGAGCAAGAAGACCAGAGGTTGAAGAAGCACTATGACCGTTGGATGGACATCGTAGGGTCACTGGAGCTAGAATCGTTCATATTGACTAAGTTGACAAAGCCCTCCGTCCTCGTCAACTTAGTAGGCCCACAAGTCGGTCACCCACTATGGTGGGTCCCAGCTAGCAGGGGGTATTCATTTTTTGGTGCGTAATAAGGAGGCACTTCCTTGCGTGCGAAGATATAGCTGGTGGGTCCGACCTGTCAGCGGGGGGAACTTTTTTTAGTCCATTTGGTGGGCTGGGTGAAACAATGATGTAGCATCTATGCAGCCCGTTTAAATCCCATTTGCATTTTTCTCGAAATCCACAGACTTGCTGGGCTGGGTGAAAATATCATGTTGGGCTAGACGGAGAAATGTTATAAAAACATAAACACATGATTGCACATCAGTAAAATCTTTGCAAGCTGATGTACGCAATCACTAGGAGTTAACTTGCCAAGTTATATATAAACAATTATTATTATTATTTTGTAAGAACTTTCAACTTACGAAATAAAATATCATTTTAATTTGATGAGTTAATAGTACATGGGGTATTATTATTTTTTAGGCTAGACGTGGGACAGTTGAGTTGGTTCTAGGGGAAAGTACTGGGAGAAAACTCAGTTTACATCGAAAAAGAAAGTGGGAGAAAATTCAGAGACCTGTTGGGTCCACCTGAGGCGGGGAATATGTTGGGAGGAAGGAGATTCAAAGCACGACAGCCGAGTGAACTAGTTTTTTATATGGACAAGTGAACTAGTTTACATACATAAGCAAATAGCCACTAAAAAAAGCAATCAGCTTAATGGGTTCTTAAAAGAAATATTTCGGACAAAACAGATAATTACGACACATAGGCTAATGCATGAAACACTCAAATGATAAAGGTGCTTATAAACAGATAAAGTACAACATCTAGACCTTCCTGGCACGCTTGATCATGACGCTGCGGCTGTCCGTGTACTCGTCGGTTACGGGAAGCAGACACGCCCTCATGTCCAAGATCTGCCTGTACATGTCGTAGCATGCGTATGCGTCCTTGGCCGCGTAGGTTATGTAGGCTAGATTCAGAGGTACCTCCCACTTGTTCAGGTCGTCTTCTTTCATGTTGGCGTATCAGGGGTCGATGATGGTCTCAGTGAGGTCAACCACGGAGTCCTTCTCCTGCCCGTTGCTGATGATCTTTTATTGCTTCTGGATGTCGACAAGCTTGTTGCACCAGATGGCCGAATCGTCGCGTTCTTCCTTCTCTCCACCGCAGCGAAGGTGCAGTCGGCGCTGCCGATGAAACGGGCGAATGCTCCAGAACCTGGTGCAGCCATAGGACTGAGGCGAGGCAGAGCTTCACCGAGTCCGTATCGTTGGTGTACATCACATTCAACTTGGTGCAGCCATAGGACTGAACGGCAAACTCAAAGGGGAACTCCTTGCTGAAGTCCATATCCAGCAGGCTCACCCATCGGATCGCCATTGGAGTCTCTTCGAGTGAACGAGTGTGTAGGCGGCGGCAACAGTTCGTTTTTCTGTTCCTGGGGAACTGGATTCAACAGTAAGCTGAGTGTGTACAGGCGACAACAGTTACTACCCCTCCCTCGTCCGCTGCAAGCCCGACAGAAGATGCACCCTCGGCCACACGTCGGTTCACGAGCGGGTCTGTATTGCTAATGTAATAACAGGAGTTAGTGGTCACTTTACTTAAATTTAATTAGCTCTAATAGAAATTTATACTTAAAACAAGCAATGCATTCGCTCGTTCTATCAGTGCCACATGATCAACATGCACAACAATTAGAATTATTATTCTCAATGGCACACGATCAGCACATTTGTCGCACTTTCACAAAGATAATACTACCAAGTTTGAACTGTTTGTTATGGTTGTTGTCCTCTGCATCATCATGCCGTGTTTCCCAGCTTGCAAGATTCAGAACCAACAAATAAGATCTGAATAATAAGTACAACAAAGATGCCTACACATCTCATTGATTCCCAGCTTGCAAGATTCAGAACCAGCAAATAAGATTCAAATAATAAGTACAACAAAGATGCCTACACATCTCACTGATTCCCAGCTTGCAAGATTCAGAACCAACCCATTAGAGCCTTTTGATAAAGTGAATATCGGGATTAAATCCATCTTGGCTAGCCATGTCATACAATCGAAGAACTTGGCGAATGCTCTTGACCGTCACAACATCTGTAGTTGAGTATTCCTGTTTGCATATCACAAACCAGAGAGCATGATTTCACTTTAATAGTGGCCTCCTTTACTCAATTTGCACCTCCACTCGGATGAAGCCTGCCTTGAGTTCCATGATTCAATTCATGCGCCTTTTTCTGCAGTTCACCTGAAATGAAGCAAAGATTGCATCATTCAGCTAGCAAGAAGTACTTGCTCTTGTGAGCTGGCAGGTTCTTCTTTAGCAGTTGCACTAAAATTGAGGAACATTAAGGTTGGCTGTCCGGCTCGTGTAAGGTGCAACTATAATTTTTTATCCTTTTGTGCAGTTCCACTAAAATAAAGTGCCTTTGTGGTGACAGTGACGACTCATCTTGCAAAGGCTAATAAAATGTTGCACGAGATTACCAGCAGAACTAGACGGAGATTTTGGAAACTCCAATCACCATTTTGTGCAGTTCCACAAAAATTGATAGATGTTGCCCACATGACATTTTAGTTGAACTGCACAAGACACTCATTCCAAAAAAAAGTGTTTTGTGCAGTTCACCAAAAGGTCACAATAGCAACAAGGTGAAATGGATATCCCTATCTGCACAAAAAGATAGAAAGTAAACAGTTGCTGGTCAATAAGAATATACGAAACATATACAAAATGAAAAGAAGCATCTTAATTATGTTCATGGCAATCACACAAGGACAGTAGAAATTTTAAAACGTCAGCAATGCTTCATGTTACCAGAAGCATTACGATCAACAATGAGATTCCTCAAATATGGGATTACTTTAATGGTGGCATTGCTTGTTTACCAGACACAGTAAATCAACAACAGCTAAAGAGTTGGTTTAAGGGCATGGGACCGTGGGGACACCAGGACACTCAGCAGCGTAAAGGAGCAACTTACTTATCATACTGGGGAAAACAGCAGGAGTGCCATTTGTAACACAGTTTAATTGCATCTTATCACTGGAGGCATTAGATTAACAATAACACTGGTTTGACATGTCCCTACGGTAACAGTGTGATCGCTTCATTTTACATGCGCCCTTACATTAACAACAGCAAAAGGTTGGTATAAGGACATGCGACAGTGGACGCATCAGCACAATGTACCTACAAGGAGGCATAAAGTGGTGATGCCGAGTTTGTTCATGCTATGTGAGGGCAGCAAACCTAATCCTGGAGACCTTGTACTATGTGAGGGCAGAAAATCTAATCCTGGAGACCTTTTACTATGTGAGGGCAGCAAATCTAATCCTGGAGACCTTTTACTATGTGAGGGCAGCAAATCTAATCCTGAGACCTTTTACTATGTGAGGGCAGCAAATCTAATCTTGAGACCTTTTACTATGTGAGGGCAGCAAATCTAATCATGGAGACATTTTACTATGTGATGGCAGCAAATCTAATCTTGGACATACGCTGTTGACTTGTCCACCAGCCGCCACTTTCTATCCTTTTTTCAACCAATAATAGATCTGTTCCTTATCCAATTTGTACTCCGTTTTCCCATTATTTCCCTTTTCAACCAAGAGACCGGTTGGGTATCCGGTCTCTACTACTTTCACCATATTATTTCCTCTTTGAATCAAGTCCAATATTCATGCTACAACTTCCCCCCCTTTCTTCGTTGTTTGAACAAAGCCCTAGATTCGAATGCATGAAGTAGCTTTACCGCTAATAATACTAAAAATTTAGGTGGCTTTGGAAGAGATGATGGGAGTAGAAAAAGATGCACATGCAGACACGTGGGGAGCTGGGGCAGTAGAGCAAGGCCGCTTTCGAAGAACTTATACCTGAGGGTCGCCGGGATGTCGGCGGGGGCAGGCCGGATCTGCGGACAATACGGCAGGGAGGAAGAAGGGTCGGAGGACCTCCCGAGCCGGCCCTGTGTCGGAGAGAACGGCACGGGCAGAGGATCGGGCCCCTCCGGCAGCTGTGGGTTTCCTCCCTCGGCGGTGATGACCTCGTGAACGATGCACCTTTTAGTCCTCTACACACACCGGCCGAAGGGATCCGGCCAGATCTGTGACCAGCGGTGAGCAGAGAGAAAATGTCGCTACCGCTGTCTTGTTTATATCTGGAGGGGATGAGAGAATGAAGAGAGCAACCCTAGTAAAGCAAGCGCTCAGGCCCCTGCGTCCATATATAGTGGAGTGATTATATTTCTTCTCTCCACAACAAGTGTTTCAATTTGTGTACGTGGCATTAAAGAAAAGAAACTCTCTATTTAAGGTGACTACTGTATGACTCCTACTTACTACTAGTAGTACTACAGTATTGTTCACTTGTGCTCCCCGCCCATCCATTCATTGAACAACCCCATGGGTGAATAAACATACAGTAAGTACTTTATTTATATAGAACAAACAAGCTCGGAATATTTTCATGTAGTTAAAAGTTGAGGGCAGGGCTTTTCCCGGGCAGTACGCGCGGCAGTTTCCGGGTAGGCGGTTTGACAGAGAGGCGAGGAGGGTGAGCGAGTGGGGCTGTGCGATTTGACGGCGCGTTACTGCTGGAAAGACTTGTGATATGACCACTCACTATAGTCATGAATTACTAGCGCTTCGATCGGGGTGATGCCCCCCTTCCGTTCCGCGCTCTAATCTGGTGCATGACATGTCGACCCCGATGCTGGCTCTCCCACATGTCGGAGTAGTAAGAAGGAGCAAAGAATGATGCGGTATATACTAGTACTATACTACTCCCTCCGTTCCTAAATATAAGTCTTTGGAGAGATTTCACTATGGACCACATACGGAGAAAAATGAGTGAATGTACACATAAAATGCATCTATATACATCCGTATGTGGTCCACAGTGAAATATCTACGAAGACTTATATTTAGGAACGGAGGGAGTACTACTCATGTCAGAGGAGTGCGAACCACGCAGCCCAGTGAACTAGCAGTGCGAACCACGGTAGCCCAGTGAACCAGCAGTAGAAAACAATGTGGTGATATGGCGATAAAAAACAATGTGCTACGGTCCACACTGTAGCAAGTAAACACTCCTCTTTGTTTGGATCCCTGAGTTAGAGCTAGTTTGGGTTGAAATAGCCTCAAATTATCGAAACAAGAGGGGTTAGTTTGAGCTAGTTTGCTCTAACCCAGCTAAAAAAACTAGCCCGGTGGAGAGGTTCTAATTGGGTTAGTTATCCTCGGGCCCACTAGAAGAGAACTAAAAAATCTCCCCTGCCCGCACCAGATTGCTCCCCCCGCACCTATCACACGACTCCTCTCTATTCCCCATAGGGTCGCTCGCCCTCTCTCTCCTCCGGCCGCCCTCTCCTTCCGGCCTCCGCCGCCCTACTCCGGCCGCCCTCTCCCTCCGGCCTTCGAAGGTCGCCCCGCTCCCCCTTCACCAGTCGTTTTTCTCCCTCTTTCGTGCGTGGCGGCGGCGCATCTACCAGGGAGGTCGCGAGAGGGGTGAGTTTGTTCATTCCTTCTCTGTCTCACGGCCATATCAGTGATCTTGCTTGCTCTAGCGCTAATTCTGATTTGGAAAAGTAGATCCTGATCAAACATGGTATAGATTTGTGGTGCACGCATGGAATTGTTTGATGCTGCTTGAGGAGGTAATAAATCTTTCTAGATGCCCAAAGATTCAGGTCACCTTTCTAGGTATTTCAATTTCAGGCTTGCATTATTTCTAGAGGCCCAAAGATTCAGTTCACCTTTCTAGGTATTTCAATTTTAGGCTTGCATTATTTCTAGAGGCCCAAAGATTCAGTTCACCTTTCTAGGTATTTCAGTTTCAGGATTGCATTATTTCTAGAGGTCCAAAGATTCAATTCACCTTTCTAGGTATTTTAGTTACAGGCTTGCATTATTTCTAGAGTCCCAAAGATTAAGTTCCCAGTCGGCGGCAAGCGACCCTGCTACCCATGTCGGTGTCGACCTCAACTCGCAAGGTCCGACGTCGGAGGGGTTCTCGAGGCTTGGGCTCTACAGAGCCTTCCTCCAGAGCGACAATGGAGAGCTCCTCCCTCGGTGCGTGAGGGGCTCCGGGCTCCCTCCCTGTCGTGAATGACTTCCGTGATGAGTTAGCTCATTCTTTGTTTCATGAAGTGTTTTTTTATTTTGTGAAGCTTGATTGACGACTTGTATGTTTAAGTGGGATATCTCATTTGTATGGACAAAGTAAAAATTCTCATGTTTTGCATGCTTGATTTGTATAGATGGTTCGTTTATGTCAATTGTGAGCGGGAGGAGGCCACAGAAGAGCCGGCCACACTAAGAGGGTGCTTGGATCCAAGGGACTTATTTTAGTCTGACTAAAAATAGTCTCTTTAAGAGGCTAAAAGTTCCAAGAACCCCTGACTAAAGAGGGGCTAAAACTAGTCTTGAGACTAAAAAAATTTAGTCAGGGGTACCCCTACTAAAATGTGGATTAGTCATCTCTCTCCTCATTTAACTCCTCTCCTTTAACACAGGCGAGTTCTGGATTGGAGGGTTTGGAGGATAATAAATGCTCATTAACTTAATTTTAGTCTCTTTAGTATTTGGATCCAAGCATGGGTGAGGCTAGTAAGTATTAGTCTCACTACTTTTAGTCATGGAACTAAAACGTATCCAAGCACCCTCCAAATCCGGCAGGAAATAGGGTCCAAAGTAGTCAAATGATTGAGATAGAGCATTTATTGTCAATCTAACCCTGCCATCCATACACCTCTTTGGCTTAGAGTTAGTTCAGGGTTAGAATCTAACTCTAACCTCTAAATGAGTTAGAGTTCTCCTCGTCTCGCTTCATCGCCATCATACTTTCCCCATTCCTGTGTTTTCAGTATCCTGCGAATCAAAGAGGCCCTTTTTTTGCGGGAAAAATCAAAGAGGCCCTTAGACTGGTTTCGGTCCGGTCATTTTTTATAAACGTGTTATGTCCAAAATTTAATGAACGTGCTCTGGTTTCCATGAAAATAATCCGGTTTCATGTAGTAATTCATTCATTTATTTATTCTTCTGTGGGGGGTTTGCATGAAATTCGTGAAGTCTAAAATGTAAAGTACCGCGGCATATGCTCCGAGTCGTGCATGCACTATGACCCAGATGCTCTATGTCCCACATGTCAGCGAATGGGAGCACGTGGAAATAGCCTATGAGTACATATAGGAGGATAAATGCGTGAAATAATATGTACTGTGAAGCGTAGCCACGGTTCGAAAAGGAGACCTAAAGTGATGACAGCTATAGGTCGCACGGACCCAACTAGTGGTACTAGACATACGACTAATTTTTCCCTCAAAAAAGAAAAAAAAGAGGCACGAGTGCTCAGTACTCCTATTCCATAAACACGAGTCCCATCTGACAATAGCGTCCATGCTACAGCTAGCTCTCCTCCCTCGTTTCTCTCTTCTAATTCTAAACTTGGCCGACGCCCGGTGGGCGGGGTGGGTTTGCTCAACTGCGGCCCCACCTCACAGTGAAAACGTTACGACTGGAATAAAAAATGCCATATGCTCCCTCCGTTCATAAATATAAGCCTTTTTAGATACTATTTCAAATGGAATACATCATATAGATGTATGTAGACATAGTTTAGAGTGTCGATTCACTCATTTTGCTCCGTATGTAGTAGTCACTTGCTGGAATCTTTAGAAAGACTTATATTTGGGAAAGAAGGGAGTACTATACTAATAAAACATTAAGGCAATGAGGCGATGCAGTGCTGGTTACAGGAGGCAAGAAGAAGAGATGCATCCATCGACGACGTCCACCTCCTCGACTCAGGGCACCGACCCACCAAACGACGCCTAAGTAGTAGCGACTTTCGTGGCCAGGTCGACATGCTTCTGAACAATGGCGTCCAAAGATTCCAGCTGCTGGAAGAAGGCCAACGTCTTTCTATCCTCCCTTGCCTTGTAGTGGCCTATGTAGACGATTTCCTCGTAGACGTGGATGTGCAGGTCGACGGTTTCTTGCATGGCGAGGCGCTGCGCGGGGAGCGCGGCCTCGAGGTGCACATTCTTTGTCGCGACCTCCGGCACCTGCAGGGCCACCAGTGCTTGAAAGAGTTCGTCACCATGGAGGACGATGAGGGTGGCAGGCAATGAGGAGCCTGGGCGCACGGGCTGGAGCAGTACGGCAAGGTCGTCCGCGCGCTTCTTGACGGCAGTGAACTTGCGGATGGAGTTGACCATCATGTCGTCCATGCGAGAGGCGAAGCCGGCGTCGGCGAGGGCTACGATGCCTGCGGTCGCCAACACCGTCTGGAAACGCTGCGCGGTGCTGGGCCGCAGGACAGCGCCTGGGATGATTTGGCATAGCCGACTGCCGCTCGCGTCCATCGCATCCATAGGTGCTTGTGGCTTCTGGTCACTTGGTCTTGGATTGGAGCGAGCAGTGTTGCGCAGAGACTTGGGAGTAGATGGATTGGAGTGGTGGGGCGCCTTTATTATATGAGAGTCCAAACTCTGTTGCATTCACATCGCGCTGGCTCTATTTTGCTTCTCCAATTAATTCCCTCTGCATGTAATTGAGGATGCATCATTGACCGTTCAACGTCTCGGGAACCGCTACCCTCTCCCTCCTTGGCATTCAAGCACCTATGGACCCATCGACAACGAGGTGCCTATGGTGACTTCGCAAATTTCAAGATGATAGTGCCGTGTGTGTGTGCATTCATAGGGGTGAGTGGCGCGTGTATATGAGCGCTTGCGTCTGTACTGTGTAAAAAAATGTAAATGCGTGTCAAAAAGAGACTAGTCAGTGTACTCAATATTGTGCACCTCGGAGAGGAAAACGATAGAACTAGTACGTATTTATTTGCGGTGCAGATTCACTCATTTTGCTCCATATGTACTCCGTCTTGGTGTAGTCTAGTCACTTGTTGAAATCTCTAGAAGGGCAAATACTCCTTTCTGGTTTACAGGGCTATACTAGCAAGTAGTTGTACGTACTAGTACAATAGTGGGCTCAAATAGCAATTTTGTCTCATGCAAGAGCCTGGCTATATGCATGCTCCAATGTTCGCAACTGCAACGTTCGGTTTGCGCTTGGCTCTTCGCCTCTTCGAGAAGACGAACAATGATGTTACTACTACTGCTTCTACAGTGTCGAATCCACTGCTGCATGTCCGTCCACTGCGAGCGGGACGGATAGCTTGTTGTAGAAGTACTACTAAGCAAAAGCCTGTCCTCGTTTGCGAGCAACCGCGCGCATGGGTGAGGGAGAAGGCGTGTAGTGAAATCAAGCTTCTCCTCGTTGTATGATTTGACGTGACACATCATAGCATTGGCCCCACATGCTTGCCTCTAAACTTGGCTGAAAGACCCGCAGTGTACAATATATTTGCTGCAACCTCTAACATTTACCCACCACAAATTAAAATATATGTGGCCGTATGCATCGTTCTGATGCAGAGGCCGGGGAGTCCCCCCTTTTCGAAAAAAAACAAATTAAAATATATATTCCTGTCCTGACCACATGAGCGTGCAAACTACAATCACCAGGGTGTCAGGTAGGGCCAGAAGACTATTTTTTTAAACTTAGAGACGGCCACATAGCATGGAGCCAACCCCAACGATTTTAAGCTTACATGCACGGTACACGCTATCTAGACTACTCTACACATGAAACTGCCACACGAGCGTCCGGGCTGCGCTTGGCTCTTCACCTCTTCGGGAAGTCGAACAATGATGGGGTACTACTGCACTGGAGGAGTACTACAGTACGCTTCTGGCCATCTGACACCGATTGAACTGTTGCATGTCCACCGCGTGCGGGAGGGAGAGCGTGTAATGAAAGCTTCTCCTAGTCTTGCCAGCCACCACGCTCATGGGTGAGGGAGGGACGCTCCTGCCTTTGCGTGTATGACAGGTGGGCCCGACAGGTGTGTGGCCAACCTGTCATACAGTCAAAGGCAGGTGGAGTTAAGTCGGCGAGGGAGAGGATAATCAAACTTCTCGTTGATGTACGAGTTGACGCGACACATCAAAGCACTGCACTCGATATATTTCAATAATTTGTGTTTACCGATGCATTAATTACAACGCATGCATGCATGCCGTGACTCTCCTTTTGATACTTGCATGTGTTGATTTAATGCACCTTGAAGTAGTATAAAATATGTGACGGTAAAGCTTTGTAATACCCCGGCCCAAGTCGAGAGACGGTTGTGCACGAGGAGGGAGAGATCATGCAGACCGAACATGACCCGACCATGGAGCTCTCTAAGGTCTTGATGGACCTCACCGTGCTCCACTGCCCCTTGTGCCTCCGCCCCTTGACGCCTCCGGTGTATGAGGTTCGAATACACCTCGTCCGTTCGGCTGATTGAGCAAGGTGCAGGTTTCTTGATTGATGTGTTATTCGATTGATTTCTGCAGTGCAAGGGAGGGCACCTGGCCTGCGCGGACTGCCGCGTCGAGCGCCCCGGGAACCAGCGGCAGTGCCAGAAGTGCGAGCGCGGCGGTGGCTTCGACGTGCGGAACACGGCGGTGGACTCCGTCCTTTCGTCGGTGAGGGTGGAGTGCCCGCACGAAGGCTGTGGGCTCTACGTCACTTACCACAAGCTCACCGATCACCAGAGCGTGTGTCCGCTTGCGCCCTCCAAATGCCCCGTGCCCGTCTGCGGCTACGAAGGCCCGCCGCCGGCGCTCTACCACCACATCAGCACCGCGCATCCCATGCCCGTGCACATGATCCAGTACGGCAAGGTGCTCCAGCTGCAAGTGCCACTGTCGGAGCCACGGCTCTTGCTGTTCGCGGAGGAGGACCGCCGCGCGTTTCTCTTGGTCGGCAGCGTGCTCGACATCGGCGCGCCTATCGTCATGTCGGTCATCTGCATCAGAGCGGGGGCGTCCCCACTGCCGCACTACGTGGCCAAGCTGTGGGCGAATGGCCCGCCGGGGGAGCCCAAAGGCACAACCGACGCCGTCAAGGTGGAAATGGAGGTGACAAGCAGCAAGGATCCCGGCGACGTCGACGTGCAGGAGCTGACCTTCTTGACAGTTCCGCCCAAGCTGCTGGCCGGGGCTAAGCTTGTGTCCCTCCACATTCAGATTGACAAGCTCACATCCTAAATGTTTCTACAGTGCCTTCTGTTTATCTTAGTAATATGCTAATATAGGGAGTACCTTGGTCTACTTTAGCTTAAGAAATGGTGGGTCTTGGTGGCGATAAAAAATTATGTTTACCAATGCATTAATTGCAATGCATGCATGCATAAAGTACATGCATTGTTCAATTTTCTCTTAATACTTGCATGCAATGATTTAATGCACCTTGGAATCTGAACATGTCTTGGAGAACAACCAAATTGAGCCTTATAAAATGGAAAAACTAAAATTTTGAGATAAGCCCTATAAAACCGGAAAGGAGAGAGTAAAAAAAGAAGTACTCCATCCGGGAATAGTGCCGCACTTCGAAACTTGAACCGTAAATAAATTTTGAGCTTGCGTCTCATCACATTCCAATCCATGCTATATTGAATTGCAAACCTGTTCACACCGATCGCAACCTAAACGGTTTCCCACTCAGGAGTGTATTAGTAGTCGGTTATAAATACTAGTATGCCAAGATGACTGTGCATTCCTCCTCAACTCGTCATCCACAAAAACCAACAAGCCATTCAACATCCTTCCCTTGCGGCTGCCATGGCCAGCGTGAGTTCTGAGTCGAGAGATTGCCACCAGGGAGAGGCGAGCATGGAAGCGGAAGCACGAGAGATGTCCCGCCTTGCTGCGAGAGCAGCCGACATGTCCCGCTGCGCGGAAGTAGCAGCACAGAGGTCCCGCCGCGCCGCTGAAGCAGCACAGAGGTCCCGCCGTGCCGTCGATGCAGCAGACCGGTCCGGCCGCGCCGCGGAAGCAGCAGAGATGTCCCGCCGCGCCACGAATGCAGCAGAGATGTCTCGCCGCGCTGCGGCGGCCTGGGAAAATTTCTCGCGGGCAGGCGACGACTGTTACACGCGCATGCATGCGATCGTCCATAGCCAGATGGAGCAGATCTCCGGCTGGGCGAGGTTGCAGGACGACATGAAAGCCTCGTTTGAACAGGCTATCGGCGTACTAAGGGAGGGAAATGAGAGGCTCTGGGCCGAGCGTGACCTGCTGAGGGAGAAGATTGTCCGAAGTGCAGAACAGCAGGAGGAGACCAGTGCCTTGTTGAAGAGGACCGGCGTCATCGTCAAGAAACTTATGGACGAGAATGACATGCTCCGCAACGAGCGCCAAAGGCTGGTGTAGGAATCCGTGGATGTTCTCAAGCAGCGTCTTGAGGACACGAAAGAGCTCATCGCCGCTCGCCGCGGAGACTAGTTCCCGCGGCCTGCAGCAACGCATCAAGAAAGTAGAGATCAGCGAGCCAGATCCTTGTCTTCCTTCTTCTTTTGCCCTTGTGTATTTCGGGCGTAGCCGCATGTAGCTTTTTTATTTATATTTCTAATTATGTAAGACAATTAATCGTCCTTATCTTTCTGTGGAAGATCAATGTTGCGAGGCTGGAATGAAGAAAACTCTTGCTGTGGCGACCCTGGCGTTGCTTTTCTTCTAGTTGCTGCTGGGCTTCCTTCATTTTCCTGGTTTCTTTTGATGTAATAAGCAGTTTAGGATGTGGATTGTGTCGTCGGTTGTGAAATGTTGGGTTATAGCGCGGAGGTTTGGCCTTTGTTGGCCTCTTGGGATGTTGCGATTTCAATATGGTAGCTTTTAGTCCTTCGTGTTAGGCTGGAGTTGTGCTGAACTTCTTGTGAATTGTGGTGGTTTTCAGTAATGAAAATCGGAAGGGACAAGCCCTTCTTTGATCAAAAATATATATTAATCGTCCTTATATATTCATCAGTCTTGCTATAAGTCGCAGTAGATACTATATAGGTCCGTCGGATCTTACATCAAGATCCGTGCTTTCAGATTTTCTTTTTTCTCTCTTAAATCTCAGTCGAGTGAGACATAGCCACGCCATTAAATAGAGGCTCGGGCGCCATTAATGGAGACCTTGGGAGAGAGGTGGATGGCAGATGGAGGTCAAAGGGCTCTCCTCCTGATAAGCACGCGCAGGGGTCTGATCGCACGCCTCTCGTACTCAAATAGCTACCCTGCACGGCGCCTCCTAGCTAATAAAAAATGGGGACGCGTGGCGGCACGTAAATGGTACTAGTAAGTAGAACCCCACGGTTTCAACAATACTTGTGTTTCCGATTGTAACGTGACAACACTTGTTCCAAAATGACTTTGTTGATTGTTAATGTGTGCGCCTTCGCAAATCGGACTGCCAATTTACCACAGCATGTTGGTGCCATGTCATGGCAGCAAGCCAAGTTTCATTATTTTCATGCGTGTTTTGATTTACAGGAATTAGAGAACTAAGTTTCTCAATGTTTCCAACCCAGCCACGACGCCCAGAATTTTGAATTTCATTCCCATTTCTTGCATGTAACCTAGAAATTTACCCGAGGACACACATGTGATTTTTCAACCAACTTTGGTGCACTGGAACATATGCTTGTATTTCAAATTTGAATTATGCACACAAAGGTGACACGTTCCCTCCCAGAACCACGAGCCTTCTTGAGAGAAGCTCCGATTTGCAAGAAGCTTATACCAAAATTTGTTCCTATTCGGCCAATTTTTTTACCACGGCATGGTACAACCATGGCATGACACCATGCCAAGTTTCATGATTTTAAAACCAAGTTTCTCAATGTTCTCGACCGAGCCACGATGCACAGATGTTTGAATTTGATTCTCATTTTTTGCATGGGACCTAGAAATTCACCCGAGGACACAAATGTGATTTTTCAGCCAACTTTGGTGCACGGGAGCATGTGCTTGTAGTTCAAATTTGAATCATGCACATTAAATGACCAAAAACTCAATTAATGTGTAAATAAGGTCAAACGAAGCCGGAATAATTCCAAAATTTAACAGGGCACTCATGTGGTTCTATGTTGCCTTTGTAAATAAACTCAAGGGGGACAACGTATATCGTTTCGCACTCAAAGGTGGCACGTTCCCTCTCAGAACCACGAGCCTTCCTGAGAGAAGCTTGGGTTTGCAAGAAGCTTATACCAAAATCTGTTCCTATTCGGCCAATTTTTTTACCACAACATGGTAGTACCATGACATGACATCCATGCCAAGTTTCATGATTTTTAGACGTGTTTTGGATTTACAAGAATTTTAAAACCAAGTTTCTCAATGTTCTTGGCCGAGCCACGATGCCCGGATGTTTTAATTTTATTCTCATTTCTTGCATGGGACCTAGAAATTCACCCGAGGACACAAATGTGATTTTTCAACCAACTTTGGTGCACGAGAGCATGTGCTTGTAGTTCAAATTTGACTTATGCACATTAAATGACCAGAAACTCAATTAATGTATAAAAAATGACAAACGAACCCGGAATAATTCCAAAATTTAACAGGACACTAATGTAGTTCTATGTTGCCTTTGTTAAGAAACTCAAGGGGGGGCAGCGTATATCGTTTCACACTCAAAGGTGGCACGTTCCCTCTTAGAACCACGAGCTTCCAAATCGGCCCAATTTTTTACCACAACATGTTAGTGCCATGACATGACACCATGCCAAGTTTCATGATTTCCAGGCAAGTTTTAGATTTACATGAATTTAAAATCAAAGTTTCTCGATGTTCTCGGCCGAGTCATGACACCCAGATGTTTGAATTTCATTCTCATTTCTTCCATGGGACCTAGAAATTCAACCAAGGACACACACGTGATTTTTCAACCCACTTTGGTGCACCGGAGCATGTGCATGCAATTCATATTTAGATTATGCACATTAAAAGTCCAGAAACTCAATTAATGTATAAAAAGGCCAAATGAACCCAAAATAATTCCAAAATTTAACAGGGCACTCATATAGTTCTATGTTGCCTCTGTAAATAAAATAAGGGGGGAGGCAGCGTATATCATTTCGCACACAAAGGTGACACGTTCCCTCTCGAAACCACGAGGCTTGTTGAGAGAATCTCCGGTTTTGCAAGAGGCTTATATGAAAACTTGTCCCAATTCAGCCAAAAATTATACGTATGAAAACAGGGTTTAGATTATCCCAAACATCTCTCTACCTAGACCAATAATGTACTGTGATTTGAATTCAACATAAAATAGATACAAATATTTGAATTGGAGAGCGTATCGTACATGTAGTTCATAGTGAAATATGGTTACTGCTATATGTATGTTTTTTGTTATCAAGATAATATTTAAATTATTGTATAACTTGACAACAATCGTATTCAAATAAGGAAAATTGATTCAAATTTAGTCCATATGGTAGACGACAATATATATGTTCACATGGTGGAGTAAAATGTTCATATATGATGGAAGATCAAAATGTACAACTACATCAATTATAAACCGCAAGGTCATCTAACGATATATTCGAATTCAACATAACGTGGATTCAAAAATTGAAATTCGAGATCATGGCATCTGTAATCATATAAAAAGGGACATTACTCTTTCTTTGGTGGGAATTGATTTGTTTTTTGTTGTTGTTGAGGGAAGTGCGAGTCGATTTGGTACTGTGCAGGGTAATCTTGTTCTCCCGATTTTTTTTACATTTTTCTTGTTGTTTTTTCAATGGCATCTATAGCAATATTGTAAAAGGGGACATGACTCTCTTGTGTCTTGTATGAATTGTTTTTTTACACGTTAAGTTTGTTCTGCCGAACAAGGAATCCGCACCTTGTTATCCTGAAATTTTCAAGCTCGATTATCTTTTGTCTCACCTGCTTTGAAACTCCCGCTTCTTCAACCCGCGCCGCGCCTTGTTATCCCAAAATTTGGATGCGCGCAAGAACTCCCTCCTCATCCGACATCGCTCCCGCAGCCGAGACACGCGAAATCCCCCTTCTACCCCTCAGCCGAAAATAAAGCTCCACGTCGCGGTGTCAAAACCGGTGGGGGCACGCTAGTAACTTACCCTACATTTCGGACAAAGCACGTCCCTAAGCTTGGCTCCCCCCTCCCCCTTCGCCCCCCATTCGTACACCGAGGCTGCCAAAACCCACGAAACTCCACGCTCCTCCGTCAGCCTCCCGACCGCCGCCCAGCCGAAGACTCTTCCCCGACTACGTTGTCCACCGCAACAGCTCGCCGTCCCTCATCCACCGCACCGGATGAGGATCCGTTGTCGATCTCGTCGTCCCGCCGGATCAGCCGCCCCGTCCTCCACCTCCAAGGAGCTGCCCCGACGTTCGCCTCATCTATCCCGCCACCTCAATCCCCACAGCGTCATCTTGACCTGCCCCACCGGAACTGCAGCACCCTCACCAATTCCTCCGATGAAGCCGAGGCCTCGGCGCAACCAAGGAGGCTCTGCACTCACCGCTGCATTTTATCTTTTATTTGATCTCACAGGGCTGCCGGTGCTCGATACCGAGTAGACATGGCGTGTCTCCATCGACCGCGCCGTTGCCGGCCACATCATCCACGGCGTCTCTCCCCCATTTCGTTGCTTCCTCAACGGCGACTTCCACAACGGCACTAGCTGCAGCTGCTCCGGCTCTCGCTCGTGTTGCAGCTCTGTTCTTGCTGTCAGTCGCGCTGCTGCACTGCTCCTGCTTTCGTTCGTGCTGCTACTCTGCTCTTGCTCTCGCTTGCGCTGCTGCTGCTGCATGACCTCCGGCAGCTACAGGAGTTGCTCCTTTAGCACTCGCTCGCGGTGCTACTCACGACTTGCTCTCTGCTAGTGCGTTCCCTGCTCGAGCGTCAGCTGATTTAGATCACTGCTTCTCTGCTAGTAGTGCTCGAACGCCCTAAACATCTATTGCAATGCTCTGTTACTGGTTCAACAAGTTTCGACAGTAAAATTCAGTTTCGACTGTGAAGTTCATTTTCTTCAGTTAAGTTCAGAGTGAATAGTACTTACAACATCTGTTGGAGCGGCCGTGGCGCGGCTGATGCGTTTTACATCTAGCACTTTTTGGTGATGTATTTTACATCATCTATTGCAGATGATATTAGGGTCCCACTTCATATTAGCATTATCTATCTTGTCATGCTTCAGCCTCGTCGCCGTACACCTTAGCGGAGCTGCTCCAACGACGGAACCGTCTATCACAGCGGAGCAGTACCCTCGGCGCTGTTTCCAGAGGCCTCGGATCTTCTTCCCCGCCTCTGACAGTCACACCAGCATCATCACCATCCTCCACGTCCAACCCAATGATGCTGAGGTCCACAAGGCTATGCCAAAGAGGTTGTACACTCGTTGCATCACTTTGTTTCTCCATTCCTCTGTTATTCCAATTCATGTGAGCCAAACACACAGGTTGACTGAAATCGTATGTTTCCAAATGTTCTGTTTTGCACGTGCATTCCTATCATATTCCTGTGCTTTTCCTGTCCCTGCGTTTATAGAATCCTCCAATTCTAAGGAGCCCTTACAGATTTACTTCATTTTCAGATAGGCGTAAAAGAAAACTCTGTGTGTTATGTCCTGCTCCTGCCGTGCCGTCATCCACCCACCTGAGGTGCACCATCGACAGAAGCGTTCACTGCAGCAGAGATCCCCCCTGCAGACTTCATTTCGCCGCCTCAGATCATCTTCCCCGTTGCCAGCAGCCACACCAACCGCATTACCATCACCGACTGAGCAGATGAACCTGAGGACTACACAGTTCCGGAAGAGAGGTCGCAGTCTTTCGTGTTTGCTTACATTATACATCGGTTATTATTACCTGCTACTTTATCGTTCAATCTTGAGTTTTGAATTGCCCATGGGTCTCATATCGAGCCAGCAACGAATAGTATCTGTCTACTATCTGGTTCATCTGGGGTCTTCTATGTGGTTCATGTTGGGTGGGCAACAAACAATAGATGATCCATTGTCTATCTTTTTAAACTGAAGCTATAATCTACCTGGTATCATTAGTTTTGGATCCATCCACTCGTTTGCTACCATCAGTCTTGATTTTTGCATGCACCCCTTAGGCCTTACAAAATCTAACTATTTTTTATTATGCATGTCAGATATTGTATACAATCATACTGAACATGTAGAGAAAAAGAGAAGACCGTTGCGTGCAAATATAATGTCATGCAGACGCCGCTCCATGGTGGGCGAAGTGCCCCCCCTCCTGCATTTCCAGTTTGTATTCCAGAGGAAGATAACTGTTCAGATGGAGATTCAGAAGGAGCCGACCACGCCTGTTTACCACCTGAGGTGTTTGCTCTAACCTGGCATGCCGATGTTGGTCATATCATGCATATGGCGCCTTGCATTGCTTACATTATACATCTTATATGTCATCAGCTTAGTTTAGATTTGCTTTGTGTGAATGCCACCTATTTGGTTTCTATATCATACTCCCACCATTCCTAAATATTTGTCTTTTTAGAGATTTCAACAAGTGCCTACATATGGAACAAAATGAGTGAATCTACACTCTAAAATATGTCTTTATACATCCGTATGTGGTAGTCCATTTGAAATCTCTAAAAAGAAAAATATTTAGGAACGGAGGGAGTATATGGAAATTGTGCAATGCCATCTTCTTTAGCCAGGCATCATATACGTGAATCATGCAATGCCATCCTGTTTAGCCAGTCATCGTATATGTGAATTGTATCGTGCCATATTTTTTTCCATAATGTATTCCATTTGTCAACAATGTTTATACATTCATCTACTCTTCCTGTGCATCAGCCATTTGAGTCGGTCATGGGAAAATCTGGAGTGAAAACAAGGTCTTCTGAGCAGTCAGTTATACCTGTCGATACAGATTTCTTGCTGGTTACAGATAGCTCCTCAGAGGAGGATTCAGAGAAAGATGACTAGTCGTATTCCCCCCCTGAGGTGCATGCTCTAACTTGGCTGGGTTATATTGCTCATATCTTGCATATCTTGCATTGCCATGCCATCTGCTTAGATTAGAAATGCTTTGTGTGAATGCCTCCTGTTTTCTTTCTATATCAGATATGTGAATTATGCAATGCCATGTTTTTTAGCCAGTTATCATATATGTGAATTATGCACCGCCATGGAGCCATGCATCATATATGTGAATTATCTCATGCCATCTTTTTTTTCATTACGTATTCCATTTGTCGACAGTCTGTGTATATTGAACTACTCTTCATGTGTATCAGCCATTTGAGCCGGTTATGGAAAAATCTAAAGTGAAAACATGGTCTTCAGAGCAGGCAATGGTACCTGTTGAAGCATATATCTCGATGGTTACCGGGAGCTCCTCAGAGGAGGATTCAGAGATAGATGACCAGTCCTATATCCCACCTGAGGTGTATGCTCTAAGTTGCAATGTTTATATTTCTCATATGATGCATATGGTGTCTTGCATTGCTAAGTTTAGGCATCATATGCACACTATTGAATTCTATCTGCTTAGCTTAGAGATCATACATGCGAGTGCCAGTTGCTTAGTATATGAATCAATTATGTCAATTATATCATGCCATCCTGTATACTTAGACAACATGTATGTGAATTATTTCATCCCAACCTATTTTAGAAAGACATCATATAGTTTTGTCATGTCATCCTGTTTAGGTACTCATCATATGTTGAATTATGCCATTATATCCTGTTAAGTTATCCATCATATATCTAAAACTGTGTCATGCTATCCTGTTTAGTTAGGCATCATATATGTGAAATTGTGTCATGCTGTCCTGTTTGGTTAGACAACATACATGTGAATTACCACATCTGTCTATCATACAATGTTTGTACGTTCAATTTCTTTTCTTGTTTATCAGCCATTTGAATTGGAGGGGGTGATGGCAGTATCTAAGGGAGCAAAAACCCGTTCTTCAGAAAAGACAGTGCTACCCGTTGATGCAGATAGAACCATGGTTGTACTGGCCCACAAACTAGCCCCGCCACACATAATCGAGACTCTTCTAGATTGCACACTTACACCCTTGGGCAGAGAACCAGCTACAACCCATCTAACCGCAACCCCAGCGGATAGTAACCCAGTTATAGTTGACAAAGCACCATGTCCACCACAGAGTACCCCCACACGAGCAGTTTGTAAAGCTACTGCAGTGCCCAAAGCACGAAGACCACCACAGCTAACCCAAACTCCACGTTTAAAGCAGAAGAGCAACTGTTCTCAGGTTAGATTCCGTAGCTATGGTCCATACTCCTTTGCTGTTGCATCACTGTATTTACTCATACCAACTACTTTCGAATTTGAAGGATCCAATTTCTTTGACTAGATTGTTGTTCTAACTTCTTGCTATATGTTGATTTCAGTTTAAGTTACATAAAGAGTTATGTTCTCATGTGATGCACGTTACAAGTGCTGCCAATGTTGTGTAGTTTCTCACACTTATATTCTGTCTATGCTGCTGTGTCTTAAAAATATATGAGTTGAACTGTGTCTCTATCTTGATTAGGGAACATAAACTAGAATGACATGGACAATACAGTGACCATAGTACATAGATATATGTTTGTTTCATGTTTTTATCCTGTCCACCTTACTACTGAACCGGTTTACCAAAATGAGTTTCGTATACTACAAGCTAAACCTGTGATGTGTCTGCTTGTTTCTCTTGTAGTATGCAAACAGAGTATTGGAGAAGAGCACCCCACTATGCAATGGTAGAGAAAGTAATGCAGATAAGGTTCAAGATAGTGAGACAACCCTGATAGTCTCCAAGAAAGGTGATAAAACCGATCTTGTAGACAGTGAGAAAACCCCACAGTCCTGCGTTCATGTAGTGTTCGAGTTACTGGCCAGTACCGCTGGCACAAGCTCTTCAAACTCGCTGCCTGAATCACTTCGGCTTCTTCAGTCTCAGCTACAAGATGAAAGGCATCAGTCAGCTATGCTGCGGCAAGAAGCCGAAGGACTGAGGAAGTCCCTGCAGAATTCAGATGCGTACTTTCTTGTGCAACAGCAAGCGCTGGAGGATTTAAGCGCCAAACAAGAGAAAGTTAATAAGCTTGCTAAGCATCTTGTCAGCATTATGGGTACCCAGGATATTGTTTCTTGAGCTCTTCTGAAGTGGTTTCAGTTCTGGACTTGTTTTGCTGCGGCGTTTATATGTTGATGTGTTCCCTATATTTGCACTGGTGGCGAACTTTGATGCACAGTGGATGTAATATGTGTAATAGCCGTGATAGGCTAGCATAAGTTGCTTGCTTATCTATTTCCTTGTTGTCTTGTTTATTTGTTTGCTTGTAGTCAGTGCAGTACTTTTTCCACGGTTTGCTAGTGGCTGCAATAACCTATTTTTTAAAACTAGGCCACAATAACCATGGGCTAATATTTACTGTAGTGACACTGGGTCTCCTACGGGCCGTAGAAACAGTGGGCCTTCTACGGGCTACAGAAACAGTAGGCCTTCTACGGGCCGTAGAAACAATGGGCCTTCTACGGGTTGTATCATCAATGGGCCTTATACGGGCCGTATGATCGATTGGCCAAACATGGGCCAATAACATGCCTCATTATGGCCGTAAATGGGCTACAGTTGGAATCGTCCGTTCATGGGCCGACCATAACAGGCCATCGTTAATAGGCCATATTTGATGACACTATGAAAACGGCCCAACGAATTAACGAACCACAAACGGGCCGACTATAACCACGGGCTGAATTTGGCCCACAAGCAGAAAATGACAGTAACGGGTCGTAAGTAAACGAATGCTGGAAATGAGCCCAAGAATATATGGGCTCTAAGAAGGCCGAAAGATAACATGGGCTGGAAACGGCCCAACGGAATAACGGGCTGTTAATGGGTATAAAGTGATACACTGTTCATTACGGGCCAGTTTCACCACGGGCCGTTAATGGGTGTAAAGTGATGCACTGTTCATTATGGGCCAGTTTCACCACGGGCCGTTAATAGGCCAAGAGTTACATAGGGCCTCATATGGGCCGAAAAACGTCATGGGCCATACATGGGCCAGAAGTGAAAACGGGCTGTAATCATATTGGGTGGCCAAGATGACGCTACTGGGCCTAATTCGGATAGGGCGTAACGGGCCTTGGGTTAGCGGGCAGTAAATGGGATATATGCGAACAGGCCGTTAACAGGCTTTACATGGGCCGGCCCGCCACCTTTTGACCAAGTCAAACGAGCCGGCCTTTTCACAGGAATGGGCCTCTGTTGGGTCGTGCCACGTGTGACGTATCATAGATGCCTATCTGACCCACTGACGAGCTTACACGTGTTTTGTTCGGCCAATAAGAATTTTACACGTGGAAATTTCCCATTGGTCGGGGCTGTTAACGGTTTATCGGATCCAAAACCCGACCTGATAGCTTAACAGCGTTCCGTTACGGTGGATGCCACGTGTCGGTCACCCTTGACGAAAGCACTTCTGTGACGCGCGATTTATCGTCATGGAAGTGGACACTTCCGTGATGATAATTTTGGTAATGTCATGGAACACTTCTACGACAACACAGGTATGACTATCTTGATTCTGTCATCAATTTGTCATGGATGTACATGCATGACAAAAAACGCGACCTACTGTGACAAACACGTATCATCATGGAAGTGTATTTTTTTTGTAGTGTATATGGGCTTTTGAATTGATTTTACTATTTATTAGTGTGGATGGGCTGTTTTGTCTTGGGACCCGAGAAACAATTACTACTAGTACAGTGGAGACACTCTACAGCTACCTAGAAAAACAATTACTACTAGTACAGAGGAGACACTCTACCGCTTCTGGCTCCTCCTAGGTCATTGAAACGTCTCCCTCTACTGAATGTCGTTATACTTTTGTTCACTGACATGCAGGCCATGCAGCGCGCGGGCCCAAATGCCATCCACCAAATTAGAAGGCAGTATGCAGGCGGAGAGTCACCCAGGTCGTAGTGTGGCAGTAACGAGCCGTCGTATCACAAAACCCCACCTTCCCATAGTCTAAGTTTCACGAACGAAGCAACCATCATTTCACTCTTCGCTGAATCCCCTTCTCCCTCACCGTCTTCAAGAAAGGCAACACTTGCATTTGCCACTGTTCTTCTCTCCGAACGAAGGGAAGGTAAGCGGATCCATGATGTTGGTATATTTTCGTTCAGAGGAAAAAAAAAGAACTTTTGCAAAGTACTAACCGATCCTCACTCTCTTTTTTGTTTCATTGTCATTGCGATTGTGTTTTCCTTTCACTGGTCTCCTAGTATTCGTTAGTTTCATGATGGACCAAGGAGAACCATGCAAAGATCTGCCGATATTGGAGCAGATGCGAGAGGTTGATCCCCACGAGACAGAGAGCTCCAAGAACATGGAGGCAACCACCGAGGCGACCCCAGATACTGAGATGGTCAACGCCCCGTTTGAGGTTACAACCCCCATGGCACTGCAGGAGCAGTTTTCCCCCTTTGAGGATGTGTCCCCCCCCCCCTGAGCTGCCCAAGGTGATTTCCTTCTTTGTCGATCTCGATTGTGGTTTTTCATCTTAGTATGTGGTGATTTTTTTAGAAAAGGAAGTATGTGGTGATTAATAATGCAAAATTTTATTAGCTTCGATGCCATGCTATACGTACTGGTTTAAATAACTTATGTTTCTTATACTGAAAAGTAATTCAAAATTTGTTTCTGTTTCAATTAGAGCCCTGATGCAGACAAGGATTGTGTGGTTGTACATGTCACTCGCTATGAGGCAGACGACCTGAATATACGCACCGGGAAAATAGAGTTCTTAGGCCGTTGGATCCTGGAAGCCATTTGCGGTTATACCAATGAAGAGTTGTATTCCAGCCTCACTGTTGTCAGTCGTATTGTCCAGGGTGTACTGAAGCACAAGAAGTTCAAAGCTACTCCTTCGTTTGTGAGGAATACTGTTATTGTCAAGCTTACGCAGGAAGATGGCGTGGCATGCCTCCACAAACAATTTTATCAGTGGCAAGGCCACAAGGTCGTCTTCATGAAGGTTCACAGGATTAAGCTGCTGCGGGACGTCCTCGATGATGTTCATGGCAAGGTCTGTCTTGTGTCCAGCCTAAATTAGATCGAGGCATGAAATAGTTGCCCCAGCTAGTGTTTAATAGTAGTTTGGATTGTGTCTAATTATACGAACCTTGCCTGTTATCGACCCCTCTGGGGCTAGTACTCTGTTCGAATCCGTCTATGGGAACTGCTGCTACTTTTGTGTGCCCGTGAATCATGTGAGAACCATCGTAATTGTTGCCGAAATAGATGTGTCCTCACTAGTTTTTTCATGAATATGGCATGGTAAGACATAAGTTGTTACGGTTTATCATACGAGTAGTGTGTGTTTTGATGAAATAGAGCACTCATTCGAGAACAGTGCGCCGACGTATACATAAGTACTTGTAAACACTGTTGGTGCTACCCCACTTGTAAGTAGTTGTGCAAAACACGGCACATTGGCTCAGCTCGCTTCAACACTAGGCTATCGACCAGCTAACAATCAACAATCAGCTGTCTGACATATAAACAACTATGTATCTTGTTACAGTGGTTCATGCAGTTAATTGAGGTCACAATGTAATAAATTCCAAACGTTCACACGCTAGTCCATCGCTCATGTGGAACACTCACATTAAACTCGTCTTCATAAAAAAACTTGAAAAGCATAAGTTAAGCAATTTTATAAATCTCAATGATTCATAGAGCATAACAGACATATACTAGTTCACAGCAAAAGACAAAGTTGTGAGAAGGTTTACAAATCAGGAAAAAACAAGCAAGGCTTCTCTCTGAGCAAAGGGCCTCACGGCAGGCTTAAATTTCCTGGAGTTCACTCTGGTTTTTTCTTGTTGCCACCATTCAGGGTTAGGTTCTCTCATTCCGGAATAACCAATTATAATTTTGGTCTCAGCTGGAATGCTGAACTGAACCATGCAGTGTACTGACCAGCTGTAAGTCTTGTGCATTCCACTAAATTTAAGCACCGCTATTTGCAGAAATAAGCAGACCACAATGCCTCTTGTCCGCGCACCTGTCCAAAAAACCGCCGTGCAGCCGTGCCAACTAGTCCTTGGTCCATGGATGAACTGGTAGAAAGTGCATTCCGGACTAGGATGTAGTTGTTTTCGCTCGTCCCTGCACTGTAATCAGGAAGTAAAACGTACGAATCAGCTTCTTTTAGATTGCGTTGGTCATTCTACCTTAGTTACTACCAATGTAGGGATACCTTGAAGACGGGAGGTTAGACGACGACAGCGAGGGATAGCCATCTCATTTTGCGCAGTTGTACTAAAACTGAGGTGTGTGCTTTTGATTGCGCGGATAGAAACGATACGGAGAAAGACATCCCGGAACGATATGGAGACAGACATCCCTGTTTGCACAAATAAGAAATACGGTTATATAAACAGTGGCATATATTACTACTTTCCCCCGTTTCCTCTTAGAACCAAGTCCTAGATTCATGCTATAGCTTTCCCACTTTCTTCCCTGTTTGAACCAACGCTTTGAGTCGACTGTATGAACTAGCTTTACTTCTAATAATAGTAGAAGTCTAGGTGGCTTTGGAACAGCGAACGGAAGTAGAAAAGGATCCACATGAAGGGAGCTGGGGCAGTAGAGCAAGGCAGGTTTTGAAGGAATATATACCTGAGGGTCGTCAGCATGTCGCGAAGACGGTGTCCGGAGGCCGCATCTTGGCCACAATACCGCAGGGAGGAAGAAGGGGTCGGAAGCCCTCCCGAGCCGGCGCTCTCTCGGAGAAAACGGCACGGCCGCCGATTGGGACGCGCGGGCAGCCGTTGGTCTCCTCCCTCGCCGCCGACGACAGCGTGAACGATGCACCTACACCCCTGCCCCGGTCGAGGTTGACCGGCCGGATTTATGACCAGCCATGAGCTGAGAGAGAGTGTGGCCACCTAATGTGTTGCTTAGATCTGGAGAGCATGAGAGTGAACGAGAGGAACCCTAGTAAAGCAAAAGCTAAGGCTCCTGCTTTTATATATAGTGGAGTGATTTTGTTGTACCAGCTTCAAAAAAATGTGCTCCTACGTGTACCCGCGAGTGGGTGTGAGAGAACTAGTGCGTGCGTGCACCGCTTCTCTTCGTGAGAGTACAATATACTATGCCCAAAGAACGTTCGCCGCAAGAGTAATAGTATAAGTGTGTGACGTGTGAGCTAAAACAAAATGTGTGCGCCGTCTTTTGTTTTTTAGAAGTTCTGAGGGTAGGGTGTGAAGAGCACATATGTGCGTGATGTCTACCTGCAGATAGACGGTGGGTGCGACGTGCGAGTCTGCGAGACGACTCAGGAGAGTCGTGACTCGTGAGGGTGCGTGTGCGTGAGAGAGAGGGGGCACGTATCAGTGCAATGCATGTTTCCGTAAATCATTATCCGACAAACGTTCGCCACAAGCCTTTTCCTGACGAACGCCGTAAGAACCGTTAGATCGGCATCCGACAGTGCCAGTTTTGCCATGTCATTTAATAGAACAGCCACTCCTCCTACACACAAATCTTCCACGTGAGTGTTAGCAACTGCCGTATGCTCCCTCCGTTCCGAAATGCAGTGCATATAGCTTTATTGAAAATTCGAACCTCGCAAACTTTTACCGATTTTTCGTGTACCAAATTGCACATGTAGAATACCATGTATATATCATTTCATTCATCTTCGAGAGGTAACTATAATGTTGGGTGAGGAGTCTACAAAGAAAGACCATCGTATCACCCGCAGCAATTTCAAGCATCCTTTAGTGTCGAGGAATATCATAGGAACTCTATATGATATGATTTTTATAGGATTTTTTCCATTAGAGCCAATTGGTTCATAGGAATAGATTCATATACTCCACATTTCAAAGGAAATAAACATGATATCATTTCTATAGCTTTAGAGCCACTTGGTTCATATGAATGGATTCCTATACTCCCTTAATTCCAAAGGAAAATAAACATTAGCGTATATTCAATAGAAAAGTTGCTATGATATGAACCAAATTACATCTCTTTTCTAATCCCTCCTCATAGGAATTGAGATACATGTCATCTCTAGATTCAATAGAAAAGTTCCTATGATGTGAACCAAATGACATCTCTTTTCCAATCCCTACTCATAGGAATTGAGATGCTCCATGTCATCTCTTTCCCTACAACTTCCATGTATACATCATCTATTCCTAAATAGATAGTACAACCCACTAGTAGTTTTTTTGCCAAAACATGCAACTATGGCACAAGAACTATATAGTGTGCCAATAACTTTGAAAGATGGTCGCTGGATGAAGCTAACCCGACAGTGCAAAGATAGGCAAATCCGAGCACTACTGGCCGTTGGATATCATCAACATTCCACCAGATCTGCCACATGTACAATTTAGAAGACTCCATGGTTGAACTTAAGCATAATGCACAAACCTCAAAACACAAGCACTTCTCCTTTGTTCTAGAATCTTCTGTATCATAATTGATTATTTTTTCTAAGTGAATTGCCATTATTTGTTTTTTACTTTATGATTTACTCCCTCCGTTCCAAAATAGATGACCCAACTTTGCACTAACTTTGTACTAAAGTTAGTACAAAGTTGAGTCATCTATTTTGGAACGGAGGGAGTACAATGCACAACCCCATGAATCTTAACATTTTTATAAAACTAATTGATTTTGAATGAGATGAACTATAAGAACTAAACGAACATCTACGTCATGCATATATGACTCAAAGCTTTACATGCTATAGTGTGTATTTATTCATAATTTGGTTTGGAAATCTCATGCGTTCAATACATGTGTACCTTACTAGTTTTGAGTAGAGTAGAAAATTTCACGCGGCCCCGGGTATATCAAAATGCAGGGCCCATGCATCATTGCCTTTCGGTCAAACCTACGTCCAAATTTTTTTATGTACTATATCTCCACTGGTCCCCGAACCCAAAATGTTGCCTCGTTCCCGTAAAACCAAGCAACCCACACATATTTAAGGCGTCGGCTCGAACCCGTTTACTACGGAGGGGCCCCGCACGCCGTAGTACTCCTACAAACCCTACCGCCGCGCTCATCATCGATTTTCTTCAAGAGGACGAGGGAGAAGCCGATTTGTAGTGGAGGCGCTTTAAAAAAGGATCTGTAGTGGAGACCCCTACCCTAGGGTGCCCTAGGTAGCTGCTGCACGCATCATTGTTTTCTCTTTTCTTTATGCTCTTGCGCCCTAGAGTGAAATGATGGTTGCTTCGTCCGTCCAGCTTAATGCGGGAAAGGTGGGGCTTTGTGATTTGACCCCTCATCGCTCATTTTCTACTACTGCGGCGCTACGACCGTGGTGCCTCCAATTCCAACCGCTGCTCCGAACTGTAATTTGCTGCATTACACGTGGAACAAGACGGTGGATGAGCCACATGTTGGCCAAAGGGTCCTGTTAATTGTGTCGCCATTTCGTGTGCGGACTGACCCTGCTTGAGTTGCTACGCCAACACGATAGGAGCAGCCTACCACTTGGTTTTTCTCCTTGGTGAATCCCGACTATATTGATCTAAAAAGATACGTGCTGAACTACCCTCTCCGTCTCGGGTTTTTTTATTTTTAGGTGTCTCGGTTTATAGGGCCTGCACGTAGTTCTAGGTCATCCATTTGACTAACTAAATATGAGTTATTATGTCACAAAAAGTATATCATTGGATTCTTAAGCGGATGTAGTTGTATTTAAAAGTCAAGGGCAGGGCTTTTCCTGCGCGGTAGGCGGCGGGGCAGTTCCGCCTAGTCGGTTCGACAGAGACGCGAGAAGACGAGGGAGTAGGCTGCTGCAAACGTAGGGCTGTGTGATTTGACAGCGAGTTACTGCTGGACAGGTGGGGCCCCGTGATTTGACTTGCCATTATCATTTTAACTGCGGTGCTACGACCGGCGTGAGTCTCCCGATTCCTGACCACCTCCATACAGGTGCCTCTCCCAATGCTCCACCATGTAGTAGAGGCTGGCTCTTGCATGAGAGCCCACTTCTCCACTTTTTCCTTGCCTCTCTTTCCTCCACATATGCAAAAATGCCATGTAAAGCGTACTATTGTACTGACTTTTACTTGCTCCTACAGGTGCTTAAGCTTGCCACATAGGCATAAAGTCTGATGTGGCAAGTTAATCAAGAAGAGAGAGACTAGTTTGGTGACCCAAGGAAGGAACGGTGCTAAGCGCGTGTACCTAGGTGAAAAGACAATTTTGAGTCTATAGCTAATTAAATGAAGCAAACTTAGCAACACCATTTCATTGGAAGAGGTCACTCCTTGGCAAATGCAATAAATACACGCTCTTAGCACCGTTTCTTCCTTGAGTACACATAAAGAGATAGAGAGGAGTAAAAAAATACACTTATAGCCAACCTTGTTGTAGTATGAGTGACTAAGTGATAACTATGTATGACATGCCAACATCAGATAGCCAAACGCACCGTGTTAAATCTCCAAGGGTGCGACCGCGCGAGCGACGCGACGGTCGTGGTAGGCGCGACCATGATACGGGCTACTGGCAGCCCTTGGATCTGAGATCAAATGGTCGCATGCTAAGTTGCTGAAAATTTACAGAATAACCCTCTAGGATAGGATATTCACCCATAGGTCTAGAATCACGCCATGCAACCATTCGATCTTAGATCCAAGGGCTCTCGGAAGCCCGTATCATGGGAGAATGGAAAGCCACTACCCTGCCGTTCGCACGCTGGCAGTTCACTCCTACTCGTCCCCGCACGTCCTTCAATACTACGGCGGTTCGCTCCTAGTCGTCCCGTCCATCCACATTACGGCAGTTCCACTAATCCTAACCCTCCTCCCAGATCCATGGTGTCCCAAATCTCCATGATCGGCGGTGAGTACAAGGTTAGAACCATCACCGGCGATGAGTTCGACGTCATCTACACCCGTTCTTCCGCGACGGTGAAAGGATGCCTTTCTCGCTTCAGACGCATGTTCGAAAACTCTGATGATGAGTGGGTCGCTGGGCTAGATGCTGAGTACACCACAGTCCTGGGATGAGAGAAGGATCTAAAGGACGAAGAGAGGAAGAAGCTGATGACCCACAAGTATAGGGGATCTATCGTAGTCCTTTCAATAAGTAAGAGTGTCTAATCCAACGAGGAGCAGAAGGAAATGATAAGCGGTTTTCAGCAAGGTATTCTCTGTAAGTACTGAAATAAGTGGTAACAGATAGTTTTGTGATAGGACAATTTGTAACGAGCAACAAGTAAGAAAAGTAAATAAAGTGCAGCAAGGTGGCCCAATCCTTTTTGTAGCAAAGGACAAGCCGGAACAAAATCTTATATAAGGAAAAGCGCTCCCGAGGACACATGGGAATATCATCAAGCTAGTTTTCATCACGTTCATATGATTCGCGTTCGGTACTTTGATAATTTGATATGTGGGTGGACCGGTGCTTGGGTGCTGTTCTTACTTGAACAAGCATCCCACTTATGATTAACCTCTATTGCAAGCATCCGCAACTAAAATAAAAGTATTAAGGTAAACCTAACCATAGCATGAAACATATGGATCCAAATCAGCCCCTTACGAAGCAACGCATAAACTAGGGTTTAAGCTTCTGTCACTCTAGCAACCCATAATCTACTTATTAGTTCCCAATGACTTCCTCTAGGCCCAAATAATGGTGAAGTGTTATGTAGTCGACGTTCACATAACACCACTAGAGGCTAGACAACATACATCTCATCAAAATATCGAACGAATACCAAATTCACATGACTACTAATAGCAAGACTTCTCCCGTGTCCTCAGGAACAAACATAACTACTCACAAAGCATATTCATGCTCATAATCAGAGGGGTAATATATGCATAAATGATGTGAACATATGATCTTCCACCAAATAAACCAACTAGCATCAACTACAAGGAGTAATCAACACTACTAGCAACCTACTAGCACCAATCCCGGACTTGGAGACAAGAATTGGATACAAGAGATGAACTAGGGTTTGGAGATGAGATGGTGCAGGTGAAGATGTTGATGGAGATTGCCCTCTCTCGATGAGAGGAGCGTTGGTGATGACGATGGCGATGATTTCCCCCTCCCGGAGGGAAGTATCCCCAGCGGAACTGCTCTGCCGGAGCCCTAGATTGGTTCCGCCAAGGTTCCGCCTCGTGGCGGCGGAGTCTCGTCCCGAAAGGTTGCCTCCTTATTTTTTTCTCGAAGAAAGACTTTATATAGCAGAAGATGGGCGTCAGAGAGCCACCAGGGGGCCCACGAGGTAGGGGGCGCACCCTAGGAGGGGGGCGTGCCCCCCACCCTCGTGGACAGGGTGTGGGCCCCCTGGCCTTCATCTTTGGCAGGTATTTTTCATTATTTATTATAAGATATTCCGTGGAGTTTCACGACTTTTGGAGTTGCACAGAATAGGTCTCTAATATTTGCTCCTTTTCCAGCCCAGAATTCCAGCTGCCGGCATTCTCACTCCTTATGTAAACCTTGCAAAATAAGAGAGAATAGCCATAAGTATTGTGACATAATGTGAAATAACAGCCCATAATGCAATAAATATCGATATAAAAGCATGATGCAAAATGGACGTATCAACTCCCCCAAGCTTAGACCTCGCTTGTCCTCAAGGGAAAGCCGATAATGATAAATATGTCCCCATGTTTAGAGGTAGAGGAGTCGATAAAAATAAAATACGGACATGAGGGCATCATGATTATTCTCATAACAGCAACATATATTGATTTTGTCATATGATTACTTATGTTCAAGTGATGATCTATTAACAATTCAAAAGTATGAATCAGAAACCTTATTGAGCACCGACAAACTATAACTTTAGTCATTGAAGAAATTGCAATTTATCATAACGTCAGAAAGAGTCTATGCGAGAACTTAAAAGCAGGTCCACATACTCAACTATCATCTAATCCTTCATAATTGCTAACACTCACGCAGTACTTGTGGTTACGGAATTTTAATCGGACACAGAGAACGATAGGAGCTTATAGTTTCACCCCACAACCTTTTACCTCAAGGGTAATGTCAACAATAATAATTCATGCTCCCCTACGTCCAATCAGATATATATATATATATATATATATATATATATATATATATATATATATATATATATATATATATATATATATATATATCAGGTTCTTTCCAACATGCTGGGCTTGCCAAAGGATAAAATGAAAAAGGAAAGGTGAATATCACCGTTACTCTTGCATAAGTTAGAAGGTAATAATAAAAGATAGGACCTTCGCAGAGGGAAGCAGATGTTGCCATGCGCTTTTATGGTTGGATGCACAAAATCTCAATGCGAAAGAACGTCACTTTATATTGCCCCTTGTGATATGAACCTTTATTATGCAGTCCGTCGCTTTTATTACTTCCACGTCACAAGATCGTATAAAGCTTATTTATCCCACACCAATCAATCATACATATTTAGAGCAATTTTTTATTGCTTTGCACCGATGACAACTTACTTGAAGGATCTTACTCACTCCATAGGTAGATATGGTGGACTCTCATGGCAAAACTGGTTTAAGGGTATTTGGAAGCACAAGTAGTATCTCTACTTGGTGCTGATAATTTGGCTAGCATGAGGGGGAAAGGCAAGCTCAACATGTTAGAGGATCCATGACAACATACTTTATCTCAGATATAACAAAACATAACTCATTACGTTGTCTTCCTTGTCCAACATCAACTCTTTAGCATGTCATATTTTAATGAGTGCTCCCAATCATAAAAGATGTCAATGATAATATATCTATATGTGAAACCTCTCTTTCCTTATTACTTCCTATTAATTGCAACGATGACCAAAGCTATGCCTGCCAACTCCCAACAACTTTAAATCATCATACTCTTTCTATGTGAAGTCATTACTCTTAATAAGATCAATATGAACTTTTGTTCTTCTTATTCTTTTTCTTCTTTTCTTTTATTCACCCAAGATCATAGCAAGAAAATCAAGCCCTTGACTCAACACTAATCTTTATTATATAGCTCACGGACTCGATTACATAGAGAGATCATAAAGCAAACTCAAAACTAGATCATGCCATAAACTCTATTCTACTAGATCAAGATACTACTAATAGGATCGAACTAAGGAAAACGGTAATGATAGGAGTTGTGATGGTGATACGACACCGGGGCACCTCCCCCAAGCTTGGCAGTTGCCAAGGGGAGTGCCCATACCCATGTGATTATGTCTCCTTCTTTGTTGTTGGTGAAGAGGATGGTGGTGAAGTAGTGGTGGGCTTGCCCTTCTCTTTCTCCATCTTGCGTCGGAGGGTGAAATTATCAATCCTCAACTCATCATTCTCTATCTCAAGCTTTATTATCCTTTTGCATAATGCCTCTTTGCTTTCTTGCTTGAAACGAGGGGGGACTGGTTCATCTTCATCTTCCTCATCGGGGTACCATATATATGGATAGGTATCCTTGAATATGTTTTTATCCAAAGGCCGGTAAGAAACTGGGCAATCCTCCTCCGAATCTTGAGACGACATGTTGATCTAATCTGCAGCAGCACAACTCGAAACAAAAATAGAGGATAATTGCGTGATACGGGAGTCAAAACCTTCAGGAGAATATAAAATGAATTTTTACCGACCAAAATACGTAACGTGCAAGAAAACGGAGTCCGGAAGGCACACGAGGTGCTCACGAGGTAGGGGGCGCGCCCAGGGGGTAGGGCACGCCCTCCACCCTCATGGGGCCCTCGTGTCCTTCCCGGACTGCTACTTATTTTTCTATTTTTCTAAATATCCCAAAATGGAGAAATATTGCCTTAAAATTTGTTTTGGAGTCGGTTTACTTACCATACCACAAACGTATTCCTTTTCGGAGTCTGAAACGTTCTGGAATGTTACAGCCCCAGATCAGCCCTTGCTTGACTTTGCTTGCTCATAGTGCCATCATGTTTAAATTCCAAAGAAACTTGAAATGGGGATGTTGAAACCCTAGCACCAACTGAATTCAACTAGGTTCAAACTTAAAAATATTTTCAGTGACCCCAAAATGCCCTTTGAAAATGTTGATGATTTATGACAAAGGTGAAAACCTGTGCCATAAATGATGAGCATATTTCTTGGACATTTATGGATTTTTGAATTAATCCATATTGTATTTGAGTTAGATCAAGTAAAATCTATAACTAATTTTATAGCTCCAAATATTTTGAAAGTAATTGTGGATCGTTGGTATATTGCAGAGAGCTCCCACAAATAATTTCAGAATTTATATAAATGGTTTAGTTCTCGAACTAAATCAAAATAGAGAAAAATAAATAGAAAAACAGAAATAAAGGAAAGAGAGAAAGTACCTGGTCTCACCTGTGCAGTCCACTACTGTGCGGCCCACTGGCCCAGCGCCAGTCGTCGTCCTCCTGGCGCCAGTGGACAGGGCGCGTGCCCGACGCGCGCTCGCTCCCCGCGCGCCACGCCACCTACCTGCCTGGCCGCCCGAGGCCAGCACGACGCCGCAAAACACCTCGCCATTGTCGTCTGGATCGCGTCGACCCGCTCGTCTCTTCCCCCCTGCCCCCTCCCTCGCTGTTCCCCACCTCACCGAACGCGCCCGCCGCCGCCGACTAGCACCACCGCGGCCATCGCCTCCCCCTTGTCCCCTTGAGTAGTCCAGAAGATCCGCCTCGTCGCCTAGTCCTTTCCGTCGAGCCACGCGGCGCCGGACGCCTCGAAGCACCGTCCCCGACCCTTCATCCTCCTTGGGTCGCCGGAGATCCGCCTCGCCGCCCCGCTCGGTCCGACACCTCCCCTGCCCCGCCGTCTGCACCGGACGACTCGCCGTGAGCCACGGAACCTCTCCCATCTGCCTTTTTCTTCGCACATGCCCCGTAGCCACTGCCCCGCAAGCACCCGAAGCTGCCGTTCGCCATGGCCAGGAGCTCCGTGCCCCAGAGCCCCTCCGCTCCTACTAGTTGCTCCGGCGTGCTCCTGCTGCCCATTAGGTGCTGCCTAGCACCTCCGTTCACTCGCCTCGAGCTGCAGCACCCTCGCGCCTGAGCTCGCTGAGCTTCGGCCACCGCACTTTCCATCACCGCCGTCGTTGTACTGCAACCCAGCTGCTGCCGCTGGCCGCAATGGATGCGCGCGAGCCTGGGCGTCTTGTAGAGCCCCTCCGCCGCTCCTTTGGTCGTCGGAGGGTGAAACCCGACACCCTCCACCGTCTCTGGCTCCGCCGGCGACGAGCCGTGGGTCAACTCCGGCGGGTTTGACCCCGCTTGACCGGGGTTTGACTTCCCCCCTGACTCACTGACGTGTGGGCCCCAGGCCACTAACTAAACTAGGTTAGTATTAGTTTAACGCTAACTAAACTTAGTAAGTTTAACTAACTGCTGACACATGGGCCCCTGGACCTCCCCGTTGACCTGCTGACGTCACAGTGACGTAGTACTGACGCAGTAACTCTTTTTCTGGATTTATTCTTTTGCAGGAAATTCCAGAAAATAGCCAAAACTTCTAAAAATCATAGAAAATCAACCGTAGCTCCAAATCAAACAAATTATATATGAAAAATGATCAGAAAAATCCAATCTATACATCTTTACCATTTGTATGCATGTTAGAGAAACTTATGTCCTCTGTTTAGGACAATTTAATTAAATGGCATTTGAGAAAGCACATGTGGAGTTTGAATTTGAACCTAGTGTTCAAACCCACTCCATTTAACTTGTTGCTAGTTGCATTAGGCCAATGAACAACATATCGCCATGTCACATTCATGCATCATATTGTTGCATGGCATTGATTGTGTTTCTCCTTTGTTGTCGGTGGTTGTTCCCTCTCGATAGACGTGTTCCGACGACGTGGTCAATGACACCGATGAAGAGCTATACTATCTTCAGAAGTGCCAGGCAAGCAAAAACCCCTTGTTCATTCCGACACAATCCCACTCTCTCGCTCATGCTCTCTTTTACTGCATTAGGACAACAACGATTCAACTGTTACATGTTGCGCTAGTTGAACCCCTTATCCTCTGCATGACCTGTCATTGCCACAGTAAATAGATGAAACCCACTAGCATGAGTAGGAGTTGTTTGAGCCCTGATGTGCCTACTCATTCATGCTTGTTTGTCATGCCTGCTACTGCTTAGAGTTGAGAGAGGTCTGATTCATCGGGAATGAATTGGAATGGTGATGAACATGTCCTACTGTGTGTGAGCTAAGTGTGTGAACACGATTTGGTAAAGGTAGCGGTGAGAGGCTATGTAGGAGTACATGGTGGGTTGTCTCATTGAAACCGTCCTCAGGAACTGAGTTCTGTGTTTGTGATCCATGAACAGCTACTACCACGCATTGGGCCCGAAACCAATGGACCCTCTCGACTTATTAATCGCCTTGATCTCTGTCCAGGAGTTGCAACTAGTTTCTGGTGTTTGTAGGATATGTGTTGGAGGCCGTGCGTAGCACTGACCCTAGGGGTGGGCTATGATGTGGTAGATACACCGTGGCACGGTGTACCGGGTGCCCGTTTGGTGTCTCGGGAACCCTGCACACATCGTTTGGGGCTGTGACCGAAACCCCGGCCGGATCTCCTCGCGGATTGAACCCGAATAGGCGATAAACCTGGACTAGAGACTTGTGTGGTTAGTCAGGTCGTGGCCGACTCCCCCGCCAGGCTTCCGCTTGAAGGTTGCCGAGATACACGACGTGTACAGGGTGGTAAGTGGCGAGAGCGTGTGTGAAGAAGTACACCCCTGCAGGGTTATAAATGATCTATTCGAATAGCCGTGTCCACGGTAAAGGACTTCTGGGTTGCCTATACAGTTCATAGACAAGTGAAAGTGGATACTTTAAAATGCGTAAGATAAGCGTGAGTGCTATGGATTGCGTTCTCGTAGGGAGACGGGAGTGGATCTATAGTGGTGTATTGAATGCTGAATATGTGGAATCGTGTGCGCCACCTCAAAAGAGATACTTGCAGTCGTAGTTCAGGATAGCTACTGAGTCAAAGCTGGCTTGCTGCAGTTAAACTCCACCACCCTCTTTGTTGATACCGATGCATATGTAGTTAGTTCTGATGTAAGTCTTGCTGGGTACATTTGTACTCACGTTTGCCTATCTTATGTTTTTGCAGAGAGATGTCAGTCTCGCTAGTAGTTCCATGTGGACTTTGACGTTTAGCTTATTACCTCAGCTACGATCTTGTGCCCTCGGCAGGGTCTTGTAGATAGTCAGGCTTCCCAGGCTTTTTCATTTGTAGTTGTCTGTACTCAGACAAGTTAAGCTTCCGCTTGTGCTTGTTGCTTGTATGACTCGAATGTTGGGTCATGAGACCCATGTTTGTAATATCTCGCTCCTTGGAGCCTAATGAATAAATACTTTGAGTCGTAGAGTTTTGTTGTGATGCCATGTTGTATTTACACATATCGAGCATATTGTGTGTATGATTGAAATGCTTGGTATGTGTGGGATCCGACAACCTAGTTGTTTGTCCTTGGTAGCCTATCTTATGGGGAAATGTAGTCTTGTGCTTCCATGAGCCATAGTAGTCCGCTACATCCCAGTTCATCCGGAGTCCTGCCTAGCCTGCTACAGCCCGGTTCACCGGAGTCCTGTTAGCCTAGTGCTACAGCCCGGATTCGCACGCTGCTGACTGACAAGCTCGATGTTGATTCATGTATGTCTGTCCGCGTAAGTTAGTGCCACTTTGGGTTCACGACTAGTCATGTCGGCCCGGGTTCTCTCTCATATGGATGCTAGCGACATTATCATATATGTGAGCCAAAAGGCGCAAACGGTCCCGGGCCATGGTAAGGCGACACCCATGGGAATACCGTGCGTGAGGCCGCAAAGTGATATGAGGTGTTATCGGCCAGATCAATGTGACTTGGAATCGGGGTCGTGACAGCTTTGGTATCAGAGCCTGACTGCCTATAGGATTACCAAGCCAAACTGGGCGAGGTTGAGTCTAGAAATGCTTTAGTTATATGTAGGGGAATTGATTTTGGGTTGGAACGTAAGGCTCTTTTTACTCCTTTACCTTATGCCCTTCTGACCTGAGTCATCCTCTTCTTTTCTGCGGGGATTAAGAACTAGGCTTTCTCATCTTCTATCAGGATCATGTGTTACTAATCTGTAGACTTATATGATTGCCGGTTTCAAGCCCGAGTTCAGTTCCTACTACTTCTGTGTGTTGATAGTTGATCTCAGAACTTTGATATTGTGATATTAAGTGGTTATGCCACCATTTTGCAGGATGTCTCAAACCCTTTTGAGCATTTACAGCCGTTATGCTGTTCGAGTCATCCCAGGTTTCTAAACAATCTGATGCATTTGCAAAATCATTTCCCTCTGGTTTTGATGCTCCTTTAGGCCAGGTTAATCACACTAATTGCTGAGTTGAGGTACTCCATTGCCTCGACATATATGTTGGAATTATTATTATGACCCTAGGTGCCTTAGGGGGTCATCTAGTAACCTAGCCATGTTTTGTGTCCCAGTGTGATGATTCTGGCCGTCATTCTCGAAAGCATCCTGTGATGCCATTTAGTAGTAGGTATTCTACTCCTGGGTTTTTGAGCCCAAAATTCACCCTACTTACTTCATGATTGGTAGTGTTTGCTAGTTCCTTTAGGATATTAGTAACCTTGGTGATAATCCTCGAGGTCTGTGGTATATCGTTCTTCCAATACCATGAACCACTACGGCAGAAGTTCTTTGAACCAAAAGATCACAACCAAAGTGCTCTTGATGAGTTCTCCATTCTGCATTGTGAATCTGCCAGTCCTACCTTTCTGCATGGATTATCCGGAGAAATATGTTGAACTCGTTTGACATACTAATCCATGAATCCACAATTCAGAAAGTTATATGTTCCTTGAGTTGTTCTTTTTAGTTGTATTCTGACCCCCGTCTATCATTTGATACTCAAGAGTATGCGTGCATTCGCTGCCGATGCCTATTATTCTTGTGGTCTATCAAGCCATTCTATTCCGGAATGACTAGGGGAAACAAACTCCAGTACCTCATCCATATCTAGGATTGGGTCAAAGTAGTTGTATTCTGCAAATCAAAGTGCCCATCTAGCTTTTGATTCCGTTCCACCTGGAGTGTTACCATCTTTATGTCAGGAATGTCATGAGAATTGCACCACCTCTTATGAATTCTTGACGCAGTGATACTTCTCGCTATCATTATTCATTCCTCGATTCCGTGTTGTTGTAACCGGAATGCCAACAAGTGAACTATGATGTGTGAAATTGATACTCCTAGCAACCTCGTTGCTTGGTAGTTAATGAACAATATTCTCATTCTTAGCGTGTTGGTTACTGAATCATCATCCTAAGATTGATCGTGCTACCTAGTCCTTATTTCCGGTGCACTCCTCGATCAATGAGTTAGGATTATTCAATCCCTTGCTTATTTGATCATATCGGCTTGCTCTGAAAAGCAAGATTGTTCTCGAGCTTAGTAACATATCGGTGGTTCGTGATTTTCCAAAGATCTTCTCGGAAGTATTACCTGGTTGTTACCTGACCGCTATCTTGAGTTCATGATCAAGTTGGTTTCTTATAAACCACCCCTTCTCCAAGAGTCTGTGTTGGATACCCCTGAGCTAGTTGGTTAAGCTAAACAACAACTTGGAGAGTTGGAAGATAAAAAGCTTTGCTGAATTTGATTCTTTCTAAAGGGATATCCTTGTGTTTGTGTGTGTGTTGAAGAAAGATGATATCTTCACCAATTGGTCCTCGTGATCAGTTGTTGAATCTATTGTCTTGTCAAAACTTTGACTTGAGTATGGGCTATCGTCAAGTCAAATCAGAACCAACGATGTTTGTAATGTTGTCTTACTCGTGGTTGACCCCTCGAGCATACACAATTACATCTTTTGGTCTGACCAATGCTATCACCGTGTTCACATGCTGGTGGAAGTCCAGTGATATGGAAATTCCAATGAGTTTCTGTTGAGCCCATCAGCAGCATCTTGTCTCCCCCATGATTCGTGTTAAACATTAAGCTAGTGTTGGAAACTTTGTAAACAATGCCTTCATGTTCCGTTCATGAAGCATATGTTTTGGATGAAAGTAGTGACTTCCTCTAAGTTCACGTGCAATCGATGCAAGTTGCTGCCGTGAATTTGAGAAAGTTTGTTTCGCTTCCTCTGGAATCATCCCAAGTCAGTCATGCATATGTGTGAAGTATTTTGTGGTCTGGAGACTTGCAACCTTCATTCTATATGAATCCCTAGCACACCAAGCCACTGATTGATTTGTTCAAGGAGAAGAAGTTTCTTCTTAAGAGCTAGACTTACGCAAGGACTTCGATATCCTCGATGATGGTTCCCCACCTGGACTCGGTAGTGTTTTATTATAAGACTACTATGTGGTCATGCTTGTCTTGGACAGCGTGTTCACACGTTTGTAGCAGAACCAGCTCATGTTTTGGAGCTTGCTGTCGTAGTTCATTTCCCGAGAATCTCTCAACGTCATCTCGTCGATTTGTATTGCAAACTTCCATTTTCTTTCTAGACTTGATGAGTCTGGAATATCCTATTACCAACCAGATCTGAATCTCAGGCAGATATGATGGTTGGAACATTTCCAACAATTGCATTTTGTTCCCAGCTTGCACCGCCATTGTGCCAATTTCCCATGGGCTATCCTTCTCGGCAGTTGTTGTCCAAGATCATCTTCAAAAGTGGACATACAATGGGTCCCATCCATTTCCGATGATAAGCAAAATCATCCATTACGTTGTCTTCAACAAGGTAGCCCACATCATCCATTCTAGTATGAGTATGTCATTTCGTCGAACTCTTTGAAATGATCAATTGTGAATTTCCTTAGGTTGGTATAGAGAGTTTCAATGTCTCCGAATCAAAAGTAATTCTTTTTGCCACTTAAGGGAATATTTCTGCGAGTCACCTTCCTTAAGATGTCTCGTTATGGTATCATGGCAACTCAACTCAGCTATGTTGACAACCGTTCACCACCTTCTTAAGTGTGGAATTGTGTCTATGTAGTGAACCTCCGTCATCTGTTTCACCCCATCCCTCTAGATGTATGCTTTCTGTCTCATCTCGAGAGATGTTGCTATGTCTCATTCCGTGATTTGATCCTAATTTGCTCGAACCTCAAGAAGATCGATTCTTCTAAAATTCTCCCTTTCTTCTCGTTGTCATGTTGGATGTAGTTCTCGAAAGCAAAGATGTCCAGATCAAGGTAATGCAATGAATCAAAATCCTCGAGAAATATATCTGGATCGTGAAGATCGTATTGGCTTGTGTCCCTCTGTCTTCTTACCTCACGTCTTGAATCTCGGGACGAGATTCTTGTTTAGTGGGGGTGAGCTATCACAGCCCCAGATCAGCCCTTGCTTGACTTTGCTTGCTCATCATGCCATCATGTTTCAATTCCAAAGAAAATTGAAATGGGGATGTTGAAACCCTAGCACCAAATGAATTCAACTAGGTTCAAACTTAAAAATATTTTCAGTGACCCCAAAATGCCCTTTGAAAATGTTGATGATTTATGACAAAGGTGAAAACCTCTGCCATAAATGATGAGCATATTTCTTGGCCATTTATGGATTTTTGAATTAATCCATATTGTATTTGAGTTGGATCAAGTAAAATCTATAACTAATTTTATAGCTCCAAATATTTTGAAAGTAATTTTGGATCGTTGGTATATTGCAGAGAGCTCCCACAAATAATTTCAGAATTTATGTAAATGGTTTAGTTTTCAAACTAAATCAAAACAGAGAAAAATAAATAGAAAAACAGAAATAAAGGAGAGAGAGAAAGTACTTGGTCTCACCTGTGCAGTCCACTACTGTGCGGCCCACTGGCCCAGCGCCAGTCGTCGTCCTCCTGGCGCCAGTGGACAGGGCGCGTGCCCGACGCGCGCTCGCTCCCCGCGCGCCACGCCACCTACCTGCCTGGCCGCCCGAGGCCAGCACGACGCCGCGAAACACCTCGCCGCTGTCGTCTGGATCGCGCCAACCCGCTCGTCTCTTCCCCCCTGCCCCCTCCCTCGCTGTTCCCCACCTCACTGAACGCGCCCGCCGCCGCCGACTAGCACCACCGCTGCCATCGCCCCCCCCCTCGCCCCCTTGAGCAGTCCAGAAGATCCGCCTCGTCGCCCTAGTCCTCTTTGCCGAGCCACGCGGCGCTGGACCCCTCGAAGCACCGTCCCCGACTCCTTCATCCTCCTTGGGTCGCCGGAGATCCGCCTCGCCGCCCCGCTCGCTCCGACACCTCCCCGGCCCCACCGTCTGCACCGGACGACTCGCCGTGAGCCACTAAACCTCTCCCCTCTGCCTTTTTCTTCGAACACGCCCCGTAGCCGCTGCCCCGCAAGCACCCGAAGCCGTCGTCCGCCATGGTCGGCGAGCTCCGTGCCCCAGAGCCCCTTCGCTCCTACTATTTGCTCCGGCGTGCTCCTGCTGCCCATTAGGTGCTGCCTAGCACCTCCATTCACTCGCCTTGAGCTGCAGCACCCTCGCGCCTGAGCTCGCCGAGCTCCAGCCGCCACACTTGACATCGCCGCCGTCGCTGTACTGCACCCCAGCTGCTGCCGCTGGCCGCAATGGATGCGCGCGAGGCTGGGTGTCTCGTAGAGCCCCTCCGCCGCTCCTTTGGTCGCCGGAGGGCGAAACCCGACGCCCTCCGCTGTCTCTGGCTCCGCCGGCGATGAGCCACGGGTCAACTCCGGCTGGTTTGACCCCGCTTGACCGGGGTTTGACTTCCCCCCTGACTCACTGACATGTGGGCCCAAGGCCACTAACTAAACTAGGTTAGTATTAGTTTAACGCTAACTAAACTTAGTTAGTTTAACTAACTACTGACACATGGGACCCACTGGTCAGTTTGACCTGGACCGCCCCGTTGACCTGCTGACATCATAGTGACGTACTGCTGATGCAGTAACTCTTTTTCTGGATTTATTCTTTTACAGGAAATTCCAGAAAATTGCCAAAACTTCTAAAAATCATAGAAAATCAACCGTAGCTCCAAATCAAACAAATTATATATGAAAAATGATCAGAAAAATCCAATCTATCCATCTGTACCATTTGAATGCATGTTAGAGCAACTTATGTCCTCTGTTTAGGACAATTTACTTAAATGGCATTTAAGAAAGCACATGTGGAGTTTGAATTTGAACCTAGTGTTCAAACCAACTCCATTTAACTTGTTGCTAGTTGCATTAGGCCAATCAACAACATATTTCCATGTCACATTCATGCATCATATTTCTGCATGGCATTGATTGTGTTTCTCCTTTGTTGTCGGTGGTTGTTCCCTCTCGATAGACGTGTTCCGACGACGTGATCAATGACACCGATGAAGTGCCACGCAAGCAAAAACCCCTTGTTCATTCCGATACTATCCCACTCTCTCGCTCATGCTCTCTTTTACTCCATTAGGACAACAACGATTCAACTGTTACATGATGCGGTAGTTGAACCCCTTATCCTCTGCATGACCTGTCATTGCCACAGTAAATAGATGAAACCCACTAGCATGAGTAGGAGTTGTTTGAGCCCTGATGTGCCTACTCATTCATCCTTGTTTGTCATGCCTGCTACTGCTTAGAGTTGAGAGAGGTCTGATTCATCGGGAATGAATTGGAATGGTGATGAACATGTCCTACTGTGTGTGAGCTAAGTGTGTGAACACGATTTGGTAAAGGTAGCGATGAGAGGCTATGTAGGAGTACATGGTGGGTTGTCTCATTGAAACCGTCCTCAGGAACTAAGTTGTGTGTTTGTGATCCATGAACAGCTACTACCATGCATTGGGCCCGAAACCAATGGACCCTCTCGACTTATTAATCGCCTTGATCTCTGTCCAGGAGTTGCAACTAGTTTCTGGTGTTTGTAGGATATGTGTTGGAGGCCGTATGTAGTGTTGACCCTAGGGGTGGGCTATGATGCGGTAGATACACCATGGCACGGTGTACCGGGCGCCCGTTTGGTGTCTCGGGAACCCTGCACAGATCGTTTGGGGCTGTGAGCGAAGCCCCGGCCGGATCTCCTCGCGGATGGAACCTGAATAGGCGATAAACCCGGACTAGAGACTTGTGTGGTTAGTCAGGTCGTGGCCGACTCCCCCGCCAGGCTTCCGCTTGAAGGTTGCCGAGATACACGACGTGTACAGGGTGGTAAGTGGCGAGAGCGTGTGTGAAGAAGTACACCCCTGCAGGGTTATAAATGATCTATTCGAATAGCCGTGTCCACGGTAAAGGACTTCTGGGTTGCCTATACAGTTCATAGACAAGTGAAAGTGGATACTTTAAAATGCGTAAGATAAGCGTGAGTGCTATGGATTGCGTTCTCGTAGGGAGACGGGAGTGGATCTATAGTGGTGTATTGAATGCTGAATATGTGGAATCGTGTGCGCCACCTCAAAAGAGATACTTGCAGTCGTAGTTCAGGATAGCTACTGAGTCAAAGCTGGCTTGCTGCAGTTAAACTCCACCACCCTCTTTGTTGATACCGATGCATATGTAGTTAGTTCTGATGTAAGTCTTGCTGGGTACATTTTTACTCACGTTTGCCTATTTTATGTTTTTGCAGAGAGATGTCAGTCTCGCTAGTAGTTCCGCGTGGACTTTGACGTTTAGCTTGTTACCTCAGCTACGATCTTGTGCCCTCGGCAGGGTCTTGTAGATAGTCAGGCTTCCCAGGCTTTTTCATTTGTAGTTGTCTGTACTCAGCCAAGTTAAGCTTCCGCTTGTGCTTGTTGCTTGTATGACTCGAATGTTGGGTCATGAGACCCATGTTTATAATATCTCGCTCCTTGGAGCCTAATGAATAAATACTTAGAGTCGTAGAGTTTTGTTGTGATGCCATGTTGTATTTACACATATCGAGCATATTGTGTGTATGATTGAAATGCTTGGTATGTGTGGGATCCGACAACCTAGTTGTTTGTCCTTGGTAGCCTATCTTACGGGGAAATGTAGTCTTGTGCTTGCATGAGCCATAGTAGTCCGCTACAGCACGGTTCACCGGAGTCCTGCTAGCCCAGCACTACTACTCCGAAACACTTGACTGGCCGGTGATTCACTTCGTTCCTGTGTCTGTCCCTTTGGGGAAATGTCACGCGGTGACATCCGGAGTCCTGCCTAGCCTGCTACAGCCCAGTTCATCAAAGTCCTGTTAGCCCAGTGCTACAGCCTGGATTCGCACGCTGCTGACCGACATGCTCGATGTTGATTCATGCATGCCTGTCCCCGTAAGTTAGTGCACTTTGGGTTCACGACTAGTCATGTCGGCCCGGGTTCTTTGTCATATGGATGCTAGCGACACTATCATATACGTGAGCCAAAATGCGCAAACGGTCCTGGGCCATGGTTAGGCGACACCCGTTGGAATACCGTGTGTGAGGCCGCAAAGTGATATGAGGTGTTGCCGGCTAGATCAATGTGACTTGGATTTGGGGTCCTGACATGGAAAGTGTCTCTTATGTATTCCTTCGGGGTTACGGTTGCAATAATATTGGTTTCAACATTTATGGGATTACTTGAGATATAATGTTTAATTCTTTGACCGCTCACCACCTTCGGATTCGTACCTTCGAAGTTGTTGATTTTTATGGCACCGGAACGATAGACCTCCTCGATAACGTAGGGGCCTTCACATTTAGAGAGAAGTTTTCCTGCAAAAAATCTTAAATTGTATAGCAATACATAATCACCTACATTAAACTCACGCTTTTGTATTCTTTTGTCATGCCAACTTTTAACTTTTTCTTTAAACAACTTGGCATTTTCATAAGCTTGGGTTCTCCATTCATCAAGTGAGCTAATATCAAATAACCTCTTCTCACCGGCAAGTTTGAAATCATAGTTGAGCTCTTTAATAGCCCAATATGCCTTATGTTCTAGTTCGAGAGGTAAGTGACATGCTTTTCCATAAACCATTTTATACGGAGACATACCCATAGGATTTTTATATGCAGTTCTATAGGCCCATAATGCATCATCAAGTTTCTTAGACCAATTCTTTCTAGACATATTGACAGTCTTTTGCAAAATTAATTTGAGTTCTCTATTACTCAATTCTACTTGACCACTAGACTGTGGATGATAAGGTGATGCAATTCTATGATTGTCGTCATATTTAGCAAGCATTTTATGGAAGCACCATGAATAAAGTGTGAACCACCGTCAGTCATTAAATATCTGGGGACTCCAAACCTCAGTAAAATAACTTCCTTTAGCATTTTAATAGAAGTGTTATGATCAGCACTAGTAGTTGGAATAGCTTCTACCCACTTAGTAACGTAATCAGCAACAACTAAAATATGTGTATATCCATTGGAGGCAGGAAAAGGTCCCATATAATCAAAGCCCCAAACATCAAATGGTTCAATAACAAGTGAATAGTTCATAGGCATTTCTTGACGTCTACTAATATTACCAATTATTTGACATTCATCACAAGACAAGACAAACTTACGGGCATCTTTGAAAAGAGTAGGCCAACAAAAACCAGATTGCAATACCTTATGTGCAGTTCTATCTCCAACGTGGTATCCTCCATAAGCCTCGGAGTGACACTTGCGTAGGATCTGTTCCTGTTCATGCTCAGGTACACAACGTCTAATAACACCATCTACTCCTTCTTTATAAAGATGTGGGTTATCCCAGAAGTAATGTCTCAAATCATAGAAGAACTTTTTCTTTTGTTGGTATGTGAAGCTAGGTGGTATAAATTTAGCAACTATGTAATTAGCATAATCAGCATACCAAGGAGTACTACGAGAGGTACTTATGACATTTAATTGTTCATCAGGAAAGCTATCATCAATCACTACTAGGGAAAAGCCTAGCAGCAGCGCGGGTTTTGGGCCTCTCAGTAGCGCGGGGACCGGCGCTACTAATAAGGCGCTACAGCTAACGTATAGCAGTAGCGCATGTTGTCCCACGCTACTGCTATACATGAATAGTTGTAGCGCTCTTTAGAAAAGGGCACTACTGATATTATCTGTAGCGCTCTTTACTGGGAAGCGCTGCTGGTAAGGCGGCGCTACTGCTAAATTTTTCCCCTCGCTACTACTAGTTTTATTATTTTTTCCCTGCATATTTGTTTTGTATTTGTTCTGTATTTGAATAGGCTTTATACAATAATCTTTAGCATATCATACACATACAAATGTAATCATAGCATATACATAAAATTAGTCTCATCAAATCATGTCATCATCGTAATCATCATCCAACACAAAGTGGTATCTCGTCATCATCTCGAAAATAGCGATACAAGTCTCATTACTTGCAAATACATCGTCATCCATCTAAACAATGATATACGCGAGAAGAGCTATCACTTTGAGTACATGAGTTCGTATCCCTCTCTCGCATTAGCGTGAACCTAAACTAACTACTGCCTATCGCTCGGAAACCGGAAACCGGTACACCTGGGCCTGACACTCCGGCCACTTGTCATATATATACTCCTGGCGTAGCACTTCTTCGCCATCTATGATCTATGCACCTGCATCGTCACATGAGTCGATGATATGCAACATATATAGTTGAGCAACAGAAAGAGAAAGACTTGGCAAAAATAGAAACAACATATCATAAGCATAAATAACAAAGTTCATCGTACCCCAAAATGCCCTAACTAGAGTGATTTTCGCTAGTCGAGGAGGAGGGCAGTTTAATTACATCACAAATAAAGTTTCACCGTGCATAACTCGAAGTTATTTCATACAGAAAGTATGGACTAAATGGACACATTGTCATATATCGACAATCACTCCAACATGTCGTTCCATCCATCCAAGTCAAGGAGATAGTCCTCCAGCTTAGTGAAAGGCTTCATGTCGAGACGCTGAGAGGCTATCCATGTTCGGACGTCTTCCCGCAACATTTGTCCTTCTCTATAGAACATCCCTGTTTTTTCGACGACCTCCTTCATGATGATTTGGGCAAGTTCACGCTGGATGTTATAGAACTCAACTCGAAGTCGATGATCCTCGATATCTCCTATGTCCTTTGCCCATTGCAGAATATGGGCATCGCCGGATCTAGGTGGCATGCGAAGGTTCTGGTGATCCCGTCTGTACTCTAGCATGTGGTGAAGGACATAGAATCCATCATTAAGAGAATCGTTCGGTTGCTGGATGCACCAGAAGTCAGTCTTATGGCCGAAGGCGACCCTGCCGCCCCTTCTCTTCTTGTCCCTGACCTCTCCACCCCTTGCTTGGTAGTAAAACATAGCACTGTCGAGAACATCCTTGATGTGGGTGTAATCCTTTTTGTGAATGTTCTTCGACGAGTCCAAGTAAAGAGCGTGGGAGAATCGGGGGTAGAGGATGATGAGGACGGCGCGCCCGCCGCTGCGCAAAATAAGTACCCCTCAAATTAATTAGCCTCCACCGTGCAAATGAATGATTGAAATCAAAGGAAGGATAGCAGCGCGAATGACTTACACGGGATGATAAGCCACGGGAATCGCCCCCTTGTCCTTATTGGCGAGCATGAAACTGACGATGTAATCCCTCGCGTATTCGTGGTGCTTTGCGCAGACTCCCAAGAAGCCCTCGTCCATGTAGTACGGGTCAGCGACACAGATATGAGATATCTGCTCAACCCCAATAGTGTAGTTCATGTGCAAGGCATAAAGGCGGACAAACGTAAAATCCAGCTTCTTCACGTGAAACATGTCGAATATGTAATCGAATCGGAGGAAGAACTTATCCGCGGGGAAGATGTCGACGTACGACATTTGCCGCGGAACATTAACCACGTAGAGTGGGTATCCTGGATCTTTCGAGGCGATGAGGCCTTTCTCTACCCGCAACACATCATCATGAAGTCTCCTTAGATCGCCGAATCTGACCCGTAGCGCTGTTGCAGGTAGGATTGGTTGACCGGGGATATGCCATTTATCCGCATCGGGGATATCTATACGGTCCTGAAGCCGAGGCTGCTGAGGCGGCTGGATCATAGAATCAGCTTTTTTGCCTTTCCTCGCTCTCTTCCTAGACTTCTTTACAACCGGAAGGTCGTCCATAATATGTTGAGACGGCAATTCAGGCACCGACTCATGACGCTCAAACCCCGAGGAGGCGCCAGTATAGACATACTGTTCAGCGCCATCATCGTCCTCATCCTCATCCATGGTGACGTCATCAGCGACTAATGGAGCCTCCTCCTTACCCCGTCCGCTATCACCCAACCCGACACCCGACGCTAATTGGGTAGGTGGGGTGTTGATGTTCATACCTTACTAAGGCTGCGTGCTCGTGGGTGTGCTCCCGGCCGCCTCCAAACGAAGCAGACTCTTTGGCCACAACAGGACCCACCCATTGCAACAATCACCAAGCCACCGCGGTGTCTCATCATCACCCCCCACTATTATTGGAGGAGGAAAATTCTCGTGTCCCGGTTTGACACTGGCCACGGAAACCTTGAAGACGTTCGGGGGGATCGGCCGGCTTCGGAACAATGGTTCCTTCGCCTCCATTATCGTCGCCTTCCTCACGTCCACCTTCTGGTCGCCGATGGTGTACAATATGGTGCACGGGGTTTCGTCGGCCTGCAAAGAAAAGTCTGCGACGTGAGACATCCAAAAGGCAATGAAAACGGGAGATTATACATTTATATTGAAGGGGACCGGTGTGACAGATACCGTGAGGGCGTCGAGCTCAGCCAAAGACGAAGCACCGCCGAGCACGTCCGGTGGGGAGCCGCTGCGGGAGCAGGTGCAGCTGCAGGTGCTGGTGCAACGCTAGTCGAGCTGCTCCCCGCCAAGAAGTCAGCAAGGGGAAAGTCCGCTGCATTTTTTTCTGGATTTTGCCTGGTCCAATTGAAAACGGCTGGAACCAAGGAAGTAGAAATATCTACAGCCACCTGTTTTGCTGCAGCTACCGCTGTTGCAACTGTCTGAGTTGATTTCTTCTCAACCGCAATCTCAACCTTCTTGTCGATGTTTTCTTCATTTAAGCTCTGTCTTTCGTTTCTCTCCTCCGTGGTCTCATGATAGTACTTCTTCCACGTGGCGCCGTCTCCGACACCGTGCACGCGTCCATAGGACGGTCGAGTATCCACCGGTTGTCATTTCAATATATTCAACGGCCGGTTGAATGGAGTGTCCCACTTGGGCCTCGCCAATGCCTCAGACGATGAGTCGCTTTCAGCCGCAATCCTGTGCTGCTCTCTCTGCAAAAGGCACAAGGATCATTTACAAATATGACTAATGTGTGCACTGGAATTAATCAGAAAACTAAAATTACTAGCAGTCTCATGAACTCCGTAATGATCGGCTTTGTCTCATAAACCTTCTTCACTGGGTCCCAACGGTGTCGGGCCCTGAGGACGTCACGCTCCTGCGGGACAGTGAACTCCGCCAAGGGATCTGGGATGCCTAGACTCGCGGCTTCCGCGTCCTCCTTGGCCCATTTGGACCTCTTTCCGCCGTAACCACGGCTTCCGAGGTGGTGTCTCCCAATGTTCCTCTCTTGAAGCCCCTTCATGTACTTAGACTTTTTTTTGGCAGCTTCGGCCTCGCAAGCCTCCTTGAATATTTGAAACTGCTCTTCCATGCTTGTCAGATTATCCTTTACAATCTCGGAGTAGGGTTCCTTCTTGTCAATGATCTTTGCTTTCACTCGATTTTTCCAGGCGGCCAACGCGTCGCTAAACTTGTTCATAGCGTGTTTGTTTATCTTCTTCATTGCCGGGTCCTCATCTGGATCTTCATAATCCTTCTCATTCCGGCCCAGGAACAAGAATATCTGGTGAAACTTCTTTAGGAGGGAGCTCCTCATATTTTCTATCTTCTGTAGTTTCTCATCGTTGATGGTGGCGGTTGTCCGTACGATGCAGCCTATTTGATTGCCGTAGCATCGACACGCTTCCTCGGGCGCCTTTGGCTCAAAATTGTCGTCGTCCACCTCCGTGACCACCAGTCTAGTACTCCTGAGTTTGTTAGGAAGGCGTTGCCTCTTTGCTTTCGGTTCTATACCGGCTCCGCTCCCCGAGGCAGCGCCGGTCTCGATGCCGGTCTGAGTCTGAGCGCCGGTCTCAGTCTCAGCACCGGTCTGCGTGTCGGTCTCAGTCCCCGATGCCACCGGTGGGCCCAACAACAACATCGGTTGATCGTCGTCAAGGCTAAAAAATTCGTCTGCCGCCCGGTAGACGTCGTCGCAATCACCAGAACCCTGTCTTCATCGTTGCTAGCCATGTTTCCTATGATTAAATCTAGTCAATTAATTCTAGACCTAATAAAATGAATAATGACATAAAAAATGCCTATTGTTTTGCAGAAACGTTGACTCCTTCCTGCTGCGGCAAATCCCGGGCACTCGATATGTCCTAGTTTGTAGCACAAGTCATGCCGAAATTCACGGAAAATTTCGGCATGACCTTTGCTAAAAAGTGGACAAATCGAGAACTTGAAATTTGCCGGAATGGAAATGAATCAACATTCTGGCAAAACATATATAGGCCACTCAGCTTCATTGAAACAACAAAGCCACTTGGGCACAAACAACATGACCACTTCAATGAAAAGATATAATCAACAAAGCCACTAACTAAATTTTTGCACTAACCTAGGTAATTAACCTAATTAAACTAGTTAACCTAACTACTTCTCTGTCAAAGCCCTAGCTAAATTTTTGCCCTAACCTAGATAATTAACATAATTAAACTAGCTAACCTATGCATGAGAGAGAGAGCAGGGGTGGGGGCTTACAGAGGATGGCTCCGGTAGTGGCGAGGGAGGCAGTGGTGGCGAGGGAGGCAGGGCGTCTCCAGTGATGGCGAGGGAGGCAGTTGTGGCGAGGGAGGATCCGATGGCGTTGACGGCGGCTCCGGTGGTGTTGATGAGGCCACGCGGCTCCGTGGCGTTGGGGGCGTCTCCGGTGGCGTCGACGGCGGCTCCGGTGGCGTTGATGAGGCCGCGCGGCTCCGTGGCGTTGGGGGCGGCTCCGGTGGCGTCGACGGCGCACAGCTCTGGTGGCTCCGGGGGCGTCGACGTCGGCAGGAGACGGCGGCGAAGTGGGGCGACAGCGAATCGGGGAGACGGCGGCGGGGTGGGTCGAGAGATTTGGGGGGCAAGTGGTGGCCGGGGGGAAACGGTTTTTGGTTAAGTCAAAACTAGCTATAGCGCCTCTTACTAACACACGCTACAGCTATGCCTTTCTCTGTTTTTTCGCTTTTTCATTTATTTTGCTTTACATTTTATTTTTTTCTTTCTCCTTTTTCTATTTCTTTCATTTTCATTTACTTTTCTATTTGTTTTTCATTTTATTTTATTTCCATTAGCAATAGCGCTCTTACTCGAAAACGCGCTGCTACTCATGCCCTAGCGGTAGCGCGCTTCCTGCAAGCCCGCTACTGCTATGCGTAGCCCATCGTTCCACCAATGGGAATATTAGTAGTAGCGCTTTTACGGCCACAAGCGCTACTACTACAATCGTATCTGCAGCGCGGTTTATTCTGAATTGTTATTGCTATCTAGCACTATCGCCCTTTTTTGACCCGCGCTGTTGCTAAATTTCTGTGTATAAGGTTTTCCCTAGTAGTGAATAGGTAGTGGATCATCAAGAACATTCTCTAACCTAGATAAGTTGTCTGCAACGGGGTTCTCAGCTCCTTTTCTAACAATTATATGCAAATCAAATTCTTGTCGCAAGAGAACCCATCTAGTAAATCTAGGTTTAGCATCTTCCTTTTCCATAAGATATTTAATACCAGCATGATCAGTGTGAATAGTTACTTTAGAATCAACAATATAAGGTCTGAAATTATCACAAGCAAAAACAACTGCTAAGAGTTATTTTTCAGTAGTAGCATAATTTCTTTGAGCATTGTCCAGAGTCTTACTAGCATAATGGATAACATTTAATTTCTTATCGACTCTGAAAGCACAAGTGCTCCCTGGGTGGTTTTGGTAATTAATATCAACATATCTCTTGTTGGACTAACACTTTTACCTAGTATGTTTCAAATAAGTTCAACAATGGAGTGGCATGGACTAGAGGATGTGGAACCCCTTCAAGATGCTAAGGACAAAGGATTGGCTCAAGCTTCAAGATCAAGACTCTACATTTTACATTTTTAGTGATCCAAGATCACATTGAGTCCATAAGAAAAGCCAATACTATCAAGGAGGGATGAGTTGTTGCTTAATGAGCCTCTTGCTTCATGTGCTTAGTGATATGCTCCAAAACCCTCAACTATCTTCCTACATCCACATATGACCTATACCAAAAGTCAATCTCGGCCCCACCGATTCTTTCTATCCGGCACCACCGAGTTTCAGATGTCATAGCCACTGCCACAATCCCTAGCAAATCGGTTTCACCGATAGGGATCTCGGTCTCACCGAGATGGGATTGTAACCTCTCTCTATATGTCCATTACCAAAATCGGTCTCACCGAGTTTGAGCAATCGGTACTACCAAGATTACAATGCAAATCCTCTGGTTAGCTTATTACCAAAATCGGTCCCACCGAGTTTGTGTAATCGGTCCCACCGAGTTTGCCTGACCAACTCTCTGGTTAGCTTATTACCAAAATCGGTCCCACCGAGTTTGTGTAATCGGTCACACCGAGATTACGTTATGCCCTAACCCTAACCATATCGGTCCTACCGAGTTGCATCTCAGTCCCACCGAAAATCCTAACGGTCATTAGGTTTGCTGAATCGATCCGACTGAGTTTAACCATTCGGTCCCACCGAGTTTGGCAAATTGTGTGTAATGGTTAGATTTTGTGTGGAGGCTATATATACCCCTCCACCCACTCTTCGTTCATGGAGAGAGCCATCAGAACATACCTACACTTCCAATACATATTTTCTGAGAGAGAACCACCTACACTTGTGTTGAGGTCAAGATATTCCATTCCAACCATATGAATCTTGATCTCTAGCCTTCCCCAAGTTGCTTTCCACTCAAATCTTCTTTCCACCAAATCCAAATCCTGTGAGAGAGAGTTGAATGTTGGGGATGAAGCACAAGAGCAAGGAGTTCATCATCAACACACCATTTGTTACTTCTTGGAGAGTGGTGTCTCCTAGATTGGCTAGGTGTCACTTGGGAGCCTCCGACAAGATTGTGGAGTTGAACCAAGGAGCTTGTAAGGGTAAGGAGATCGCCTACTTCATGAAGATCTACCGCTAGTGAGGCAAGTCCTTCATGGGCGATGGCCGTGATGGAATAGACAAGGTTGCTTCTTCGTGGACCCTTCATGGGTGGAGCCCTCCATGGACTCGCGCAACCGTTACCCTCCGTGGGTTGAAGTCTCCATCAACGTGGATGTACGATTGCACCACCTATCGGAACCATGCCAAAAACATCCGTGTCTCCAATTGCGTTTGAATACTCCAAACCCTTCCCTTTACATTCTTGCAAGTTGCATGCTTTACTTTCCGCTGCTCATATACTCTTTGCATGCTTGCTTGATATGTATTGTTAAATTTGTGCTTAAACTCCACTTAAACTTAAGAATATTAAAAACTGCAACTTTTGGCACTTAGTGTCTAATCACCCCCCTCTAGACACCTCTTCTCGATCCTTTCAATTGGTATCGGAGCTTTGGTCTCCATTGCCTTGGTTTAAACACCATTGGAGGAAGATGGATGTGTGTATTTTGGGAAGTCTTAGACATAGAGTGCCTATTCTTGATGGAGGGTATTTTCATGAGTGGAAAAATGAAATGCTTGAGATTTTCAATGAATATCATTTGAACAAGTACATTGCTAGTCCTTGCGCACCTCATATTGATGCTTTGCACCCTACCCTAGATGAAGATATTGACATGATTCGCAATCTTAGAACCATCAATCTTATCATAAGAGGATTGCCCAAAAATTTGATTGCTAGTTTGCCTACTCTTGATTGTGCCTATACTATATGAAAATTTCTTGAGGAACGATTTCCAAGTTATTCCTTGAAAAACTTAGACGAAATTCTCCATAAGTCTATTGCCTTGAGTAAGATGAACTCTAGTGATCCTAATTTTGGTGATTGACTTTTTGAGCTTACCAATCTCATGCATGCTAAAGGAAACGTTGGAATCATTAGCAATATCGTATCCGAAGCTATTAGAATTCATAAAGGTAACCATTGTGATGATCATTTATCTAATGAATTACCCTCTCTAGGAATTGATCAATCACAAGATGATGTTGAACATGGATACTATGATGAAGATGATGATAGTGACTATGATCTTGATGATCCAATGAGGCATTTTGGTCTTATGGAAAATCTTCACAGCTACATGGCTGGAGGAAAGGAATGGGTCCTTGATAATTGATGTATTGATCATATGACCGAAGATGAAGAGATGTTCCATGAGCTTGCTGAAAACGACGGCTCTCGAAAATATGTCACTTTTGGTGATAATTCAAAGGGTAAGGTGGTTGGCCTTGGTAAGGTGGCCATCTCACATGATAGCTCCATACAAAATGGCATGCTCGTTGAATCCCCTGGATACAATTTACTTTCAGTTTCTAGACTTGCGGATTTCGGTTTCAACATCTTATTCACTGAAGTGGATTGCCAAGTGTTTCGTAGAGACAATTATAAAATGGTCTTTACCGGTATACGTAGAGGAGATCTTTACATTGTTGATTTCACTAAAAATGCTCAACTTAAAACTTGCTTAATTGCTAAATCTTCTAAAGGCTGGTTGTGGCATAGAATACTAGGTCATGTTGGAATGCGAAATCTTGATAAGCTTATTAAAGGTGATCATATGCTTGGAATAAAAGATGTCATATTTGACAAGGATAGACTTTGTAGTGCGTGTCAAGCAGGAAAACAAGTTGGAGGAAGTCACCGCGTGAAGAACATCATGACCACAAGAAGACCACTCGAGCTACTTCACATGGATCTCTTTGGTCCAAATGCCTACAAGAGTCTCGGTGGTAACTCATTTGGTCTAGTCATAGTTGATGATTTTTCAAGATTTATGTGGGTGTTCTTTCTTGATGACAAATCGCAGGTCCAAAAGATTTTCAAAAACTTCACTAGGAAGGCCCAAAATCAGTTTGATGTGAAGATCAAGAAGGTTCGGAGCGACAACGGAACGGAGTTCAAGAACGCAAATGTGGACACCTTTCTTGACGAAGAAGGGATTTCACACGAGTTCTCGGCTACGTACACACCTCAACAAAATGGAGTTGTTGAGAGGAAGAACCGGACTCTTATCGAGATGGCAAGAACGATGCTTGATGAGTACAAAACGCCAAAGCACTTTTGGGCGGAAGCGGTTGAGACAGCTTGTCATGCAACAAATCGCTTGTATCTTCACAAGCTACTCGGCAAGACGACATACGAGCTCCTCACCGGTAACAAACCCCAAGTTGGATACTTTTGAGTATTTGGCTCAAAGTGTTACATTCTTGATAAGCATCGTCATTCTAAATTTGCTCCTAAATCTCATGAAGGTTTCCTACTTGGTTATGGCTCAAACTCTCACACTTACCGTGTCTACAACAATTTCACCCGAAAGGTTGAAGAGACGGTAGATGTGAAGTTTGATGAATCTAACGGCTCGCAAGTAGAGCAATTGCCAATTGATGTAGGAGACAAAGACCCTTCGGAAGCAATTCAAGACTTGTCCATTGGCAAGATTCGTCCAACGGAAATGAAGGAGAGTACCTCGTCCGTCCAAGTGGAAGTTTCTACCTCACGACAAGGTGAACCAAGAGTTGATACGGAAGCATCCACAAGTGGGACACGCCAAGATGAAGAAAACGAGGAAGTACACCAAGATGAACATCAACAACCTCCTTCTCCACCACGACAAGAGAACGACAACGTCAACAATGAAGAAGGCCAAGAAGAAGAACAAGATGAAGAGGATGTTCCACCCCGACCCAAGCAAAAGTTTTCACGAGTTCGAGCAAGAATTGCCAAAGATCATCCCGTCGAGCAAATCTACAGTGATATCCAAACCGGGAGAATCACTCGCCCTAAAACTCGTTTAGCTAACTTTTGTGAACATTACTCATTCATCTCTAGCATTGAACCTATGAAGGTTGAAGAAGCATTGAAGGATCCGGATTGGATAAACGCTATGCATGAAGAGCTACACAACTTTGAGAGAAATCAAGTGTGGACATTGGTCGAGAAGCCCGACAACAACCACAACATCATTGGTACCAAATGGGTGTTTCGCAACAAGCAAGATGAAGATGGACAAGTGGTTTGCAACAAAGCACGTCTCGTCGCCCAAGGCTACACACAAGTTGAAGGTATGGGCTATGGTGAGACATATGCTCCCGTTGCTATACTTGAGTCCATTCGCATCTTACTTGCCTATGCTAATCACCATGATATCACCTTGTACCAAATGGACATTAAAAGTGCTTTTCTAAATGGCAAAATTGAGGAGGAAGTTTATGTTAAGCAACCTCCCGGCTTCGTCAATCCTAAGAAACCTATTCATGTTTACAAACTTCACAAGGCCCTTTATTATCTTAAACAAGCTCCTAGAGCATGGTATAAATGCTTGAACAAGTTTCTTATTGAAAAAGGCTTTGAAATTGGTAAAATTGATTCTACTCTTTTCATTAAAAGGGTTAATGGAGAACTATTTGTGTGCCAAATTTATGTTGATGATATCATATTTGGTTCAACTAACCCTCATTTTAGTGAGAAGTTTGGAAAGCTAATGTCGGAGAAGTTTGAAATGTCTATGATGAGTGAACTCAAATTCTTTCTTGCTTTGCAAATCAAGCAAACTAAGGAAGGTACCTTTGTCTCTCAAACGAAGTACACTAAGGACTTATTCAAGAAGTTCAATATGCAAGAATGCAAAGGTATGACTACACCCATGCCTACTAGTGGACATCTTGATTTGACCAAAGATGGTGAACCGGTTGATCAAAAAGTTTATCGCTCTATGATTGGTTCATTGTTATATCTATGTGCCTCACGTCCCGATATTATGCTAAGTGTGTGCATGCGTTCACGATATCAAGCTGCTCCTAAAGAATGTCATCTTAAGGCTGTGAAAAGGATAGTGAGATACCTAATCCATACACCAAATTTTGGCATTTGGTATCCTAAGAGGTCCTCTTTTGATCTTGTCGGCTACTCCGATTCGGACTATGCCGGAGACAAGGTTGATAGAAAGTCCACTTCAGGTACTTGTCAATTCCTTGGTAGATCTCTTGTATCTTGGTCTTCCAAGAAACAAAACTCAGTATCCTTATTCACCGCCGAAGCGGAATACATTGCCGCTGGTTCATGTTGTGCTCAATTATTTTGGATGACCCAAACTCTTAAAGATTATGGGATATTTGTGAAACATGTTCCATTGCTATGTGACAATGAAAGTGCTATTAAGATTGCTCACAATCCAGTGCAACACTCTCGAACTAAGCATATCGAAGTTCGTCATCATTTCATTCGAGATCATGTTGCAAAAGGGGACATTAACATTAAGCATGTTCGCACCGATAAGCAATTGGCGGATATATTCACTAAACCACTTGATGAGAAAGTGTTTTGCAGGTTGAGAGGTGAATTGAACATCATTGATGCTTCGAACTTGGAGTAGGAACTCCATTTGATACATGTGGGGCATGAGCCTATGACTAATCCTCGATATTTCTCTTATGATGCTATTCATATGTCTTGGATATATTTGTACCTTGCATGTTATCTAACCCGCGTAGGTACTTGGATGGATCTAAATCTATGAGATTGCAACTCACTCACATCTTGAGCAATTTCTACATCACCAAGTCTCTACACAATGGTGCTTGAAGACAAGGAAGCACGAAATCATTCAAACATATCCTTTGGCAAATTCTATGTTGAGTCTCATGATTGTCATTATGGATACACAAGTGCTCTTCCTTGCAAGACTAACCCATGTAGGTAGATGAACTCAAACTCCAAGTGGTGCTCCCGACTCTTGATGAACTACATCAACCTTGAGCAACCCACACAAGTTTGACTACATGTGCAAGATCAACACCACCACCCAAGGTATGTTATTCCATCTTAGAGAAGCTTTACTCCAAGTCATGAGTCAAAGCAACTCGACAAGATGTGAATACATCAAGATTCTTAAACGAAAAAAGGTAACCCCATTTTGAGCTTAAACGATGAGTATGACCTATGATCAAGTGCTCTCACTTGACTCCTAAGTCAATATACTCCAACATAGGTGACTTTGTCACCGCCCAACTCTAGATGAAGTTCTCTTGAGTTCTTTTCTGTGTTATTGCATTTGTCATTTGTATATTTATTTCCCCTTTCAAAACAAAAAAAACTTCATCTAGAACTTTTAGTTTCTTTTCTTTCCTTTTTGTTCTGCATTTTCTGCATCCAATTCATTGCAAATCTTTCAGTTAATTCCTTGCAAATCCTTGTGAGATCTTACTTGTCTAGTGAGCTAAGGTGACAAGTGGTTTCTCTCTGATGAACTCGGTCACACCGGTTTGTTTTCTTCGGCTCAACCGAAATCTTTCGGTGTAACCGAAGCACACAACTCGGAGTCACCGATTCCACCACAGGAAAACCAACTTGCCACTTATTCCTGATTTCTGTTAGCTCCAGCTCCACTCAATGATTCTTGTCCTCTACCAGCATCATATTAGACATGCTGCTTTACTCTGTGACTCAAGGACCAACCCATTTGTATCACATGTCCAGAAGAGCCCTTCTTGGAAATTGATGTCAAAGGGGGGAGAGAGATCACATCAAAGCTTAATCTTTCCTATAGGGGGAGAAAGAGAGAATACTCAGGGGGAGAAAGTAATATCATCAAAGACCCCAGATGCTTGGTGTTCAAGAGGAGAGATGTCACATTTCTTTAAGAGGGGAAAGACATGTTTGCTTGCTTGCTTTAGCTCAAGCTCTATTGTTTCTTTTCTGTTGCTCTAATTTTTTGTTCCCTATCTTCTCCCAATATCCCATGCAGATTCAGGGGGAGCAAGACATCTAAGGGAAGGAAATCTCTGATTTTATTTCATATCTTTACCTTTGGGGACATGTCTATATCCAATGTGGTACTTAGTACTCACTCTATATGTCATCCCAGTCTTGGTTCTTTTGTGGTTTCTCTTGTTTGCTTTGGTTAGAAGGTGTATCTGTGTTATCTAACCTTGTTTGCGCAGGTTCATCCCATCCTAAGCCAACTCAAGACCACAAGGTAAGTATATGCATCTCAGTCATGTGAATGAGAAGTTCTTGCTGATATACATACTGTTTGCAAGAAGGACTCATGATCATGAAGGTACTTCTCTCATATTGACAACATTTGCTCTGATGCATATAGCCAAGATACATGTAACACATTGCTTACTCTGTCATGCTTATGCATTCACATGCTCCTATATTCCATATTCACATGTTTGCATACATGTAGGGGGAGCCTATGCATGTTACATGTCTTTCCAAAGCTATACTTGCTATTCTCTATATCTTTATCTAAAGCTTTGATGTATGTTGTCATCAATTACCAAAAAGGGGGAGATTGAAAGCACAAGTGCTCCCTGAGTGGTTTTGGTAATTAATGTCAACATATCTCTTGTTGGACTAACACTTTTACCTAGTATGTTTCAGATAAGTTCAACAATGGAGTGGCATGGACTAGAGGATGTGGAACCCCTTCAAGATGCTAAGGACAAAGATTGGCTCAAGCTTCAAGATCAAGACTCTACATTTTACATTTTTAGTGATCCAAGATCACATTGAGTCCATAGGAAAAGCCAATACTATCAAGGAGGGATGAGGTGTTGCTTAATGAGCCTCTTGCTTCATGTGCTTAGTGATATGCTCCAAAACCCTCAACTATCTTCCTACATCCACATATGACCTATACCAAAATTCAATCTCGGCCCCACCTATTCTTTCTATCCAGCGCCACCGAGTTTCAGATGTCATAGCCACTGCCACAAACCCTAGCAAATCGGTTTCACCGATAGGGATCTCGGTCTCACCGATATGGGATTGTAATCTCTCTCTGTATGTCCATTACCAAAATCGGTCTCACCGAGTTTGAGCAATTGGTACTACCGCGATTACAATGCAAATCCTCTGGTTAGCTTATTACCAAAATCGGTCCCACCGAGTTTGTGTAATCGGTCCCACCGAGTTTGTGTAATCGGTCCCACCGAGTTTGCCTGACCAACTCTCTGGTTAGCTTATTACCAAAATCAGTCCCATCGAGTTTGTGTAATCGGTCACACCGAGATTACGTTATGCCCTAACCCTAACCATATCGGTCCTACCGAGTTGCATCTCAGTCCCACCGAAAATCCTAACGGTCACTAGGTTTGCTGAATCGGTCCGACCGAGTTTAACCATTCGGTCCCACCGAGTTTGGCAAATTGTGTGTAACGGTTATATTTTGTGTGGAGGCTATATATACCCCTCCACCCACTCTTCATTCGTGGAGAGAGCCATCAGAACATACCTACACTTCTAATACATATTTTCTGAGAGAGAACCACCTACACTTGTGTTGAGGTCAAGATATTCCATTCCAACCATATGAATCTTGATCTTAGCCTTCCCCAAGTTGCTTTCCACTCAAATCTTCTTTCCACCAAATCCAAATCTTGTGAGAGAGAGTTGAGTGTTGGGGAGACTATCATTTGAAGCACAAGAGCAAGGAGTTCATCATCAACACACCATTTGTTACTTCTTGGAGAGTGGTGTCTCCTAGATTGGCTAGGTGTCACTTGGGAGCCTCCGACAAGATTGTGGAGTTGAACCAAGGAGTTTGTAAGGGCAAGGAGATCGCCTACTTCATGAAGGTCTACCGCTAGTGAGGCAAGTCCTTCGTGGGCGATGGCCGTGATGGAATAGACAAGGTTGCTTCTTTGTGGACCCTTCGTGGGTGGAGCCCTCCGTGGACTCGCACAACCATTACCCTCCGTGGGTTGAAGTCTCCATCAACGTGGATGTACGATAGCACCACCTATCGGAACCACGCCAAAAACATCTGTGTCTCCAATTGCGTTTGAATACTCCAAACCCTTCCCTTTACATTCTTGCAAGTTGCATGCTTTACTTTCCGCTGCTCATATACTCTTTGCATGCTTGCTTGATATGTATTGTTAAATTTGTGCTTAAACTCCACTTAAACTTAAGAATATTAAAAACTGCAACTTTTGGCACTTAGTGTCTAATCACCCCCCTCTAGACACCTCTTCTCGATCCTTTCAGACTCTTTGCCCTAGAACAACACCTACATCATAATCACTAGCATCACACATAATTTCAAAGGGTAAATTCCAATCAGGTGGCTGAACAATAGGTGCAGAGACTAATGCTTTCTTAAGTATTTCAAATGCTTCTACACAATCATCATCAAAGACAAATGGTACATCTTTTTGTAATAAATTATTCAGAGGCCGAGAAATTTTTGAGAAGTCCTTAATGAACCTCCTATAAAATCCGGCGTGACCAAGAAAACTTCTTATACCTTTGATGTCCTTGGGACATGGCATCTTTTCAATAGAATCAACCTTGGCTTTATCAACTACAATACCTCTTTCAGAAACTTTGTGCCCCAAGACAATACCCTCATCTACCATAAAGTGGCACTTTTCCCAATTCAAGACAAGATTAGTTTCTTCACATCTCTGCAAAATTCGATCAAGATTGCTCAAGCAATCATCAAAAGAAGATCCATAGACGGAAAAGTCATCCATGAAAACCTCACAAATCTTTTCACAGAAGTCAGAGAATATAGCCATCATGCATCTTTGAAAGGTAGTAGGTGCATTACATAAACCAAAAGGCATACGTCTATAAGAAAAAGTACCAAAAGGGCATGTAAAAGTAATCTTTGATTGGTCTTTAGCCGACACATGTATTTGAGAGAAACCAGAATAACCATCTAGAAAACAATAGTGTGTATGTTTGCATAATCTTTCTAGCATTTGATCAATAAAAGGTAAGGGGTAATGATCTTTCTTAGTAGCCTCATTTAATTTGCAGAAATCAATTACCATCCTATAACCTGTAATAATTCTTTATGGGATCAGTTCATCTTTATCATTAGGAACAACAGTAATACCTCCCTTTTTAGGGACACAATGGACAAGACTTACCCACTGACTATCAGCAACGGGATAAATTATACCTGCCTCCAGAAGCTTTAGTATTTCTTTTCTTACCACTTCTTTCATTTTAGGATTCAACCGTCTTTGAGGATCACGAACTGGTTTGGCATCTGCTTCCAAATTTATTTTATGTTGACATAGAGTGGGACTAATGCCCTGAAGATCATCAAGAGTATATCCAATAGCAGCACGGTGCTTCTTCAGAGTTTTTAATAATCTTTCTTCTTCATGCTCTGAAAGGTTAGCACTAATAATAACAGGATATATCTTCTTTTCATCAAGATAAGCATATTTAAGATTATCACGCAACGGTTTAAGCTCAAACACAGGATCACCCTTAGGTGGATGAGGATCCCCTAAGATTTCAACAGGCAAATTGTGTTTCAGAATAGGTTCCTGTTTAAAGAATACTTCATATGTTTCCCTTCTTTCATTCATCAGCATATCATTCTCATGGTCTAGCAAATATTGTTCTAAAGGGTCACTAGGAGGTACGGCAATAGAAGCAAGACCAATAATTTCATCTTTACTAGGCAATTCTTCTTCACGGTGTTGTTTACTAAATTTAGAGAAATTAAACTCATGGATCATATCATCCAAGCCAATAGTAACAACATTCTTTTTGCAGTCTATCCTAGCATTAACAGTGTTCAAGAAGGTTCTACCAAATATAATGGGGCAAAAGCTATCTTGTGGGGAGCTGAGAACAAGAAAATCAGCAGGGTATTTAGTTTTCCCACACAAGACTTCAAAATCTCTAACAATTCCCATTGCTGAAATAGTATCTCTATTGGCAAGTTTAATTGTGACATCAATATCTTCTAACTCAGCAGGTGCAATTTCATGCTTGATTTCTTTATACAAAGTATAAATGCTACGTCTCAGCTAGCGTTGGTTTTCCCCGAAGAGGAGGGGGTGATGCAGCATAGTAGCATAAGTATTTCCCTCAGTTTTTGAGAACCAAGGTATCAATCCAGTAGGGGGTCACGCGCAAGTCCCTCATACCTGCACAAAACGGAAGCAACTCGCAACCAACGCTTAGGGGTTGTCAATCCCTTCACGGTCACTTACGAGAGTGAGATCTGATAGAGATAATATTTTTGGTATTTTTGGTATAAAGATGCAAAGTGAAAAGTAAAAGCAAAACAAGTAAAATAAAGTAATGGAGATTGATATGATGAGAATAGACCCGGGGGCCATAGGTTTCACTAGTGGCTTCTCTCAAGAGCATAGATATTCTACGGTGGGTGAACAAATTACTGTTGAGCAATTGATAGAATTGAGCATAGTTATGAGGTTATCTAGGTATGATCATGTATATAGGCATCACGTCCGTGACAAGTAGACCGACTCCTGCCTGCATCTACTACTATTACTCCACTCATCGACCGCTATCCAGCATGCATCTAGAGTATTAAGTTAAAAACAGAGTAACGCCTTAAGCAAGATGACATGATGTAGAGGAATAAATTCATGCAATATGATAAATACCCCATCTTGTTATCATCGATGGCAACAATACAATGCGTGCCTTGCAACTCTTTCTGTCACTGAGTAAGGACACCGCAAGATTGAACCCAAATCTAAGCACTTCTCCCATTGCAAGAACTACCAATCTAGTTGGCCAAACCAAACGGATAATTCGAAGAGACTTGCAAAGATAACTCAATCATACATAAAAGAATTCAGAGAAGATTCAAATATTATTCATAGATAAGTTGGATCATAAACCCACAATTCATCGGTCTCAACAAACACACCGCAAAAATAAGATTACATCGAATAGATCTCCACGAGAGAGGGGGAGAACATTGTATTGAGATCCAAAAAGAGAGAAGAAGCCATCTAGCTACTAGCTATGGACCCGAAGGTCTGAAGTAAACTACTCACACTTCATCGGAAGGGCTATGGTGTTGATGTAGAAGCCCTCCATGATGGATGCCCTCTCCGGCGGAGCTCCAGAACAGGCCCCAAGATGGGATCTCGTGGATACAGAAAGTTGCGGCGGTGGAATTAGGTTTTTGGCTCCGTCTCTGGTCTAATGGGGGTACGTAGGTATATATAGGAGGAAGGAACACGTCGGTGGAGCTCCGAGGGGCCCACGAGGCAGGGGGCGCGCCCAGGGGGCGCGCCCTCCACCCTCGTGACCTCCCCGGAAACTTCTTGGAATAGGGTCCAAATCTCCTGGATCACGTTCAATGAGAGGATCACGTTCCCGAAGGTTTCATTCCGTTTGGACTCCGTTTGATATTTTGTTTCCTCGAAATACTGAAATAGGCAAAAAATAGCAATTCTGGGCTGGGCCTCCGGTTAATAGGTTAGTCCCAAAAATAATATAAAAGTGGAAAATAAAGCCCAATATAGTCCAAAACAGTAGATAAAGTAGCATGGAGCAATCAAAAATTATAGATGCGTTGGAGACGTATCAGGCATCCCCAAGCTTAATTCCTGCTCGTCCTCGAGTAGGTAAATGATAAAAAGAGAATTTTTGATGCGGAGTGATACTTTGGCATAATTTCAATGTAAATCTTCTTAATCATGGTATGAATATTCAGATCTGAAAGGTTCAAGACCAAAGTTCATATTGACGTAAAAATGATAATACTTCAAGCATACTAATCAAACAATTATGTCATCTCAAAATAACATGGCCAAAGGAAGTTCATCCCTACAAAATCATATAGTTAGGCTATGCTTCATTTTCGTCACACAAAGATGTTCCCAACTTCTATACCCCCGATGACAAGCCAAGCAATTGTTTCATACTCAAATAATCTCAAACCTTTTCAACCTTCACGCAATACATGAGCGCGAGCCATGGACATAGCAGTATTGGTGGTATAGAATATGATGATGGGGATTGTGTGGAGAAGACAAAAAAGGAGAAAGTCTCACATCAACGAGGCTAATCAATGAGCTATGGAGATGCCCATCGATTGATGTTAATGCAAGGAGTAGGGATTGCCATGCAACGGATGCACTAGAGCTAAGAATGCTCAACAAAAGAAAACTAGTGGGTGTGCATCCAACTTGCTTGCTCATGAAGACCTAGGGCATTTTGAGGAAACCCATCGTTGGAATATACAAGCCAAGTTCTATAATGAAAAATTCCCACTAGTATGAACAAGACAACTTATGAGACTCACTATATGAAAATCATGGTGCTACTTTGAAGCACAATATATGAGACTCACTACATGAAGAACAAGGTGCTACTTTGAAGCACAAGTGTGGAAAAAGAGATAGTAGCATTGCCCTTTTTATTTTCTCTTTTTTTTTGCCTTTCTTTTTTTTCTTTTTGGCCTTTCTCTTTTTTTTTGATTGGGCAATGCTCTAATAATGATGATCATCACACTTCTATTGATTACAACATAATGATTACAACTCGATACTAGAACAAGATATGACTCTATATGAATGCCTCCGACGGTGTACCGGGATGGTGCAATGAATCAAGAGTGACATGTATGAAAAATAATGCATGGTGGCTTTGCCACAAATATGATGTCAACTACAAGATCATGCAATGGCAATATGACAAAAGTAAAGCATGTCATGATGATGATGATGATGATGATGGAAGTTGCATGGCAATATATCTCGGAATGGCTATGGAAATGACATGATAGGTAGGTATGGTGGTTGTTTTGAGGAAGATATAGGGAGGTTTATGTGTGAAAGAGTGTATCATATCACAGGGTTTGGATGCACCGACGAAGTTTGCACCAACTCTCAATGTGAGAAAGGGTAATGCACTGTACCGAAGAGGCTAGCAAATGGCGGAAAGGTAAAAGTGCGTATAATCCATGGACTCAACATTAGTCAAAAGAACTCATATACTTATTGCAAAAATTTAGAAGTCATCAAAAATCAAGTACTACGCGCATGCTCCTAGGGGGATAGATTGGTAGGAAAAGACCATCGCTCGTCCCCGACCGCCACTCATAAGGATGCACAAGCCAGGTACACTTCATGCTTCAAATTTGTTACACAACTTTAACCATACGTGCATGCTACGGGACTTGCTAACTTCAACACAAGTATTTCTCAAATTCACAACTACTCAACTATCACGACTATGATATTATCACCTCCATATCTCAAAACAATTATCAAGCATCAAACTTATCTTAGTATTCAACCCACTAAAAAGAAAGTTTCACATATCTTGAATACCAAATATATTAACATTAAGCAAATTACCATGCTATTAATGACTCTCAAAATAATCTAAGTGAAGCATGAGAGATCAAGTTTCTTTAAAACAATCCACCACCATGCTCTAAAAGATCTAAGTGAAGCACTAGAGCAAAAATTAACACGCTCAAAAAGATATAACTGAAGCACATAGAGTAAACTATCAAGCTCAAAAGATATAAGTGAAGCACATAGAGTATTCTAATAGATTTCAATTCAAGCATGGCTCTCTCAAAAGGTGTGTACAGCAAGGATGATTGTGGTAGACTAACAAGCAAAGACACAAATAATACAAGACGCTCCAAGCAAAACACATATCATGTGGTGAATAAAAAATAGCTCCAAGTAAATTACCGATGGAAGTGGACGAAAGAGGGGATGCCTTCCGGGGCATCCCCAAGATTTGACTTTTTGGTGTCCTTGGATTATCTTGGGGGTGCCATGGGCATCCCCAATCTTAGGCTCTTGCCACTCCTTGTTCCATAATCCATCAAAAGAATTCACCCAAAACTTGAAAACTTCACAACACAAAACTCAATAGAAATCTCGTGAGCTCCGTTAGAGAAAGGAAATAAAAGACTAATTTAAGGTACTGTAGTGAACTTGTTATTTATTTGTATTGGTGTTAAACCTACTGTATTCCAACTTCTCTATGGGTTATAAACTATTTTACTAGCCATAGATTCATCAAAATAAGCAAACAACACACGCAAAACAGAATCTGTCAAAAACAGAACAGTCTGTAGTAATCTGTTACTAAGGCAAACTTATGGAACCCGAAAAATTATACCAAAATTAGACGACCTGGGCAATTTGTTTATTGATCAGCAGCAATTGGAATCACTAGTTTATCACGTTCTGGTGATTTTTAACAATTCGGGCACTGAGTGCAAAGATTCTGGAAATTACAGCAAGATCAAATAACTATCTTCCAAGAAGATCTAATAGGTTTAACTTGGCACAAACACTAATTAAAAGATAAAACCACATCTAAACAGAATATAGATGGATTATTTATTCCTAAACAGAACCAAAAACAAAAAACACAAAATGAAATTGGGTTGCCTCCCAACAAGCGCTATCGTTTAACGCCCCTAGCTAGACATAAAAGCAAGGATAGATCTAGGTATTGCCATCTTTGGTAGGCAATCCATAAGTGGCTCTCATGATAGGTTCATATGGTAATTTTATTTTCTTTCTAGGAAAGTATTCCATGCCCTTCTTTAAGGGAAATTGGAATTTAATATTCCCTTCCTTCATATCAATAATTGCACCAATCATTCTAAGGAAAGGTCTACCAAGAATAATAGGACATGAAGGATTGCAATCTATATCAAGAACGATAAAATCTACGGGCACATAATTCCTATTTGCAACAATAAGAACATCATTAGTTCTTCCCATAGGTTTTTAATAGTGGAATCCGCAAGATGCAAGTTTAGAGAGTAATCATCAAAGTCACAGAAATCTAGCAAATCACACAAAGCTTTGGGGATAGTAGAGACACTAGCACCCAAATCACACAAAGCATGAAACTCATAATTTTTAATTTTAATCTTAATTGTAGGTTCCCACTCATCATGGAGTTTTCTAGGGATAGAAACTTTCAACTCAAGCTTTTCTTCATAAGATTGCATTAAGGCGTCAACAATGTGTTCGGTAAAGGCCTTATTTCGACTATAAGCATGAGGAGAATTTAACACGGATTGCAACAAGGAAATACAATCAATTAAAGAGCAATTTTCATAGTTAAATTCCTTGAGATCCAAAATAGTGGGTTTACCAATATCCAGATTTTTATTTCTTTCAATCCCTTTTTTATCAATTTCATCATCAGGATCTAAAAACTCAGAATTCTTAGCACGCCTTCTAGGTAAGGGAAGATCATAATCAGATTCATCAAGATTCATATTGCAAAACAAAGATTTAATAGGGGACACATCAATAACTTTTAGATCTTGATCTTCATTCTCATAGTTATTCGGTTTAGCGGCCATCTTATTGACTAAGGTGGCTTGCATATCCGAAATTTCAGCGGTCATTTTTTCAAGATGAGCAATTTGGGCTCTTACACCATCAAATTCTTTGGACATATCATCGAGCTATTTATTCATATAACTCATAAAACTCTTTTGTTCCTTAAGCTCGTTTCTAAAGAAATTATTATGCTCAAATTGCAAGACCTTAAACTTCCTGACATTGTTTTCGATATCTTCTAGCCTTTTAAGGTGAAGGTCACCAAAATTAGGTAAGGCCATCGTGACGAACAAGCAAGCAAACTAACACACGAGCAAACAAAAGGCAAAGAGAAAGAGAGGGCGAATAAAACGGCAAGCGTGAAGTGGGGGAGAGGAAAACGAGAGGCAAATGTCAAATAATGTAATGCGAGAGACAGAAATTGTGATGGGTACTTGGTATGTTGACTTTTGCATAGGCCTCCCCGTCAACGGCGCCAGAAATCCTTCTTGCTACATCTCGAGCTAGCGTTGGTTTTCCCCGAAGAGGAGGGGGTGATGCAGCACAGTAGCATAAGTATTTCTCTCAGTTTTTGAGAACCAAGGTATCAATCTAGTAGGAGGTCACGCGCAAGTCCCTCGTACCTGCACAAAACGGTAGCAACTCACAACCAACGCTTAGGGGTTGTCAATCCCTTCACGGTCACTTACGAGAGTGAGATCTGATAGAGATAATATTTTTGGTATTTTTGGTATAAAGATGCAAAGTGAAAAGTAAAAGCAAAACAAGTAAAATAAAGTAATGGAGATTGATATGATGAGAATAGACCCGGGGGCCATAGGTTTCACTAGTGGCTTCTCTCAAGAGCATAGATATTCTACGGTGGGTGAACAAATTACTATTGAGCAATTGATAGAATTGAGCATAGTTATGAGGTTATCTAGGTATGATCATGTATATAGGCATCACGTCCATGACAAGTAGACCGACTCCTGCCTGGATCTACTACTATTACTCCACTCATCGACCGCTATCCAACATGCATCTAGAGTATTAAGTTAAAAACAGAGTAACGCCTTAAGCAAGATGACATGATGTAGAGGAATAAATTCATGCAATATGATAAATACCCCATCTTGTTATCCTCGATAGCAACAATACAATACGTGCCTTGCAACTCTTTCTGTCACTGAGTAAGGACACCGCAAGATTGAACCCAAATCTAAGCACTTCTCCCATTGCAAGAACTACCAATCTAGTTGGCCAAACCAAACGGATAATTCGAAGAGACTTGCAAAGATAACTCAATCATACATAAAAGAATTCAGAGAAGATTCAAATATTATTCATAGATAAGTTGGATCATAAACCCACAATTCATCGGTCTCAACAAACACACCGCAAAAAGAAGATTACATCGAATAGATCTCCACGAGAGAGGGGGAGAACATTGTATTGAGATCCAAAAAGAGAGAAGAAGCCATCTAGCTACTAGCTATGGACCCGAAGGTCTGAAGTAAACTACTCACACTTCATCGGAAGGGCTATGGTGTTGATGTAGAAGCCCTCCATGATGGATGCCCTCTCCGGCGGAGCTCCAGAACAGGCCCCAAGATGGGATCTCGTGGATACAGAAAGTTGCGGCGGTGGAATTAGGTTTTTGGCTCCGTCTCTGGTCTAATGGGGGTACGTAGGTATATATAGGAGGAAGGAACACGTCGGTGGAGCTCCGAGGGGCCCACGAGGCAGGGGGCGCGCCCAGGGGGCGCGCCCTCCACCCTCGTGACCTCCCCGGAAACTTCTTGGAATAGGGTCCAAATCTCCTGGATCACGTTCAATGAGAGGATCACGTTCCCGAAGGTTTCATTCCGTTTGGACTCCGTTTGATATTTTGTTTCCTCGAAATACTGAAATAGGCAAAAAAACAACAATTCTGGGCTGGGCCTCTGGTTAATAGGTTAGTCCCAAAAATAATATAAAAGTGGAAAATAAAGCCCAATATAGTCCAAAACAGTAGATAAAGTAGCATGGAGCAATCAAAAATTATAGATACGTTGGAGACGTATCAATAAGGTATAAAACTAGCACTAGCACCCATATCACATAAGCCATGATAACAGTGATCTCCAATTTTAACAGAAGTAACATGCACGCTTACCATAGATCTATGTTTATCTTTAGCACAAGGTTTAGCAATTCTAGCAGTTTCACCGCAGAACTAAATAACATGCCCATCAATATTATCAGACAAGAGACTTTAACAATAGCAATATTAGGTTCTACTTTAACTTGCTCAGGACGTGTATAAGTTCTAATATTGATTTTACGATCTACAGTTGAAGCTTTAGCATGATCCTTTATTCTAACAGGGAAAGGTGGTTTCTCAACATAAGAAGCAGGCACAATAGGATCATTATAAGTGACAGTCTTTTCTTCAACTTTAACAGGTGCAACTACTTTTACTTCTATGGGAGGATGATATTTAAACCACTTCTCCTTGGGGAGATCAACATAAGTAGCAAAAGATTCACAGAAAGAAGCTATTATCTCAGAGTCAAGTCCATATTTAGCGCTAAACTTACGGAAAATATCGGTGTCCATAAAAGATTTAACACAATCAAACTTAGGTGTCATACCTGACTCCTTACCTTTTTCGAGATCCCAATCTTCAGAGTTGCGTTTAATTCTATCCAATAAATCCTATCTAAAGTCAATAGTCTTCATCATAAAAGAGCCAGCACAAGAAGTGTCGAGCATGGTGCGATTGTTTTCAGAAAGCCGAGCATAAATTTTTTGAATAATTGTCAATCTTGGGAGCTCATTATTGGGGCATGAATATAACATTGATTTAAGCCTCCCCCAAGCTTGAGCGATGCTTTCTCCTTCACGAGCTAAAAATTATATATATAATTGCGATCACGATGAACAAGATGCGTAGGGTAATACTTTTGATGAAATTCCAATTTCAATCTTCTATAGTTCCATGATCTTGTATCATCACATAGCCTATACCATGTCAATGCATCTCCCTTCAAGGATAAAGGGAAGACCTTCTTCTTAGCAACATCATCGAGAATACCTGCAAGCTTAAATAATCCACAAACTTCATCCACATATAGTAGGTGCTCATCAGGATGCTTTGTTCCATCTCCTGTAAAAGGATTAGCTAGCAGTTTTTCTATCATACCCGAAGGAAATTCAAAAGGAACTTCATTTACTATAGGTTCAGTAGGTTGAGGAGCAACTCTTTGCTCTACTGGTCGGGGTGAAGATACCCCGAACAAGCCCCTCAGAGGATTACTTTCCATAGTAACAAGTGACAGTAAATTTCAGCACACTATATAAATTTGTCCTTACCAAATTCCACCTACCAAAGGCGCTACACTCCCCGGCAACGGCGCCAGAAAAGAGTCTTGATGACCCAAAAGTATAGGGGATCTATCGTAGTCCTTTCGATAAGTAAGAGTGTCGAACCCAACGAGGAGCAGAAGGAAATGATAAGCGGTTTTCAGCAAGGTATTCTCTGTAAGTACTGAAATAAGTGGTAACAGATAGTTTTGTGAGAGGACAATTTGTAACGAGCAACAAGTAACAAAAGTAAATAAATGCAGCAAGGTGGCCCAATCCTTTTTGTAGCAAAGTACAAGCCGGAACAAACTCTTATATAAGGAAAAGCGCTCCCGAGGACAAATGGGAATATCATCAAGCTAGTTTTCATCACGTTCATATGATTCGCGTTCGGTACTTTGATAATTTGATATGTGGGTGGACCGGTGCTTGGGTGTTGTTCTTACTTGAACAAGCATCCCACTTATGATTAACCTCTATTGCAAGCATCTGCAACTACAACAAAAGTATTAAGGTAAACCTAACCATAGCATGAAACATATGGATCCAAATCAGCCCCTTACGAAGCAACCCATAAACTAGGGTTTAAGCTTTTGTCACTCTAGCAACCCATAATCTACTTATTACTTCCCAATGCCTTCCTCTAGGCCCAAATAATGGTGAAGTGTTATGTAGTCGACGTTCACATAACACCACTAGAGGCTAGACAACATACATGTCATCAAAATATCAAACGAATACCAAATTCACATGACTACTAATAGCAACACTTCTCCCGTGTCCTCGGGAACAAATGTAACTACTCACAAAGCATATTCATGTTCATAATCAGAGGGGTAATAATATGCATAAAGGATCTGAACATATGATCTTCCACCAAATAAACCAACTAGCATCAACTACAAGGAGTAATCAACACTACTAGCAACCTACTAGCACCAATCCCGGACTTGGAGACAAGAATTGGATACAAGAGATGAACTAGGGTTTGGAGATGAGATGGTGCTGGTGAAGATGTTGATGAGATTGCCCTCTCTCGATGAGAGGAGCGTTGGTGATGATGATGGCGATGATTTTCCCCTCCCGGAGGGAAGTACCCCCGGCGGAACAGCTCTGCCGGAGCCCTAGATTGGTTCCGCCAAGGTTCCGCCTCATGGCGGCGGAGTCTCGTCCCGAAAGGTTGCCTCCTTATTTTTTCTCGAACAAAGACTTCATATAGCAGAAGATGGGCATCGGAGAGCCACCAGGGGCCCGCGAGGTAGGGGGCGTGGCCTAGGAGGGGGGCGCGCCCCCACCCTCGTGGACAGGGTGTGGGCCCCCTGGCCTTCATCTTTGGCAGATATTTTTCATTATTTATTATAAGATATTCCGTGGAGTTTCAGGACTTTTGGAGTTGTGCAGAATAGCTCTCTAATATTTTCTCCTTTTCCAGCCTAGAATTCCAGCTGATGGCATTCTCCCTCCTTATGTAAACCTTGTAAAATAAGAGAGAATAGCCATAAGTATTGTGACATAATGTGAAATAACAGCCCATAATGCAGTAAATATCGATATAAAAGCATGATGCAAAATGGACGTATCAGAAGCCCGCCGTGATCCAGGTTTGCGTACATAACGTTTTCCTGGTCTACCACATATGCCATGCCGACGTTGAGTGCCAGGATTTTAAGAACTTCCTCAAGGACAAAACAGTGAAATTCGTTACTGTAGACTTTACGAACGACGAAGAAGTCCTGGGTCGGATAGGCCTCGTTGTAGGCAACCCCTTCGATCTCCGGAAGAATCGGCCGGTGCCCTCTCGTCAACCTTCAATGCTGAACCTGGCAGGAGCCATGGTTCATCCTTCGTACGGTAAACTGGAGAAACCTCCATACACGTTTCATCATCATGCATGGCAGCAGGATGTACTAGATATAGACCACATCCACTACGCTGCAATGGATGGCTACCTTTATTTCAATATCTACAAGGGTTGGATGAAGAGCAACAGCCAAGTGTGCGGTTCAAGCAAAGAAGTATCGGCCAAGAGGAATAGGGACAAGGACGAAGTCGAGGACGTGGACGAGGACTCCGAGTAAGGTGGCAGTGACGTTGCTCATGGTGGTTCTAAACATCTAATGCAGTGTCTACCGGATTAGTTGCATAGTTTAATTTCAGGTGTGCTTAGTTTAATTTGAGGGGTGTGTTGTGCTGAGCCCCCAGCAGAACTATGTTATGTTTCTTCTCGTTACTTTTACTCCTCAGTATGAACATACTACTAGTGTTTCTTTAATAGAATTTAGCACCCCAATTAAGCACGTACTAGTTTTTTTAATAGTACTATATGCATAATTTGGCGATGAGCGCTCTCTATATGTACCACCTTTTTTTAATTTCAATTTTTGCTCCATGGCGCAATCCATCGATAGTACTATTGTACAAAAGTATACATTTTTTAAAAGGCTAGAGTACTGTTCATCACATATATAGCCAGTTAAATTCTCAACCTAGAACGAAGTGCATGCCATGTAGTAAACCGATACGGAGGAAGTATAGTAAAAATGAGGTGATTTTACCGAGCGATCGGCGGGGGAGCATGGCCTGTCATGCAGTCCCACGTGTCATGATGTACCAAGGCGATGCGCGTGTCCCTATTGAGGCAGAAGCAATACTAGTACGTGGTTTGAGATGACGGCGAACCGAAGTGTGAAATAATGGTTGCTTCGTCCGTCTGGGAAGGTGCGGCATTGTGATTTGACGTCTCATTGCTCATTACTACTACTGGGTCGGTACGAGTGGGGTGCGTCCCCCCTGTTGTTCTGCACTGTTATTTGGTGCTTGACACGTCGACCCGGTTGCTATATCTCCCACATGTCGGCGACAGGAGGTACAGAATTCATGAAAGGGAGCGTCGACGGAGGAGTATACTACAGAATTCATGAAAGGGAGCGACTTAGTTTTGGAAAAATCTGTTTTTACGGAGTACGTACCCACTAGAGTTTATAGGGCTCATCTAAAAGACATTCGATTTTCCGTCTGATAAGTCTCAATTCTACTATACTAGTAGTAGTACCATTACATGTTGGATTTCGAGGTGCGTTAGATCACCCGACGCAAGCAGTGTCAAGAGGAAACTAACCAATGCATGTACAAGTTCATGGAAACTTAGTGGTCATTCATGCATTCGTTCTAATTAATGCCTCGGTAAAATAACTTCTTGAGAAAAATGAGCATACTAATTACTTGTGCAAACTACGAAATTAATTCGACCACTCACCGTCTACCTTGGTTGGAGAGATTTTGAAATTGAGCCATAAAATGGAAAGGAGGGAGTAGTAACTTTTGTCTCGATTACTATTTATGGCCTTTTATAGATGCAAAATGTATTTTTTTTATAGTGGCCTTGTATAAGTAAATGGAGGGAGTACTAACCAAAGTACGTAGTAGGGACGAGGAGTAAACGGAGGGAGTAGTAAAATTTTCTCCTCGTGCTGTGAGCCACCGCGTGCGTGGGCGAGGGAGCGGGCGTAAGGCATAGTAAGCAAGCTTCACCTCATCCTGCGAGCCACCGCGCCCGTGGGCGGGGGAGACGGCGTACTAAGCAAGCTTCTCCTCGTTCTGCGAGTTGACGGGACACATCAAAAGTACTCCAGTGTATAGAGCCTTGCCTCTAAGGTAGGCCCCACATGGTTTGCCTCTTTTTTTAATTTAACATAACGCGTCAAGTCGCAATTTGTTTGTTCACCCGAGCCGCCCGCAGACCGACCGGCGACCCGCAAATTATGCCATCCAACCGTAGCCGCACACATTATGACAGCAACTCAACCAACCGGACGAAATTCACGTAAACACATAGACAAACTGATATTTCATATAAACAACGACGGAAATCATATAAAATACCGGATTTTCATACAAACATGATGGAGCTCATTACATTCAAATGAACTATGCGGTGCTAGTTCTAGACAACACAGTTATATAATACCTGGCCTAAATGGTCACCCGCCGATCGATTTGTGTTCCTCATGTCCGGCAGCACGATCACCGGACTGCCGGGAGCCCCGGAGGTATATGCTTCAGCGCAAAGGACGACTCACTTCCCCACTGCCCAACAGATAGCATTGGCTGGTGCCAAAGATGACGGTGTCCGACACCGGTTCGAGTTCATCACCGGCCACTACTTCGCCATGGCCGGCACCGGCTCGAGTTCATCCTAACATTCCCCTCTTCCGTGGAGCCCATGCGGGGTCGACGAAGGTCCTCGCAACAAAAGGATCCGGCAAGACACCTGTTGTGTATGCCGGCGTCGCCTCCGTGGTGGCCTTCATGGGACCCAAGCGGCGGCGGCCTCCCATGTTCTACTTCTCCTCGATGATGGCGGCGGACGCGGAGGCGCTGGCCACTGACTCGTCGCTCTTCGCGCACCCGGCTTCTGTCGCTGCTTGCATGGCGCGGCCGCAGGCATGGGAGGCTCGGCCACAGAAACGGGAGATGCGGTACGAGGCGGCGGCGTGAATGGCAGCAACGACGCCCGTGCGCCGCACCTCGTCGAGCTGGCCTGGTGTGGCGAGTTATTGAACCGCGCGCCGGCTTGGGGCGGCAACTGGCTCCGTCAGGCGAGGGGAGGGAGGTGGATTAGCGAACTGCATAGCTCGTATCCGGCAGGCTACCCAGCCGACTTGGATGCGGAATAACTACTCTTCGTAAGCCATTGTAAGAGTGGACAAAATGGTGGAGGAGATAGGGGAGCGGCGTAGGTGTGCGATTCTTGGTCGGCATTTGGCCTCGTTTAAATAGGAGATTAAATAGACGGCGGACGGGAGGAGCTCAGCCGGCGTTGCGTTTAACGTCGGCCCGGTCATGAACGGACGTGTGTCCAGAGTGGGTTTCTCGGCTTCCACACGGGCGGGTTTTAAGGAGGCGTTTGAATGCGGCATGGAGGCGTGTTCAGCCGGGAGTGCCACGAGTGGCGCCCTCGACTCTGACCTAGGACACCGCGCCGTTCTTCCACTAACGTGTGGGCTCTTTGGGTGCATGGCCTGCATGTCAGTGACCCAACCCAGGCAGCGCACAGCAGAGGAACCTTTGGTGGGCCAGGGCGGTCAGAAGCGGGCATTTCATAAACCGATGATTGTTCATTGAGTGTGACGTCATCTTTTTCATGTAGATAAGCCTACTATATTGATAGCCCGTTCGATACGTTGTGATTCATAAAGACCGCTGCAAACATCAATGTTCTGCTTATCACAGATAAGATTGATTAATACCCGTAACAATCCATGTCCTTAACAAAGGGTGCATGCACGTATAGGTTGAGCGTGTGTCTTGCGTCGTGTGATGTGTGCATGCAGGCGTGCGAGTGTTGCGTGCGTGCAAGGATACGTTTCAGTGTTGCATGCATGGGTGCGTATGTGTGTGTGTTCGTGAGTGCATGTGTACGTGTTAGTGTTGCACGCCAACATGCGTGCGTGTGTACGTGTCAATGTTGCACGCCTACATGCGTGCGTGTCTTGCGTGTGTGCATGTGTACGTGCGGGGTGAGGCTACATGTCAGTCGACTGAATTTTTCATCTCTAGTCATTAGATTTTCCAGCTATTGGATACGAAATCAAGGGCCTTCAGTTTATCATCAAACTCCACCCACCCTGAGCCGCCAGCCACCACCGGCCGAACCGCCAGTCCCCGCCGCCCGCGGCCGGCCCGCCCTCCCCGAAACCACTCCCCACTCCGGTCCGCCACCGCACCGGCCATCCCTCTAGCCCCCCCCCCCCCCCCGCCGAGCTTTTTCTCCGGGGATCCCCACCCCACCGCCCAATGAACGCCCCCCAACCGCCAATGAGTGCCAACCAGAGGTCTCACGACTTCGAATACCCACCGACCACTAATTTATTACCATTTCTGTCCTTCATATACGCGCTGACGGGTGGGCCCTATGGTGATGTGCGCTGCTGAATGTGGACCGTTTGACTGGTCAATTGATCATGTTATCAACAAATTACGGAGCTGTATGGTGAGCCAGTGACCGTATGATCATCCTAAAATGTACTCCTATTTTATTAACACAGTACAGACTCAAACTACCATTTCTTTCTTTCATATACAGGCTGACAGGTGGGCCCCACGGTTACGCGCCCCGATGGTGCAACACTAGTTGCGCCGCGTGGAAAGTTTGACTCGTCAACTGATTGTGTCATCAACAAAATACGGAGTTGTACGGGTGAGCCAGTGACCGTATAATCATGATATGTATTTGTTTAACACGATATAGACGCAAGGGCTCATATATACGTGCAAGCACTCACCGCTATAAGCGCACACACGCGAACCCTACCCCTATGAGCACCTTCGAGAGAGTGGGCCAGCATATATGATCTTGAGATTTTACAAAGTCACCATAGGTGCCTCGTAGTCGAGTGGAACGTCTCCTCCCACTGAACGTACATCGCCGGAAGATACTGAAATTAACACAAGATAAATGTGAGCACCGGGACTTTAACCTTGGTGGGCTTGAGAAACCACTGTCCTCTAACCGTCCAACCACATGTTGGTTAGCACGACAAAATGTATGTGGTAACCGTGATGAGCTTATTCTGAAGTCCAGTGACCATATCGTGCTTTCGCTTCAAATACAATGACCGTAAGTGTTGTCAACAAAATACGGAGCATGCATCAAATGCAATGTCCGTCAGTGGCATTGTCGGTGTCAAAACCGGCGGATCTCGGGTAGGGGGTCCCGAACTGTGCGTCAATGTCGGATGGTAACAGGAGACAAGGGACACTTTATTTTACCCAGGTCCGGGCCCTCTCGATGGAGGTAAAACCCTACTCCTGCTAGATTAATATTGATGATATGGGTAGTACAAGAGTGGATCTACCACGAGATCAAGGAGGCTAAACCCTAGAAGCTAGCCTATGGTATGATTGTGTATGATGATGGTTGTCTTATTCTCTAGTTGTTCTACGGACTACAACCCTCCGGTTTATATAGACACCGGATAGGGTTAGGGTTACACAGAGTCGGTTACAATGGTAGGAGATCTCGAATATCCGCACGCCTAGCTTGCCTTCCACGCCAAGAAAAGATCCTTCCGGACACGGGACGAAGTCTTCAATCTTGTTTCTTCATAGTCCTGGAGTCCGGCTGAAGGTATAGTTCGGCTATCCGAACACCCCCTAATCTAGGACTCCCTCAGTAGCCCCTGAACCAGGCCTCAATGACGACAAGTCCGGCGCGCAAATTGTCTTCGGCATTGCAAGGCGGGTTCCACCTCCAAGTTCTTCAAGAAGATTATAAACACCACAAAATAGTGTCCGGCTCTGCAAAATAAGTTTCCACATATTGCCATACAGAGAATAATACTAACACAAATCAAATCTGCTGACGTATCCGCAGTGCGTCATAACACTGCGGCCAAGCCTTCTACATAAATCATTTTCATTGTTCCACCTCAGCTCGTTTAGCGAGGCGGTTTCCTTGGCACGTCTTGTCGAAGCAGAGATCATGTGCCCCCCTTTAGCGGGATTCTCATTAATACGGACGTGGGTAACCCAACCGCGCCATTTACCACGGCACTCGAAAGGCAAGTGAGTTTTATTAGGTAGGTGGGGACGCATAACCGCATCCGCCTATATAAGGGGATAAGAATCCGCCTTTTTTACCTACGCCTTCTTCCTCCTTTGCCCATCCATCTCTTGCGCACTCAAGCTTTAGCGCCCAAGTCCGCTCTTCCTTCCTCAACCTTCTGCAGCAATGTCCGGAGCGGGAGGCAAGTGGATGGCTTCCTCCGTGACGGAGGCTCAAAACAAAAAGCTAAGGAAAGTCGGATACTTGTCCAAGGACATCCCGCATCGGCTTCCTGAGAAGGGGTAGCTTCTTCCTACCCCAAGGCCCCATGAGAGGGTAGTGTTTCTTCCCCACTTCCTCTGCGGACTGGGCTTTCCACTTCACCCATTTGTCCAGGGGCTCATGTTCTACTACGGCCTGGATTTCCACGATCTGGCCCCGAACTTTGTTCTCAACATCTCGGCGTTTATCGTCGTGTGTGAGGCCTTCCTCCGCGTCCGCCCCCACTTCGGCCTCTGGCTGAAGACCTTCAACGTCAAGCCCAAGGTGGTGTCCGGCACCCAGGCGGAGTGCGGAGGCGCTATGGTTGGCAAGATAGCCAACGTCCTCTGCTTCGATGGCTCCCTCGTGGAGTCCCTAAAGGGGTGGCAGGCTGGGTGGTTTTACATCACCGAGCCCCGCGATCCGAAATGGGTCGCGGCCCCTGAGTTCAGATCCGGACCCCCCACGCGGCTCATGTCCTGGAAAGAGACAGGCCTGTCGTGGGGCAACGAGGAGGAAGTGACTGGTTTGCAAACATGCATCTAGTCCCTGGTGGACAAGCCAATCCGGATTGCCAATATAGTCCAGGTCATGCTCGTTCGCCTGATCCTCCCATGCCAAGAACGGGATTTTACTTTGTGGGAATTCGACCCGGCGCAGCACCAAACCCTCAGTAGGCTATTCGACACGACGTATGAAGACGTCTGGAAGGTGCTGACCAAAGGCGCCGAGTCCCCCACATCCGCCTCCGAGGATCGCGGATACAGCTCGCAGCGCAACGCTGGCAAGGTAAGCTATCCATACCTTTGACAGGTTCGTTAAGCTCTTCTACATAGATTAGCTCTATGCGGGATCTAAACTCCCTTTACCTTTGACAGGCTTGGCAGGAGGTATCCGGACCAATTAACTGTCTGGCTCCCCTGCCCGAAGACAAAGCCCCAGCTCTCTTGGAGAGGCTGCTGGCTCTGGCACCTTACGTGGTGCCGGAGAGAAAGGCCAAGAAGAAGAAAACCACCGGGACTCGAAAGAGTTCCCGCAACATGGTGGTGTCGGACTCATCATCTGACGAGTCCGCAACGCCCTCCTCTCGTGAAAACGAGGAGGAGGAACAAGGAAGCTCTCCCCCTCCAGCGAGGGGAGCAAAGAAGAAGAAGGCCGCCCCAACGGGGGTGGCCGAGGGGGTCGAGGAAAAGGAAGACCCCTCCGTCGGACTACTCCCTCGACGCCGAAGAGGGCGAAGAGGAGCTGTCGTACAGAACCAAGCGTCCGGCGAAATCGTAAGTGTTTGTAGCGACCCGACCCGAATGGGACAAGTCTTTGTGCTTACGTGTCATCCCTGGATCGGTATGCTGACACACACAGTACTCGAAGGATTTATAACAGAGGTAAATCACATGTATAAAGTAACGTAAATACTATTACCTCAATCCAATATAGCGAAAGCAACAAGGTTGTGGATTCCCATCAACACCAACGGCAAAGTTGAGTGTAGAAATCGTAACCCTAACGTAACACTTACTCGTCGTAAGAAACCTGCAACATGAGACGTTGCAGCCCGAAACGGGTCAGTACATTGAATGTACAGGCAAATTCACACCATAGAGAAAATGATGAACAATGGCTATCACTACATGCATATATGGCTGGTGGAAAAGCTCTATGGTTATAAGGTTTTGCGTAAAGCCAATTTTTCCCTACTGCAAAGGAATACATTTATTTAACTATCATGGTGGTTGTTAAACATTGAGAATGGTTGACAGCATTCTCAATCCCAATTAAAAGTAATCATTAACATCCCAACAAAATTAATTAAAGTAACGTGATGAGATCAACAGGAAAATCCAAGAACTAGATACTCAAGATGTCCATAACCGGGGACACGGCTAATCATGATTAGTTTGTACACTCTGCAGAGGTTTGCGCACTTTTCCCCACAAGACTCGATCGCCTCCGTTGGATTTCTCACACTACATGGTGTTTGAGAAACGGATGACCGAGACATAGTCTTTCAGAAGCGCTAGCACCTTATGTTGGATAGACCGGTACACCTACTTTCCCCTACATCTGCTAGTCTACCCTGTAAGAGTTTGCACAACTTAATCAACTATGCCAGAGCCCATAATGGCTTGTGGCTGCACACGGAAGTTTCTAGTATGAGTAATCTCATGATCCCTTTGAGCCTGGGTGGCGGTCCAAAAGAAAAACAGGCAAGTCTTGGAATACCCAGGTGCCTCAATCCACCCAGATGTGTGTTTAAGTTGCCACCTTAAGTAAACCATTAATTAACAATCTCACATCTGTCATGAAATACTCTCAAAACCCAATCCACGTCTACGAGCATAGCATGGCAATATAAGCAGCGTAGAGTAACTCCCAAGGGTTTCATAATAAAACAGGTAATAGGTACTACCTCATCTACTTCCCATCCCACAATTTAATTAGATCCTAATCATGCAATTTTTGAGGATTGATCTAATGCAATAAAACTGGGTAGTAGAAAAGGTATGATCAAAGTGTTACTTGCCTGCAATGTTGATGAATATGATTCGCACTCAAAACTCTTGATAGATCTACTCGTCACACTCCGGTCAATCTATCGTAAGCAAGCAATAGTAACCACACATAAGCAATCACTCAAAAGATCAGAAAGAACGAAGAAGACAGTTCGGAAAGCATCAAAACCAAGCAAATAACTCTTGCAACATAAAACTATTTCTAACAGTACCAAAATTATATGAATTTGGCCTTATCAGAAAGTTTAGGTCAAGAGCTTCGCTTTGCAAAAAGAATCAACTAAAACGGAGCTACGAAACTCAAGTTATGATCAAACGAAGTTTGAATTCAAATCTGATCTAATTCAAATTTTAAACTTTTCAAAAATATGTTTGAGTTGGATTTCTGGATAGAAGAGATCATAACGAAGACGTGGGTGTTGGTTTCGTTGGATTTGGACTAGCGAGTAAAAAGTTATGAGCGTTTGAAAATCAGGGAGTAATCTGTAAATAAAATCATCACAAATAGGTCCCTGGCCGAATTTTTAAAATAAAAAAAAGGAAAAATCCTACTGAGCGAACGGTCGCTAAATAACTAGGTTAAAAAGAAAAAACCCGATCTATTAATATAAAACCTAAACCAAATAAACCGGAGAAAACCGGCGGTTCGTACCGGACCAGGGAAAACCGGCGGGTCAACGGATCGGCCGGCGGTTCCGGCGAGTCTGGGCGGCGGCGGCGAACTCTGGCGCGGCGGCGACTTGCGGGGCGACGACGTCGGCGAGTGGCGGCAGAGCGGGGCAGAGCAGCAGCGGCAACGGCGGAGCAGGCGGCGGAGAAGTGCAGCGCGGCGGCGGCGGGATCTGCGACGGCGGCGGTGGCAAGGTACGGCGGCGGCGGTGGCAAGTTGCGGCGGCAGCGCGGGACTACGGTGGCGGCGGCACGGGTGAGGGGCGCGGCGCGGGTGTGGGGCGTGGGGTGAGAGGCGCGGTGGAGGCTTGGGGCTTTGGGTTTGATGATTTAGAGGGGGGGTGTGGGGGTATTTATATTGGGGAGGGGAGGGTTTTACTTGGAGGAGGGATCAAGAATTAGACTAGGATTAGGAAAAAAGAGAGGGAAAGATCTAGAAATAAAAGGAATAACAGAAGTAGGTCAAAAGTCCTACTAGGACTTGTAAAAAGAGCAACGGCGGCGGCTCCTCTTTCCTTGGCGCGCGCGTGCGATGGCCTTGGCCTTGGTCGGCCGGCCGGCGGCTTGGGCCTTTGGCCCAAGGCGCTGAGGATTTAAAAAAACATTTTCTTAGATAAATAAAAACAAAATAAATAAAAATGTTATATAGGCATATAGTATATTAAAATTTTCAGAAAAAGATTTTCTATAACATGCACATTTTTGTAACAGTAAATAAAATACACATAACTTCAAATAAATCAAATACTACTGCTGCTCTAATAAAATCCAACAAAAATCATTTTAAAAATACCAAAATGATTTCAAATTCATTTCTCTCCAATTTTCTGATGTAGGAAATCATGTTACCCTATTTTCCATATATTTTATTTTTGGAGAAAAATAATTTGAATAAAACTCAAATAACTCCAAAATAAATTCAAAAGAACTTTGAATTTAATTCTTTGAAACTCCCAACTCATATTTCATATAATTTGAAAAAGTCATTTTATCTTCTCTCATGAAAATCATTGAGCTGCATGAAGTTTATGAATTGAAATATTTCCAAATGAAATTCAATTATTTTCAAATACCCTTTCATTTAATTTAAATGGAAGAAGTCATATCATCTTCGCTCAAGGGTTTTGTATTTGAAAAGAATTTGAGTTCATGGAGATCAGAAAGCAAATATGAAAGTTTGGGAAAGTCCTTTTATTCCCTATCATTTAACTTCCAAATAGTTTCGAATTCACTCACTTTCAGTCAATCAATCAAACAATCAATCAAAACTATCTATTTATTATAACATTCCAAAATTTAGAATTTTGGGATGTTACAAACCAATGAATCTCGTCCTCGAGATTCGGAGAGGCTAGAAAGAAATAGGTTAGGATTTGGGGGTCTCCTAAAATCCATCAATCAACTCCGGGGTCTCGGGTGCTACCACCCTTAGGATCATTGTTACGGTTCCATCAAAACACGTATACTCCATCCTTGACCTTGACAGTGTCGGCCTTTTCAGATCTTCAGTATAATTCGTTCTCTGGCTCTTCCGGTAACGGCATACCCTTTTTTCTGCAATTCCTCTGTCCTTTCATCTTGTTGAGGTTATTCTGAGATCGGATCATCTTAGCTGACGGGTCTGGCGCCAATTCTAAACAACTATCGATATCTCATGGTGGTCAACAATTTTATGGTTTCTCCTGCAGGAAATGGGTCTGGGTTGAACCTCACCGTATAACCTACGGTTGGCAAAAGCTGCCTTGTACAAGGGGAAAAATTCTTATACCATTCTAAGGTTTAAACAAGGCTTTGATCGTCGTCACTCTGCTATAGGTAAGTCACTCAGATTTACCATCCCATATAGCAAAGCGAATAATAAGAGTAAGTCGGTATGGTGATCAATCCAACCCGCACCCAAATCATTACCTTGTATATAGTTTAGTGAATCTCGCATTCTAACACTCGGTCATCCTCACAAGCATTGCATAATTTCTCTTGTCGACGAACCAAGTTCGGATAAGTCCATAGATTCTGCAAGCCAAACAAACATCTATCGTTCCTTCCCAACCCTCAGGTTTTGCGTTACTCCTATAAGACCGTCTATCGATAAAATCGTAACTTCCTCCAGGGTTTTTCCTTCAGCAAGAGTGTGCTTGCTTCTTGGCAGGTCATGGGGCCTGTGGGTTATGGCCCATCTCTTCACTTGCAAACCTTGAACTCATCATTTGGGCAACTGATCATTATTCCATCTTCCAACTTCCAAGTATTCTTAAATCCATCCAATTGTACGGTCTTCCTTCTTTCCATTGGTATCAAACTAAGACATGATTACTCAAACTCATCATGGAGTTTGCAATTACTCCATATTTCCAACATCATACCTCCTTTATATCCAATAGTAATTCATTTCTACATCCTCGTGGAATATCCCACATACTGAGATAAAACTTATGAAATCCATACTCCACTTCGTGGAACATTATTATCCTTTCCAGGGTCATCAACTTAACACTCTCTCCTGACTCCTTGATCACATTTGGTCCAAACAACTGACGGTATTCAACTTCGTCCCACACACTCTTGGGGTATCAAACATATCGAGACAAAACTCGTATTCATTTTGTTCGAAATCCACTCAGGGGAGTATCCTTATCATTTCCAGGGTCAACGGTTCTTACAGGGTACCACCACCCGTAAAATGTTCCAATATTCCATAGACCATATTTCTCATATCCTCGAAAATGGTCAACATCTTTCCTCATAGAGTGACTCATAAAATCCAAATCAGTACCAACACTGCTAACTTTATTGATTCTCAAATTATTACAATCTCTGGTTTTTCCATTACATGCCTCGACTCAACACCTCAATATAAAGGAAAAAGTTCTCATTACTGCTACTATATTACTTCTGTTTACAAACTCAACTATTTATCACAAGTCTCCTTCGGACAATCTCTGGCAAAGTGCCCTGCTTCATTACAACGGAAACATATTACTTCTGGCCAGTTTCGAGGTTTCCTTGGGATTACATAGCCTCCTTGGGTCCTTGGCTTCCTTTTTGGGCAAGTGTTGATGTAGTGCCCTGACTCCTTGCACTTGTAACAGGTAACATGACTCAGATCCTTCCTGGAATCCAATCTTCTTCTCTTTCTGGACTTTTCCATTCCAATCAGGGCTTCTATTTCCTGTGGGTCATACTCTACTTCCTCCATCGGGAATTCTACTAGATTCCCCTTTGTACAAATCTGGGAGATGTGTCCTTCTTCTCCACATGAATAGCAAGACTTGGTGCAGGGTTTAATTGGTTCCTCTTTGGGTGTGTCCTCCACCTCTTCCTTCATCGCAGGTTCTTTTAAATTTCCCATTAGGGCTCCTTTCATTGCTTTTTTTCTGCTGGATGGTTCTTTGTACCATGGGGTAAATGTGACACTAAGCAGGGTAGTGGGTAGTCCCTTCACACAAGAAACAAGTGATCTACCTAGTTGAGCATTCTTCAGCTGAGTGACTTCCTTCACAATTAGGGCATTCATCCTTGTGTTCTTTATGGTTGTGTCCTATTTCTCCACAAATCTTGCATGCACAAGTTTTCTTCATACCCTTTCCATAAGGCTTCAATTTCTGGGACACAAACTGAGACTTTAGCAAAGTCAACTTAAATTCTTTCCAAGTGGTTACTCCTTGCCATCCATTGATGGTTTGGTACATCCTCCACCAAGTAGCAGCACCTCTTTCAAAGCATTGAAGAGCATGCTGGGCCATGTCCTTTCCGACTATAGGGTTGTTCTCCATATGATCCTCCATGTTCTGAATCCATCGGTCTGTCTCCAATTGACTCATCGGTCCCGAAAATACAAGCTCATCTCCATTCATCATCTATTGGGTCCATGGGTTATGGGGTGAGATAAGAGAGATTGAGAGGGATACACACAATACAAACAAAAGTTTTGAAAAGACAGATTTTATTGTGGCTGTCGGAAAACAACAAACAAATGATAGCTCACAATCATCGCATCTAACGTAGGCATATAATAGGGGTTTGGTCTTCTAAGGTCAATAAATCTTCAAGGTCGTCGAACTCTGTCGGTTTTGTTCCTGCCTCCAATGGCTTCTTCCCATCGTGCTTGTCCTTCTCAATTCTTTTGCCAGATCGTCTCTGTTGACGCGAAGTCTCTCGTGACGTCCTTTAATATTTTGGAGTTGCAAACTTCTGGGTTTCAACATACTTGGTATGTACCATGTCCTTCTGTCCTTCAGTCCCTGACAATTCTCCTGTATCTCGAGGTTTTGCTCCTCCAGCTTGGCTACTCTCAACTTCTTGGTCCTATGTTCTTCACGAAATGCTTTCTCGTCAAATACGGCTTCCTGTATGTCTATCTTAACTTCTTGATGTAACACTCCAGATCCTGGTGATACACCCGCTAAGGTTAAAACTCCATCTTGCTGATAGGTGCTCCATCAGCCTTCTACCATCCAATTCTTTCATGCATATGCATGCTTAACTTAGCACGTTGACAATAGCATAAGCGGGCGATAACATCATGGATAGCGTGTTTCTTCCCTTGTCATTGCCATCAGCTATTATTCCATAGTTGATATCTCATGCCTTAAGGTTTTCTTGACAAATATTTGAGTTTTTAACTCTCCATGTTCCGGTCTTTCTCCAATACACCTTGATCACGGGTATTGACAACTTCCATAGTCTACCATGTTCCATAAGGGGTGCCTTCCTAGGTCATAAACATCTGGGAATTCTTCAGAGCCTTGAAATTCTCCTAGTCTTTGGAGTCTTCAACCGTTGTAGTTTCCATTATCATAATGTATGGTAAAATCCTCTTCATTCCAAATGGTCTTAGTTGTCCGATATCTTGTACTCCTTGAAGTGGTCTCATCCATCGAATCTTCGAGTGGTCAAAAGGGAAAAAGGGTATGGTCTCACTAAAAGGGAATATTTGAATAAGCTCAGAAGAGAAGAGAGGTAAAAGATCTTCTTTTGAAAATGAAGTAGTAGAGAAAAATCTTTCCTATGGCTTGCCAGTTTCTAGGGTCACGTCCTACAGTCAACATGTGCTCTGATACCATCTTGTAGCGACCCGACCCGAATGGGACAAGTCTCTGTGCTTACGTGTCATCCCTGGATCGGTATGCTGACACACACAGTACTCGAAGGATTTATAACAGAGGTAAATCACATGTATAAAGTAACGTAAATACTATTACCTCAATCCAATATAGCGGAAGCAACAAGGTTGTGGATTCCCATCAACACCAACGGCAAAGTTGAATGTAGAAATCGTAACCCTAACGTAACACTTACTCGTCGTAAGAAACCTGCAACATGAGACGTTGCAGCCCGAAACGGGTCAGTACATTGAATGTACTGGCAAATTCACACCATAGAGAAAATGATGAACAATGGCTATCACTACATGCATATATGACTGGTGGAAAAGCTCTATGGTTATAAGGTTTTGCGTAAAGCCAATTTTTCCCTACTACAAAGGAATACATTTATTTAACTATCATGGTGGTTGTTAAACATTGAGAATGGTTGACAGCATTCTCAATCCCAATTAAAAGTAATCATTAACATCCCAACAAAATTAATTAAAGTAACGTGATGAGATCAACAGGAAAATCCAAGAACTAGATACTCAAGATGTCCATAACCGGGGACACGGCTAATCATGATTAGTTTGTACACTCTGCGGAGGTTTGCGCACTTTTCCCCACAAGACTCGATCGCCTCCGTTGGATTTCTCGCACTACATGGTGTTTGAGAAACGGATGACCGAGACATAGTCTTTCAGAAGCGCTAGCACCTTACGTTGGATAGACCGGTACACCTACTTTCCCCTATATCTGCTAGTCTACCCTGTAAGAGTTTGCACAACTTAATCAACTATGCCAGAGCCCATAATGGCTTGTGGCTGCACACGGAAGTTTCTAGTATGAGTAATCTCATGATCCCTTTGAGCCTGGGTGGCGGTCCAAAAGAAAAACAGGCAAGTCCTGGAATACCCAGGTGCCTAGACAGGCAAGTCCTGGAATACCCAGGTGCCTCAATCCACCCAGATGTGTGTTTAAGTTGCCACCTTAAGTAAACCATTAATTAACAATCTCACATCTGTCATGAAATACTCTCAAAACCCAATCCACGTCTACGAGCATAGCATGGCAATATAAGCAGCGTAGAGTAACTCCCAAGGGTTTCATAATAAAATAGGTAATAGGTACTACCTCATCTACTTCCCATCCCACAATTTAATTAGATCCTAATCATGCAATTTTTGAGGATTGATCTAATGCAATAAAACTGGGTAGTAGAAAAGGTATGATCAAAGTGTTACTTGCCTGCAATGTTGATGAATATGATTCGCACTCAAAACTCTTGATAGATCTACTCGTCACACTCCGGTCAATCTATCGTAAGCAAGCAATAGTAACCACACATAAGCAATCACTCAAAAGATCAGAAAGAACGAAGAAGACAGTTCGGAAAGCATCAAAACCAAGCAAATAACTCTTGCAACATAAAACAATTTCTAACAGTACCAAAATTATATGAATTTGGCCTTATCAGAAAGTTTAGGTCAAGAGCTTCGCTTTGCAAAAAGAATCAACTAAACCGGAGCTACGAAACTCAAGTTATGATCAAACGAAGTTTGAATTCAAATCTGATCTAATTCAAATTTTAAAGTTTTCAAAAATATGTTTGAGTTGGATTACTGGATAGAAGAGATCATAACGAAGACGTGGGCGTTGGTTTCGTTGGATTTGGACTAGCGAGTAAAAAGTTATGAGCGTTTGAAAATCAGGGAGTAATCTGTAAATAAAATCATCACAAATAGGTCCCTGGCCGAATTTTTAAAATAAAAAAAAAGGAAAAATCCTACTGAGCGAACGTTCGCTAAATAACTAGGTTAAAAAGAAAAAACCCGATCTATTAATATAAAACCTAAACCAAATAAACCGGAGAAAACCGACGGTTCGTACCGGACCAGGGAAAACCGGCGGGTCAACGGATCGGCCGGCGGTTCCAGCGAGTCTGGGCGGCGGCGGCGAACTCTGGCGCGGCGGCGACTTGCGGGGCGACGACGTCGGCGAGTGGCGGCAGAGCGGGGCGGAGCAGCAGCGGCAGCGGCGGAGCAGGCGGCGGAGAAGTGCAGCGCGGCGGCGGCGGGATCTGCGGCGGCGGCGGTGGCAAGGTGCGGCGGCGGCGGTGGCAAGTTGCGGCGGCAGCGCGGGACTAGGGTGGCGGCGGCACGGGTGAGGGGCGCGGCGCGGGTGTGGGGCGTGGGGTGAGAGGCGCGGTGAAGGCTTGGGGCTTTGGGTTTGATGATTTAGAGGGGGGGTATGGGGGTATTTATATTGGGGAGGGGAGGGTTTTACTTGGAGAAGGGATCAAAAATTAGGCTAGGAATAGGAAAAAAAGAAGGAAAGATCTAGAAATAAAAGGAATAACGGAAGTAGGTCAAAAGTCCTACTAGGACTTGCTAAAAAGAGCAACGGCGGCGGCTCCTCTTGCCTTGGCGCGCGCGTGCGATGGCCTTGGCCTTGGTCGGCCGGCCGGCGGCTTGGGCCTTTGGCCCAAGGCGCTGAGGATTTAAAAAAACATTTTCTTAGATAAATAAAAACAAAATAAATAAAAATGTTATATAGGCATATAATATATTAAAATTTTCAGAAAAAGATTTTCTATAACATGGACATTTTTGTAACAGTAAATAAAATACACATAACTTCAAATAAATCAAATACTACTGCTGCTCTAATAAAATCCAACAAAAATCATTTTAAAAATACCAAAATGATTTCAAATTCATTTCTCTCCAATTTTCTAATGTAGGGAATCATGTTACCCTATTTTCCATATATTTTATTTTTGGAGAAAAATAATTTGAATAAAACTCAAATAACTTCAAAATAAATTCAAAATAAACTTTGAATTTAATTCTTTGAAACTCCCAACTCATATTTCATTTAATTTGAAGAAGTCATTTTATCTTCTCTCATGAAAATCATTGAGCTGCATGAAGTTTATGAATTGAAATATTTCCAAATGAAATTCAATTATTTTCAAATACCCTTTCATTTAATTTAAATGGAAGAAGTCATATCATCTTCGCTCAAGGGTTTTGTATTTGAAAAGAATTTGAGTTCATGGAGATCAGAAAGAAAATATGAAAGTTTGGGAAAGTCCTTTTATTCCCTATCATTTAACTTCCAAATAGTTTCGAATTCACTCACTTTCAGTCAATCAATCAAACAATCAATCAAAACTATCTATTTATTATAACATTCCAAAATTTAGAATTTTGGGATGTTACAAACCAATGAATCTCGTCCTCGAGATTCGGAGAGGCTAGAAAGAAATAGGTTAGGATTTGGGGGTCTCCTAAAATCCATCAATCAACTCCGGGGTCTCGGGTGCTACCACCCTTAGGATCATTGTTACGGTTCCATCAAAACACGTATACTCCATCCTTGACCTTGACAGTGTCGGCCTTTTCAGATCTTCAGTATAATTCGTTCTCTGGCTCTTCCGGTAACGGCATACCCTTTTTTCTGCAATTCCTCTATCCTTTCATCTTGTTGAGGTTATTCTGAGATTGGATCATCTTAGCTGACGGGTCTGGCGCCAATTCTAAACAACTATCGATATCTCATGGTGGTCAACAATTTTATGGTTTCTCCTGCAGGAAATGGGTCTGGGTTGAACCTCACCGTATAACCTACGGTTGGCAAAAGCTGCCTTGTACAAGGGAAAAAATTCTTATACCATTCTAAGGTTTAAACAAGGCTTTGATCGTCGTCACTCTGCTATAGGTAAGTCACTCAGATTTACCATCCCATATAGCAAAGCGAATAATAAGAGTAAGTCGGTATGGTGATCAATCCAACCCGCACCCAAATCATTACCTTGTATATAGTTTAGTGAATCTCGCATTCTAACACTCGGTCATCCTCACAAGCATTGCATAGTTTCTCTTGTCGACGAACCAAGTTCGGATAAATCCATAGATTCTGCAAGCCAAACAAACATCTATCGTTCCTTCCCAACCCTCAGGTTTTGCGTTACTCCTATAAGATCGTCTATCGATAAAATCGTAACTTCCTCCAGGGTTTTTCCTTCAGCAAGAGTGTGCTTGCTTCTTGGCAGGTCATGGGGCCTGTGGGTTATGGCCCATCTCTTCACTTGCAAACCTTGAACTCATCATTGGAGCAACTGATCATTATTCCATCTTCCAACTTCCAAGTATTCTTAAATCCATCCAATTGTACGGTCTTCCTTCTTTCCATTGGTATCAAACTAAGACATGATTACTCAAACTCATCATGGAGTTTGCAATTACTCCATATTTCCAACATCATACCTCCTTTATATCCAATAGTAATTCATTTCTACATCCTCGTGGAATATCCCACATACTGAGATAAAACTTATACTATGAAATCCATACTCCACTTCGTGGAACATTATTATCCTTTCCAGGGTCATCAACTTAACACTCTCTCCTGACTCCTTGATCACATTTGGTCCAAACAACTGACGGTATTCAACTTCGTCCCACACACTCTTGGGGTATCAAACATATCGAGACAAAACTCGTATTCATTTTGTCCGAAATCCACTCAGGGGAGTATCATTATCATTTCCAGGGTCAACGGTTCTTACAGGGTACCACCACCCGTAAAATGTTCCAATATTCCATAGACCATATTTCTCATATCCTCGAAAATGGTCAACATCTTTCCTCATAGAGCGGACTGAATGAAGCTTGCACTAGCCTTCTAACAGGCTTCGAGGTAAGTAAAAATATGTCAAATTATTTACCGCATAGACAGTAGCCCCTGATGCTCTGTTCGGTGTTCGGAAAGAAAAGCCGGATAGAGGATCTAGTAATTTTCGTAGGAGTCTAACAAAAAAGTCAAATATGCGTATGCAGGCTTCGCTGCTGTCCACCGCCGCACTGACTGCACAGGTGGATGTCCTTAAAAAGGACCTCGGGCGGACCGAGCAAGAGCTCGGCCTTGCCAAATGGCAGCTCGAGGAGAAAGAAGGTAAGAAATACCCTAAAAGGAAAAAAAAGGTGCCTATAGAGATGCTTGATTGCGAAAAGAAATAACAGGATTGTGCTGCTTATTGTAGGGGCCACAGCCGAGGTGACAACCCTGAAGCAGGCGCTGGCTGAGGCCGAGAAGAAAACGGTCGAGGAGCGCGCCAAGCGAGAAAGGCTTGGGGTTCAAGCCGGCGAGGTGCAGCAAGAGTTGCAAGCTCTCATGAAAAAACATGAGGGTTTGAAGCTTGAGGCGAAAACGCAAGCATCCGAGCTCGCCTCGGCCATTGAGACCGCCAAGAGTGCCAAGGCCGAAGCCCAGAAGGCCCTCCAAGAGTTGGAGGATGTGAAAAAGATAGCAGCGGGTAAGGCACTCTCAATGCAAAGTAGGAATATAAAAGTAAATTACCTATTACTTACCCGAATCCGGAGTTCTCCAGGGGCGTTCTTCGATCTTCCCCGCAGCGCATCCGATGTCGTCGCGTTCTACCGAGCTGAAGAGGGCAGCTCGACGAAGAGTGTATTCTGGTCTCAGTATTCTGAGGCCGGACACCCTGTGCCCTTGAGCGATCAGCTAAAAAAGCTCGCCGAGCTCCACAAGGCAGCCAAACAGGCCATGAAGGGCTTACTAGTTCGGCTGTGGCCTGGAGAGGCCCTGCCTGGGAGCTATTTCGGGCTAGTGCGGCGGCTGGTGGAGGCCTGTCCACGGCTTGAGGTCATCAAGTGCTCCGTCTACATTGAAGGTGCCCGGAGGGCCCTTGCCCGTGTAAGGGTACACTGGGGCAAGCTGGACGGAGAGAAGCTGGTGAAGGACGGGCCGCCGCACGAGAAGGAGCATCGCAAGCCCGAGAACTACTACAAGGAAGTTCTTGCTGGAGCCCGCCTTGTCACAGATGAATGTACTAAAGATGTAATATTTGAGTGAACTCGCTCGTTTGTATCTTGTGCGCTGAAAACTTGTTCATATGCGCTAAGCAATGCTTATTGAATTTAAAATATTATTTTCTGTGCGGCCGTTTATCAAAAATTGAGAGATGGCCAGTCGTCGGCTTCTGCCCCCATGCCTCTAGTGCTGGGGTGTTCGGGATAAACCTGAGGGCTCTTGTTCCCATAGTTGGGTCCTTCGAGGGAGGCGCTCAGCACAGCGAACCAGGCAATCGGACTATAATGCTTGAACACTCTCACTTAGCCATAGAACGTTATAATTTTAAATTTCGGCGAAGCCCCTAGTTCAGAAGGCCGAATTCGGGGCGCTATCCACGCCTTTGGCCGGACATAACCAGCTCCTCGCTCGAAGCGGCATAAGCCTTTAAGGACTCGAAAACCTCTCGAACAGCAACCGGTCTCACGCCTTATCATGATAGTCTGTTTTAGCTTTCTCCACTGAGGTGCTCAACCCACCTGATCTGGGGCACAATCGCAGTGGTTCTCCTAGTGCTACCTTAGCCGATAGAGCGGAACGTAAGGTACCAAAACATAGGAGCCGGGCAAACCCAACAGTGACCAAAATCATGACTCGGAGCCAATGCATATAGTGCTATAAGTTCGGGGTGCCGCACTTGTGAAAGTGTACGGACTTCTCACAACCAGATAGAAGGGTAACGAAGCCCCTGGCGTGGTTTGCCGTACCATGGTGTACGGGTGCGATCATGTTATTTAATAAACATATATATATATATATATATATATATATATATATATATATATATATATATATATATATATATATAAGAGGATAATGCAAAAGATAGACAAAAAGCTATGCATTGTTTATAAAGAGGCTATTTATCAAAGCCGAACGATACAAGTAGTGCAATAAGCAAAAACGATATTAGACTATTTAACATGTCCTGACCAGGCGCAGGCCGGGAAGTTTAGAAACAGATATATCGCTCGAAATAGAGACCACCTAAGAATTCCGGAGTGCGGCATAGCTTTGTCTGCTTTCCTGGGTCTTGCATCGTCTGTGCGGCAACACTGCCGAACAGGTATCCAGAGTATGGAGTCCTGAAAGTAGAAAAAGAAAAAATCCGGCAGCCCCTAGTACGTTTGACGCCGTGTTGTAGGCATGTCGTTAATGTGCCCCTCCCCCTGTGCCCATGGAATTTTAAGGGCGTAATTGTGTACTCGAGGTACTTGCTCCGCTATGTTGCGATGGCTGGGGTCGAGGTCGTATTGCTACGCTTGCTCTGATCGTGCCAGGTGGTCTTGTTGTAGGTTACTTCGGGCGCGCTTTGCATTGTCCGGTTTTTTAACGGCCGGACTGGAGAGTTGCCTTGAAAGGCTGCTTTGTACTTCCTCTGCGAGGGCCGCCGTGTGCTCCTCCGTACGAATGGAGCGTTCTGTGTTTCCGCTGACCGTAATCACTCCTCGAGGGCCTGACATCTTGAGCTTGAGATATGCGTAGTGCGGCACCGCATTGAATTTAGCGAATGCGGTACGTCCGAGAAGGGCATGATAGCCACTGCGGAACGGCACTATATCGAAGATTAACTCTTCGCTTCGGAAGTTATCCGGAGATCCGAAGACCAAATCAAGTGTTATCGAGCCTGTGCAATTGGCCTCTACACCTGGGATGACGCCTTTAAAGGTCGTCCTTGTGGGCTTGATCCTTGATGGATCTATGCCCATTTTCCGCACTGTATCCTGGTAAAGCAGGTTCAGGCTACTGCCGCCGTCCATGAGGACTCTTGTAAGATGAAATCCGTCCATGATTGGGTCAAGAACCAATGCGGCGAAACCGCCGTGACGAATGCTAGTGGGGTGATCCCTTCGATCGAAAGTGATCGGGCAAGAGGACCATGGGTTGAACTTTGGAGCGACTGGCTCCATCGCGTATACATCCCGTAGCGCACGCTTCCTCTCCCGCTTGGGAATGTGTGTTGCGTATATCATGTTCACCGTCCGCACTTGTGGGGGAAACCCTTTCTGTCCATTGTTGTTCGACGGCCTGGACTCCTCGTCGTCGTCGCTATTCAGCCCCTTGTCTTTGTGTTCGGCTCTTAACTTGCCTGCCTGCTTGAACACCCAACAGTCCCTGTTGGCGTGATTGGCTGGCCTTTCGGGGGTGCCGTGAATCTGGCACAAGCGGTCGAGTATCCGGTCCAAACTGGACGGGCCCTGGGTATTCTTTTTAAATGGCTTTTTCCGCTGACCGGATTTATGGCCTCTGAATCCGGCATTTACTGCCGTATCCTCATTAATGTCGCTGCTAACACGGCGCTTTTGCTTATTCCGACGTGACCTGCCACTTTTGTCCTAAGTATCCGAATTACCGTGCTTCTTTGATAAGTTGTTGCTGCGAGCCAGCCAGCTATCTTCGCCCGCGCAAAAGCGGGTCATGAGTGTCGTGAGGGCTGCCATGGATTTTGGCTTTTCCTGTCCCAGGTGCCGGGCAAGCCATTCGTCGCGGATGTTATGTTTGAAGGCTGCTAGGGCCTCTGCATCCGGACAATCGACTATCTGATTTTTCTTTGTTAGGAACCGTGTCCAGAATTGCCTGGCCGATTCTTCTGGCTGCTGGATTATGTGGCTTAGGTCGTCGGCGTCCGGTGGCCGCACATAGGTCCCCTGAAAGTTGTCGAGGAATGCGGCCTCCAGGTCCTCCCAAGAACCAATTGAGTCTGCTGGGAGGCTATTGAGCCAGTGCCGGGCTGGTCCCTTGAGCTTAAGGGGCAAATATTTGATGGCGTGCAAATCATCGCCACGTGCCATGTGGATGTGAAGGAGATAGTCCTCAATCCATACTGCCGGATCTGTCGTACCATCGTACGACTCGATATTGACGGGTTTGAAACCCTCTGGGATTCTATGATCCATTACTTCGTCTGTGAAGCATAGTGGGTGTGCGGCGCCCCTATACTGGGCTATGTCACGACGCAGTTCGGAAGAGTTGTGCCTGTTGTGTTCGGCCCGGCCGGATTTATTGTGTCCGGAGTGAAAATCATCACGTGTCGTCGGGCGTCCGCGCGATCCGTAGATCGATCTTGTTTGCCTTGCTTTATCCTCCAGGGTGTTTCGCACGTATGGCTCGTTTTCCCGTGCCTTAGTTGAGCGGCACCGGGGCATGGCTTGTTTGAAGGTTCGGCAGGCCTCTCTGTCGCGGCCGCGAGGTGGCCGGTCTGCCATGTCATGAGCTTCCTCCTCTGATTGGGGAAGCGGCCTGCGCTTAGGATAGTTTTTGGAGGGGCGCCCGAGTTCATGCTCTTCGACCGCAAGGACTTCAGTCCATTTGTCAGCTAGCAAATCTTGATCAGCTCTAAGCTATTGCTGCTTTTTCTTTAGGCTGTTCGCCGTGGCTAGAAGCCTGCGTTGAAAGCGCTCTTGTTCGGCGGGGTCTGATGGTACGACGAATTCATCGCCGCCGAGGCTTGCCTCGTCTTCGGAGGGAGGCATGTAGTTATCATCCTCAACCTCTTGCTCTGCCGCTCTCTCCTGAGGGCTGACTTTTCCATCTTCCCGCGCCGAATCTTGCTGGTTTTGGTGTTCTTCGGCGCTGTCCGGGGTAGCATTATCTCCCGTGCCGGAATCACCGTTTCTGCTGTGGCGGGAATTAGAGCGGCGCCGTTGGCGCCGGCGTTTTGGCGGCTTTTTTGAGGTGCCGTCCTCCGCAGTTCCATCGCCATCTCCATCCTTTGGAGCATCCACCATGTATATGTCATATGACGAGGTGGCGGTCCAGCGCCCTACAGGTGCTGGTTCTTGTTCGTCTCCTCCTTCGTCGTCCATACCGTCGAAGTCTTCGGAGCCGAAGTCAAGCATGTTGGTTAAATCGTCGACAGTGGCTATTAAGTGGGTGGTGGGTGGGCTTTGAATTTCTTCGTCGTCCGAATCCCAACCTCGCAGGCCATAGTCCGGCCTGGGCTCTCCTGATAAAGAGAGAGACTTGAGAGAATTCAGGATATCACCGAGAGGTGAGCACTGAAAGATGTCCGCGGCGGTGAACTCCATTACAGGCGCCCAATCAGATTCGATCGGCAGGGGCGCGGAAGGCTCGGAGTTCGGAGAAGAGTCCGGCTCCTTGGAGTCCTGGGCCGCGCGGAGTACGGGGCTGGCGTTCGGCTCAATCGCCTTTGAGATCACAGCCCCCGAGGTGACGTCCAACCGTTCGTCCTCAAAGTACGCAGCAGGCTCCGAGTCGAGGATCGGGGCCGAGCGTGTGCGGCCTCGAGGGTACTATTCGGAGGCAGAGCTATATCATGCCCCTCGAAACAGTGCGGCGCGCTTGGCTGTGGCTCGAATCCGTCGAAGATCAAGTCTCCGCGGATATCCGCCGTGTAGTTTAAGCTTCCAAACCTGACTTGATGGCCAGGGGCGTAGCTTTCGATTTGCTCCAGATGACCAAGCGAATTGGTCCGCAGAGCGAAGCCGCCGAAGACGAATATCTGTCCGGGGAGGAAAGTCTCACCCTGGACCTCATCGTTGTTGATGATCAAAGGAGCCATCGGGCCTAAAAGCGACGACACAGAGGAACTCTCAATGAAAGCACCAATGTCGGTGTCAAAACCGGTGGATCTCGGGTAGGGGGTCCCGAACTGTGCGTCAAGGTCGGATGGTAATAGGAGACAAGGGACACTTTATTTTACCCAGGTTCGGGCCCTCTCGATGGAGGTAAAACCCTACTCCTGCTAGATTAATATTGATGATATGGGTAGTACAAGAGTGGATCTACCACGAGATCAAGGAGGCTAAACCCTAGAAGCTAGCCTATGGTATGATTGTGTATGATGATGGTTGTCTTGTTCTCTAGTTGTTCTACGGACTACAACCCTCCGGTTTATGTAGACACCGGATAGGGTTAGGGTTACACAGAGTCGGTTACAATGGTAGGAGATCTCGAATATCCGCACGCCTAGCTTGCCTTCCACGCCAAGAAAAGATCCTTCCAGACACGGGACGAAGTCTTCAATCTTGTTTCTTCATAGTCCTGGAGTCCGGCTGAAGGTATAGTTCGGCTATCCGAACACCCTCTAATCCAGGACTCCCTCAGTCATCAACAAAATATGGAGACGTATCGTGAGCTAGATACCGTTGTACTATTGTATATGCTTATTTTCTTAGTGGCCGAATGCGTGTGTGGTGTGGTGGGCACATCATTTCTAGTTGTGGTGGGTCAACATGAAGACTCATGGGTCGGTTCCATCTTGCGCCACATATAGGTTGGACTGAGACGTGTTATACGAAGACCCATGTGGAGGACTCGGCGTACAACACGAAGCTACCAGAGTCGCGGAGGACTCTATCCCCACTGGTGATAAGTCGACTATATATGATTTGTAACCCTAGGCCCTTAGTATGTTATACAAGCTTGGGGGCTAGTTCGTTGATAGTATACACACACGCACAATGCCTGGTATTCACGTGTACTTTGTACACACCCCTATCACTAATATACAGTACCAGGAGTAGGCTCTTTCTTCAACTGCAATTGAATTCTAGCATGTGCATGTGTTTATTTCATATTATCGATCCATAGAGTGAGAGCGGTTTGAAATACAGGCAATGGATGCTTCTGCAATTCATATATAAACATTAATTAGTGAACTCCATGTTGTTAGTGTGAAGCATTTTATACATTTGTCACTTGCATGGATACATTCCAAATTGCTAGCTCCGAAATAGAATACATGTTGAATTCAACATAAAGGGGGTTTCGAAGATTCGAATTCATACGAAGTGCATTCATCTATTTGAACCCGAGATAATGGCATTTGTAAATCAGATGTAAAAGGGGGCATCAACGTTTGTAGTGAGTTTGAACATGCAATATATATTCATACACATATCTAACTTTTTTTTGCAACCAAGGAGATTATATTTGGAACCATGCATGAACTGAGGTAAGTTGCATATTTTTTAATATATACTCGTGTACAATGTATATTCAAATGTACCCCCTCCATTCTAAAATAATCGTAGCTTTAGGATTTTCAAGAGTAAAGATTTGTGAAGTTTGACAAATCCTGAAAGTTCAATTCAAGAGAACCGAAAAAGTTAATGCTTCTGCTCCCAAATATTGAACGAAGCGCCAAATAGGCCTCTGGTCACCCGAAACCGCGCGAGACTAATGTTTTGGTGGTAGGAAATTACTGTCCTGACTCTGGCCCGTGTAGCCTATCGGCCCGATGTCCAAAGGTCTAAACCGGGGTAGGTTTGTAACTTCACCAAGACGCTAGAGAAGCATTCATACGTCGTGGACGCCTACCCATGCGCTCGGCCGTAATCTATCCCGCCGACATTTGGGACACCTGACATGACTGTCCTACCCCCAACCCGCAATATGTCCGAAATTTTAGATGGGGGGAAAGTTTGTAACTTTTCCCAAATTTCAAACAAGCGCGTCTTAAACCGAAACATTGTTCCCCCTTAGTTCCCCGCCTCCCTCCATTTCCCCATTCATACTCCATGGGCGTGAAAACACCCTCTCCACCAGCCGCGAAACCCCAGCCTCCTCCATCCTCCACCCCATAGCGGCCAATCCACCGCCGCCCTCCTCCATCACGCCGGAGCCGGTACCTCGACGTCGTCGTCCAACGCAACCGCAACTGCAACACCCTCAAGGACTTAGCAGCTGAAGCCAAGGCAGAGCTGCCTCTACGACGCCGAGACCAACGTGCACTGTACCAGAACCACTCCGACCACGCCGTCCTGCGCCTCACTGCTGCGGCTCCACTGTCGCAACCGTCCACCGCACCGGAGCTGTTCCTGCTACGCCGTCGTTTGCCGCCTCGGATCTGCTTCCCCGCCGCCGACAGACGGCCACCGCACCACACTCAACAACTTGGCCATGGGTTCATCCAAGGCTGCACCGTCCTCCACAACTTCTGGTTTCCGGCGAACAACAAGAAGATCGTCGGAAAAACAGAAGGAGGACACAGCACTGCCAGCAGAAAGAGGTACTCCTCTTCCCTTATTCGTGCAAATCTTACGTCTCCGCTCATACCGTATTCATCCCACGAAAGAAACTAGTTGAGCGCTTCTTACTGCATCTTCTTCGTGATACTAAATGCACAAGGTTTCCTCCCTTTTACTATTTCACTTTTGCTAGAGGTCAGTAGCCCGCTTGGATTTCAATTCAGGGTCAGTCGAACCGCAATTAAAAGAAGCAGCAGCCGCTTAGGCGCACGGAGCACCTAGTCCGCATGTTCCCCGGGGAAGCGGCGCATCGGTGTCTATCATAGGGGTGTGGGGCGCAGGAGCTGCTTGCGCCCGATCTGAAGGTCGGCGGGGCTTGAATGGATGGCCGGGGGGCGGTGCCAAGCACGGCAGTGTGGTGAGGTCGAGGGGAGGGCGCAGGCAGGGGAGGAATACTGGGCCGGTGGTTTCTGGCGTTTCGAGGAAGATGGTCAACACTGACTGGCTCGAGGTAGATGAAGGCGATCTGCCTGTTCTTTGTACATTGGACGGTGCAGAAAAAATGGACTGACCTATTTGCTTTCAGTCGACTGTTATTTTCATAGAATCCTGTAGTAATTTAGTGTGCCATGCATGTTGTAGAGCTATCATATGTCTCCCATCATTTATTTCTCACCGACCTGCTATCTGCTACCTTTACACCGTACTAATTGTGCACACACTTCACCCATACTCGCACTATTGTTTTTTATGCATGGGTATTTCAGACTGACGCGGTGTTGATGAATGCAGAAAAGAAAAGACAGAAGTCGCTCTAGTGTAATTCGAAGATAAGCACTAAGCGTTCCAGCGCTCTAACGGGTGCAGTGTCAGCAGTTGGAGACAATAAACCTAGCTCTGCAGTTGATGATCTCAATTGCCACGCACAACCATCCCAGGTGCTTGCTTTAACTTCGCGCTGTCAAATGTGGTTGCATGTTGCATATGGTGTCTAGCTTGTATTGCTTCCAATTTGATTAAATTGCATCTGCTTACTTTACACATTATACCTTTGATAATGACATGCCTTCCTGTTTTTGATACATACTACATATGTCTATTAACCATGTTCGTACATCAAACTAATGCTCTTTTGTATCCCTCGTCAATCACTTATGATGAGACAGTCACCTGGGTGGGTTACTGTGAGATGCCATACTCGTTTAAAGAGTGCAGTGTCATCCTCCCCACATGATTCTCAAGAAACAGCAAGGCTAAATGAAGATAGTCAACGTAGCTCTCTAGTTGATCACCGCAATTCCCCCACACCACCATCGCAGGTGCTTGCTCTTACTTGGCAGTGTGATATGTGGTTGCATGTGTCTACCTTGTAATGCTTCTAATTAGGGTAAATTGCATCTGCTTAGTTAACACATTATACCTGTGAATATGACATGCCTTCCTGTTTTTGGTACATACTACGTCTTTCTATTAACCATGTTCTTACATCAAACTACTTTTCTTGTGTATCCCTCATCAATGCTCCTAATTTGTTAAATTGCATCTCCTTAGCTTACACATTATACATGTGAATATGACACGCCTTCCTGTTTTTGGTATATACTACATCTGCCTATCACACCATGTTCTTACATCAAACTATTGTTCTTGTGTATCCTGCGTCTATCGCTTATGATGAGATAGTCACGCGCGTTGGTTAATATGAGACACAATACTCTTATAAAGAATACAATTTCATCCTCTCCACGTGATTCTCAAGAAACAACAAGCCTAAATGAAGATATTGAACGTAGCTTTGTACCTGAAGACCGCACTTCCCCTACACCACCATCACAGGTGCTTGCTCTAACTTCGCAGTGTGATATGTGGTTGCATGTTGCATACGGTGTGTAGCTTGTAATGCTTCTAATTAGGGTAAATTGCATCTACTTAGTTTACACACCATACATGTGAATATGACATGCCTTCCTATTTTTGGTACACACTACATCTATGTGTTAACCTTGTTCTTACATGAAACTACCTCTCTTCTGTATCATGCATCAATCACTTACGATGAGTCACCTTTATTCGTTGCATATTGCATATTATTTCTAGCCTGTTGCCATGTATTTCTTCTAATTTGGTCAAATACATTTGTTAGGGCACCCTTTTAATTTGGCAGAGTGATATTGGTTTCATCTTTCATATGGTTTCTAGCTTGCATCGATTCTAACAAGTTCAAGCACCTTGTGCTTAGTTTGCACTTTATACATCATACATGTCAATATGTCATGCCGTCCTGTTTTTCATACATATTCCATCCTCCTATCATGCGGCTGCCTTACATGAAAGTAGTGTTCGTCAGTATCATGCATCAATGAGTTCTGAAGAGAAAATTTTATTCCTTTTTCTTGTGGGTTTGACTTGCAAGGCAAAATCAAGAAAGAGGAAGGAAAAGAGAAAGGAAGGCGATGATGGTGGTCCTCTGCAGCAACATAAACAGAGCATCTGTACCGATTCTCCTTGTACTGATAGTGCATTACAAGGTCCAAGTCTCCCCTCCCCTAGTCCGCCATCCAAGGTGCTTGCTCTAACTTGGTAGTGTGATATCTGGTTGCATGTTGCATATGGTGTCTAGCTCGTATTGCTCCTAATTAGTGTAAACTGCATCTGCTTAGCTTACACATGATACATGTGAATATGACACGCTTTCCTGTTTTTGGTACATACTATATCTTATGATAAGGCACCTTTAAGTCACCACTGTGATATTGGTTGTGTCTTGCATATGATTTCTAGCATGTACTGCTTCTAATTTGTTGAAACGCCATACAGTTTGAACGTGGCAGAGTGATATTGGTTGCATCTTTCATATGTGCCTAGCTTGCAGTGCTTCTAATTTGTTGAAATGCCTTCTGCTTAGTTACCACATCATAGGTGTGAATATGTCACACCATCCTGTTTTTTCATACATATTCCATCCTTGTATCATGTGTTTGCCTTTCATCCGAGTAGTGTTCGTCAGTATCATGCATGAATGAGTTCTGAGGAGCGAATTTTATTCGTTTTTCTTATCGGTTTGACTTCACAATGCAAAACCATTACAGCTGAAGGAAATTAGTCTGACAGTGGATGATGGTGGTCCTTCGGAGCAACTCAAACAGGGGGTCTCTACAGATTCTACTCCGCCATCCTCCCAACAAGATTCGCAAGACAACACAAGGCTGGACAGTCAACGTAGCTGTGTAGATGATGAGCACATCTCCCCTACTCCACCATCACAGGTGCTTGCTCTAACTTGACACTATTATATGTGGTTGCATGTTGCGTATGATGTCTAGCTTGTATTGCTTCTAACTTGAATTGCATCTGCTTACTTTACACATAATGCCTGTGAATATGACATGTGTTCCTGTTTCTAGAACATACGTGTACATGATGAGCACATCTCCCCTACTCCACCATCACAGGTGCTTGCTCTTACTTGGAACTGTTATACGTGGTTGCGTTTTCCGTATGATGTCTAGTTTGTATTGCTTCTGATTATGTTGAATTGCATCTGCATAGCTTACAACTTATACCTGCAACGACCACTTACCCATAAGACACATTTAACTTGGGACTGTGATGTAGGCTGCATCTTGCATTGTCTTCTAGCTTGTACTGCTTCTAATTTCTTGAAATGGCACTTATGACGAGACACTTTTTACCTGATAGAGTGATATTGGTTGCATGTTCATATGGTGCCTAGCTTTCATTTCTTCTAATTTTGTTGAAATGCCTTCCGCTTACTGTTTTTTCATACATATTCCATCCTCCTATCGTACGTGTGAATATGAAATGTTGTCTTTTTTTGTATATATTTCATCGTCCTATCCTACGCTTGCCTTACATCAAAGTAGTGTTCGTCTGTATCATGCATCAACCAGCTATGCAGAGCTAATTTCATTCATCTTCTTGTGGTTTTGACTTCATAAGGCAATATTAGAAAATAGGAAGGAAAAGAGTAAGTTAGGTGGTGTTGGTGGTCCTCCGCACCCACGCAAACAGAGACTCTCTAGATTTGCCACTGCTATTGTTAATGAAGTTGAAGTCCCAAGTCTACATGATGAGTTCATCTCCCGTACTCCACCATCGCAGGTGCTTGCTCTAAGTTGACAGTGTGATAATTGGTTTCATGTTGCATATGTTGTCTAGCCTATATTTCTTCTATTTTGATTAAATTGCACCTGCTGAGTTTATACGTTATACATGTGCATATGACATGGCTTTCTGTGTCTAGAATACACTGCATCTATCTATCATACCATGTTCTTACATCAAAGTACTGCTGTTGTGTATCCCGCATCAGTCACTCATGATTGGACGCTTTTAACATGGCAGTTTGATAGTGGTGGCATCTTGCATTGATTTCTACGTTGTACTGCTTCTATTCGAATTGCCACTTATGACAAGACACTTTTAACTTGGCAGAGTAATATTGGTTGCATCTTTCATATGGTGTCTAGCTTGCATTACTTCTATTTTCTTGAAAATCCTTCTGCTTAGTTTGCACATAATAGATGTGAATATGTCATGCCGTCCTGTTTTTCTTACATATTCCATCCTCATACGGTTGTCTTACATCAAAGTATTGCTTGTCTATATCATGCATCAATGAGTTCTGAAGAGTGATTTTATTCTTTTGTGTTGTGGGTACAGCTTGACATGGCAAAGTCAAAAAACAACAAGGAAAATAATATAGTAGGGAGTGCTGTTACTCGTCGGGTGAAACGGAAAAGGTTCTGCTGTGGAGATTCTGCTGGTACTTATAGTGCAGTAGAAGGTCCAAGTCCACCGGCTAAATCTACAAACACAGTATCACCTGCTCCACCAGCTGCAGCATCCGCTTCAACTGTACCAGCATCTCAACCAGTTACTCGTTCGTTTGCTCCGGAATTAGCCAGTTCCCAAGCTGCCTTCACACCTAACACTACTTCCGAAGCACTGCTGACACAACAGGACTTGGCAAGATTAGATGAACCTCATGAGCATCAACACCAAGACGGTACCTGACCGAGTCAAGTTGCAGTTGCATGCTCCTTTATATGTACTCTTACAGTTTGATGTACACTAACACTTTCCATATTCGTTGTTGAACTAGCACCACGGCGCAAGCGGAAACAGACATCAGGGATAATGCTTGACAGATTAACAAAATCTAAAGGAGGAAGAATGGAGATCCATTTTGAGGCAGGTTTAAAAAGGCCATGTGATGCTATAGAGTCAGCCAAGTTAGTATCAGAGGCAGCTGTTGCCGTTAGGTGTCATGCACGTATCCTCCCAACGTGGATCCAGTACAGGAATGAGAAAGACAATACCCAGTTTAACACCTTCCTTGACCATTTATCCGTAAGTAATGTTATTCATCGCAATTAGTAATATTGTCTTGCTCTGTCCCATACTTTCTAGCTTCCTCCTAATAAGACTCACATTCTTTTTTCAACAGATGAGGTTCAAGTTGGATCCGAAAGATGATGGAACTAGACAAGCATGCACTCATGATTTTTAGTCTGCTCTGCGACAGCATCGGTACCACCTTAGAAAATCCCACTTTGAAGGCAAGGCTAACAATGAAATTGCCCAAACATCTCCAGTGGAATATATTACAGATGAAGACTGGACAGCCCTCATTAAACACTGGTCTGATCTAAAGTATCAGGTAGGCTATATGTATTTGATCAGACCACATATTGAACTTGTATTTATGTATGTGCCTTACAAGTGTATCTTCTTCTAGGCTAACTATTTGAAGAACAAAACCAACCGTTCTAAAGTGAAATTCCAACAGACAACAGGATCTCGTAGCTATATTGCACACTGCGAGGCTCTTGTAAATAGCTGCTACTTCCTTCTTTTTTTGTGCCATATTATCGTATCTATATTGACTTGCTCCAAATACAGAGAAAATCTCGTGCGGACCAAAAAGAACCTAAACTGAATGTAGTGCAAATCTTCAAGGATTGCCACACCAGCAAGATGAAGGGCATGAGCACACCAGTTCAAGCGGCGGTTGTAAGTCCTTACTCCTCCTGCCTTGAACTGATTTGTACTGTGATGTGTTCATTTAACTACTTGGTTTGCAGCCAATGTCAGTTACTCTGTTCACTTTTATTCACAGTTCTCTTAACGTATCATTTCACCTTACATGGTTTAAAAGAGATGAAGGATATTCTTTTGGTCTTGATCTGTAATCTATAGTTGTTATGTTCACGTGCGCACACAATGATAAAACAGCCTATTTGTTTTATATCTGTTTGCCCATGATATGAATGATGTCATACTATGTTCATCCTACTTTAAACCATGTCTCTTTATCCTTAGATGTCAACGGATGTGAGGAAATAGACAATACAGTAGGCATGCTACATGGACATATGTTCCGAAAGTGATGTTATTATGTAGTTGGCACTACAATACATGCAAATGTATCATAGTAGTTCACCAAAATAAGTTATGTATAAATGTTTAACCTACTTTTTTTGTTTTTGTCTCATTAGTAACTTATCTGGTACACTAATCTACAAGTTCAAACTTTCAGGAAGCTATGGAACAAATGATTGAACAGCCACAACCACCTGAAGGTGACGAGGCTACTACAAGCACAATGTCACCTCTTGTTGCAGTGCGTCAGTATCTCTCCACTAACAGTGCAAAAAGCACCTTCCTGCGTAATTCTGGGTTGGTTGTCAAGGTAACCTCGTCCAAATCACCTACTGAACAAAGTCTTCCTGCTAGACAGAGTGATATATCTGTGCTCCAGACACAAGTCCAATCCCTAATGGACGTTGTTTCGGAAACAAGAATAGTGGTTGAGAAATGTCGTCAAGATATGAATGGTTTTGAAACCAGACTATCAGACATTCGCTTCGTTGTTCAAGAGCAATGGCGGAAAAAAGGTGAAGATCGTGCTGCTCCATCAGATTGTACAGCTTGAAACATTAGCACTCAGGTCAAATGATCTGTGCTTCTATACATCTGATGGTGCTTTTATCTGGAAGGACTGTAAATTTTATGCCAACAGGCCTTTTGTTGTATGGTTGGAATTTATTTTGTTGTGATACAACATTTATGATGCTGCCTCAGGCTGCAGTAATTACGACGCTATTTTTGTATAGTGTAGGTTTATCTTAGTAATGTATTCGGCCGAAAGCTTCATAGGAGCCCAACATGCCAACATTCGTCGGGCCCATTCCAATTGGGCTAAAAACGATTACGGGCCGAAATTGGCATGTAGCCCACTAAAAATATCTGGGCCTAAATCAGCATAAGCTTTCATATTTTTCTGGTAGGCCTGTGCACATAGTGGGCCTTTAACAGGCCTAAACATAATTTGGGCCCTCAGTAAAAATAGGCCATTTACAGGTGTAAATATCTCGAGCCCATAAAATACATGGGCCTTTAATAAACCGAAAGTGAGATTGGGCCCTAATTGTGCCAAATAACCCACATGGACTTTAACAGTCCGAAATTCGGACGGGCCGTAAATGCGCCGACCTAATACACGGGCCTTTAACAGGCCGAAACTTTGGTCGGGCTAGATTATCGTCATTTTTATATGGGCCGTTAATGGGCCCGATATGACATTGGGCCACATATGAACCATGGTTCACGTCCGGCATTAACAGGCCGAAAATGACAACATGCCGAAAGTGGCCCAAAGCTATAGTGGGCCTCTAACAGGTCGAATGTCAGACATGGCCGAATATGACCCGAATCCTTCATGGTCGTTTATGGGCCGAAAGTTTTGATGGCCTGCAAATGGGCCCAAATGAAGCCGGACCTTTAACAGGTCGGAAATACACCGGGCCTTAATTCGGCCCAATTACTTAGCGGACTATTAACGGGCCAGAAATGACCATGGGCCGCGTTGATGACAAGTTTAGGACAGGCCGTTGACGAGCCGATTTGACAGAGAATGTTGGGCCTTTAGCTGGGTCGGCCCATTATGGTCGGCAGAATCTTGTGGGCCTTTAGCTGGGCCGGCCCATTATGGTCTGCAAAATCTTGTGGGCCTTTAGCTGGGCCGGCCCATTATGGTCTGCAAAATTGTGTGGGCCTTTAGCTGGGCCGGCCCATTATGGTCCGCTAAATTTTGTGGGCCTTTAGCTGGGCTGGCCCATTATGGTCCGCTAAATCTTATGGGCCTTCGGTTGGGCCTGCCCGTTTAAACTTTGTGGGCCACTTTTGGGCCGGTCCATGTGTCAACATATCATAGGCCCATCTCGACCATTGGATGAGTGACACCAGTGCCAACACGGAGCTGACGCGTGGATCCGTCGGCCAATGAGAATTTTACACATGGAAAATCGGCATTGGTTGTGGCTGTTAACGGGTTATCGGATCCAAAATACGACCCGATAGCTTAACGGCGTTCAGTTACGGTGGATGCCACATGTCGGTCACCCTTGACGAAAGCACTTCTGTGACGCGCGATTTATCGTCATGGAAGTGGACACTTCCGTGATGATAATTTTGGCAATGTCATGGAACACTTCTACGGCAGCACAGGTATGACTATCTTGATTCTGTCATAAATTTGACATGGATGTACATGCATGACAGAAAACGTGACCTACTATGACAAACACGTATCATCACGGAAGTGTATTTTTTTTGTAGTGACACATCGACCGCTATCCAGCATGCATCTAGAGTATTAAGTTCATAAGAAGAGAGTAATGCTTTAAGTAAGATGACATGATGTAGAGGATAAACTCATGCAATATGATATAAACCCCATCTTGTTATCCTCGATGGCAACAATACAATACGTGCCTATCTGCCCCTGCTGTCACTAGGAAAGGACACCGCAAGATTGAACCCAAAGCTAAGCACTTCTCCCATTGCAAGAAAGATCAATCTAGTAGGTCAAACCAAACTGTTAATTCGAAGAGACTTGCAAAGATAACCAATCATACATAAAAGAATTCAGAGAAGATTCAAATATTGTTCATAGATAATCTTGATCATAAACCCACAATTCATCGGTCTCGACAAGCACACCACAAAAAGAAGAGTTACATCAAATAGATCTCCAAGAGAATCGAGGAGAACTTTGTATTGAGATCCAAAGAGAAGAAGCCATCTAGCTAATAACTATGGACCCGAAGGTCTGAGGTAAACTACTCACACATCAACGGAGAGGCTATGGTGTTGATGTAGAAGCCCTCCGTGATCAATGCCCCCTCCGGTAGGACGCCGAAAAAGGCCCCAAGATGGGATCTCATGGGTACAGAAGGTTGCGGCGGTGGAATTAGATTTTCGTGGATGCCCCTGATGGTTTGGGGGTACGTAGGTATATATAGGAGGAAGAAGTAGGTCGGTGGAGGCACGAGGGGCCCACGAGGGTGGAGGGCACGCCTGGGGGCGCCCCTCTACCTCGTGGCCGCCTTGTCTGTTGCTTGACGTCCACTCCAAGTCCTCTAGATAACGTTTGTTCCACAAATCACGTTCCCGAAGGTTTCATTCTGTTTGGACTCTTGTTTGATATTCTTTTTCTGCGAAACACTAAAATAGGCAAAAAAACAGCAATTTGGGTTGGGCCTCCGGTTAATAGGTTAGTCCCAAAAATAATATAAAAGTGTATAACAAAGCGCATTAATCATCCAAAACAGAATATAATATAGCATGGAACAATAAAAAATTATAGATACGTTGGAGACGTATCAAGCATCCCCAAGCTTAATTCCTGCTCGTCCTCAAGTAGGTAAATGATAAAAACAGAATTTTTGATGTGGAATGCTACTTAGCATAATTTTCAATGTAACCTCTTATTTGTGGTATGAATATTCAGATCTGAAAGATTCAAGATAAAAGTTTAATATTGACATAAAAATAATAATACTTCAAGCATACTAACTAAGCAATCATGTCTTCTCAAAATAACATGGTCAAAGAAAGTTTTCCCTACAAAATCATATAGTCTGGCTATGCTCTATCTTCATCACACAAAGTATTTAATCATGCACAACCCCGATGACAAGCCAAGCAATTGTTTCATACTTTTGATGTTCTCAAACTTTTTCAATCTTCATGCAATACATGAGCGTGAGCCATGGACATAGCACTATATGTGGAATAGAATGGTGGTTGTGGAGAAGACAAAAAAGGAGAATATAGTCTCACATTAACTAGGCGTATCAACAGGCTAGGGAGATGCCCATCAATAGATATCAATGTGAGTGAGTAGGGATTGCCATCCAACGGATGCACTAAAGCTATAAGTGTATGAAAACTCAACAAAAGAAACTAAGTGGGTGTGCATCCAACTCGCTTGCTCATGAAGACCTAGGGCATTTTGAGGAAGCCCATCATTGGAATATACAAGCCAAGTTCTATAATGTAAAATTCCCACTAGTATATGAAAGTGACAAAGCAAGAGACTTTCTATCATAAAGATCAAGGTGCTACTTTGAAGCACAAGTGTGGAAAAAGGATAGTAGCATTGTCCCTTCTCTCTTTTTCTCTCATTTTTTGGGCCTTTTTCTCTTCTTTTTTTATGGCCTCTTTTTTCTCTTTTTTTTTCTTTTTCGTCCGGAGTCTCATCTCGACTTGTGGGGGAATCATAGTCTCCATCATCCTTTCCTCACTTGGGACAATGCTCTAATAATGATGATCATCACACTTTTATTTACTTACAACTCAAGAATTACAACTTGGTACTTAGAACAAAGATATGACTCTATGTGAATGCCTTTGGCGGAGTGCAGGGATATGCTATGAATCAAGAGTGACATGTATAAAACATTATGAACGGTGGCTTTGCCACAAATACGATGTCAACTTCATGATCATGCACAGCAATATGACAATGATGAAGCGTGGCATAGCAAACGGAACGATGGTAAGTTGCATGACAATATATCTCGGAATGGCTATGGAAATGCCATAATAGGTAGGTATGGTGGCTGTTTTGAGGAAGGTATATGGTGGGTGTATGATACCGGCGAAAAGTGTGCGGTATTAGAGAGTCTAGCAATGGTGGAAGGGTGAGAGTGCGTATAATCCATGGACTCAACATTAGTCATAAAGAACTCATATACTTGTTGCTAAAATCTATTAGTTATTGAAACAAAGTATTACGCGCATGCTCCTAGGGGGATAGATTGGTAGGAAAAGACCATCGCTCGTCCCCGACCGCCACTCATAAGGAAGACAATCAATAAATAAATCATGCTCCGACTTCATCACATAACGGTTCACCATACGTGCATGCTACGGGAATCACAAACTTTAACACAAGTATTTATCAAATTCACAACTACTCAACTAGCATGACTCTAATATAACTACCTCCATATCTCAAAACAATCATCAAGCATCAAACTTTTCTTAGTATTCAACACACTCATAAGAAAGTTTTTACTAATCTTGAATACCTAGCATACTAAGACTAAATTCCCAATTTAAGTTAATTACCATGCTGTTTTGTAAGATTCTCAAAATAGTATAAGTGAAGCATGAGAGAACAATAGTTTTTATCAAACAAAACCACCACCGTGCTCTAAAAGATATATGTGAAGCACTAGAGCAAAACTATATAGCTCAAAAGATATAAGTAAAGCACATATAGTATTCTAATAAATTCCGAACCATGTGTGTCTCTCTCAAAAAGGTGTGTACAGCAAGGATGATTGTGGTAAAATAAAAGGCAAAGACTCAAATCATACAAGACGCTCCAAGCAAAACACTTATCATGTGGTGAATAAAAATATAGCTCCAAGTAAAATTACCGATGGACGAAGACGAAAGAGGGGATGCCTTCCGGGGCATCCCCAAGCTTTGGTTTTTTGGTGTCCTTAGAATCCATCAAATCTTTACCCAAAACTTGAAAACTTCACAACACAAAACTCAATAGAAAATCTCGTAAGCTCCGTTAGTGAAACAAAACAAAACACCACTTCAAGGTACTGTAATGAACTCATTCTTTATTTATATTGGTGTTAAAACTACTGTATTCCAACTTCTCTATGGTTTATAAACTATTTTACTAGCCATGGATTCATCAAAATAAGCAAACAACACACGAAAAACAGAATCTGTCAAAAACAGAATAGTCTGTAGTAATCTGTAACTAACGCAAACTTCTGGAACTTAAAAAGCTCTACCAAAATAGGACGACCTAAATAATTTGTTTATTGATCTGCTGCAATTGGAATCAATATTTTATCACGTTCTGGTGATTTTTAATAATTGTTTTCGTGAACAGAAAGTTTCTGGAATTTTCAGCAAGATCAAATAACTATCATCCAAGAAGATCCTATAGGTTTAACTTGGCACAAACACTAATTAAAACATAAAAACAAATCTAACCAGAGGCTAGATCAAAGATTTATTCCTAAACAGAAGCAAAAAGCAAAAAACTAAAATAAAATTGGGTTGCCTCCCAACAAGCGCTATCGTTTAACGCCCCTAACTAGTGACAGGTACTTGGTATGTCTTGACTTGTGCGTAGACTCCCCAGTGACGGCGCCAGAAATCCTTCTTGCTACCTCTTGAGCACTGCGTTGGTTTTCCCTTGAAGAGGAAAGGGTGATGCAGTAAAGTAGCGTAAGTATTTCCCTCAGTTTTGAGAACCAAGGTATCAATCCAGTAGAAGACCACGCTCAAGTCCCGCGCACCTACACAAACAAATAAGAACCTCGCAACCAACGCAATAAAGGGGTTGTCAATCCTTTCACGGTCATTTACGAAAGTGAGATTTGATAGATATGATAAAATAATTTTTTTGGTATTGTTATGATAAAGATGCAAAGTAAAATAAATGGCAATAGAAATAGCTAAGTGTTGGAAGATTAATATGATGGAAAATAGACCCGGGGGCCATAGGTTTCACTAGTGGCTTCTCTCAAGATAGCATAAGTATTACGGTGGATGAACAAATTACTGTCGAGCAATTGATAAAATTAAGCATAGTTATGAGAATATCTAGGTATGATCATGTATATAGGCATCACGTCCGCGACAAGTAGACCAAAACGATTCTGCATCTACTACTACTACTCCACACATCGACCGCTATTCAGCATGCATCTAGAGTATTAAGTTCATAAGAACAAAGTAATGCTTTAAGTAAGATGACATGATGTAGATGGATAAACTAATGCAATATGATATAAACCCCATCTTGTTATCCTCGATGGCAACAATACAATACGTGCCTTGCTGCCCCTGCTGTCACTAGGAAAGGACACCGCAAGATTGAACCCAAAGCTAAGCACTTCTCCTATTGCAAGAAAGATCAATCTAGTAGGCCAAACCAAACTGATAATTCGAAGAGACTTGCAAAGATAACCAATCATACATAAAAGAATTCATAGAAGATTCAAATATTGTTCATAGATAATCTTGATCATAAACCCACAATTCATCGGTCTCGACAAACACACCGCAAAAAGAAGAGTTACGTCAAATAGATCTCCAAGAGAATCAAGGAGAACTTTATATTGAGATCCAAAGAGAGAGAAGAAGTCATCTAGCTAATAACTATGGACTCGAAAGTCTGAGGTAAACTACTCACACATCATCGGAGAGGCTATGGTATTGATGTAGAAGCCCTCCGTGATCAATGCCCCCTCCGGCAGGACGCCGGAAAAGGCCCCAAGATGGGATCTCACGGGTACAGAAGGTTGCGGCGGTGGAATTAGGTTTTCGTCGATGCCCTTGATGGTTTGGGGGTATGTAGGTATATATAGGAGGAAGAAGTACGTCGGTGGAGCCACGAGGGGCCCACGAGGGTGGAGGGCGCGCCTGGGGGGTGGACGTTCCCCCTACCTCGTGGCCGCCTCGTCTGTTGCTTGAAGTCCTCTCCAAGTTCTCTGGATCACGTTTGTTCCACAAATCACGCTCCCGAAGGTTTCATTCCGTTTGGACTCCGTTTAATATTATTTTTCTGCGAAACACTGAAATAGGCAAAAAAACAGCAATTTGGGCTGGCCCTCCGGTTAATAGGCTCGTCTGTTGCTTGAAGTCCTCTCCAAGTTCTCTGGATCACGTTTGTTCCACAAATCACGCTCCCGAAGGTTTCATTCCGTTTGGACTCCGTTTGATATTATTTTTCTGCGAAACACTGAAATAGTCAAAAAAACAGCAATTTGGACTGGCCCTCCGGTTAATAGGCTAGTCCCAAAAATAATATAAAAATATATAACAAAGCTCATTAATCATCCAAAACAGAATATAATATAGCATGAAACAAACAAAAATTATAGATACGTTGGAGACGTATCAATGGTGTATTGGTTGCCAGTATAGTTGCTGCCTGAGTTCAATTCCCCATGATGCGCTTTTTTTGCTGGTATTTTCGCGGGGGCGTGCTACGCGTCCGCCGGCTGATCTTTTTAAAAAGATCAGCCGGGTCGCGGGCCGTCCGATTTGCCGCATCAAGCCGAGCCGAGCGCGCTTTCACTACCGCAACACAGGCCTTGTTGCAGAATTATTTCTGAAACATAGGTCTTGTTTCAGAAATTGTTTGCAGTAGATATTTGCAATTTTTTTTTTTGCAACTGAGATCTTGTTGCAATTTTTTTTTTGCAACTGAGGTCTGGTTGCAGAAAATTTTCACTACCAAGATTTTGTTGTAGAATATAGACCCGTCGTAAACTACTGCAACAGCACATATGTTTCAGAAACATAGCCTCTGTTGGAAAAGCGTGTTTGATGAAGGACGGTATACGAACCCTCACAGAACACGTGTCATGCATTGGAGGTGGCGGACGCTGCCGCTCTGATCCGCCGGATGATGATAAGCTATTCCCATTTTCGTGCTGCAAGCCAAAAAGAATTGGTGCTCGCACAGGCGTCGAACTCGCAACCCCACACAAACACACAAATCTTCTCCACCAACTTATCCAATTGTCTCCCCTGAATTGTCACAGGTTCTTACGTTATATTTTTGACGAAGTTATGTAGGCTAGGTTCTCCGTGCATGTGTGAGCCAAAACAATGCCTACGTGTAGGTACCTTTTTTTTGAGGGTTTGATGATCTTCTTATCTTTTTTTTTTTTTGAGAATCTGATGATCTTCTTATCTGATACACCGTACTAATTGATGGCAGAGCCTACCTTAAAAAACGTGGGCCGTGTCAAATTGGGCCTGCTTCGCAAGACAAAAAAGTGATCAATCAGTTCGCTACCCGATTAAATAGTACCACCTCGCCTTTTATACCAAATTTTACAGATTTATATACCTGCACGAGTTGTCTTGAAGACAAACAAGGCGCCCCAAGAATAAGAACAAAAAGGATGAAGTGTGTGTCTCGTTCTTCCGGTGGGCACTACAAGAAAAAGAAATTATTACCAGAAATTGAATATCCAAAGAGAGAGGTGAGGGTGCACGGCAAATAGCAATGGCGCAAGCATGTGGACTAATAACACAATGGAAAAATACGAAGTAGGAGGGCACGACACGAGAGTGGATTTGGGAGGTGAGATGGGCTAAAACACATTTAGCAAGATTTCTTCAGGACTCTGTGTGAATTCCGAAAAATTGCTCCAACTTCTGAATAATGCCTTGGTATGTAGGATTTGAAATGAGGCATTTTAAATAACAGAGCAGTTGTACAAAAATCGTAGCAAAAATATCATACGTGCTGATTTTTAATGTACGACTTATAGGCATTTCTGGTAGCGTTCGTCTTGCTGCCGCCATTGGGTGGCACCATTCAGATATTGTTATGTCGCGTCGTTGTTGTGGTGCACACGTTAATTATCTCTTCTGTTCAGTGGCGGACCCAGGAAAAAAATGGAGGATGTGCACACTTAAAAAAATCTGCCTAATCTAAGTGTCATATCATATATGGCAAAAGAATAACACAAATAGCTCAATCAAGTCTCACAATATTATGTTTCAAAAAAATAATTTCAAATTTGTGAAATTACAATACAAAGAGTCTTACATGCCTCGCAAAAAAAGTCTTACATGAAAGATACAAAAGAATAACTTCGGTTTGCCCCTCAGCTGCAACCTTCTTTATTTTGACCTCATGTTTTCAACAAAATGGACATAATACTACCAATCCTCTATGTCTTGAGTTATGCAAGTACAACAAAATAAGAAGTAAGAGTCCTATAATTACAACAAAACGGTGACGATTGTTTTGTTCAAAGGGTAAATAGTCTTTATGTCTTTAAACAAACAAGCATGTGGGCTTAAATGGTCTGCAATGTCCTATTTCCACGGATCAGCAGTCGATACTGGTGATTAGGTTTGGATGGTCGGCTCCCACTTCCGTGTCCGTGGACTGGTTTCCATTTGTCCGTGGACGGATCCAGGAAGGAATTTGTGGGTCAGCGTTGAAAATGCCCTAATATTAGGTATTATCACATGGTAGATCAAAGTAAAAGATTATATCTGGTATTGTTCTTGTAGTTGTTGAAACTCCGCGCCCCGCTGCTTGGGGTGGGCTGGGGCCCCTGGTATGTGGAGGCGTGGCTGGTCGGGTCATGCGGTGCGGCGGTGGGCCTCTCTGCGGCCGGTCGGATTTTGGATCGGCAGGGGCGACATGGAGGGCCTGGTGGATGGATCGACTGTACGTGTGGCCTGGCTTCCAGTCAGATCAAATCTGGCCGACAATGCGGCTTGCTCCATGCATGGCGGCGGTGGTCAGTGGCGGTCCCATGCACATGAGACTGGATGGAGGTTCCTCGAGCGGATCCAAGTGAAAACCTTGCTCTTGGCTCGTTGCCAAGGCCCGCGATGGCGGCATTTTCTGCGTTGTCACGTTCTTGAAGGCATCATCGTGGAAAAGCTCTAGACCCCTATCCGCCACCTCCGGGGAAACCCTAGATCGGTTGCTCGGATGACGGCGGTGCTCTTGTGTCGTATCCCTCTTGGGGCGTCATTGTTGGAGGTATGCATAGGCTCAAGGGACCAGTGGACGGCATCTGCGGTGGAGCGGCGATTCATGTGATGCATCGACGACGTGGAGTCTCGGCGGAGTGGCGCGGTAGGGCCCCGGCGATGGATGTTTAATGATCGACGCGTGTAGGGAGGAGGTGTTGTCAGACGCCGTGGTGGCATCGACAGCAGGCCTGGCAAGGTCGATGCGTCAGTATTTGCTGAAGATGGATCGATGAAAGATGGCAGCGACGACCTATCTGGTATGTGGATTGGTTGGGATATCCGACTTTAGATGATAGGCTTAGGTGAGAGGTCTGAATATTCGGCTCACTCTTTCTGTAGTCCTTCATCAATGGATAGGAGTAGCGACAGTGTTGTCAATGATGGCTTCGGACATATTGATATATTACTTTATAAGGTCTTTGTGAATAATTAATAAAGTATTTGCATGCATTCTCAGGCCAGATGTCATCCTTCTTTTTCTAGAAAAACATGGTAGAACAAAGTTTCAAAAAATAACACGGTACATCAAAGGGTCCTAATGTTTTTTTTTCTGTTTGCAATCTACGCAAGTCGCCGCTAGAATTTCCGTCGAGTTGATCCATGGAATTGATCTAGCTCTACCGGGCTCATGTATGTACAGGAGTCTTTGGCTGGACACGCACGTAGTGCTGCTAGTAGAAAGATCAGTCAAACTGTTTCTATGGTTTACTACGTTTGCATGTACGTGTACAACTTCAGGTAAATTAGTTCTAGTACTGTAAAACCAACAGAATCTGACAAAGATGACATATAGTGGAAACAATCTGCAAAATATTTGGGTGTGCCACGGCACACCCTCTAGATCCGTCAATGCTTCTGTTGCAACGTCTGGATATATGTGCTAGTATTTTGAAACAGAAGGAGTAGATAGTTGAAACAGGACGAGGATCCCTTGCCGTGGCCTAGCCTACTTTTGAGTCACTGACACATGGGTTCTACAGAGTATGGGTCCACCTGTCAGTGACTCAAATGCAGGATATGGCAGGGATTATAAAGTCAGAGGATCCTTGTCAATCAATCACCAAAACAAGCTGTCCATTCCGTATTTCCGTACAAACTGTTGACTAAATAGGCAATTTCTCGATTAAATTAATCCACAAGTAAATCACTAGCATGGCATTGACTAAGTTGATGACGTACTGACTCTGATCTAAAAATGCACGTACTAAGCAAACAGTAGACAAATCTACACATACTGCTAGTACTGCTAATACGAAAATAATCAAGAGCAGGATAAATGCGTTATACCCTCCAGTAGGCCATGCAGACGCCGCGACGGTGGTGGCGGCAGTAGCATCCTTGGCGGCCTTCTTGTCGGCTTCAGCTTTCTCCGCGGCGGCACAGTCGGCGGCGGTGGACATGGTGATGATGAAGGAGACGCGGACGTAGAGGAAGTAGACGATCGGAAGCGAGCAGTCGCATAATCGCTACCCAAAAACATATTCGCCCCTCACCCCGTACAGAAACCAGAAGGGTGTGGTTTCGGAGACCTGCTCTCCCGTCGACCGTGTACGCGGCGGACGGGATGGAGTCACCGGTGGCAGCAGCAGAGGAACGACGGTGGGCGTGCGCGTGAGCAGATGTGATCTATTCGTGGCGGCGCGTAGGTGTGAGCTCGGCTCGGCTCAATCCCGCAACCCGCGGCGCGACGCGGCGTGACGAGACGTGGCGTGGCGAGGCGGGCGGCGGAGGAGGAGTGCGTGAGGGCCTCTTCTCTTCTCAAGCTCCAATAGCATGTAGAAGAGAAACCCTTATAAACCACTCCAACTCTCCTTCCACTTCCGGGGTGGGACTAAACTTCCCACTACACCTAGTGCCATATAACCCACATGGGCTCTTAGAGATTTTTCAGAAATTGCTATATGGGCCTAGAGCCCATCTCAAATTTCAGTAATCCCCCATCAGATCTCGAGGGCCCATTGTGTCCTCTGTTCCAATTGCTGTTTTGATATACCAGTGTTTCAATGAAGACCTGTTAAGGTTGAACTTCACCTAGAGCAAGCAGCTACACTCCTTCACAACTGAATAATGGACTATGCCTTGAATTGTCAGTTTGGCGTAAAGAAGTTTCACCACATGTCTTACTAGTACTGGGCTGCCGAAGGCTGACCCCTCGGGTGGAGCATATAAGTCACACTCCTGGCCTATTCATGATCTTACTAGAGATCACCCCAATCTCATAGACTGTGACCAGCAGTCGGGCTCATATAGGTGTGTTCCTCCAAAGATCGCTCTGTAGGATAGCATCTTGCTTTTATAAGCTTTGGAACACATTAAGACAGTAGTCATCCTACCATACAGTATCGAGAGTATTGCATCTCCAACAGAGTGGGTTAGTATAGTTACTCTCCTCAGTTCACCACTGGCTTGTTTTTCCAGGTCCTACTTCACGGGATCTCCGATCACATAGGTTGGGTTACCACCATGGCAACTCATGTGGGTCTCACACCCATCTCACTCGATGCATTATCTATCACAACACGTGATAGCCTTTTCGTAAAGGGATCTGTCAGATTCTTAGCCGTATGGACATAGTCCAACGCTATCACTCTGGAGTTTCTTAATTTTCTGACAGCTTTTAATCTCATTCTTATGTGTTTGGTGGACTTCATGTTGTCCTTTGAACTCTTCACCTTGGTGATGACGGTCTGATTGTTACAGTTCATAAGGATAGCCGGAACCGGTTTATCGACCAGTGGCAAGTCCATCAAAAGATATCGAAGCCATCTCGCTTCAACACCAGATGTGTCTAATGCCGTTAATTCTGCTTCCATTGTCGATCTCGTTAAGATCGTTTGCTTGCAAGACTTCCAGGAAACAGCGCCACCTCCAAGAGTAAACATATACCCAGTTGTGGCCTTCATCTCATCAGCATCAGAGATCCAATTCGCATCACTGTACCCTTCAAGTACCGACGGGTATCCGGTATAGTGAAGTCCATAGTTCATAGTACCTTTCAGATAGCGCATAAATCTCTCAACAGTATGCCAATGTACATCACCCGGTTTGAAAACAAACCGGCTCAGTTTGCTCACAGCAAACGCGATGTCAGGCATCGTTGCACTCGCTAGGTACATCAGTGAACCAATGATTTGAGAGTATCTCAATTGATCTTTAGCTATGCCTTTGGACTTTCGAATCAACACGCTAGGATCATATGGTGTTTGAGATGGTGTGCAGTCCGAATATCCAAAAACGACTCAACACCTTCTCAACATAGTGGGATTGCAGAAGTGTAATCCCACCCTCATTATCTCTCAGTAGCTTGATGTTCAAGATAACATCAGCCACACCAAGGTCTTTCATCTCAAAGTTCTGAGATAGAAACGATTTGACCTCCTCAATGACTTTGAGGTTTGTTCCGAATATCAGTATGTCATCAACATACAAGCACAGTATAACTCCTTCGCCCCCACCATGGCGATAATATACACATTTGTCAGCCTCATTAACAACGAAGCCAACAGATGTCAGAGTTGTATTAAACTTATCATGCCATTGCTTAGGTGCTTGTTTCAGGCCATATAAAGATTTTATCAACCTACACACCTTTCTTTCCTGACCATCTATCACAAAGCCATCATGCTGTTGCATGTAGATTTCCTCCTTTAGCTCTCCATTTAGAAAAGCCGTCTTAACATCCATCTGATGGACGAGAAGACCATGCGAGACCGCCAACGAGAGTAATACTCGAATGGTGGTCAGTCTAGCCACAGGTGAATAAGTATCGAAGAAATCTTCCTCTTCTTGCTGGTCATAGCCCTTGGCCACAAGCCTAGCCTTGTATTTTTCAATCATACCATCGGGCCTAAGCTTCTTTTTGAACACCCACTTACATCCCAGTGGTTTGCAACCATAGGGACGGCCAGTGATCTCCCATGTCCCGTTAGCCATGATGGAATCCATCTCGCTACGGACCGCATCCTTCCAATAGTCAGCTTCTGGAGAGGCATACGCTTCTGAAATAGAAGTGGGAGTATCATCCACGAGGTACACGAAGAAATCATCACCAAAGGTCTTTGCAGTCCTTTGTCTCTTGCCCCTACCAAGGGTTTCCTCGTCATCCGCCTCAGGATTTTCATCATGTGTTTGTTCATAATATTCCATAGGGATGGCAGGTTCAGGAGTCTCCTCAGATTCCTTTCTAGAAGTGATTTGCATATCTCTCATAGGAAAAATATCCTTGAAGAATGTAGCATCCTTAGACTCCATAATTGTACCGACCTTCTGGTCAGGTACCTCGGATTTCACTACTAGAAATCTATAGCCAACGCTGTTCTTAGCGTAGCCCAAATTAACGCAGTCCACAGTCTTTGGTCCAAGCTTACGTTTTTTGGGGATCGGCACATTAACTTTCGCCAAACAGCCCCAAGTCCGCAAGTACGAGAGTGTTGTCCTTCTCTTTGCCCATTTCTCATAGGTAGTGATCTCATTACCCTTTGTCGGAACTTTATTCAGGACATGACATGCCGTCAATATTGCCTCCCCCCACCATGCCTTGGATAAACCCGATGTATCTAACATGGCGTTAACCAAATCAGTTAGAGTACGGTTTTTCCGCTCGGCAACCCCGTTTGACTGGGGTGAATAGGGAGGTGTCCTCTCATGAATAATGCCATGTTCCAAACAGAAGGAATCAAACTCACTCGAGAAGTACTCTCCACCACGATCTGACCGGACTCGTTTAATTTTCTTTTCAAGTTGATTTTCAACTTCTGCCTTATAAATTTTAAAGTAGTGTAGAGCCTCATCTTTAGTATTTAACAGATACACATAGCAATATCTAGTGGAATCATCTATCAATGTCATGAAGTATTTCTTTTCACCTTTAGTCAACACACCATTCATCTCACAAAGATCGGAATGTATGAGTTCTAATGATGCCAAGTGTCTCTCCTCCGCGGCCTTGTGAGGCTTGCGAGGTTGCTTAGCTTGCACACATGAAAGGCACTTAGAACCTTTGGCTAAAGTGAAGGATTAAATCCAACTTGGCTAGCCGCGTCATAACACCGAAACTAATGTGACAAAGACGTGAATGCCAAACCTCAGATTCACTAATATTCGAATGAATATGGTTCACGACTTTATTACAAAAATCTGCGAGGGAAAGGTGGAACATTCCTCTGCTCTCATAACCTTTTCCAACAAAGAGTCCATATTTCATAACAACTAATTTATTAGACTCGAAAACCAACTTAAACCCTTCTCTACATAGAAGGGAGCCACTAACGAGGTTCTTCTTGATGGCGGGGACATGCTGCACGTTCTTCAGCTGCACGATCCTTCCCGAAGTAAACTTCAGATCGACCATGCCAACACCATGAACAGAAGCACTCGTGCCATTCCCCATCAATACGGACCCGTGGCCTGTGACCTGGTAAGAAGTGAACAATGAAATGTCATAACATACATGAACACCTGCACCTGTGTCCACCCACCAATCGTTGGGCTGAAACACTGAAAAAACAGTAAACAGATTACCGTACCCAGATGCACCATTCTCATTGTTGCCCACAATCATGTTGACAGACTTGGAGTCCTGTCCTGGCTTCTTGTACTCGTTTGGGCACTTGTTGGCCCAATGTTCAACCGAACCACAAGTAAAGCAGCCCTCATCCTTCTTGTTCTTATTGAAGGTCTTCTTACCCTTCTTCTTAAAGTCGGTATTGTGTTGGACACCGTTCTTTCCCTTGGGCTTGTGGGAGTTAAAGTTCTTCTGGTTCACCATGTTGGCGACAGAAGTCCCTTCGGCCCCTTTTTCGTGCGAATCCTTTGCCCTTGAATTCTGCTCAACACTCAGATGGCCAATGACATCCTCCACAGAGAATTCACGCCTCTGATGTTTCAGAGTGGTGGCAAAGTTTCTCCAGGAATTAGGGAGCTTAGCGATTATGCAGCCCGCGACAAACTTGACCGATAACTCGCACTTAAGAAGTTCAAGCTCCTTAACAATGCATGTTATCTCATGAGCCTGCTCCAATACAGGACGGTTTTCAACCATCTTGTAATCATGGAACTACTCTATAATATACATCTCGCTCTCTGCATCGGCGGCCCCGAATTTAGATTCGAGCGCCTCCCACAAATCCTTGGCGACATGCACATGTAAATATGCATCGACCAGTTTATCTCCGATCACGCTAAGAACAGCTCCAAGAAACACAACGGTAGCCTCCTTGAACGCCTTCTCCTGTTCAGGAGCAATCGTTACCGTGGAGACACCGGTGACCCAGAACACGTTCATAGCCGTGAGCCATAACGTGGTCTTAGGCTGCCAACGCTTAAAGTATGTATCGGTAAACTTATCCGGTTTCAATGCAGCGGCAAAGCCACTTGCCGAGAAATTTCTACACATAATAGGTTTTTGGATTAACAAAGTTTGTAGCACAAGACAATTATCCAAGGCGTGGCATGCCGCACAAACTCTGTCACCGCCCCGCAGCAACAGTGCCATCCTGTCCGGGCTCTGGGTCGTCCCTGACCACCTGCGCGGCGGGCGAGGGCGCGGCGTCTGTGGCCAGCGAGAAGGACAGCCGGCCGAAGCCCCAGTGGCCGACGTCGTACATCTCCATCCACGCCTTCTCCGTCACGCTCACCCTCATCCTGCCATCCCCGAGCAAATTTACATCGTTGGTGTTCTCCCACCAGCCCGAGGCGGCAGCCCGGCCCAGCCCGCCCCAGTCCTCCTCCTTGCTCGCCCGCGCGGCGCCGCCACTGCCGCCCAGCCCCTCCGCCTGGTACAGCTGGTCGTCCAAGTCCCGGACGCGGCTCGTCTTCCGCAGCACGCCCCTGTTGACACGCCGCGTCTTGGCGCGCCTGACCCATCGCCGGCCGGCCACGTAGGGCGCCTTGACGAGCGCCAGCGTGAAGCAGCTCACCACGGCGCACGGGCAGCAGCACAGTGCCACGCAGTTGGCCGCCGCCGCCGCGCCGCATGTCCCGCATGACTGCCGGGCGGAGCGTCGCGCGGGCTCCTCCTCGCAGAGTGCGGGGAACCGGTACGGAGGAGACGACGCCATTGCCGCCGGCCGAACGCGCCGACGGTACGTAGACTCGGCCAGTAGGAGAGGAGTCGCTGACTTCTTGCCTGGAATCAACAAATGAAGTAGTACATGGTCAGCGAATGTCGTTATCGATGGGTTGGAGACAGTAATTAAGCTATGATTTTTCAGTAGTACAATGTCACGCCAGCATGATATTATAATCTGTGAAGCAGACTGGAGACCCCGTGCGATGTACTGATGGTTGGTTTTGGTTTGAACGACAGCGCAGTGCTGGCCGTATAACCGCGTGCACTGCTTTTTAAAATGTATAGTTGTTACAAAACAGCTAGTACTAGATATATATCTACACAAAAAAAAACAAATCATTTCAGCAGAAGAAGAGAAGATCAATCCTTGGTCTGATGGAAAATATTTGGCAGATGATGTGGCAAGCACGTCTCTGAACTCTCATTTTTCCTTGTGAAAACACGTTCGTGACGACGACGACCACTACGAATCGTTCTCTCTTCATCTCTTCCTTGCACAAATAAACACTGGGGACTTAGGCATAGGCATGCGACAGGTTGATCGACTCGAATCAGCGATACATTCGGCTTCCGGAAACAACATGTTCAACAAATGCGAAGAAACGATCGATGTTTCTGACAGCATTACCAGGCAGGCAATTGGGTCGCAGGAAAGCTAAACGCAGGACTAATGTGCTGATAAGAGAAATCACTAACCACGCATGGGCATGCCAAATTCAGCGTACAGAGGAATAATTCGGAGTTTCGGACTCGCCTGAGAAGGGAAGGAGATGAAAACCTGAGGATCTTGACAGCGGCTATCTATGCGCCGCTGAGGACAACCGCTATCGGCGGCAGGAGTCGTCGCGACCGCTGAGTAATACAAATGGAGAGGAAAGAAGGTACTGTAGGTGAGAAGGAGAGATGTCTTGCAAGGGGGCGGGATGGAATAAGCTGGCAGGGTAGAGCGTGTGGAAACTGCAAACGGAGAAGAAGGGTTTTAAGCAGTCTGGAGAACGATAGACGTGGGATGTTGCAAGTAATTCAAAAAAAAAAAAAGGCTGAACTGTCACCTTATGTCAGATTGACTCTTCAGCCATGTATGTGGCTTTCATGCTTTTTTTTTTTTGCTTTGTTGGCAAACACAAACTATAGTTGGAAACAGAATGTTTTGTTATGCCATAGCAGCCTTATCTTATCCTTTTTACAGCAAGAAAAACACCTCCTTATTTATTACTTATCCATATGCGTGCTTTTAGCAACTTTCGCCAGAGTTGCATACCCCATCCATTATATCTTTTGAACTGAAAGTCCAATTTATATTTAGTTTCATCTTTAAATTTGAATCTACTATATCTTTTGAAGCGAAGGCCCATTTTATATTTCATTTGCATATTCGTGTTTCTTGCAATGAGGACTTTCAAACAAGATCAATCTTAAATAAAGTTTGACAACTTTAATTCTTTTGCCAAGTTTCAAATATTAATACTTGGTCGTAATATTAAGTCTTACCCAGGTTTTGTAAAGTTTTACCAAGTTTCATTTGCTTTTATGGTGGGTTTAGAGCTTATGGGTTAGGGTTTTAGAGTTGCAGGGTTAAGTTTTAGTTTCTGAAACTTTATGAATTTATCATTCGTTAAGTTTTAGTAGTTGAAACTTGTCAAGTTTTGAAAAGTTGTCAAAAGGTATTCAAAAGTGGTGCCCTCGTCATAGGGAAACGAACTATAAATTGAGTTTTCCGTTCAATAAAATGAATTGAAGTTTGAAAGTCAAAAGAAAAACATAGGAGGAATGGTGGAGCTACCAAAAGCTAAAAAAGTTGAAGCATCGCCACCATCGAAGGTAATTAAGAGCTAAAACACATGCAAAGAATAAACCAATTTACGAATCACGAGTCAATATGACGGCTACAAATATACGTGCCATGAATTGCCTCTCGAGATACACCTTCCCATGAAAGAATCTAACCTAGTATATTCTTAGGTCACACCGTCGCTCCATGTGGCAATTTTTAAATTATATCTTGACGAACTCCATGTATAAGTTATAGCAACAGAAAAAATGGTCGCCGCCCGCGGATTCGATCAAAAATTCACCGCCTAGCATGATATCCTTGCTGGTTAGGATAATTCGCTCTTCTACTTTGAGGGTTCTCATTACTGGCATCCCCTCTGTCCCAAGAGGCATGGCTAGGGGTTGTGCCAAGGTGACCTATTGTTTGCTCTTGCGACCAGCCCTTTTAAAATCTTTGATGCTCCGCTCCCCGATATTTAGAGCCACTTTAGAGGTCTGGCACCACTCCGTTCGACCTATCAACTCCCCAATGCTTAACCGGACGGACTGATTCTATAGTTCCGTTTTAGTAGAAACTTGATTTATTCGTTATTGTATAAACAGCTAAAGGAAAGGCTTCTAATCACACACCTGTCGTCTGGGGACCGTCTTGGTTTTATCGATTGTTGTTTTGTATGGTTCAATAATACAGTTTATCCAAGTGAGTTTTATGGACCCACCGGGCCAGAAGCTTTCTCTTGGCGCGTGTGGGCTGACATGCTACGCCCTCGACACCTTCTCGCTCACACACCGATGCCCACGGATAACCTTTGCAACTGGTGGCCAGCCGTGTCAGCGTCGGCGACGGCGGATGCACAATGCAAGGACACAAATTTCCTAGTGGCAGTCACACTTTGTTTCATATGGTTGGAGCGGAATAGCCGGGTGTTCGACAACATAGCGTCCTCCATCGTGTAGGTGGCTAGTCAGGCTAAGGCAGAGCTCGAGCTCTGGTGAGTAGCTAGAGCACGCGGAGAGGCGGGAGAGTAGTCTTTCTATTTTTATTTGTGCGGGACTAACCGCTTCGGTTTCTGCTAGTATGTATGTAACTGTTATTCCTCCCCTTCTTAAAACATAGGCACGCAATTCTCTTGCATGGCCCTGAAGAAGAATCTTTGATTGGGCCATCTTCACCAGGTTGGGGGCATGGTCCTTCAAAACCTCTCTGTACGTCAACAACACCCATAAAAGAGGACATTGAGCAATTCACGGGCATTCTACATGGGTTTGTGGAGGTGACCTGCTTAGTGACTAATTTTGATAAGAGGCTTGTGGTGTCGAATAGATATGCTGGCATCGACAATAACAAGGTGTTGCGGAGCTTCCCGGCTATGTGTGCCACCTTCCCTATGATATACCATGTGCCGTGTCTGAAAGGATCGATATAGTTGACTAGAGGGGGGGTGAATAGGCAACTAACAATTTTTAGCTTTTCTTTAACAATTTAAACTTTGCATCAAAGTAGGTTGTCTAGATATGCAACTAAGTGAGCAACCTATATGATGCAACAACGATAAGCACACAAGCAAGCAAGAGATATAGCACAAATAAGCTTGCACAAGTAAAGGCACGAGATAACCAAGAGTGGAGCCGGTGGAGACGAGGATGTGTTACCGAAGTTCCTTCCCTTTGAGGGGAAGTACGTCTCCGTTGGAGCGGTGTGGAGGCACAATGCTCCCGAAGAAGCCACTAGGGCCACTGTATTCTCCTCACGCCCTCACACAATGCGAGATGCCGTGATTCCACTATTGGTGCCCTTGGAGGCGGCGACCGAACCTTTACAAACAAGGTTGGGGCAATCTCCACAACTTAATTGGAGGCTCCCAACGACACCACGAAGCTTCACCACAATGGACTATGGCTCTGTGGTGACCTCAACCGTCTAGGGTGCTCAAACACCCAAGAGTAACAAGATCCGCAAGGGATTAGTGGGGGAATCAAATTTCTCTTGGTGGAAGTGTAGATCGGGGCCTTCTCAACCACTACCGAGCAAATCAACAAGTTTGATTGGCTAGGGAGTGAGATCGGACGAAAATGGAGCTTGGAGCAACAATGGAGCTTAGGGTTGGAAGAGGTGGTTAACTAGAGGTAGGAGACACCCCTTTTATAGCCGTGGACAAAATCCAACCGTTATCCACTTAACCAGCCCGCAACTTGCGGTACTACCACTCCTGACAAGCGGTACTACCGCAGCAGCGGCAGGAGCTAGGACAGACCTGTAGCACAGGGGCTGAGGGCGGTACTGCCGCAGGCAAGGTACTACCGCTCCCCCATTCGGTGCTACCGCAAGGCAGGAAACTCCTAGCCTGAGAAGGGCACGGATGAATAAAAATACATCCGTGCCTACTTCCGCTGGAAAACAAACGATGCAAAAATCCGACACAGTACTACCGCTGAGAGGCGGTACTACCGCACGGCAGCTGAGCCAGGCCGCACGCGGTACTACCGCGCTCGAGGTGCGGTACTACCGCGGAGGCGCGGATGTAAAAAATTACATCCGCCCCTACTACCGCGATGAAGCGGCACTTGGCTTGGGGGCCACGGTACTAAGGCTCCGGAGGAGCGGTACTACCGTGGGCTCCTGCGGTACTACCGCTCCAGTGAGCAGTACTACCGCAAGCCTAATATCAGTAGCCAGGACAATTGCATAGAGGAAAAAACGGAGGATGCTCCAAAGTGCAGGGGAAAGGTGGAGACAAGGAAGAAAACGTGTACGTGATGATTCCACCTGAACCTTTCTGACACGGACCCCCTCTTAATAGTATGGCTTTCCTACGACTCAAGTCCACCAAAAAGAAACGTAGAAAAACGCCGCCTTCAATAGTCTTTGAGGGGCACCAAACCGTCTTGTGCCTAGCGATGAACGTCTGAGAAACTCAAGGCACACGATTAGTCCGCAAAAGCATTGTCATCAATCACCAAAACACCTTAGGGATAAATATGCCCTTACAGTCTCCCCCTTTTTGGTGGATTGATGACAATACGGGATTTGCACAAAGGGAAAAAATATTGAGCAAACGCAAACCCCTCCTCTCTAAAATATAGACGGGCTCCCCCTAGATGTGTGCAATCTAGATGGATGCTTTGGACTGCACATCACACAAACTAGGATTAACACTCCCCCTATATTTTAGAGACAAGGCATATCTTGCAATAGAAAGGCTAACATTAATCAAGAGCAGAAAACATAAGTAGCACAATATGTCAAGCTCACTAAGATAAGATAGAGTGCATATGCCTTACACCATATGAAGGATAAGTCTCAAACCAAACCAAAGCAAACGAGGTTCAAACGAGAAAGCAAACACATTGGACACGACACACGACTCGCAAGCACGCAAATCCCTACACTCTCTCCCCATTTGGCATCGAGACACCAAAAAGGCAGAGAGGACACCTACACACAAGGGGTGGCTCAAGCAGAGAAATCATCCCAACGCTCCCCGTCAGACTCGGCGGCAGGGACATCCTCCTCGATGTCCTCCTCAGAATCAGACCACTTGAAGCCTTGCTTCAGCATCCATTCGGCCACCGGGGTGATGACCTCCTCAGAACCGCCAGAGATGACCTCTCCAAAGACCTTCATAATCTTCTTGTCGCGGCGACGACTCTCCTTGGATGCCACGTGAGTCCTGTACTGCCCCTTTGCTTGCATGCAGAAAAGAGTCTTCATCTTGTCCTTCAGCTTCTTGGCCCACGAGGGCTCAGAGGAACGATGGGAAGTCCTAGCAGCACGGTCCTCAGCAAGATCCTCTGCTCCAGCCTCCTCCTCATCAACAGCCCTCCTAGCAGCAGACGCCTCAGCACGAGTAGTAGTGTTGGTCCAGTTGGGCTTGACACGGAGACTGATGGGATCATGCCGAATCCAGTCTGGAGCAAGGAACTCATCACCAGGGTACAGCTTCTCCCAAGTCTTGGAGATCAACAGAAACAGGTATGGTCCATAGTTAGTCACCTTGCGGTTGAACACCACAAACCGAAGCTCACACCACATGATGTGTGAGACATCAAGTGGCTGAGTCTAAGACACACGTGCATCCTCGCACATGAGCATCATATCCACCATATAGGCATGAACCTTGTCCTTGTCGCCAATGCGAGGGAACAGAGAGTTGCGGAAGATGCGATACATGATATCCAGAAAGGAGTTGAGCACCCACGTTGACTTGCCATTGGGAAGCACCTTCTCAACATAGAACGGCTGTAACTTGTTCTTGCTAGCAGACTCAGGATTGGCATGGGGGTGAACACCCACGGGTGTGTTGAGCCCGTCATCAGGAACCTGAAGCAGATCCATGAACTCCTTCCAGGTAGAAGTCAACTGACGACCATTGGTCATCCAGGTCATCCTCCGCTCCTCCCCAGGGTGAAAGAAAACTGATGCTAAGAACTGACAGACAAGCTCAGGTTCATAGTCAAGGTGGAAAGAGATCACATGTTCAATACCGTACTGCTCCACCAAATCCAGAGCTTCTCCAAAGTACTCACGGAACTTGTCCTTCCTCAGGCGATGCATGTCTATCCACTTGACATCCACGTAGGTATTTTGCTTGTTCTTGATGACATCCAGATAGATGAGAGTCTGTTGCTTGGTCCAAAACAATTCATTGCCTCTGATGATAGCACGAGCATGCACATAAGGGTTGATCTGCCGGCGATGGATGTACTCAGCAAGGGGAATCTCGTCCATGCCCTTAGCGGGTTCCTTGTTCTTGCTAGCGGTGGCCTTGACATTGCGCTTGGGGGCACTCGAGCCCTCTGGTGCTTCGTCTTGATTGCGCAGTCGCTTGGAGCCAGTGTCACGACTGGGATTGGAACGGCGAGAGCCACCACCTAAGAAACAAGAGAAAGCACACACACAGAGCAAGAAGAATCAATGCAAAGACCTTAGCAAAACAAGAGAAACACGTAGAAAGCATACGTGGTAATTGCCACGAGAAAGATTGGACCCCAACGGTAGTACTGCCAGGTGTTGCGGTACTAAAATTTTAGTACCGTTCCTAGCCACGGTAGTACCGTGTGATGTCAAGGTAGTACCGGGGCTGGGAGCGGTAGTAAGATCTTAGTGCCACAGCTCGTGCGGTAGTACCGCACCATACGGGTAGTAGTACCGGACGAGCGGTAGTACCACACATGTGGCGCGGTAGTACCGCACCGCGTCAGATCCGAACCAGTTTTTGAATCTGAGAAGAACCGCGAAACCACGGCGGTACTACGATTGATCAAATCTATCACAGGACAACATATCAAGTATAATTCCTACGCAACACGACTCTCCTACATCCTACTCTTGCAAAGATTTGGCCTAAAATCTCAAGAACAACATGCATCTCCCCAAAAACCTAGAAGCAAAAGAACAACCAAGAAAGAGAGGGATTTGGGGAAAACCTTGTCCCATGGCAAGAGGAAGTGGTGGGGAACGAACCCACCGGTCGGAATTCGAGGAGAGTGGCCGGACACGGAGATCCGGCAAGGACCTTCGGCGTCGTTCTTGAGCGAGAGAGAGAGAGACGGTGGGGAGAGAAACAAGTGAATGAAGGAAATATGCCCTAGAGGCAATAATAAAGTTATTATTTATTTCCTTATGTCATGATAAATGTTTATTATTCATGCTAGAATTGTATTAACTGGAAACATAATACATGTGTGAATACATAGACAAACAGAGTGTCACTAGTATGCCTCTACTTGACTAGCTCATTAATCAAAGATGGTTATGTTTCCTAACCATGAACAAAGAGTTGTTATTTGATTAACGAGATCACATCATTAGTTGAATGATCTGATTGACATGACCCATTCCATTAGCATAGCACCCGATCGTTTAGTATGTTGCTATTGCTTTTATCCATGACTTATACATGTTCCTTTAACTATGAGATTATGCAACTCCCGTTTACCGTAGGAACACTTTGTGTGCTACCAAACGTCACAACGTAACTGGGTGATTATAAAGGTGCTCTACAGGTGTCTCCGAAAGTACATGTTGGGTTGGCGTATTTTGAGATTAGGATTTGTCACTCCGATTGTCGGAGAGGTATCTCTGGGCCCTCTCGGTAATGCACATCACATAAGCCTTGCAAGCATTGCAACTAATGAGTTAGTTGCGGGATGATGTATTACGGAACGAGTAAAGAGACTTGCCGGTAACGAGATTGAACTAGGTATTGGATACCGACGGTCGAATCTCGGGCAAGTAACATACCGATGGACAAAGGGAACAACGTATGTTGTTATGCGGTCTGACCGATAAAGATCTTCGCAGAATATGTAGGAGCCAATATGGGCATCCAGGTCCCGCTATTGGTTATTGACCGGAGACGTGTCTCGGTCATGTCTACATTGTTCTCGAACCATAGGGTCCGCACGCTTAAGGTTTCGATGACAGTTATATTATGAGTTTATGAGTTTTGATGTACCGAAGGAGTTCGGAGTCCCGGATGAGATCAGGGACATGACGAGGAGTCTCGAAATGGTCGAGACGTAAAGATCGATATATTGGATGACTATATTCGGACATCATAAGGGTTCTGAGTGGTTCGGGTATTTTCGGAGGTACCGGGGAGTTACGGGATTACGGGAGAAGTAATGGGCCTTGATGGGCTTTAGTGGGAAGAGAAAAAAAAAGGGCTGCTGCGCCCCCCCTCCCCTCTAGTCCGAATTGGACTAGGGAAAAGGGGGCCGGCCACCTTTCCTACTCCTCCTATTCCTTCTCCCTTCCTCCCCTCTTGGTGGACTCCTACTAGGACTTGGAGTCCTAGTAGGACTCCATATCTTGGCCGCACCAATTGGCTTGGCCGGCCTTCTCCTCCTCCATCCTTTATATACTGAGGCAAGGGGCACCCCTTGGACACACAATTGATCAACGTGATCGTTCCTTAGCCGTGTGCGGTGCCCCCCTCCACCATATTCCACATCGGTCATATCGTTGCAGTGCTTAGGCGAAGCCCTGCGCCGGTAACACATCAAGATCGTCACCACGCCGTCGTGCTGACGGAACTCTTCCCCGACGCTTTGCTTGATCGGAGCCCGGGGATCGTCATCGAGCTGAACGTGTGCCAAGAACTCGGAGGTGCCGGAGTAACGGTGCTGTGATCGGTTGGATCGCGAGGAGAACGTACGACTACTTCCTCTACGTTGTGTCAACGCTTCCGCTTCGGTCTACGAGGGTACGTAGACAACACTCTCCCCTCTCGTTGCTATGCATCACCATGATCTTGCGTGTGCGTAGGAAATTTTCTGAAATTACTACGTTCCCCAACAGTGGCATCCGAGCCTAGGTTTTTATGGTTTGATGTTATTTGCACGAGTAGAACATAAGTGAGTTGTGGACGATACAAGTCATACTTCCTACCAGCATGTCATACTTTGGTTCAGCGGTATTGTTGGACGAGACGATCCGGACCAACCTTACGCGTACGCTTACGCGAGACCGGTTCCCTCGACGTGCTTTGCACATAGATGGCTTGCGGAAGACTGTCTCTCCAACTTTAGTTGAACCGAGTGTGGCTACGCCCGGTCCTTGAGAAGGTTAAAACGGAGTCTATTTGACAAACTATCGTTGTGGTTTTGATGCGTAGGTAAGATGAGTTCTTGCTTAGGCCCGTAGCAGCCACGTAAAACTTGCAACAACAAAGTAGAGGACGTCTAACTTGTTTTTGCAGGGCATGTTGTGATGTGATATGGTCAAGACATGATGCTAAATTTTATTGTATGAGATGATCATGTTTTGTAACCGAGTTATCGGCAACTGGCAGGAGCCATATGGTTGTCGTTTTATTGTATGCAATGCAATCGCGATGTAATGCTTTACTTTATTACTAAGCGGTAGTGATAGTCGTGGAAGCATAAGATTGGCGAGACGACAACGATGCTACGATGGAGATCAAGGTGTCGCGCCGGTGACGATGATGATCATGACGGTGCTTCGGAGATGGAGATCACAAGCACAAGATGATGATGACCATATCATATCACTTATATTGATTGCATGTGATGTTTATCTTTTTATGCATCTTATCTTGCTTTGATTGACGGTAGCATTATAAGATGATCTCTCACTCAATTATCAAGAAGTGTTCTCCCTGAGTATGCACCGTTGCGAAAGTTCTTCGTGCTGAGACACCACGTGATGATCGGGTGTGATAGGCTCTACGTTCAAATACAACGGGTGCAAAACAGTTGCACACGCGGAATACTCAGGTTTAACTTGACGAGCCTAGCATATAACAGATATGGCCTCGGAACACAGAGACCGAAAGGTCGAGCGTGAATCATATAGTAGATATGATCAACATAAGATGTTCACCATTGAAACTACTCCATCTCACGTGATGATCGGACATGGTTTAGTTGATTTGGATCACGTGATCACTTAGAGGATTAGAGGGATGTCTATCTAAGTGGGAGTTCTTAAGTAATATGATTAATTGAACTTAAATTTATCATGAACTTAGTCCTGGTAGTATTAGCATATCTATGTTGTAGATCAATAGCTCGCGTTGTTGCTTCCCTGTGTTTATTTTGATATGTTCCTAGAGAAAATTGTGTTGAAAAATGTTAGTAGCAATGATGCGGATTGGATCCGTGATCTGAGGTTTATCCTCATTGCTGCACAGAAGAATTATGTCCTTGATGCACCGCTAGGTGACGGACCTATTGCAGGAGCAGATGCAGACATTATGAACGTTTTGCTAGCTCAATATGATGACTACTTAATAGTTTAGTGCACCATGCTTAACTGCTTAGAATCGGGACTTCAAAGACGTTTTGAACGTCATGGACCATATGAGATGTTCCAGGAGTTGAAGTTAATATTTCAAGCAAATACCCGAGTTGAGAGATATGAAGTCTCCAACAAGTTCTATAGCTAAAAGATGGAGGAGAATCGCTCAACTAGTGAGCATGTGCTCAGATTGTCTGGGTACTACAATCGCTTGAATCAAGTGGGAGTTAATCTTCCAGATAAGATAGTGATTGACAGAATTCTCTAGTCACCATCACCAAGTTAGTAGAACTTCGTGATGAACTATAATATGCAAGGGATAACGGAAAATATTCCCAAGCTCTTCGCGATGCTAAAATCGGCGAAGGTAGAAATCAAAGAAAAACATCAAGTGTTGATGGTTGACAAGATCACTAGTTTCAAGAAAAGGGCAAAAGGAAAGAAGGGGAACTTCAAGAAGAATGGCAAGCAAGTTGCTGCTCAAGTGAAAAAGCCCAAGTATGGTCCTAAGCCTGAGACTAAGTGCTTCTACTGCAAAGGGACTGGTCACTGGAAGCGGAACTACCCCAAGTGATTGGCGGATAAGAAGGATGGCAAAGTGAACATAAGTATATTTGATATACATGTGTACTTTACTAGTGTTCATAGCAACCCCTTAGTATTTGGTACTAGTTCAGTTGCTAAAATTTAGTAACTCGAAACGGGAGTTGCAGAATGAACAGAGACTAGTTAAGGGTGAAGTGACGATGTATGTTGGAAGTAGTTCCAAGAATGATATGATCATCATCGCACACTCACTATACTTTCGGGATTAGTGTTGAACTTAAATAAGTGTTATTTGGTGTTTGCGTTGAGCATAAATATGATTTGATCATGTTTATTGCAATACGGTTATTCATTTAAGTTAGAGAACAATTGTTGTTCTGCTTACATGAATAGAACCTTCAATGGTCATACACCCAATGAAAATAGTTCGTTGGATCTCGATCGTAGTGATACACATATTCATAATATTGAAGCCAAAAGATGCAAAGTTAATAATGATAGTGCAAATTATTGTGGCACTGCCGTTTAGGTCATATTGGTGTAAAGCGCATGAAGAAACTCCATGCTGATGGAATTTTGGAATCACTTGATTATGAATCACTTGATGTTTGCGAACCATGCCTCTTGGTCAAGATGACTAAAACGCCGTTCTCCGGAACAATGGAGCAAGCAACAGATTTGTTGGAAATAATACATACTGATGTATGCGATCCGATGAGTACTGATGCTCGCGGCAAGTATCATTATTTTCTGACCTTCACAGATGATTTGAGCAGATATGGGTATATCTGCTTAATGAAATAAGAAGTCTGAAACATTTGAAAAGTTCATATAATTTCAGAGTGAAGTGGAAAATCATCGTAACAAGAAAACAAAGTTTCTATGATCTGATCGTGGAGAAGAGTATTTGAGTTACGAGTTTGGTCTTTAGTTAAAGCAATGTGGAATAGTTTCACAAACTCATGCCACCTGGAACACCACAGCATAATGGTGTGTCCGAACGTCATAACCGTACTTTATTGGATACAGTACAATCTATGATGTTTCTTACCGATTTACCAATATCGTTTTGGGATCATGCATTAGAGACAGCTGCATTCACGTTAAAAGGGGCACCATCTAAATCCGTTGAGACGACACCGTATGAACTATGGTTTAGCAATAAACCTAAGCTGTCGTTTCTTAAAGTTTGGGGCTGCGATGCTTATGTGAAAAAGCTTCAACCTGATAAGCTCGAACCCAAATCGGAGAAATGCGTCTTCATAGAATACTCAAAGGAAAATGTTGGGTACACCTTCTATCACAGATCCAAAGGCAAAATCGTTGCTTAAGAATGGATCCTTTCTAGAGAAGAAGTTTCTCTCGAAAGAAGTGAGTGGGAGGAAAGTAGAAAACTTGATAAGGTAATTATACCTTCTCCCTTATTGGAAAGTAGTTCATCACAGAAATCTGTTCTTGTGACTACTACACCAATTAGTGAGGAAGCTAATGATGATGATCATGTAACTTCAGATCAAGTAACTACCGAATCTCGTAGGTAAACCAGAGTGAGATCCGCACCAGAGTGGTACGGTAATCTTGTTCTGGAAGTCATGTTACTAGACCATGACGAACTTGCGAACTATGAGGAAGCGATGATGAGCCCAGATTCCGCGAAATGGTTTGAGGCCATGAAATCTGAGATATGATCCATGTATGAGAACAAAGTATGGACTTTGATGGATTTGCCCGATGATCGGCAAGCCAAAGAAAATAAATGGATCTTCAAGAGGAAGGCGGACACTGATAGTAGTGTTACTATCTACAAAGCTAGAATTGTCGCAAAAGGTTTTCGACAAGTTCAAGGTGTTGACTACGATGAGAGTTTCTCACTCGTATCTATGCTTAAGTCTGTCCGAATCATGTTAGCAATTGTCGCATTTTATGAAATCCGGCAAATGGATAAACAAAACTACATTCCTTAATGGATTTATTAAAGAAGAGTTGTATACGATGCAACTAGAAGGTTTTGTCGATCCTGAAGGTGTTAACAAAATATGCAAGCTCCAGCGATCCATCTATGGACTGGTGCAAGCATCTCGGAGTTGGAATATACGCTTTGATAAGTTGATCAAAGCATATAGTTTTATACAGACTTGCGGTGAAGCCTGTATTTACAAGAAAGTGAGTGGGAGCACTACAGCATTTCTGAAAAGTATATGTAAATGACATATTATTGATCGGAAATAATGTAGAATTATTCTGTAAAGCATAAAGGAGTATTTGAAAGGAGTTTTTCAAAGAAAGACCTCGGGGAAGCTACTTACATATCGAGCATCAAGATCTATAGAGATAGATCGAGACGCTTGATAAGTTTTTTCAATGAGTACATACCTTGACAAGATTTTGAAGTAGTTCAAAATGGAACAGTCAAAGAAAGAGTTCTTGCCTGTGTTACAAAGTATGAAATTGAGTAAGACTCAAAGCCCGACCACGGCAGAAGATAGAAAGAGAATGAAAGTCATTCACTATGCTTTGGCCATAGGTTCTATAAAGTATGCCATGCTATGTACCAGATCTATTGTATACCCTACACTGTGTTAAGCAAGGGAGTACAATAGTGATCTAGGAAGTAGATCACTGGACATCGGTCAAAATTATCCTTAGTAAAATAAGGATATGTTTCTCGATTATGGATGTGACAAAAAGGTTCGTCGTAAAAGGTTACGTCGATGCAAGTTTTGACACTAATCCAGATGACTCTAAGTCTCAATCTGGATACATGTTGAAAGTGGGAGCAATTAGCTAGAGTAGCTCCATGCAGAGCATTGTTGACATAGAAATTTGCAAAGTACATGCGGATCTGAATGTAGCAGACCCGTTGACTAAGATTCTCTCACAAAGCAAAACATGATCACACCTTAGTACTCTTTGGGTGTTAATTACATAGCGATGTAAACTAGATTACTGAATCTAGTAAACCCTTTGGGTGTCGGTCACATAGCAATGTGAACTATGGGTGTTAATCACTTGATGATGTGAACTATTGATGTTAATCACATGGTGATGTGATCTAGATTATTGACTCTAGTGCAAGTGGGAGACTGAAGGAAATATGCCCTAGAGGCAATAATAAAGTTATTATTTATTTCCTTATATCATGATAAATGTTTATTATTCATGCTAGAATTGTATTAACTGGAAACATAATACATGTGTGAATACATAGACAAACAGAGTGTCACTAGTATGCCTCTACTTGACTAGCTCATTAATCAAAGATGGTTATGTTTCCTAACCATGAACAAAGAGTTGTTATTTGATTAACGAGATCACATCATTAGTTGAATGATCTGATTGACATGACCCATTCCATTAGCATAGCACCCGATCGTTTAGTATGTTGCTATTGCTTTTATCCATGACTTATACATGTTCCTTTAACTATAAGATTATGCAACTCCCGTTTACCGTAGGAACACTTTGTGTGCTACCAAACGTCACAACGTAACTGGGTGATTATAAAGGTGCTCTACAGGTGTCTCCGAAGGTACATGTTGGGTTGGCGTATTTTGAGATTAGGATTTGTCACTCCGATTGTCGGAGAGGTATCTCTGGGCCCTCTCGGTAATGCACATCACATAAGCCTTGCAAGCATTGCAACTAATGAGTTAGTTGCGGGATGATGTATTACGGAACGAGTAAAGAGACTTGCCGGTAACGAGATTGAACTAGGTATTGGATACCGACGGTCGAATCTCGGGCAAGTAACATACCGATGGACAAAGGGAACAACGTATGTTGTTATGCGGTCTGACCGATAAAGATCTTCGCAGAATATGTAGGAGCCAATATGGGCATCCAGGTCCTGCTATTGGTTATTGACCGGAGACGTGTCTCGGTCATGTCTACATTGTTCTCGAACCGTAGGGTCCGCACGCTTAAGGTTTCGATGACAGTTATATTATGAGTTTATGAGTTTTGATGTACCGAAGGAGTTCGGAGTCCCGGATGAGATCAGGGACATGACGAGGAGTCTCGAAATGGTCGAGACGTAAAGATCGATATATTGGACGACTATATTCGGACATCGGAAGGGTTCTGAGTGGTTCGGGTATTTTCGGAGGTACCGGGGAGTTACGGGATTACGGGAGAAGTAATGGGCCTTGATGGGCTTTAGTGGGAAGAGAAAAAAAAAAGGGCTGCTGCGCCCCCCTCCCCTCTAGTCCGAATTGGACTAGGGAAAAGGGGGTCGGCCACCTTTCCTACTCCTCCTATTCCTTCTCCCTTCCTCCCCTCTTGGTGGACTCCTACTAGGACTTGGAGTCCTAGTAGGACTCCATATCTTGGCCGCACCAATTGGCTTGGCCGGCCTCCTCCTCCTCCATCCTTTATATACTGAGGCAAGGGGCACCCCTTGGACACACAATTGATCAACGTGATCGTTCCTTAGCCGTGTGCGGTGCCCCCCTCCACCATATTCCACCTCGGTCATATCGTTGCAGTGCTTAGGCGAAGCCCTGCGCCGGTAACACATCAAGATCGTCACCACGCTGTCGTGCTGACGGAACTCTTCCCCGACGCTTTGCTAGATCGGAGCCCGGGGATCGTCATCGAGCTGAACGTGTGCCAAGAACTCGGAGGTGCCGGAGTAACGGTGCTGTGATCGGTTGGATCGCGAGGAGAACGTACGACTACTTCCTCTACGTTGTGTCAACGCTTCCGCTTCGGTCTACGAGGGTACGTAGACAACACTCTCCCCTCTCGTTGCTATGCATCACCATGATCTTGCGTGTGCGTAGGAAATTTTTTGAAATTACTACGTTCCCCAACAGTGAATGGGTATGGGGAGTTGGAACTCCCCTGCCCGAGTCATAACCCCCCACGCCCACTCGCCAGCGCGGTAGTACCGTGCTTCATCGCGGTAGTACCGCTCGGCGGAAGTACCACACTTGAGTGGTAGTACCGCTCGCCTAGGCGGCAGTAAAAAATTACTGGCGCGCTAGGTGCGGTAGTACCGTGCCCTCCATACGCGGTAGTACCGTGGCTGGCCACGGTAGTACCGTGGGCTCAAGAAGTTGCACGTTTCAAACAAGAAAAAGAGGTCTTCGCATCGAATCTTCAAGCCAACAAGACACCACAAGAACACGCTTAACACCAAGGCAGAAAGGCAAACGACAACACGAAACAACCTCGAGACACAACCTCTCCAAAGAGAGGGCGGTGGCCGGAACCACCTATGTTTGAGTCAATTGGTATGGCACCGCGAAGAATTATCCTTGGGCCCACGACCAAAACTCGTCTATGAAGCACAAGTACCATAAAAAATGGCTAATGTGAAAGAGTTGATCAATTTATGCATAATGGGGGGAGGGAGAGTTCATTGAGAGAACAACATTCCCCATATGTCCATGCCTACACCTAAACAAGGCAATAAGTTGAGTGTGGTGGGGTGTGCAAGGGTTCAAGCAACATTGCTCGAATCAATGATATTTAGCTCATGCCTTAACTTGTGAAATCTTGCTTCATCCAAAGGCTTCGTGAAGATATCTGCAAGGTTATCATGAGTGTTGACGTAGTTGACCTCGATCTCCACTCGCCTAATGTGATCCCGGATGAAGTGATACCGAATCTCAATATGATTCGTCTTGAAGTGTTGCACCGGGTTGAGAGAAATCTTGATGGCACTTTCATTGTCACACCAAAGAGGCACTTTGTCACAAATGACACCGTAATCCTTTAAAGTTTGCCTCATCCATAAGAGTTGTGCACAACAACTATCGGCCGCCACATACTCCGCTTCGGTTGACGAGAGAGACACACAACTTTACTTTTAGAAGACCAACTTACCAAAGAGCAACCAAGGAATTGGCACCCTCCGGAAGTGGACTTCCTATCCACTTTGTCTCCCGCCCAATTGGAATCCGAATATCCTACAAGCTTGAAGTTTGCTCCTCTTGGGTACCACAAGCCAAAGTTTGGGGTATGAGCCAAATATCGAAAGATTCGCTTGACCGCCACAAAGTGGCTTTCCTTACGTGCGGCTTGAAACCGTGCATAAATTCCCACACTCAACATGATATCCGGTCTAGATGCACAAAGGTAAAGCAAGGATCCAATCATGCAACGATATACCTTTTGATCCACCGCTTTACCATTGGGATTAATGTCAAGTTGGCCCTTGGTGGGCATTGGAGTGGAAGCCGGCTTGACATCACTTAGCTTGAATCTCTTGAGCATGTCTTGAGTGTATTTAGCTTGGTTGATGAAGGTATCTTGTCTTCTTTGCTTCACTTCGAAACCGAGAAAGAACTTCAACTCTCCCATGGAAGACATCTTGAACTTTGAGGTCATTAGTGCGGCAAATTCCTCATTGAAAGCTTTGTTAGGGGAACCAAAGATAATGTCATCAACATATAGTTGGCACACAAACAACTCCCCTTTGACCTTCTTAGTAAAAAGAGTGGGATCGATTAGCCCAACTTCAAACCCGCGATCTTGTAACAACTCGGTAAGGTGGTCATACCATGCACGTGGGGCTTGTTTAAGGCCATAGAGTGCCTTACCGAGTTGATACACATGATCAGGAAAGTAGGGATCCTCGAACCCGGGGGGTTGCTTGACGTAAACCAACTCATTAATAGGACCATTAAGAAAAGCACTCTTCACATCCATTTGTTGCAACTTAAAATTGTGATGAGAAGCATAAGCAATCAACAAACGAATGGATTCAAGGCGAGGAACGGGAGAAAAGGTTTCACCGTAGTCGATACCCTCGACTTGGGAGTAGCCTTGTGCCACCAATCTTGCCTTGTTGCGAATGATGGTCCCATGAGCATCTTGCTTGTTCTTGAATATCCACTTGGTTCCAATGACATTGTGGTTCCCCGTTGGCCTTGGCACCAATCTCCACACTTTGTTATACTCGAAGTTGTTGAGTTCTTCATGCATGGCATTAAGCCAATCCGGATCTTCGAGTGCTTAATATACCTTTTGGGGTTCAACACAAGAGACAAACGCGTGATGTTCACAATAGTTTGCCAATTGTCTATGAGTGCTTACCCCCTTTTGAATGCTTCCAAGAACATTCTTCATGAGATGACCCTTGGTGGAGAGCTTGGATGCAATCTTGGCGGCACGACGCTCTAATTCCTCCTCGGTGGTGAGTTGAGGAGCGGTCACTTGATCATCTTGAGCGCCGTCTTGAGCTTGTTCTTGATCTTGAACTTGCTCGGGGGAGAGAACTTGACCTTGAGCATCGCTTGGTGTGTCAACACCTTCTTGAGCATGATCTTGCCCTTGGTCTTGTTCATGAGGTTGGGGGCCTTCACTTTGTTCTTCGGAAGCGTGTGGGCCTTGAGTTGGTGATGGCTCCACTTGAGTGGAGCATTGTCCTTATCCTTCGGCCACAAGGGGTTTCTCAATGGGTAGGATAAAACCAACACCCATTCTTCTTATGGCCGAGGAGGAATTTCATCACCTACATCACAAGTGCCACTTTGCTCCACTTGGGAGCCGTTATTCTCATCAAACTCCATGTTAGACGTCTCCTTAATAAGTCCCGTGGATTTATTGAGGACACGGTAAGCATGAGAGTTTGTAGCATAACCAAAAAATATGCCCTCATAAGCTCTAGCCTCCAATTTAGACAACCGAACACCTTTCTTAAGAATGAAACACTTACACCCGAACACCCTAAAGTACTTGAGGTTGGGCTTGTTACCGGTGAGTATCTCATATGGAGTCTTGTTCAAGCCCTTGCGGAGGTAGAGCCGATTGGATGCATGACATGCGGTGTTGATGGCTTCGGCCCAAAAGTTGTATGGAGACTTGAACTCCGCCATCATGGTCCTTGCCGCATCCATCAACGTCCGGTTCTTCCTCTCCGCAACACCATTTTGTTGAGGGGTGTAGGGTGCGGAATATTGATGCTTGATCCCCTCATCACTAAGAAACTCATCCAAGGTGTAGTTCTTGAAATCGGTGCCGTTGTCACTTCTTATTGTCAAGATCTTTGCATTGTGTTGACGTTGTGCTTCATTTGCAAAGTCAATGACGGTTTGTTGGGTCTCGCTCTTCCTCTTGAAGAAATACACCCAAGTATATCTTGAATAGTCATCCACAATCACCAAGGAATACTTCCTACCCCCAAGACTATCAAAGGATGGAGGCCCAAAGAGATCCAAGTGAAGGAGCTCCAAAGGCCTCTTCGAGTAAATGATAGTCGTGGGAGCGTGAGCCTTCTCATGAAGCTTTCCTTCGATACAAGAATTGCAAGCACGGTCTTTAGCAAAACTAACATTAGTTAGTCCATGGACATGGTCCCCCTTGAGAAGACTTTGCAAAGATCTCATATTGATGTGGGCTAAACGGCGATGCCAAAGCCATCCCACATCAACTTTAGCCATTAGGCATGTCGCGCTCTTAGTGGGTCGCTCCGAAAAGTTAATCACATATAGACCGTTCTCGACATGCCCAACAAAGGCTACTTTAAGATTCTTGCTCCACAAGAGGGCCACCGTATCAATATCAAAGAAAGTGGCAAAGCACATGATTGCAAGTTGACGAACTGAAAGTAAATTGTATGCAAGGGACTCTACAAGCATGGCCTTCTCGATCGTGAGATCATGAGAAATGACAACCTTGACGAGTCCCAATACCTTAGAAGACGAGGCATCACCCCCACTCGACATTGGTGGGCATAGATGGAATCTTGTGCACGTCCACCACCAAGTCCTTGCTTCCGGTCATATGATTTGTAGCTCCACTATCGAGCAACCATGATCCCCCACCGGAAGCAAACACCTATAAGAGATCAATGCTTGGTTTTAGGTACCCATTTTGTAATGGGTCCTTTGATGTTAGTAACAAGGGTCTTAGGAACCCAAATAGACCATTAAATGTATTCATGAGGAGAACCAACAAATTTGACATAAACATGCCCATCACTAGCACGGCATAACACATAAGAAGGATTAAAGTCGCCGGCTTTGTTGGGAGGGGTGGCATTGCCCTTATTGACACCGCCCACCCTTCGCATTGTTCTTCTTCTCCTTGGAAGCACCCTCTCCCTCCTTCACAAAAGTTTGCTTGAGAGGAGGAGGTCGTTTGGTCTTGTCATTCTTCTTCTTGTTCTTGGGCTTGGGTGCGAACCCAATCCCCTCCTTGGCCACAACTTCCTTTTGATTGCTCAAAAGGTCGTTGAGGTTCTTCACACCTTGTATGCATGTCACAAGGCCTTTATCAAGTTGCTCCTTTAACTTAGCATTCTCCTCAACAAGATGCACATGCTCACAACAAGGGTTAGTAGCATTTGCATTATCAATCAACACCATATGAGGAAAGGTGGCTTTCTCCTTGTTTAGCTTTACTTGGAGTTGATCATGAGACTCCTTGAGGCTAGCATGAACACCCTTCAAGACTTTGCGAGCCTTGTCGAGAATGTCAAACTCCTCTTTGAGTCTAGCAAGATCAACCCCAAGCTTTGCCTTCTCGGAGTTTAGCACACGTGAAACAACAAGAGCATGATCAAGATCTTTCTTTAATTTAGCATGATCATCGTTGTGTGACTCCTCAAGAGCCAAACAAAGACCACGCTCTTCCTCAAGAGCGTTGGAAAGATCCGAAATCTCATCGGCATAGTCACGACTATGCCCCTCCATATTAGAGATGGTATCTTCGTGAGCCTCGATCATGTCATTGTCTTCACCAAGTTGTTCCAAGAGAGCAATGAAGTGCTTCTCGGATTTACCCTTGAGTTTACCCATAAAGGCCTCAAACTCATTCTCCTCCACATTAGTTCCGTCATGTTCATCAATGCTATCCGTCGAAGAAGGATGATTGATGATGGTAGTTTTGATGTTGGGGGTTACCTTGTTGGTGGCTTTAGCCATGAGGCACTTGGCGGTGATGCTCTCATTGGGTGAGTCGAAGAGAGACACCCGTGGAGTTGTTGCAATGGCAACGGAGGCCATGGCAACCGACTCACCATCTTCATCATCGTCATCATCCTCATTGTACTCTTCTTGTACCACCAATGCCTTGGGAGGATTCTTCTTGGTGAATTTGCTCTTGTTGGGGAACGACTTGGCCTTGTCCTTATGGATGAGCTTGCCACCATCGTCTTCCCTATTCTCATAAGGGCACTCCGCAACAAAATGGCTCACATTGCCACAATTGAAGCAAGTCCTCACTCGTTGCTTGCCCTTTGCGCCACTTGAATTGTTCTTGTTGAAGTTGGGCCTTGAGTTCTTCTTGCTCCAAAATTGCCTTGAAGCAAGTGCCATGTGTTCATGATAGGCATACTTCATATCTTCGAGGTTGCTCTCCACTTCTTCCTCCTCTTCCTCTTCTTCGACATAGACCTTGGCCTTCAATGCAAGGTTGGGCCTTTTTGCTCTTTGAGAGCGAAGTACCGCATTGTCGGCGGTCTTGTACAGTATGCTCATAGCCACAAACTCATCTAACACTTCACTTGAGGACAAGGTGTGGAAGTCCGGCCTTTGACGAATGACGGAGGACATGGCTTTGTGGTAGGGCATCATTGCCTTGGGGAATTTGCGCTTGATCCAATTGTCATCCGTGTCCTTGCTTCCATGATCTCGGAGAGAGACCGCGAGGTTGGTTACTCTCCGAGCTTCCATGATCTCGGAGAGAGACCGCGAGCTTGGTTACTCTCCGATAAAGCTCACGAGGTTCTTCATCTTCTTTCATTGCAAACTCATCAGCTTCATCTTGTACCACTTCATAGTTGGAACGTTGAATGCTTGCGCTTCCCCGATAGAGGGAAACCACTTGGCGCCAAGCCTCTTTGGCCAAGGAGTAGGGCTGGAGATGAGGAAGGTCTTCGGGAGGGATTGCTTCTTGGATGATGAAGAGAGCATTCTCATTGAATTGATCATCCACGGCTTCTCTAGGAGTGAAGTTGCTTTGGTCATGCGGATAAAAACCTTCTTCAATGATTCTCCAAAGGTTAGTGTTCACATGATTTAAATGACGCTTAAAACGATAGACCCAAGAATCAAAATCCTCCTTTTTATCAATCTTGAGGGGAGGACCGGCATGATTCAAGTGAGTAGAAGGAATCGGTCCACCATAGACAAGTGGAGGTTCCACATGGGCAAAGATACCGGTGCCACTTTTACCACTAGAAGGAAGGGCTTTCTCGCTAGTAGCTTCCCCCTTGTTGGAGGTAGCATCCGTCACCTTGTTGGCGGGATCACCCTCTTTCAACGGTGCGGTGGAAAGTTTAAGCCCTTCTAAGAATGCATGAAACATGCCTTTGACCTCGGTCGTCATGGAGGTTTTCAATGTTTCCAACTCCACATTGAACTCCTCACGAGAGACCACGGTTCCCCCATCTCCCGTAGAAGAGACCGGATTTGCACCGGAGTGCTCCGCCGCACCTTCTACGACGTCAACCATACTCTTCGGACGGTAAAGTCCTTAATCAAGAGACGAGGCTCTGATACCAATTGAAAGGATCGATATAGTTGACTAGAGGGGGGGTGAATAGGCAACTAACAATTTTTAGCTTTTCTTTAACAATTTAAACTTTGCATCAGAGTAGGTTGTCTAGATATGCAACTAAGTGAGCAAGCTATATGATGCAACAACGATAAGCACACAAGGAAGCAAGAGATATAGCACAAATAAGCTTGCACAAGTAAAGGCACGAGATAACCAAGAGTGGAGCCGGTGGAGACGAGGATGTGTTATCGAAGTTCCTTCCCTTTGAGGGGAAGTACGTCTCCGTTAGAGCGGTGTGGAGGCACGATGCTCCCCAAGAAGCCACTAGGGCCACCGTATTCTCCTCACGCCCTCACACAATGCGAGATGCCGTGATTCCACTATTGGTGCCCTTGGAGGCGGCGACCGAACCTTTACAAACAAGGTTGGGGCAATCTCCACAACTTAATTGGAGGCTCCCAACGACACCACGAAGCTTCACCACAATGGACTATGGCTCCGCGGTGACCTCAACCGTCTAGGGTGCTCAAACACCCAAGAGTAACAAGATCCGCAAGGGGTTAGTGGGGGAATCAAATTTCTCTTGGTGGAAGTGTAGATCGGGGCCTTCTCAACCACTCTCGAGCAAATCAACAAGTTTGATTGGCTAGGGAGTGAGATCGGGCGAAAATGGAGCTTGGAGCAACAATGGAGCTTAGGGTTGGAAGAGGTGGTCAACTAGAGGTAGGAGACACCCTTATATAGTTGTGGACAAAATCCAACCGTTATCCACTTAACCAGCCCGCGACTTGCGGTACTACCGCTCCTGACAAGCGGTACTACCGCAAGGCCATGCGGTACTACCGTGGGTTACCGCGGTACTACCGCAGCAGCGGCAGGAGCTAGGACAGACCTGTAGCACAGGGGCTGAGGGCGGTACTGCCGCAGGCGCGGTACTACCGCTCCCCCTTTCGATACTACCGCAAGGCAGGAAACTCCTAGCCTGAGAAGGGCGCGGATGAATAAAAATACATCCGTGCCTACTTCCGCTGGAAAACAGACGATGCAAAAATCCGACACAGTACTACCGCTGAGAGGCGGTACTACCGCACGGCAGCTGAGCCAGGTCGCACGCGATACTACCGCTCTCGAGGTGTGGTACTACCGCGGAGGCGCGGATGTAAAAAATTGCATCCGCCCCTACTACTGCGATGAAGCGGCACTTGGCCTGGGGGCCACGGTACTACGGCTCCGGAGGAGCGATACTACCGTGGGCTCCTGTGGTACTACCGCGCCGAAGTACGGTACTACCGCTCCAGTGAGCAGTACTACCGCAAGCCCAATATCAACAGCCAGGACAATTGCATAGAGGGAAAAACGGAGGATGCTCCAAAGTGCAGGGGAAATGTGGAGACAAGGAAGAAAACGTGTACGTGATGATTCCACCCGAACCTTTCCGACGCGGACCCCCTCTTAATAGTACGGCTTTCCTACGACTCAACTCCACCAAAAAGAAACGTAGAAAAACGCCGTCTTCAATAGTCTTCGAGGGGCACCAAACCGTCTTGTGCCTAGCGATGAACGTCTGAGAAACTCAAGGCACACGATTAGTCCGCAAAAGCATTGTCATCAATCACCAAAACACCTTAGGGATAAATATGCCCTTACAGTGTCTTTTGGTCCATCACCTTCAAAAAGCTGTTTTTTAACATCTGGGGGCCAAGGTGGCATGTAATCTTGTCCCTTGGGAGAAAGGGAACCTCATGTCCTGACGGGCAGCTCCTTCTCCCGCCAAACCTGGTACGAGGTGCTCTCATGCTGCCGATGCACCACCGCGATCCCCGCACATGATGACAAGTTCGCCAGCTGGCTCTCTACGGCCATCCCCAACACCTCAGCTCCTCTTCGTCGCGGCCTCACCTCCATTGCCGTCCTCACCGATGGCACCTATGGAAACACCGGAACGGCTGCCTCTTTGACGGCGATCAGCCAGCCGTGGGACGCGCGGTGCATATGATCTAGGAGGAGGCGCGGCTCTGGGCGCGCGCCGGCGCTAAGGGCATGGCCCTCATCTTGCCTGAGACGTAGGCTAGGGAAGATCGGGCTGCACACCCCGTCGACTGCGTGCCAAGGCTACCGATGCTTGCCATCATTGTGTACGAGCTAGTTAGCTTCCCCTCCACCTTGTAATACTTCCATGTTTCGTCACTCTATCTATCAATGCAAAGATACGCAAGGTTTTTGCGTATTCGCGAAAAAAAAGGCTTGTGGTGTCGGATAGATATGCTGGCATCGACAATAACAAGGTGTTGCGGAGCTTCCCGGCTATGTGTGCCACCTTCCCTATGATATATCGTGTGCCGTGTCTTTTGGTCCATCACCTTCGAAAAGCTGTTTTTTAACATCTGGGGGCCAAGGTGGCATGTAATCCTGTCCCTTGGGAGGAAGGGAACCTCATGTCGCTTGAGTTAGTTTGTGCTCTTGCCGCAAACTATCTACCACGCTCATTTTTCTCGTGGGTATCTTTGGCGCCTTTGGGAAGATTGAGGACTATGTTTGAGGAAGGTAGAATTCAGTGACTCATTTAAGAAATCTTGGTAGCTTGGGTGTTGAATCGAAAAGCGTCTTGTAGTTGATGAAAACGTCTCCTCCCATTGAAAGAATATCGTCAGAAAGATAGAAATGAATTCAAAAAATGCGTACATTGGTGAACTTAACCCAGTGAGATGGTTCTAGCATATACGAATTCTAACCATCTGAGCTACGCTCAACTCGCGCCATGTTCAGTTCAGCTAGGAAGTCTCTTTCACGAGCGACGTGCCTCTTTATTCCCACCAGAAAAACGTGCCTCACAGTCACAGCACATCTATCAATCAATCCACGGCGACCCCTCCCAAATCCGGCATGTCGCCTAACCAGTTTCGGGGGACGAGTCGGATGGGAATCACTTCCCTTTCGGGCAAGCAGCAAGTGGCGAGCAGGCGACGCGAGAGCCAAGCATCGGCGCCGCACGTGCGTGATTGAAACGAGTCGGCCCCGTCTGTCGACTCGATCGATCGTTCCATCGCCAACGGAAAGCGAGAGCGCACATTCACTCGGATGATGAGATGAGATCTATCGTCTCCTCTGGTTTGGTTTGGTTTGGTGCACGCGACGGGGTTACAGCTGTAGGTGTCCTCTTGTCACCGTCGAGTGTGCATTGCAACAGTGAGGCGAAAATGGAACAGGAAAGCATGAGCTCAACTTTCTTCTAGTCTAGTTATAAGTTAACCCGACTATGGAGTGGGTTCACCGTCAAACTATGGAGTGGATTCACCATCAGTTTGGGGTACATGCACTCGCCCTCCCCAAATGGAAGCACATCAAAATAATGCTAAAGCAGGTCTGCCCTCCTCCAAATATGGCAATGCATGTCGCAAATGTCAAAGCCAACAGCCGTTTAGGGGCACGTGGCTCTAATCTAATACACTCCACGTGCCTTGTACGTATTACCAATGCCGCCCTCGGCGCGCCTATATAAACACCTACGCCTTCCAATCGATCAAAATTCAAACACTTGTCTCTGCCCTGCTCAGCTTCACCGAGGACAACACAACACCGGGCTCCTCTGTTCCCGAGAGAGAGAGAGAGAGAGAAGCTGACCAGGATGGCCAGGATGATGTGCGGCCGCGCCGGCGAGCCGGCGGTGCGCAAGGGTCCGTGGACGCTGGAGGAGGACCTCATCCTCGTCGGATACATCTCCCACCACGGGGAAGGCTCCTGGGACAACCTCGCACGCTCTGCTGGTAAGTAAGGCTCGATCAACATCAATTGCCAAGATTTTGTAGTGCATTGCTGCGAGTTGAATATTGATCGAAGCTTATAAAGATTTCTTTTGCCTTTGTGATGATGTGTCGATTGGATTAGGTCTGAACCGGAACGGGAAGAGCTGCAGGCTGCGGTGGCTCAACTACCTCAGGCCGGGGCTGCGGCGCGGCAGCATCTCGCCGGAGGAGGACATGCTCATCCGGGAGCTCCACTCGAGGTTGGGGAACAAGTGGGCCGAGATCGCCAAGCACCTCCCCGGCCGGACCGACAACGAGGTCAAGAACTACTGGAGGACCAGGGTACACAAGAAGGCGCCGCACCAGAACCAGCTTCGAGCCACGAGCGAGGCGACGTCGTCCGTGTCGGCGTCGACGAGCCACGCCAGCTCCACCGTCGGCGACGAGTACACGCAGACGAGCTTCCCTTACCCCGACCTGAGCTGGGTCGCCGCCGACCACCACGAAACGGTCGACGTGGGCGCGTCGGCGACGCGGTTCTTCCCGTCCGAGTTCGGCGGTAACTTTTGGAACGTCCAAGACAATTTCTGGGAGACTCTCCCGCTTTCAGACCCAGTGTACGAAGCACTGTAGACTCGGCACGCTGCTGCAAGCAGCTAGCTAGAGACACAGAAAACTACTCTTATTCTGCACTTCGCTTGGATGCATGCTACTAGTACTACTACGTTTATTTGACGGAGAAAAGGCACTACCGCGGACTTGATCAATTATGCATGGTGTAAGGCAGTAGGGTATTTACAAGAAGTTGTGCTGTAAGCTGGTAGATGAACCATGGTTTGTTCCGATGAGTGAGCAGGCGGACGTGCTAGCAAATGCATGTGCACTTTTAATTTCGGACAAGCACGATCAGAGGTTTGTAACGTGCTCCGAAGCAGGAAATTTGGCGAGTTCCTCGTTGCACCCTCGTGTCCACTTTCTCATTTCATGCTAACTACACACTACTTAGCCTGCACAGCACATGACATCCAAGTCAGCAGCAAATTAAAGAGCCATCCTACTTAGTCTTATCATTTTTCTTAAGAAAATCAATATCTACATTTCGTGTGGCGGGACTTGGAGCATCTACGGCTGGACTCCTCAAATGCCCCTTATACGTTATACGTCCTGACGAACCATCTGGTCAGTGACCAGTCAGAAAATTGCTACCCAGCTATCCCATATCCGGGATGCTCGCATATGCCCGGGCGCGTCCGCCACAATGGATCCGACTGACAGGACCCATCACAAATTTCATCAAATCCCCAGGCCTAGCCCGACCAACCCTTTTCCTCTCCTCTTTTCTCCCTCGTCGGCGCCGCCCTCCCCTAGCTGTGTCGTCACCCTAGCTCCACCACCGTCCCAACCCCTCACCGCCGCCACCACCACCATAAAACTCCTCCTTGCCAGTCTCGCCGCCCCGTACATCGTTGGGGTACGTCCGATTCTTCTCATATTACACCTTGCCTTCTGTGTGTTTGACAAATTTTCCGAGCAGTTTCCTTATTCTTTTGTAGGCAAAACGATGGATGTGCAGGGTTCATCGGATGAGGAGTATCAAGACAAGGTTCTTGATGAGTTAATTCAAAAGGTCTTCTTTGATTTGGACGACGAAGATGCTGAGATGATGATGATGATGATGATGATGATGATGATGATGATGATGATGATGATGATGAGCATCCACAACGAATAAAGAGGGAAGTGGAGCACATTTTAAACTATAAGGTTTTGATCAAAGCGAGGAGAGTTTTCAAATAGGGTAGGGTCGCTGGCGCACGACTGCTCTACAAGGACTACTTTACCCCAGACAAACATTCCCTGGAACATTTTTCATTAACGCTCATGTGTGCTCAGACTTTCTTCTTGCACATGGTGGAGGGAGTGGAGGCACTTGATCCCTACTTCAGGCTCAAGAATGATTGCTGCGGAAACACTCATTCTCTCCTTTGCAGAAATGCACGGCTGCACTAAGAGTGTTTACATTAGGTACCGCTGTCGATGTCGTTGAGCACATGCCTTGGTACCACTATGAGATTTGCCCGCGCCGTGGGGAAGGTGTTTGGAGCGGAGTATATGAGAGAACCAACTCTACAAGGTACAGAAAGTTCGACGGCTATTGGAGCGATAAGAAGCTTTCCATTTATGACAGGTCAGTTGATTGCATGGATTGGCAACGAAAGAACTGCCCCAAAGGTTTGCGCGGGATGTGAAGGAAATATGCCCTAGAGGCAATAATAATGTTGTTATTTATATTTTCTTATATCATGAAAAATATTTATTATCCATGCTAGAATTGTATTAACCGGAAACTTAGTACATGTGTGAATACATAGACAAATAGAGTGTCCCTAGTATGCCTCTACTTGACTAGCTCGTTAATCAAAGATGGCTCAGTTTCCAAGCCATATACATGTGTTGTCATTTGATGAACGAGATCACATCATTAGAGAATGATGTGATGGACAAGACCCATCCGTTAGCTTAGCACTATGATCGTTTAGTTTATTGTTATTTCTTTCTTCATGACTTATACATGTTCCTATGACTATGATATTATGCAACTCCCGAATACCGGATGAACACTTAGTGTGCTATCAAACGTCACAACGTAACTAGGTGATTATAAAGATGCTCTACAGGTGTCTCCTATGGTGTTTGTTGAGTTGGCATAGATCGAGATTAGGATTTGTCACTCTGTGTATCGGAGAGGTATCTCTGGGCCCTCTCGGTAATGCACATCACTATAAGCCTTGCAAGCAATGTGACTAATGAGTTAGTTGCGGGATGATGCATTACGGGACGAGTAACGAGACTTGCCGGTAACGAGATTGAACTAGGTATGATGATACCGACGATCGAATCTCGGGCAAGTAACATACCGATGACAAAGGGAACAATGTATGTTGTTATGTGGTTTGACCGATAAAGATCTTCGTAGAATATGTAAGAGCCAATATGAACATCCAGGTTCCGCTATTGGTTATTGACAGGAGATGTGTCTCGGTCATGTCTACATACTTCTCGAACTCATAGGGTCCGCACGCTTAACGTTCGAGGACGATTTGTATTATGAGTTATGTGATTTGATGACCGAAGATTGTTCAGAGTCCTGGATGAGATCACGGACATGACGAGGAGTCTCTAAATGGTCAAGACATAAAGATTGATATATTGGACGATGTTATTCGGACACCGGATGAGTTCCGAGAGGTACCGGATAATTATCGAAGTGCCGGAGGGTTATCGGAACCCCCCGGGGGAACTAATGGGCCTTGATTGGCCTTAGTGGGGAGAGAGGAAGGGCCACAAGGTGCTGGCCGACCCCCTGGGTCCGAATTGGACTAGGGGAAGGGGGCGGCGCCCCCCTTTCCTTCCCTTCCCCCTCTCCCTTCTTCTTCCCCCTTTCCTCCAGGTGGAATCCTACAAGGACTTGGAGTCCTAGTAGGACTCCCTCCTCCTGACGCGCCCTACAGGGCCGGCCAGCCTCCCCCTCCCCTCCTTTATATACGGGGGCAGGGGGCACCCTAGAACACACAAGTTTCTCTTAACCGTGTGAGGTGCCCCCCTCCACAGTTACACACCTCGATCATATCGTCGTAGTGCTTAGGTGAAACCATGTGTCGGTAACTTCATCATCACCGTCGCCACACCATCGTGCTGACGGAACTCTCCCTCTGCCTCAATTGGATCAAGAGCTCGAGGGACGTCATTGAGCTGAACGTGTGCAGAACGCGGAGGTGCCGTACGTTCGGTGCTTGGATCGATTGGAGCGCGAAGACGTTTGACTACATCAACCGCGTTACTAAACGCTTCCTCTTTCGGTCTATGAGGGTACGTGGACACACTCTCCCCGCTCATTGTTATGCTTTTCCTAGATAGATCTTGCATGATCGTAGGATTTTTTTTGAAATACTACGTTCCCCAACAGGATGTACCAAGGTCACACCAAAGAGGCCACCGTCATACTATAAGCAATAACATCAAGGGACTTGAGGATTTGACATGCTTTCTATGGAATGTCTGGTTCTCACAATGACATCAATGTGCTCCAGCGATCTCCGCTATGCAAGAGACTTTGTGATGGGGAAGCACCGCCATGCAACTATGTCGTCAATGGAAACAACTACAACAAGTTGTACTACCTTGTCGACGGTATCTATCCTCAGTGGGCGGCGTTTGCAAAGACCATATCTGATCTCATGGCAACAAACAAAGCCACTTTGCAACAATGCAAGAAGAAACTACGAAGGATGTGGAGAGAGCATTCAGAGTGCTCCAAGCTTGTTGGGGTATTGTTCGTGGAGCTGCACTGATGTGGGAATCAGACACTTTGTGTCATTTGATGACATGTTGTGTCATTTTCACAATACGATTGTCGAGGAAGAGGGTGAGGGTGAGGGAGTCCTGGATCAAGGGGCCCTCGGGCGTCCGGACTATTTGACATGGGCCGGACTGATGGGCTGAGAAGATAAAAGCAGATGGCTTTCCCATGTGTCCGGGTAGGACTCCTATGTGTGTGGACGACAAGCTTGGTGTCCGGATGTACTATTTCCTTCCTCTACAAACCAACTCTATACAACCCTAAGCCCCTTTGGTGTGTATATAAACCGGAGGGTTTAGTCCGTAGAGGCCATCAGAATTCTCATAGGCTAGACAGCTAGGGTTTAGCCATTACGATCTCGAGGTAGATCAACTCACTACAAAAAAAGACACATCCGTGACATTTTGGGCCGAACGAATTTTTTTCCTGTCATACATATGGCACTTCTATGATGATAATTGTGACAAAACTCGGTATCATCATAGATGTGGTGGGCTCCTACTTCTATGACAAAAAATCATGACAGAAAATGGGCTTTTCGTCCTGGGCGGGCTAGAGACGCAGCTGCATGACATTTTTTGGGCCGTCCATGACGGAAAAAACCGTGGTAGAAGCGAGGGGAAGGAAAATTTCGGGGAGTTCCCGGTTACGGTGGGAGGTCGGGGGCCGAGCGATGCGCGTTTCTCTCGTACACGTACGCGCGTGTGTGCGAGGCATTGGCTCTAACTGAACCCGAGCGAGGCGTTGGGCTCTAACTGAACCCGAGCGATTGCACTGCAGGCTACACGTTACTGAACCCGAGCGATCGATCGATGGCTGTTAACGGAACCCGATCGAGCAATTCCTTGGCTACTACTGCTAACTGAAGCCGATCGATGGGATGAACAGTGAGCGTTGCGGGGGGGGGGGGGGGGGGGTTGGATGAACAGTGAGCGGTGGCGTTGCCTCTGGATGAACATGACCCCGTGATGTGGTGGAGGGCTGGATGAACAGTAGACGATGGAGGGGTGCCCGTGGAGGGGTGGATGAACAGGACCCCGTGGTGTGGAGGGCAGGATGAATAGTAGACGGTGGAGGGGTGCCCCTGGAGGGGTGGTTGAACAGGACCCCGTGGTGTGGAGGGCTGGATGAACAGTAGACGATGGAGGGGTGGTTGAACAGTAGCCGGTGGAGTAGCGCGCGGTGGAGGCTGGATGAACAGGAGCCCGTGGAGGCTGGACGAGGTCGACGGTGGATGAACAGTAGCTCGTGGAGGCTGGAGGGGGTCGACGGTGGAGATGAACAGTAGCCCGTGGAGTCCCGTTTTGCGGTACGCCACACCCCTCCCGATGAACAGGACCCCCGTTTCGACCGTAGCGCTCCAACACAAGTCCGTTTCCTCCGTTTTGCGGTACGCCACTGTAACACCCGGATAATTAAGCTACAGTAACCACACACTGATGGGACCATGTCATCGCAATTAATTTTCTAAACCTCACTTTGATCCAAGCCGAATTCAAGTTCTAATTTAAAATAAAGTCAAACTATTATTTCTTTAAATAGTAAAACAAAAATGTTCGCTGGGTTGCAAGAATTCACTAACAAATTGTCATGAACAAACCCATATTATTTGAATTATGAAAACACCCTTAACCTATTTAAAATTGGACCAACAACTTTTAATTGATCCAATTTCAATTAAATAAATATTTTCACTTTTCAAAATAAATTGAAACTTGCTGTGCTAGCTCATAGCAATGCCTTATATTTATGTGTCAAGTTTCATCTGTAACAAAATTCGTTGCTCGCTCAAATAAATACAAAACAGTAGGAAAATACATAGTAGAAAAGTAAAAATAAAATAAAATAGAAAAGGGCCTAGGTAACTACTTTTCAACCGGGCCTTTGGTGGCCACTATGAATCTGGCCTAGCCCAACCTCCCTAGCGTCCCCTACCTCTCGCTACAGGAACTGAGGCTGCGTGGAGGCCATCCATGGCGCCTCGGCCAGGTGCCGGCCATCCACTCCTCCCACTCAACTACAAGACCCCCTTCGCCCCTCTCCCTCGACCCCGCGACCCCGGTCAAACCCTAGCCACTACCCCCTCTCCCCCTTGCTCTCCTCCCCGATCTGGAGAGGCACCCGACGCGGTCGTCGTCGTCGCCGCGTCGATCTCGCGGCCACCGACCGCCTCTCGTCTCACTGATGTGTCCAGGAGCTCCGCCCGCCTCCGATGCATCGTCCACGACCACGAGCTCGAGCTAGGCGCCACTCAATCGTCGGGATCGAACGGCTTCTTCCCCTACTGTCACCGGCGTTCGTCGCCAAAACCGGCCACATCCTGCGCTTCAAAGCTATCGGCGGGCCTCCTTGTGCCTCCTAGGTGAGCTGCACCTCATTTACCCTCTGTTTGCGGCCTTGTTCTGCCGCCGCTGCTATCTCGCGCCGCTACCGTAGCCACCGTCCGCCTTTCCCATGAGCTTCTCTGGACGAGGTCGCGCCTGCACGTGACCCGCAGTCCTGTACGTGCTCGTGCGCATCCATCCGTGCTCATCGTTGCCGTCCCGCAGTCGCCGTCGCCGCGTCCGGAGCTCCGCTCCCGCGCCCTTGGCTGCCCCGCGCACACCCGCGGCCGCCTCGCCCACACGCCCCAGCGCACTGCCGGCTGCTGCTCACCCCGCCACACTCTCCTGCACCCCGCGCTTCCGTACTGTTGCTGCCTTGCCACTACTGCTGCCCTCCTGTTGCTGTTGCTCGACTGCGCCGCTGCTGCCGCTGGTGCTATGCCGGTCTTGCTCGGTGCTGCTTGCTGCCATACCTGCTCGGTGCTGCTCACTGCTGCATCTCTCTACTGATACTGCTCTCTGTCGCCATTGCATGCTGATGCGCATGGCCATGTCCAAGGCCAAGCGCCTGTGCTCACATGCGTGTAGCTGGCTTGGGCCATTGCCGCCACGACCCATGTCTAATTAGGGATCCTAATTGGTGTAGCCTAACCCCCTGTTAGCACTAACCTGTCCACTAGTAGACACTACATGTGGGCCTCCACTGTTAAATTAACTAGATAAACAAATATGTTAAAATACTAGTCTATGGCATGCGGGCCCCTTTGCTGTCTTGACCAGTCAGCATTGACTGGTCAACCGCTGACCGTATCTGCTGACTGGATCCCCTGGCCCCACCGTCATACCCCTGGCTAGCACAGCCCATGTGACAAAAGTATTTTAGATACTTATTTTCGAATTAAAATATTGCACAAAGTGAATTAAATCTTTAAAAATTAATATAAAATAATCCGTAACTCGGATGAAAATGTTTTGTACATGAAAGTTGCTCAGAACGACGAGACGAACACGGATACGCAGCCCGTTCGTCCGCCACGCATCCCTAACCTATCGAACTCACAACTTTCCCCCTCCGGCTCCTCTGCCCGAAAGCACGAAACACCGGGGATACTTTCCCGGTTGTTTCCCCCCTTCGCCGGTATCACCTACCCCTGCGTTAGATCACCTCTAGCATCGCGCATTGCCATGTTATACTTTCATTGCTTTGTTATTTATTGTGTTCCCCCCGTTACTTCTTTCCGGTAGACCCCGAGACTGCCGGCGACCCCCAGTTCGACTACGGCGTTGATGACCCGTCCTTCTTGCCAGAGCAACCAGGCAAGCCCCCCCCTTGATCACCAGATATCGCCTATTCTTCTCTATACTGCTTGCATTAGAGTAGTGTAGCATGTTACTGCTTTCCGTTAATCCTATACTGCTGCATAGCCTGTCCTTGCTACTACTGCTATTACCTTTACCTGCTATCCTACTGTTTAGTATAGGATGCTAGTGTTCCATCAGTGGCCCTACACTCTTGTCCGTCTGCCATGCTATACTACGGGGCCGTGATCACTTCGGGAGGTGATCACGGGCATATACTATATACTTTACACTGTTACATTACCTGTGATACTGTTCGGAGATGGGGGCTGAAGGGGCAGGTGGTTCCACCCAGGTAGTGGTGGGCCTGGGTTCCCGACAGCCCCCGACTGTACTTTGTGGCGGAGCGACAGGGCAGGTTCAGACTACCTAGGAGAGAGGTGGGCTTGGCCCTGGTCGGCGTTCGCGGATACTTAACACGCTTAACGAGATCTGGATATTTGATCTGAGTCTGGCCATTTGGTCTATACGCACTAACCATCTACGCGGGAGTAGTTATGGGTATCCCGGCGTCGTGGTATCAGCCGAAGCCTTCGTGACGTCAGCGACTGAGCGGCGCGCGTCGGATTGGACTGGAACGCCACTAGGCTAGGTCTACTTCCGGCCGCCCACGCAACGTGCAGGTGTGCTCAGGGCGATGGGCCCAGACCCCTGCGCGCTTAGGTTTAGACCGGCGTGCTGACCTCTCTGTTGTGCCTAGGTGGGGCTGCAACGTGTTGATTTTCCGAGGCCGGGCATGACCCAGGAAAGTGTGTCCGGCCAAATGGGATCAAGCGTGTTGGGTTATGTGGTGCACCCTTGCAGGGAAGTTTATCTATTCGACTAGCCGTGTCCCTAGGTAAAAGGACGACCCGGAGTCGTACCTTGACCTTATGACAACTAGAACCGGATACTTAATAAAACACACCCTTCCAAGTGCCAGATATAACCCGGTGATCGCTCTCTAACAGGGCAACGAGGAGGGGATCGTCGGGTAGGATTATTGCTATGCGATGCTACTTGGAGGACTTCAGTCTACTCTCTTCTATATGCGGAAAGACGGAGGCTGCCAGAAGCGTAGTCTTCGACAGGATTAGCTACCCCCCTCTTATTCTAGAATTCTGTAGTTCAGTCCACTGATATGGCCCTTTACACATATATCCATGCATATGTAGTGTAGCTCCTTGCTTGCGAGTACTTTGGATGAGTACTCGCGGTTGCCTTTTCCCCATTTTCTCCATTTCTCTACCCGATTGCTGCGACCAGATGATGGAGCCCAGGATCCAGACGCCACCTTCGACGACGACTCCTACTGCACCGGAGGTGCCTGCTACTACGTGCTGCCCGCTGGCGACGACCAGGAGTAGTTAGGAGGATCCCAGGCAGGAGGCCTGCGCCTCTTTCGATTGTATCCCAGTTTGTGCTAGCCTTCTTAAGGCAAACTTGTTTAACTTATGTCTGTACTCAGATATTGTTGCTTCCGCTGACTCGTCTATGATCGAGCACTTGTATTCGAGCCCTCGAGGCCCCTGGCTTGTATTATGATGCTTGTATGACTTATTTTATTTGTAGAGTTGTGTTGTGATATCTTCCCGTGAGTCCCTGATCTTGATTGTACACATTTGCGTGCATGATTAGTGTACGATTGAATCGGGGGCGTCACAAGTTGGTATCAGAGCCGACTGCCTGTAGGAATCCCCCTTTCCAACTCCTTGGCCGAAGTCGAGTCTAGGCATTGCAAAACTTTTACTAACTTGGCTGTGTGTCTTACGGGCACACGTCGCCATCGGGTGGTAGTAGGATCTTTTACTCCTTGACCTATACTCTAGGACTCTGACATCTCTTCTATTCGGGTAAAATGATTTTGCTAAAATCTAACTCCAGGTTCTCGCTACCACTTCCTGCCGGAGAGCCCTTTAATACGGATGATCGACTGCTTCAACGGAAGATTCTGACAATACTCTCGGATGTTCCCTCGATACTTTGTGCCATCCCTCTTGCAATTCCCCTTCCATCGTAAACCCTTAAGCATAACTACTTACAGTTGTTATTCTTACATTCATCCCCAGTTGGTCTTGTTATTACAAGATACCCCGAATCACTCGTCGTTGTTTCGATAATCCTTTGAGCTTACTGCCTTGCAGTTCTTGGCACATGAATATCCCTATGGATAATTTCTCACACTTACCGAGTATCCACTCATCCCCAGTTGATTCATGTATGTCATCAATCTTCGAAATACCATTCGATCTTCCAAAAATCCTCAGGAGCCTATTGCTCTTGAAATTCTTGTTTGCTTACATTTTGGTTAATCCCATAAGTCTAGTAATCTTATTGGCATCCTTTGTCACTATCATTTAAGTCCGTTGATTCTATATGTGTGCGAATGCACGCAATCATCAGTTGATCCTTATAAATTATCTTTCCGCTCAGATGTCATTTTGAACATGAGTTGGTTCTCGACCAAACAAATTGCCGTCGATTGTGCCCCTAAGTCTACTCGACTTATCCATCCTTAATCAAAGCGTTTGCTTCTGATCCCGTGAATTTGAAATCATAATTTTTTTACATTTGAGCTTTGAATTAGTCAGTTGTTTCTATAATCCAATGCCCTTGCATTGTTTCTTTATCTGATTGTGTGCCGGTGCTCACATCAGCTCCGTTATGGATCGTCGGATCCTTTGTTGAAATATCACCCGACAGAGTCCTTCGTATACAAAAACCTTGAGAAGTTCTTTCCCTGATACAACATGCCATTGGTAAATCCTATTCTCGGATTTGGTCAACCATGCTCTGCCTTCGAGCTGGTGATAATTAATCTCGAAGCTTGTGGTATATGTTCCTAAGATACCCCGATGGGTTGAACGTATGCCTTTCTTAATCTGTGTGAACCCAAAAGTTTTCATGGGTCATACTCCTCTGTAATTCACGAGGTAGGTTTCTGTGACGCCCCCGATTCAATCGTACACTAATCATGCACGCAAATGTGTACGATCAAGATCAGGGACTCACGGGAAGATATCACAACACAACTCTACAAATAAAATAAGTCATACAAGCATCATAATACAAGCCAGGGGCCTCGAGGGCTCGAATACAAGTGCTCGATCATAGACGAGTCAGCGGAAGCAACAATATCTAAGTACAGACATAAGTTAAACAAGTTTGCCTTAAGAAGGCTAGCACAAACTGAGATACAGATCGAACGAGGCGCAGGCCTCCTGCCTGGGATCCTCCTAACTACTCCTGGTCGTCGTCAGCGGGCTGCACGTAGTAGTAGGCACCTTCAGAGTAGTAGGAGTCGTCGTCGACGGTGGCATCTGGATCCTGGGCTCCAACATCTGGTTGCAACAACCAAAAGAAAGGAAAGGGGAAAAAAGGGGGAGAAAGCAACCGTGAGTACTCATCCAAAGTACTCGCAAGCAAGGAGCTACACTACATATGCATGGGTATATGTGTAAAGGGCCATATCAGTGGACTGAACTGCGGAATGCAAGAATAAGAGGGGGATATCTAATCCTGTCGAAGACTACGCTTCTGGCAGCCTCCGTCTTGCAGCATATAGAAGAGAGTAGACTGAAGTCCTCCAAGTAGCATCGCATAGCATAATCCTACCCGGCAATCCCCTCCTCGATGCCCTGTTGGAGAGCAATCACCGGGTTGTATCTGGCACTTGGAAGGGTGTGTTTTATTAGGTATCCGGTTCTAGTTGTCATAAGGTCAAGGTACAACTCCGGGTCGTCCTTTTATCGAGGGACACGGCTATTCGAATAGATAAACTTCCCTGCAGGGGTGCACCACATAGCCCAACACGCTTGATCCCATTTGGCCGGACACACTTTCCTGGGTCATGCCCGGCCTCGGAAGATCAACACGTCGCAGCCCCACCTAGGCACACAAGAGAGGTCAACACGTCGGTCTAAACCTATGCGCGTAGGGGTCTGGGCCCATCGCCCTGAGCACACCTGCACGTTGCGAGGGCGGCCGGAAGCAGACCTAGCCTAGTGGCGTTCCAGTCCAATCCGGCGCGCGTCGCTCCGTCGCTGATGTCAAAAGTGCTTCGGCTCATACCACGACGCCGGGATACCCATAACTACTCCCGCGTAGATGGTTAGTGCGTATAGACCAAATGGCCAGACTCAGATCAAATACCCAGATCTCGTTAAGCGTGTTAAGCATCCGCGAACGCCGACCAGGGCCAGGCCCACCTCTCTCCTAGGTGGTCTCAAACCTGCCCTGTCGCTCCGCCACAAAGTAACAGTCGGGGGCTGTCGGGAACCCAGGCCCACCTCTACCGGGATGGAGCCACCTGCCCCTTCAGCCCCCATCTCCAAACAGTATCACAGGTAATGTAAACGTGTAAAGTATATAGCATATGCCCGTGATCACCTCCCGAAGTGATCACGGCCCAGTAGTATAGCATGGCAGACGGACAAGAGTGTAGGGCCACTGATGGAACACTAGCATCCTATACTAAGCAAGTAGGATTGCAGGTAAAGGTATCAACAGCAGTATCAAAGACAGGCTATGCATCAGGATAGGAATAACGAAAGCAGTAATATGCTACACTACTCTAATGCAAGCAGTATAGAGGAGAGTAGGCGATATCTGGTGATCAAGGGGGGGGGGCTTGCCTGGTTGCTCAGACAAGAAGGACGGTCGTCGTCGACGCAGTCGATCACAAGGGCATCAACGGCAGTCTCGGGGTCTACCGGAAAAGAAACGGAGGGGGAACACAATAAATAACAGAGCAATCAAAGCATAACATGACAAACGTGGTGCTAGAGGTGATCTAACGCAGGGATAGGTGATACCGGCGAAGGGGAGAAACATCCGGGAAAGTATTCCCGGTGTTTCGCGTTTTCGGGCAGACGAGCCGGAGGGGGAAAGTTGCGAGTTTGATATGTTAGGGATGCGTGGCGGACGAACGAGCTGCGTATCCGGGTTCGTCTTGTCGTTCTGAGCAACTTTCATGTAGAAAGTATTTTAATCCGAGTTACGGATTAAAAGATATGATTTTCTAAAGATTTTATTAATTTTTGGATTTTAATTAATTATTTAAATTAATTCGAAAATATATTTATGACATCAGCATGAGGTCATGCTGACGTCAGCAGTCAACAGAGTTGACTGGTCAACTTGATCAGTGGGATCCACTGGTCAGTGACACATTTTAATTAGTCATCTAATTTAACCTAATTAGTATTAATTAGGAGGGGGGCCACTGTCATTGAGTAATTAATTAATTGACTAACAGTTTCGTTAGTTTAGTTATTTGATTAGTTTAATTAATCAAAATTAATTAAGTTAATTATTACTTTAATTAATTAATCAATTAATTATTATTTTGTATAAGTTCTGTGGGGGGTTGGGGCCCCACATGTCATAGGCAAGGGGGCCATAGCGGGTGTGGGCTACGGGCACAGGGAGTTCGGGTGCACGTGCGGAGCCACGAGGACGCACACGGTGGGGCGCGCGGGCGCCGATGGGGTCGGGGAGAGGGGCGGCCAGCGCCGGCGAGCGGCGGGCCCGGCAGGAACGGCAGCAGGCAGCGGGGCGCGCGCGGCCAATGGCCAGCGGCGACGCCAGGAGAGGAGCGAGGCCATGGCCGAGGTGGCCGGAGCAGGGAAGGTGATGGCGCAAGGCGGGGCCGGAGGCCACGGTGCCGGCCGGAGCGGCGACCGCCGCGGTGGGAGGCGGCACGGGGACGTGGGGACAGGGGACGAAGGAGCGGCGTCTTCGGGCGAGGCGAGCGCAAAGTGGCGCGGCCGGACGGAGCGCCGCGCTCGGCTAGGGCGCGACCCGGCCGCGGTGAGCGCGTGAGACAGAGGAGGGGAGGAGGAGTCGGGGCTCACTGCGGGATGCAGGGATCGGGGCAGTGGGGAGCGGGGAGGAGGACGGTGACGCGTGTCGGAGAGGAGGCAGTCCGGTGGGGGAGCGCCGACGACGGGCGGCGGGGACGAGCGGCGCGGCGACGTGGTTCCGGCGAGGGGGACCCCAAGCGGTTGTGGCGTCGGGACCGAGTCCCAACTCCAGATCGAGGGCGGCGCGTGGACGGGCACCGGGGCAACTCGGGGTGAGGCGAGGAGGCGTCCGACGAGGGAGGGGTGGTGACGGGCGACGCCGGCGACGCGGGATCTAGTTCCCCCCGCCACGATCCAGGCGAGGGAGAGAGGGGAAGGTGGGAGGAGCGAGTGGGGGGAAGTGGACGAGTGGGGTGGCGGCTAGGGTTGCGGGGGGGAATAAAGAGGGGAGTGGGGTTGGCCGGTTGGGCCGGCCCGTTCGGGCGGCGGAGGCCAGCTGGGCCACTTGGCCCAGCGGGGGGGCGGGGGTGGTGTCTGTTGGTTTTGTTTTATTTTGTTTTCCTTTCATTTGTTTCTTTTTATTTATTTATTTTCCTTTCTATTTTATTCATATCAAAATATTTATGCATTTTCTAAAAATGTGTTTACTTCACCGTAATTATCTGTGCAATATTTGACACGGTCTGAACATTTTTGTTTTAAAGTTTGAAAACTTTGTTTGTTTGCCAAAAATTCAAATTTGAATTCGAATCATTCTGAACTAACGCGAGATTAGCGACAGTAATGGAGTTGACAAGGCGTCATTAGCAGAGGTTACTGTAGCTTGATTATCCGGGCGTCACAATTCTCCTCCACTACAAGAAATCTCGTCCCGAGATTTAAGAGGTAGTGAAAAGGGGAAAAGGTTTGGTAACGATTCTAGCGGGTCTTCTCATTCTGGCTTGCTCTTCTCGAAGAGACCGGTCCAATACATTGATGTCTTCAATCCTCTGCTTCGGGTCATCATGAGGAAGTCGACATCCTTTCTTCGGGATCTTCATCGTAATTACGAATAGGTAACGGGGCAGGTCGGCAACGATAGAATGTTATAAGGGTTATAATTTGGGATTAACCCATGAATGAGCATATGAGTACCTATCGAGTTGAACATTTAAAAGACATCGAGAGTAAAGTTGGGAGGTACAATAAGAAGTTTCAAGCAACCAGGCAATTGTTCAATGCCTAGTCAGAAGGTGAAAGTGGTTTCAAAGCAACGGGATAATTAATGTGTCCGATGCCAGAATTGATGATCTCATCGGAAGGTGGCTCATGAATTACATACGAGTCCACGCGGGAGGAATAACTTTGGAAACTGGGGTGCGCAGGAGAGTCAGGTTTCGATCCTGTGGAACTGTGGGTTATGGGCCCACCATGTTTTTTTTAAATAGGAGCAGTGACATCTTGCACGGTCGCGATAGCAAGGCGTGTCAGAGGGTAGCCTGTCATTTACGTCGACAACAACATCGATACCAAGGGCGAGGGACGAAGAGAACCATTTTCCTGCTCGTTGCAACGAGGCGGACCAATAGGCAAAGTTCTCGTCCATCGGTGGTTACCGAAATGTCATCAACAAAAGCAACAGGGTCTTACTGACAGAATTGTACACGAGGGGTTTACATAAGCAGGGAATTAATACTGCTTAGACCTTAATGATCAGCAGAAAGGTTAAACCAAATAATAGCAAGGAAAATATGATTATCAGATATCTCAGGGGTATATCCTTCCCACGGACAAGTAGGGCATGATATCCATGACAGGATATAAGGTAGAAAATTATTTAGTTAAGGGGAGAGAATTTTCATGACATTACCCATACAGCTGTGTTTGGATAATTGAGCGGGAAACATTTAGCATTGGGCTTCAAATTTTCTTGTTGAAAATCGGAGTACCATAGACATGCTTCGAGATAGCATTGACATGGTCATCAGGTGAAGATCAGACTTTGGAAACACAAAGGATCCATCAGGAATAACTTGTAGAATAAGTCTTACACTTTCCTCATGGAAGAATGATAACCTTGCTGAAAAGGAATCTATAAAAATAGGGCCTCCGGCCAGGTGTGCTAGGCATGACAGCACCTTATCGGGTGACATAAAGACCATTGTTATAATTCTTGGAAATATGTTCCAACCATCATATCTGACCGAGATTCAGATCTGATTGGTGTCAGGATACCTCTGACTTAGGATGCCAGAGAAGAAAAGGTGCAACACAAATTGACGAGATGACAATGTAAGATTCTTGAGAAATGATCTATGGAAGCGAGTGCCGAAACAAGATTCATCATGCCAAAGAGAGGATGAGGAGGTGCTGATGGACTCGGTGATAATTCATCGAGATTTCCATAAAAATGGATTTCCACAAGTAGGTGAACAAGGAGATAACATTTGTCAGATCAAATGATATAATGACGTATGCTCGAGGAAAACATACACAATTAATCATTGTGGAAAGGTGCACTCGAAATATGGGCTGGGTTGCACGACCAATCTTAGAATGGTGATACAATTATCGAAAGACTTCGAATGAAACTATTGCCCATTCACTTCAAAGCAATAGGGTTGCTAGAAGTTTTGAATTCACACATCATAGCTCAATTGTCGGTATTTCGTTTAAAACAACACGGGGACCAAGAAATGAACGGAGATGGCGAGAAGTATTATTATATCAAGAATTCTTAAGAGGTGGTGAAATTCTCACCACATTCTTGACAAAAGAGATGGTAATTATCCAAGGTAAAATAGATCATGAGCTAGAGGAGCTCAAGGTACAACACAAAACAATAAACAAGTTTGTGTTGGGAAAAGGCAAGAATGTTGCCGATGACAACACAAAGCATTGAGGGGCAAGGATGGTATTTCCCATCATGAATTCGATTAATAACCTGGAAGAGCTCAGAATGCTGATGATGATCATGACACATTTGTCGAGAGATTCCATGAAGATGTAATCGAGCAGCGATGACATCAAGTCAAAGGTATGATGAAGCGAAAGGTTATTGGAACCATGGGTATGACACAACTTGAAATCATGTTGGCTGTTCAAGGAGAATTGATATGACGAGGAAGATCGACATAAGATTAGCTCACCGTCGAAGTTTGTCCTCCGGGATTAAGGACCAGGTAGCACAGTTGAAAATCAGCACGATAATGATGTAGCCGAGTAGGCTAGGAATGATGTGATCGAGTACAAAACTCGTAAGTTAATAAGATTACTAATAGTTGTTTAATCACGGTGCAGACTCGATTCAGTTATCGGTGCCTTTGAGTGTTTAATAACTCAGAGCCCATGAAAAATTGTAATCAGTGAGTATGTAGTACTTGGTGAAGAACTCATAAGGAATTATGATGTTCCAAGATAATCTCGAGATACCAGGGGGTAATACTTGACGACAGATCAAAGTAGAGGTTGGACTGGGGTATTGTTCTATAGAAGACAAGTGCTTCAACTTGTCCGAGAAATGGGATCCAAGAAGAACATATGGTCGGAACCACGATTGCAAAGGATCAATTTCACCGATACCAAAGGATATCATATCAAGGAATTAGTTATTATTACAAGAAGCTTCCATGATAGGATACACATCGCGTGCATGGGCGTGAACACAAAGTTCAAGGTCGACTCCCACTTCTTTAATGCATAACCTTTCATTCACTTCTCGCCTTCAACGAAGTTGTGTGTTGAAATTTTATCTGACATAACACTAGTAGAGTATGACCCATAGTAGTTTCCGGGTTCACACAGATTAGAGAAGGCATATGTCCAACCCATCGGGGCCTCTTAGGAACATATACCACAAACTTCAGAAGTAAATAACACAAGCTCGATAGCAGAGCATGGTTGACAAAGTAGAGGATACAATTTACCCAAGGCATTATGTATCCGAGAAAAGACCCACAAAGTTATTGAATATGAAGGACGTCGTCGGATAAAATCCAATAAAGGTTCTGGTGGTCCTCAAGGGATCGTATGTGAGCATCGGTACTCACCCAAAAGAAGAAAGGAAGCGAGGCGATCGGAATGTCAAAACAACTGACTAATTCAAAGCTCAAATGCAAAGGAATTATGAGTTCCAAATCAAGGGATCAAAGGCAAACACTCTGATCAAGGATGGATAAGTTGAGTAAGCTTAGGGATACAATCGACGGCAATTGGATTGGTTGCGAACCAGCTCAGTCTGAGCCGGCAAGATAATTTAAAAGGATCACCTGATGATTGCGTGCATTCGCACACATATAGAATCAACGGAGTTAAATGATAGTGACAAAGGATGCCAATAAGATAACTAGACTTATGGGATTAACCAAAATGTAAGCAAGCGAGAATTTCAAGAGCAATAGGCTCCTGAGGATTTTTGGAAGATCGAATGGTATTTCGAAGATTGATGACATACATAAATCAACTGGGGATGAGTGGATACTCGGTAAGTGTGAGAAATTATCCGTAGGGATATTCATGTGTCAAGAACTGCGAGGCAGTAAGCTCAACGGATTATCGAAACAAGGACGAGTGTTTCGGGGTATCTTGTAATAACAAGACCAACTGGGGAGGAATGTAAGAATAACAACTGTAAGTAGTTATCCTTAAGGGTTTACGGTGGAAGGGGAATTGCAAGAGGGATGGCACAAAGTAGCGAGGGAACATCCGAGAGTATTGTCAGAATCTTCCGTTGAAGCAGTCGATCATCCGTATTAAAGGGCTCTCCGGCAGGAAGTGGTAACGAGAACCTAGAGTTAGATTTTAGCAAAATCATTTAACCCAAATAGAAGAGATGTCAGAGTCCCAGAGTATAGATGAGGAGTAAAAGATCCTAATACCACCCGATGGCGACGTGTGCCCGTAAGACACACAGCCATGATAGTAAAAGTTTTGCAATGTCTAGACTCAACTTCGGCCAATGAGTTGGAAGGGGGATTCCTACAGGCAGTCGGCTCTGATACCAACTTGTGACGCCCCCGATTCAATCGTACACTAATCATGCACGCAAATGTGTATGATCAAGATCAGGGACTCACGGGAAGATATCACAACACAACTCTACAAATAAAATAAGTCATACAAGCATCATAATACAAGCCAGGGGCCTCGAGGGCTCGAATACAAGTGCTCGATCATAGACGAGTCAGCGGAAGCAACAATATCTGAGTACAGACATAAGTTAAACAAGTTTGCCTTAAGAAGGCTAGCACAAACTGAGATACAGATCGAACGAGGCGCAGGCCTCCTGCCTGGGATCCTCCTAACTACTCCTGGTCGTCGTCAGCGGGCTGCACGTAGTAGTAGGCACGTCCAGAGTAGTAGGAGTCGTCGTCGACGGTGGCATATGGATCCTGGGCTCCAACATCTGGTTGCGACAACCAGAAGAAAGGAAAGGGGGAAAAAAGGGGGAGAAAGCAACCGTGAGTACTCATCCAAAGTACTCGCAAGCAAGGAGCTACACTACATATGCATGGGTATATGTGTAAAGGGCCATATCAGTGGACTGAACTGCGGAATGCCAGAATAAGAGGGGGATATCTAATCCTGTCGAAGACTACGCTTCTGGCAGCCTCCGTCTTGCAGCATATAGAAGAGAGTAGACTGAAGTCCTCCAAGTAGCATCGCATAGCATAATCCTACCCGGCAATCCCCTCCTCGATGCCCTGTTGTTGAGCAATCACCGGGTTGTATCTGGCACTTGGAAGGGTGTATTTTATTAGGTATCCGGTTCTAGTTGTCATAAGGTCGAGGTACAACTCCGGTTCGTCCTTTTACCGAGGGACACGGCTATTCGAATAGATAAACTTCCCTGCAGGGGTGCACCACATAGCCCAACACGCTTGATCCCATTTGGTCGGACACACTTTCCTGGGTCATGCCCGGCCTCAGAAGATCAACACGTCGCAGCCCCACCTAGGCACAACAGAGAGGTCAGCACGCCGGTCTAAACCTATGCGCGCAGGGGTCTGGGCCCATCGCCCTGAGCACACCTGCACGTTGCGAGGGCGACCGGAAGCAGACCTAGCCTAGTGGCGTTCCAGTCCAATCCGGCGCGCGCCGCTCCGTCGCTGACGTCAAAAGTGCTTCGGCTGATACCACGACGCCGGGATACCCATAACTACTCCCGCGTAGATGGTTAGTGCGTATAGACCAAATGGCCAGACTCAGATCAAATACCCAGATCTCGTTAAGCGTGTTAAGCATCCGCGAACGCCGACCAGGGCCAGGCCCACCTCTCTCCTAGGTGGTCTCAAACCTGCCCTGTCGCTCCGCCACAAAGTAACAGTCGGGGGCCGTCGGGAACCCAGGCCCACCTCTACCGGGATGGAGCCACCTGCCCCTTCAGCCCCCATCTCCAAACAGTATCACAGGTAATGTAAACGTGTAAAGTATATAGGATATGCTCGTGATCACCTCTAGAAGTGATCACGGCCCAGTAGTATAGCATGGCAGACGGACAAGAGTGTAGGGCCACTGATGGAACACTAGCATCCTATACTAAGCAAGTAGGATTGCAGGTAAAGGTATCAACAGCAGTATCAAAGACAGGCTATGCATCAGGATAGGAATAACGAAAGCAGTAATATGCTACACTACTCTAATGCAAGCAGTATAGAGGAGAGTAGGCGATATCTGGTGATCAAGGGGGGGGGGGCTTGCCTGGTTGCTCAGACAAGAAGGAGGGTCGTCGTCGACGCAGTCGATCATAGGGGCATCAACGGCAGTCTCGGGGTCTACCGGAAAAGTAACGGAGGGGGAACACAATAAATAACAGAGCAATCAAAGCATAACATGACAAACGTGGTGCTAGAGGTGATCTAATGCAGGGATAGGTGATACCGGCGAAGGGGAGAAACATCCGGGAAAGTATTCCCGGTGTTTCGCGTTTTCGGGCAGAGGAGCCGGAGGGGGAAAGTTGCGAGTTTGATATGTTAGGGGTGCGTGGCGGACGAACGGGCTGCGTATCCGGGTTCGTCTCGTCGTTCTGAGCAACTTTCATGTAGAAAGTATTTTAATCCGAGTTACGGATTAAAAGATATGATATTCTAAAGATTTTATTAATTTTTGGAATTTAATTAATTGTTTAAATTAATTCGAAAATATATTTATGACATCAACATGAGGGCATGCTGACGTCAGCAGTCAACAGAGTTGACTGGTCAACCTGACCAGTGGGACCCACTGGTCAGTGACACATTTTAATTAGTCATCTAATTTAACCTAATTAGTATTAATTAGGAGGGGGCCACTGTCATTGAGTAATTAATTAATTGACTAACAGTTTAGTTAGTTTAGTTATTTGATTAGTTTAATTAATCAAAATTAATTAAGTTAATTATTTCTCTAATTAATTAATTAATCAAATAATTATTATTTTGTATAAGTTCTGTGGGGGGTTGGGGCCCCACATGTCATAGGCAAGGGGGCCATAGCGGGTGTGGGCTACGGGCACAGGGAGTTCGGGCGCACGGGCGGAGCCACGAGGACGCACCCGGTGGGGCGCGCGGGCGCCGATGGGGTCGGGGAGAGGGGCGGCCAGCGCCGGTGAGCGGCGGGCCCGGCAGGAACGGCAGCAGGTAGCGGGGCGCGCGCGGCCAATGGCCAGCGGCGACGCCAGGAGAGGGGCGAGGCCATGGCCGAGGTGGCCGGAGCAGGGAAGGTGATGGCGCAAGGCGGGGCCGGAGGCCACGGTGCCGGCCGGAGCGGCGACCGCCGCGGCGGGAGGCGGCACGGGGACGTGGGGACAGGGGACGAAGGAGCGGCGTCTTCGGGCGAGGCGAGCGCAAAGTGGCGCGGCCAGATGGAGCGCCGCGCTCGGCCAGGGCGTGACCCGGCCGCGGTGAGCGCGTGAGACAAAGGAGGGGAGGAGGAGTCGGGGCTCACTGCGGGATGCAGGGATCGGGGCAGTGGGGAGCGGGGAGGAGGACGGTGACACGCGTCGGAGAGGAGGCAGTCCGGTGGGGGAGCGCCGGCGACGGGCGGCGGGGACGAGCGGCGCGGCGACGTGGTTCCGGCGAGGGGGACCCCAAGCGGTTGTGGCGTCGGGACCGAGTCCCAACTCCAGATCGAGGGCGGCGCGTGGACGGGCACCGGGGCAACTCGGGGTGAGGCGAGGAGGCGTCCGGCGAGGGAGGGGTGGTGACGGGCGACGCCGGCGACGCGGGATCTAGTTCCCCCCACCACAATCCAGGCGAGGGAGAGAGGGGAAGGTGGGAGGAGCGAGTGGGGGGAAGTGGACGAGCGGGGTGGCGGCTATGGTTGCGGGGGGGGGGGGATAAAGAGGGGAGTGGGGTTGGCCGGTTGGGCTGGCCCGTTCGGGCGGCGGAGGCCAGCCGGGCCACTTGGCCCAGCGGGGGGGGGGGTGTCTGTTGGTTTTGTTTTGTTTTGTTTTCCTTTCATTTGTTTCTTTTTATTTATTTATTTTCCTTTCTGTTTTATTCAATTGAAAATATTTATGCATTTTCTAAAAATGTGTTTACTTCACCGTAATTATCTGTGCAATATTTGACACGGTCCGAACATTTTTGTTTTAAAGTTTGAAAACTTTGTTTGTTTGCCAAAAATTCGAATTTGAATTCGAATCGTTTTGAGCTAACGCGAGATTAGCGACAGTAATGGAGTTGACAAGGCGTCATTAGCAGAGGTTACTGTAGCTTGATTATCCGGGCGTCACAGTTTCCATAATCAATTCATTTTTAATGAAAGCGAGAAGTAAAATGAAAGGTTGTGCATTAAAGAAGTGGGAGTCGACCTTGAACTTTGTGTTCATGCCCATGGACCTGATGGGGAACTTATCATGGAAGCTTCTTGCAAAATATTTAATCCTTTGGGCAATTCTTCCGGTGTCATTAAATTGGATCCCTTGGAGCTATGGTTCCGACCATATTGTTCTTCTTTGTTCACATTTCTCGGTCAAGTTTAAGCACTTGTCTTCTGTGGATCAATACCCCAGTCCAACCTCTACTTTGATCTATCGTCGAGTATTACCCCCCTGGTATCTCGAGATTATCACGGAACTGCATAACTTATTATGAGTTCTTCATCAAGTACTACATTCTCATTGATTCCAAAATTTTCACGGGCTTCGAGTTATTAAACACTCAAGGACACCGATAACTGAATCGAGTCCGCGTCGCGATTAAACAACTCTTAGTAATCTTCTTTACTTGCGAGTTTGTACTTGATCATGTCATTCCTAGCCTGATTGGCTATATCATTATCGTGCTAAATTTTAACTGTGCTACCGGGTCCTTCCCGGGGCACAAATTCTCGATGATGAGCTAAGCTTACGTCAATTTCCTCATCTTATCGTTCCACCTCGAACAACAAGCTTGATTCCGAGTTGGTGTCGTATCTGTGGTTCCATTAATCTTTTGTTGCATCAGTCCTTTTACTTGATGTAGTCATTGTTCCATTACTTCTTCGTGGAGCCTCTCGACAAAATTTGTCGTGATCATCATCAACATTTTGACTCCTTCAAGGATACGAATTGAATTCATGATGATAAGTACCACCCTCGTACCTTGGTAATTTGAGTTACCATTGACAACATCCTTACCTTCCTTCCGTCACAAACTTATTCATGCTACGGATGCAACTTGCAATCCGGCTCGTATTATGTTCTACCTTGAAGTATTACTGTTTCTTATGTCGAGGATATTGTGAGAATTTCACCACCTCTTAGGAATTCTTGATACAGTGATGGTTCTAGCCATCAACATTCTTCCTGGTCCCCGTGTTGATTCTAACCGGGACACCAACCAGTGAATGGTGCTGCTTGGATTTGTACTTCTATCAGTCCTATTGCTCTGAAGTTAATGACTGATAGTTCATTCTTAAACTGCTGGTTAACGAATCACCATTCTAACATTGATCGTGCTAGCTAAGCCCATATTTTGGGTGCCCTTTTCAACCAAAGTTTAATTGTTTATGTTTTACTCAAACATACATCATTGTATCATTTGAGCTGACAAATGTTATCTCTTTGATCACAAAATTGTGGAAATACACCTTTTTGGCAATCTCGACGAATTGTTGCTTAGTTCATCAGCCACCTCATCATCCTCTCCTTGGGTTAATGATGAACTCATGATTCAGAACTTGCTTCCATATTTCATTTCCGAGAATCTTGCAACGCCATCTCGCCAGCAGTCAGGGGGCGAATCATTTTTTTTGCCCGGACGCACTTCCTTGCGTGCGAAGGTGTAGCTGGTGGGTCCCAGCACTCAGGGGGCAAACTTTTTTTCGCGAAATACGGTGGCCTGTCCGGTGGGTCCCTGCTGTCAGGTGGAGGAATCATTATTTTCCGCGTAATAAGGAGGCACTTCCTTGCTGCCGCCGTGGACCCAGCTATCAGCCTCTCCACGTATAGTCCACGTCCGATGGAAGTCGTTCCTTGACCCATTGACCACGCCGTGCCGAGAGCACCAGGGCGGTGGACGACGGCGAGGCCTAGGAAGGGGACAACACGGAGGCAGGGAAGTCTCGACAGTTGTTTCCCACGCGGAGGGGAGTACGACTGTACGAGGGTTTACTCGTTCGTCTGCCGTCGCCGGAGAATAACAACAGGTGTGAGTGAGTAGAGGGATGGCTAGGCCAGCGATGGGAGTACAGTCGGGCGGTGAGGCCTGCGCGGCAGCACAACCGGCCGCGCGGAGGAGGGAGCAGGCAGTCCCGCCGGCGCTTGTTTGAGCAGCTGGAGCAGAAAGAGCAGAGATTGAAGAAGCACGACGGCCGTTGGATGGAGATCCAACAGTCAGTGCTTGTGCATCAACCTTTTTTTAGGAAAGCCTCAAATCTGTGGAAAACAACATACAACCCATCTGCCATTATTTCTAATAATTTACAACCCATTTGCTAATTCTTAAGGTTTTCTTTGGAGCCCATATTCTTTTTGTTAGCATTACAGCCCATATTGTGGCAACGATTAAAAAATTATACGAAATTTTGCATATTTGGGTGCGGTCCAAACTGTTTTTAATCCCGAAATTTTGACTCACATTCAAACTGATTTTAAAAATAAATGTATATCAATATAAAATCCAACAAATTCTCCATGCATAAAAATTAGTGTCATTTAGAATCTTGAAATAAAAAAAAGATATTTGAAACTAATTGCCGGTTTGATGTGTTTTAAAAATGTACAACCCATTTCTCATTACTGATGGGCCATTTTCTCGGCCAGCCGAATGAAAGCTCTCCTCGTCTTGAAAGATTTGCAGCCCAACAGGCCTGACAAAGCGACTTACTTGGCAAATCACAAAAAAACTGGGCTGTGGCCGTGGACCCAGCTGTCAGCCTCTCCACGTACAGTACTCTTCCGATGGAAGTGGTTCCTTGACCACGCCGCGCGGAGAGCACCACGGCGGTGAATGACGGCGAGGCCTAGGAAGGGGACGACGCGGCAGTGGAAGCCCACGCGGAGACAGGGTTCACTGGTTCGGCAGCGGTGTGAGGCTGCCGTCGCCACAAGGCCTGGCCGGCGGTGGGAATAGTAGGGGGCGGTGAGGCCTCTGCGGCAGCACAGCCGGCCACGGGAGGCAGGAGCATGCGGCACGACCGGCGCTGCTTTGGGTGGCTGGAGCAAGAAGACCAGAGGTTGAAGAAGCACTACGGCCGTTGGATGGACATTGTACGGTCACTGGAGCTAGAATCGTTCACTAAGTTGACAAACCCTTCGTCCCCGTCAACTTAGTAGGCCCACAAGTCAGCCTCCCAGCAAGGTGGGTCCCAGCTAGCCGGGGGAGTATTCATTTTTTGTGCGTAATAAGGAGGCACTTCCGGGGGGTCCGATCTGACAGCGGGGGGAACATATTTTTCGCGAAATACTGTGGCCCGTCCGGTGGGTCCCAGCAGTCAGGGGGAAACGATTTTTTCACAAAATAATGGTGGCCTGTCCGGTGGGTCCCGGCTATCAGGTGGAGGAATAATTATTTTCCGTGTAATAAGGAGGCACTTCCTTGCGGCTGCCGTGGACCCGGCTGTCAGCCTCTCCACGTACAGTACTCTTCCGATGGAAGTCGGTCGTTGACCACATTGACCACGCCACGCCGAGAGCACCACGGCGGTGGACGATGGCGAGGCCTAGGAAGGGGACGACACGGAGCCGTGCAAGATGCGGCAGTGGATGCCCACGCGGAGAGGAGTGCGAGCGTTCACTGGTTCGGCTGCGGTGTGAGGCTGCCGTCGCCACAGAATAACGGGGCGTGTGGGTGAGTGGAGGGATGGCCTGGCCAGTGGTGGGAGTAGTATGGGGGCGGTGAGGCCTCCGCGGTAGCACAGCCGGCCACGGGAGGCAGGAGCAGGCGGCACGACCCGCGCTGCTTTGGGCGGCTGGAGCAAGAAGACCAGAGGTTGAAGAAGCACTATGGCCGTCGGATGGACATCATATGGTCACTGGAGTATTGACTAAGTTGACAAAGCTCTCCGTCCCTGTCAATTTAGTAGGCCCACAAGTCAGCCCAACAATATGGTGGGTCCCAGCTAGCAGGGGGTATTCATTTTTTGGGCGTAATAAGGAGGCACTTCCTTGCGTGCGAAGATATAGCTGGTGAGTCCGACCTGTCAGTGGGGGGAACATTTTTTCGCGAAATACAGAGGCCCTTCATGTGGGTCCTAGCTGTCAGGTGGAGGAATACAGTCCACTTCTGATGGATGTCGTTCATTGACCACGTTGACCAGGCCGCGCCGAGAACACCAGGGCGGTTGACGACGGCGAGGCCTAGGAAGGGAACGACACGGAGCCAGGGAATACTCGGCAGTTGTTTCCCACGCGGAGGGGAGTACGACTGTACGAGGGTTTACTGGTTCGTCTGCCGTCGCCGGAGAATAACAGCAGGTGTGGGTGAGTAGAGGGATGGCTAGGCCAGCGATCGGAGTACGGTCGGGCGGTGAGGCCTGCGCGGCAGCACAGCCGGCCGCGCGAAGGAGGGAGCAGGCAGTCCCGCCGGCGCTTGTTTGAGCGGCTTAAGCATGAAGAGCAGAGATTGAAGAAGCGCGACAGCCGTTGGATGGACATCCAACAGTCACTGCTCTCGTGTGTTGACTAAGTTGACAGGGCGTTGCGTGTGCGTCAACCTTTTTTTTATGAAAGCATACGCGTCAACCTGTAGTAGGCGCACAAATCAGCCTCAAATCTATGGAAAACAGCATACAACCCATCTGCCATTATTTCTAATAATGTACAACCCATTTGCTAATTCTTAAGATTTTTTTGGAGCCCATCTTCTTTTTGTTAGCATCACACCCCATATTGTGGCCACGGTTAAAAAGTATACGAAATTTTGCATATTTCGGTGCGGTCAACTGTTTTTAATCCAGAAATATGGATTCACATTCAAACTATTTTGAAAAATAATTTATATAAATATAAAATCCAAATAATTGTCCACACATAAAAATCAATGGAATTTAAGATCTTGTAATGAAAAAAAAATTGAAACTAATTCTCGGTTTGATGTGTTTTAAAAATGTACAGCCCATTTCTGGGCAAACCGAATGAAACTCTCCTCGTCTTGAAAGATTTGCAGCCCAGCAGGGCCTATAAAGCAAGTAGGCCTTGTTTGGGTATTTCTTTTAAAAAAATAGAACTGGGCTAGCCATTTTCATCAAGAAAAAAACACAACTGGGCTCATGATGTGGTAAACATAAATAAAACCCTGGCTAGACGGGCCACATCCCCCGCACAGCCCTGTTGTTACCCTGATCCGTCGCTAAAACTAGTATAAATAACAACTGCTTGTTCCTCAAAAAAAAAACTGCGCGACTTGCTGGGTCCCTGGTGTCAGCCGCTCGTAGTGTAATTCTCTCGTTTATTGACTATGTTGACAATGGTGTGAGCCCCAGATGTCCAGCCTTTCCTATGAAAATTTAGAGCCCATTTGATGTGCTGGTTCGAAATAAGTTTGTGGGTGCTGGTGGGGGCTAATCACTTGGCTTCTGTAATGTACAGTGAGCTCAAGCAGCCGCGAGAGTGATGTTATTTCCCTTGGTTTGGATTTGTTACAATATTTCACTCTAAATTAAACGAATGGCAAGCCATTTGCCTTGTTTCAAAGAAAATATGACAGTCACAACCGAGTTGAAAAGGGCAGGAACATCTAACTCCAGCTTACAAACTGTACAAAAGCACGAGGGTTAATTGTTCATCAGGTTTACAAAAAAAACCAGATCGAAAAGGGCAACAACATCTAACTCCAGCACTGTTTTCGGCAGTCACAGTCAAATGGATCGGTCAGGTCCATAGAATGAACATCCTGGGTCGTAAAATTTACTAGATTATGACCACAATATGTTATAAATAGAAGCCCGGCACGTTCAGAAGCTCTTTTACCCAACTGAAACTCCTTTTTTTGCTCTTCGGCATACCCATCCGTCAAAACCATGCTACTGATAAACTTAAGCCTGATGGACAATAGTAACCTCGCATTCAGCAGGAAGAATGTGAAAATCTTGTGTTTGCACGGTTGGCTACATATCGTTCTAGCGTTATTGTCTTCAATCGAATCTCATGAGAAATGAGAAAATCCCGATGCTTACGAATGCACCGATTGGTTATAACTTTCTTACCCCGTCCTGTTGCCTAAATAGACATGAAGATTGAAAACAGTTAAGATCTAAAAGAAGATTGTCGAAAGAGCAACAGCTGAACGGTTAATTCTAGTACACTATATGCGGGCTTCCAATGTGCTGAAATTATCACCTTTATATACAACTTCTCCAGACATGGAAAGCATTGCAGCAAGCCAATAATCTTGTTCAGATCAAAACTATTCATTTGGATATATAAGATCTTGACAGAATCTAGCACCATTGATAGGCCATCCATGGGGAAACTCTTCATTGAGCATAGAACATAATATTAGTACAAAATGTGTACTCCAAGATGATATATAAATTATGAGCAGAAATTTAAAATGCAGCTTGTGGTTACAAGTGTAGATGATAATATAAAGTACCTGAAGAACTGTGGAGCCAAACACCATATTGAAATGAGCACAGAGATCATGTATTACACCCAAGGTCTCCAGTTTAGGCGTAGAGAGGACGGTTATTTGCAATGGTGAATAACTAGAATCAAGGATCAACCTTTGAAGTGAAGGGGCATCTTGGATGATGAGCTGCCTTCCGTCAAAAGAAATTCCAATTCTTACAAGGTTAGGCGACTTTATTTGGAGACAACCGATTCTAACTGTGAAAACAAGCACCAATCACTCCAGCGCAGGGCAACTAGAGTGGAGGATGCTGTGCAATGAGGCCTCCGATATACAAACCCGCACAAGTGAAAGTTTCTTGAGAAATGGGAGTCGAAGGTTTAGTACCAGATTGTCTGGTAGGTAGCACTGCGCAAAGGTGGCGGTGTGGAGAGAGGATGAAAACCCCGAGATGGACATCAGTGCTGAGGGCACAAGTTCACGGCGTTCGGTATGTGGTATGTGATTTCCAGGGGAATAGTAGAACTCAAGCAGCTGTAGTTCTATGAATTCAGGGGATTCCAGCCAGGCGTCCACCGTGCAGGGCATGGTATGCTTGCTCAGGTAGCATGATGGGATGCAGAGGCTTTGAACAGAGCCCTGGTGAGAGGAGATGATGGCTCTGGGATTTCAAAATCATTGAAGAGAGATAGCTGACGACAGTCGAGATTAAGGGGAACGGCGCGCCATAGAGGGCGCCACCGAATTGAGAGGATTTGGGTGCGGCAGCAATCCTTGGTGGGGAGAAGAGAGATGATCTCCCCAAGGATGGCGTCCGGGAGATCGTTGATGCGGTCCACCTGAGATTCTACGGGTTCCTGGGATCCAGTGGGGGCGGGTTCGCCGCTTCTCCCCGTGCTGCCGGGTGCGGGGATCTACAACAGGCGTCGCCGCTGGCGGGAGCCTCATCTTCTTGGCGCTGGGGTTAGCCGACTCCATTTTCCTCGAGGGCGTCGCGTCGCGCTCACGGATTTGAGCAGAGTAACGAATGACGAGCCTAGTTGTAGTGCGAGCGAAGAAGAAGGGAATCTGGGGGTTTTCTGTAGGAGTGAGGAAGAAGGGGAGCTGGGGTTTTCTGTAGGAGCGAGGAGAAAGAAGAGCACCCAGGTATTTGGGGGGGGGTGTGCTGGGTGTGGGTAGAGCATCTCATTCAGTAAATATATGGGCTTTTGAATTGATTTTACTATTTACTAGTATGGATGGGCTGTTTTGTCTTGGGACCCGAGAAACAATTACTACTAGTACAGTGGAGACACTCTACAGCTACCCAGAAAAACAATTAATACTAGTATAGTGGAGACACTCTACCGCTTCTGGCTCCTCCTAGGTCATTGAAATGTCTCCCTCTACTGAATGCCGTTATACTTTTGTTCACCGACATGCGGGCCATGCAGCGCGCTGGCCCAAATGCCATCCACCAAATTAGAAGGCAGTATGCAGGCGGAGAGTCACCCCGGTCGTAGCGCGGCAGTAACGAGCCATCGTATCACAAAACCCCACCTCCCCGCAGTCTAAGTTTGACGGACGAAGCAACCATCATTTCACTCTTCGCTGAATCCCCTTCTCCCTCACCGTCTTCAAGAAAGGCAACACTTGCATCTGCCACTGTTCTTCTCTCCGAACGAAGGGAAGGTAAGCGGATCCGTGATGTTGGTATATTTTCGTTCAGAGGAAAAAAAGAACTTTTGCAAAGCAGTAACCGATCCTCACTCTCTTTTTTGTTTCATTGTCATTGCAATTGTGTTTTCCTTTCAGTGGTCTCCTAGTATTCGTCAGTTTCATGATGGACCAAGGAGAACCAGGCAAAGATCTGCCGATATTGGAGCACACGCGAGAGGCTGATCCCCACGAGACAGAGAGCTCCAAGAAGATGGAGGCAACCACCGAGGCGACCCCAGATACTGAGATGGTCAACGCCCCGTTTGAGGTTACAGCCCCCGTGGCACTACAGGAGCAGTTTTCCCCCTTCGAGGATGTGTCCCCCTCCCCGCTGAGCTGCCCAAGGTGATTTCCTTCTTTGCCGATCTCGATTGTGGTTTTTCATCTAAGTATGTGGTGATTTTTTTAGAAAAGGAAGTATGTGGTGATTAATAATGCAAAATTTTATTAGCTTCGATGCCATGGTATACGTAGTGGTTTAAATAACTTGTGTTTCTTATACTGAAAAGTAATTCAGAATTTGTTTCTGTTTCAATTAGAGCCCTGATGCAGACAAGGATTGTGTGGTTGTACATGTCACTCGCTATGAGGTGGACGACCTGAATATACGCACTGGGAAAACAGAGTTCTTAGGCTGTTGGATCCTGGAAGCCATTTGCGGTTATACCAATGAAGAGTTGTATTCCAGCCTCACTTTTGTCAGGCGTGTTGTCCAGGGTGTATCGAAGCACAAGAAGTTCAAAGCTACTCCTTCGTTTGTGAGGAATACTGTTCTTGTCAAGCTTACACAGGAAGATGATGTGGCATGCCTCCACAAACAAGTTTATCAGTGGCAAGGCCACAAGGTTGTCTTCATGAAGGTTCACAGGATTGAGCTGCTGCGGGACGTCCTCGATGATGTTCATGGCAAGGTCCGTCTTGTGTCCAGCCCAAATTAGATCGAGGCATGAAATAGTTGCCCCATCTAGTGTTTAATAGTTGTTTTGATTGTGTCTAATTATCCGAACCTTGCATGTTATCGACCCCTCTGGGACTAGTACTCTGTTTGAATCCGTCTATGGGAACTGCTGCTACTTTTGTGTGCCCGTGAATCATGTGAGAACCATCGTAATTGTTGCCGAAAAGATGCGTCGTCACTAGTTTTTTCATGAATATGGCATGGTAAGACATAAGTTGTCAAGGTTTATCATACGAGCAGTGTGTATTTTGATGAAATAGAGCACTCGTTCGAGAACCGTGCGCCAACGTCTACATAAGTACTTGTAAATACTGTTGGTGCTACCCCACTTGTAAGCAGTTGTCCAAAACACGGCACATTGGCTCAGCTCGCTTCAACACTAGGCTATCGACCAGCTAACAATCAACAATCTGCTGTCTGACATATAAGCAACTATGTACCTTGTTACAGTGGTTAATGCAGTTAATTGAGGCCACAATGTAATAAATTCCAAACGTTCACACGCTAGTCCAGCGCTCATGTGGAACACTCACATTACACTCGTCTTCATAAAAAACTTGAAAAGCATAAGTTAAGCAATTTTATACATCTCAATGATTCATAGAACATATCAAACATATACTAGTTCACAACAAAAGACAAAGTTGTGAGAAGGTTTACAAATCAGGAAAAAACAAGCAAGTCCTCTCTGAGCAAAGGGCCTCCCGACAGGCTTAAATTTCCTGGAGTTCACTCTGGTTTTTTCTTGTTGCCACCATTCAGGGTTAGGTTCTCTCATTCCAGAATAACCAATTATAATTGTGGTCTCAGCTGGAATGCTGAACTGAACCATGCAGTGTACTGACCAGGTGAAATTCTTGTGCATTCCACTAAATTTAAGCACCACTATTTGCAGAAATAAGCAGACCACAATGCCTCTTGTCCGCGCACCTATCCAAAAAACCGCCGTCCAGCCGTGCCAGCTAGTCGTCGGTCCATGGATGAACTGGTAGAAAGTGCATTCCGGACTTGGATGCAGTTGTTTTCGCTCGTCCCTGCACTGCAATCAGGAAGTAAAACGTACAAATCAGCTTCTTTCAGATTGCGTTGGTCATTCTACCTTAGTTACTACCAATGTAGGGATACCTTGAAGACGAGAGGTTAGACGATGGCAACAAGGGATAGCCATCTCAATTTGCGCAGTTGTACTAAAACTGAGGTGTGTGCTTTTGATTGCGCGGGTAGAAACGATACGGAGACAGACATCCCGAAACGATATGGAGATAGACATCCCTGTTTGCGCAAATAAGAACTACGGTTATTTAAACAGTGATAGATATTACTACTTTCCCCCGTTTCCTCTTAGAACCAAGTCCTAGATTCATGCTACAGCTTTCCCACTTTCTTCCCTGTTTGAACCAACGCTTTGAGTCGACTGTATGAAATAGCTTTACTTCTAATAATAGTAGAAGTCTAGGTGGCTTTGGAACAGCGGACGGAAGTAGAAAAGGATCCACACGAAGGGAGCTGGGGCAGTAGAGCAAGGCAGGTTTCGATGGAATATATACCTGAGGGCCGTCGGGATGTCGCAAAGACGGCGTCGGGAGGCCGCATCTTGGCCACAATACCGTAGGGAGGAAGAAGGGGTCGGAGGCCCTCTCGAGCCGGCGTTCTCTCGGAGAGAACGGCACGGCCGCCGATCGGGACGCGCGGGCAGCCGTTGGTCTCCTCCCTCGCCACCGACGACAGCGTGAACGATGCACCTACACCCCTGCCCCGGTCGAGGTTGTCCGGCCGGATTTGTGACCAGCCGTGAGCTGAGAGAGTGTGTGGCCACCTATGTGTTGCTTAGATCTAGAGAGCATGAGAGAGTGAACGAGAGGAACCCTAGTAAAGCAAGCGCTAAGGCTCCTGCTTTTATGTATAGTGGAGTGATTTTGTTGTACCAGCTTCGAAAAAATGCGCTCCAACGTGTACCCGCAAGTGGGTGTGAGAGAACTAGTGCGTGCGTGCACCGCTTCTCTTCGTGAGAGTACAATATACCATGCCCAAGAACGTTCGCCGCAAGAGTAATAGTATAAGTGTGTGACGTGTGAGCTAAAATAAAACGTGCGCGCCGTCTTTTGTTTTTTAGAAGTTCTGAGGGTAGGGTGTGAAGAGCACATATGTGCATGACGTCTACCTGCAGATAGACGGTGGGTGTGACGTGCGAGTCTACGAGAGGACTCGGGAGAGTCGTGACTCGAGAGGGTGCGTGTGTGAGAGAGAGAGGGGGGCACGTATCAATGCAATGCATGTGTCCGTAAATCATTATCCGACAAACGTTCGCCACAAGCCTTTTCCTGACGAACACCATAAGAACCGTTAGATTGGCATCCGACAGTGTCAGTTTTGCCATATCATTTAACAGAACAGCCACTCCTCCTACACACAAATCTTCCACGTGAGTGTTAGCAACTGCCGTATGCTCCATCCGTTCCGAAATGCAGTGCATATAGCTTTATTGAAAATTCGAACCTCGCAAACTTTTACCGAGTTTTCGTGTACCAAATTGCACATGTAGAATACCATGTATATGTCATTTCATTCATCTTCGAGAGGTAACTATAAAGTTGGGTGAGGAGTCTACAAAGAAAGACCATCGTATCACCCGCAGCAATTTCAAGCATCCTTTAGTGTCGAGGAATATCATAGGAACTCTATATGATATGATTTTTATAGGATTTTTTCCTTTAGAGCCAATTGGTTCATAGGAATAGATTCATATACTCCACATTTCAAAGGAAATAAACATGATATCATTTCTATATCTTTAGAGCCACTTGGTTCATATGAATGGATTCCTATACTCCCTTAATTTCAAAGGAAAATAAACATTAGCATATATTCAATAGAAAAGTTCCTATGATATGAACCAAATTACATCTCTTTTCTAATCCCTCCTCATAGGAATTGAGATACATGTCATCTCTAGATTCAATAGAAAAGTTCCTATGATGTGAACCAAATGACATCTCTTTTCCAATCCCTACTCATAGGAATTGAGATGCTCCATGTCATCTCTTTCCCTACAACTTCCATGTATACATCTTCTATTCCTAAATAGATAGTACAACCCACTAGTAGCTTTTTTCCAAAACATGCAACTATGGCACAAGAACAATATAGTGTGCCAATAACTTTGAAAGATGGTCGCTGGATGAAGCTAACCTGACAGTGCAGAGATAGGCAAATCCGAGCACTACTGTCCGTTGGATATCATCAACATTCCACCAGATCTGCCACATGTACAATTTAGAAGACTCCATGGTTGAACTTAAGCATAATGCACGAACCTCAAAACACAAGCACTTCTCCTTTGTTCTAGAATCTTCTGTATCATAATTGATTATTTTTTTCTAAATGAATTGCCATTATTTGTTTTTTACTTTATGATTTACTCCCTCCGTTCCAAAATAGATGACCCAACTTTGCACTAACTCAAAAGTTAGTGCAAAGTCGGGTCATCTATTTTGGAACGGAGGGAGTACAATGCACAACCCCATGAATCTTAACATTTTTATAAAACTTATTGATTTTGAATGAGATGAACTATAAGAACTAAACGAACATCTACATCATGCATATATGACTCAAAGCTTTACATGCTACAGTGTGTATTTATTCATAATTTGGTTTCGAAATATCATGCGTTCAATACATGTGTACCTTACTAGTTTTGAGTATAGTAGCAAATTTCACGCGGCCCCGGTATATCAAAATGTAGGGCCCATGCATCATTGCCTTTCGGTCGAACCTACATCCACAATTTTTGTACGTACTATATCTCCACTGGTCCCTGAACCCAAAATGCTGCCTCGTTCCCGTAAAACCAAGCGGCCCACACATATTTAAGGCTTCGGCTCGAACCCGTTTACTACGACGTGGCCCCGCACGCCGTAGTACTCCTACAAACCCTACCGCCGCACTCATCATCGGTTTTCTTCAAGAGGACGAGGGAGAAGCCGATTTGTAGTGGAGGCGCTTTCAAAAAAAAGGATCTGCAGTGGAGACCCCTACCCTAGGGTGCCCTAGGTAGCTGCTGCACGCATCATTGTTTTCACTTTTCTTTATGCTCTTGCGCCCTAGAGTGAAATGATGGTTGCTTCGTCCGTCCAGCTTAATGCGGGAAAGGTGGGGCTTTGTGATTTGACCCCTCGTCGCTCATTTTCTACTACTGCGGCGCTACGACCGGGGTGCCTCCAATTCCAACCACTGCTCCGAACTGTAATTTGGTGCATCGCACATGGAACAAGACGATGGATGAGCCACATGTCGGCCAAAGGGGTCCTGTTAAGTGTGTCGCCATTTCGTGTGTGGACTGACCCTGCTTGAGTTGCTATGCCAACACGACAGGAGCAGCCTACCACTTGGTTTTTCTCCTTGGTGAATCCCGACTATATTGATCTAAAAAGATACGTCCTGAACTACCCTCTCCGTCTTGGTTTTTTTATTTTTAGGCGTCTCGGTTTATAGGGCCTGCACGTAGTTCTAGGTCATCCATTTGACTAACTAAATAGGAGTTACTATGTCACAAAAAGTATATCATTGGATTCTTAAGCGGATGTAGTTGTATTTAAAAGTCGAGGGCGGGGCTTTTCCTGTGCGGTAGGCGGCGGGGCAGTTCCGCCTAGTCGATTCGACAGAGACGCAAGAAGACGAGGGAGTAGGCTGTTGTAGACGTAGGGATGTGTGATTTGACAGCGAGTTACTGCTGGACAGGTGGAGCCCCTTAATTTGACTTGCCATTATCATTTTAACTGCGGCGCTACGACCGGCGTGAGTCTCCCAGATTCCTGATCACCTCCATACAGGTGCCTCTCCCAATGCTCCACCATGTAGTAGAGGCTGGCTCTTGCATGAGAGCCCACTTCTCCACTTTTTCCTTGCCTCTATTTCCTCCACATATGCAAAAATGCCATGTAAAGCGCACTATTATACTTACTTTTACTTGCTCCTACAGGTGCTTAAGCTTGTCACACAGGCATAAAGTCTGATGTGGCAAGTTAATCAAGAAGAGAGAGACTAGTTTGGTGACCCAAGGAAGAAACGGTGCTAAGCGCGTGTACCTAGGTGAAAAGACAATTTTGAGTCTATAGCTAATTAAATGAAGAAAACTTAGCAACACCATTTCATTGGAAGAGGTCACTCCTTGGCAAATGCAATAAATACACGCGCTTACTAGCACCGTTTCTTCCTTGAGTACAAAGAAAGAGATAGAGAGGAGTAACAAAAAATACACTTATAGCCAACCTTGTTGTAGTATGAGTGACTAAGTGATGACTATGTATGACATGCCAACATCAGATAGCCTAACGCACCGTGTTAAATCTCCAAGGACGCGACCGCGCGAGCGACGCGACGATCGTGGTAGGCGCGACCATGATACGGGCTGCTGGCAGCCCTTGGATCTGAGATCAAACGGTCGCATGCTAAGTGGCTGAAAATTTGCAGAATAACTCTCCAGGATAGGACATTCACCTATAGGTCTAGAATCACGCCAGGCAACCGTTCGATCTCAGATTCAAGGGCTCTCGGAAGCCCGTATCATGGGAGAATGGAAAGCCACTACCCTGCCGTTCGCACGCTGGCAGTTCGCTCCTACTCGTCCCCGCACGTCCTTCAATACTACGGCAGTTCGCTCCTAGTCGTCCCGTCCATTCTCATTACGGCAGTTCCACTAATCCTAACCCTCCTCCCAAATCCATGGCGTCCCAAATCTCCATGATCGGCGGTGAGTACAAGGTTAGAACCATCACCGGCGATGAGTTCGACGTCATCTACACCCGTTCTTCCACGACGGTGAAAGGATGCCTTTCTCGCTTCAGACGCATGTTCGAAAACTCAGATGATGAGTGGGTCGCTGGGCTAGATGTTGAGTACACCACAGTCCTGGGACGAGAGAAGGATCTAAAGGACGAAGAGAGGAAGAAGCCTGTCGTGATCCAGGTTTGCGTGCATGACTTATGCTTGGTCTACCACATATGCCATGCCGACGTTGAGTGCCAGGATTTTAAGGACTTCCTCGGGAGCAACCTAGTCAAATTCGTTACTGTAGACTTTGGTAACGACAAAGAAATCCTGGGTCGGATAGGCCTCGTTGTAGGCAACCCCTTCGACCTCCAGAAGAATCGGCTGGTGCCCTCTCGTCAGCCTTCAATGCTGACCCTGGCAGGAGCCATGGTTCATCCTTCGCACGGTAAACTGGTGAAACCTCCATACATGTTTCATCGTCATGCATGGCAGCGGAATGTACTAGATATAGACCACATCCACTACGCTGCAATGGATGGCTACCTTTGCTTCAATATCTACAAGGGTTGGATGAAGAGCAACAACCAAGTGTGCGGTTCAAGCAAAGAAGTATCGGCGAAGAGGAATAGGGACAAGGACGAAGTCGAGGACGTGGACGAGGACTCCGAGTATGGTGGCAGTGCCGTTGCTCATGGTGGTTCTAAACTTCTGATGCAGTGTCTACCGGATTAGTTGCATAGTTTAATTTCAGGTGTGCTTAATTTGAGGGGTGTGTTGTGCCGAGCCCCCAGCAGAACTATGTTATGTTTCTTCTCGTTACTTTAACTCTTCAGTATGTACATACTACTAGTATTTCTTTAATTGAATTTAGCACCCCGATTAAGCACGTACTAGCTTTTTTAATAGTACTATATGCATAATTTGGCGACGAGCGCTCTCTATATGTACCACCTTTTTTTAATTTCAAGTTTTGCTCCATGGCGCAATCCATCGATAGTACTACTGTACAAAAGTATACATTTTTTAAAAGGCTAGAGTACTGATCATCACATATATAGCTAGTTAAATTCTCAACCTAGAACGACATGCATGCCATGTAGTAAACCGATACAGAGGAAGTATAGTAAAAATGAGGTGATTTTACCGAGCGATCGGCGGGGGAGCATGGCCTGTCATGCGGTCCCACATGTCATGATGTACCAAGGCGATGCGCGTGTCCCTCTTGAGGCAGAAGCGATACTAGTACGTTGTTTGAGATGATGGCGAACCGAAGTGTGAAATAAGGGTTGCTTCGTCCGTCTGGGAAAGTGCGGCATTGTGATTTGACGTCTCATTGCTCTTTACTACTACTGGGCCGGTATGAGTGGGGTGCGTCCCCCCTGCTGTTCTGCACTGTTATTTGGTGCTTGACACATCGACCCGGTTGCTATATGTCCCACATGTCAGCAACAGGAAGTACATAATTCATGAAAGGGAGCGTCGACGGAGGAGTATACTACTACAGAATTCATGAAAAGGAGCGACTTAGTTTTGGAAAAATCCGTTTTTACGGAGTACGTACCCACTAGGGTTTATAGGGCTCATCTAAAAAACATTCATTTTCCGTTTGATAAGTCTCAATTCTACTATACTAGTAGTAGTACCATTATATGTTGGATTTCGAGGTGCGTTGGATCACCCCACGCAAGCAGTGTCAAGAGGAAACTAACCAATGCATGTACAAGTTCATGGAAATTTAGTGGTCATTCATGCATTCATTCTAATTAATGCCTCGGTAAACACAACTTCTTGAGAAAAACGAGCGTACTAATTACTTGTGCAAACTACGAAATTAATTCGACCACTCACCGTCTACCTTGGTTGGAGAGATTTTGAAATTGAGCCATAAACTGGAAAGGAGGGAGTAGTAACTTTTGTCTCGATTACTATTTGTGGCCTTGTATAGATGCAAAATGTATTTTTTATAGTGGCCTTGTATAAGTAAATGGAGGGAGTACTAACCAAAGTACATAGTAGGGACGAGGAGTAAATAGAGGGAGTAGTAAAATTTTCTCCTCGGGCTGCGAGCCACCGCGCGTGTGGGCGAGGGAGCGGGCGTAAGGCGTGGTAAGCAAGCTTCACCTCATCCTGCGAGCCACCGCGCCCGTGGGCGGGGGAGACGGCGTACTAAGCAAGCTTCTCCTCGTTCTGCGAGTTGACGGGACACATCAAAAGTACTCCAGTGTATAGAGCCTTGCCTCTAAGGTAGGCCCCACATGGTTTGCCTCTTTTTTTAATTTAACATAACGCGTCAAGTCGCAATTTGTTTGTTCACCCGTGGTAGAAGATCCTCCCTCCAGCAAGTGGACAACCAGTACACGTGCCAAATTACCACGTGGGCTGCCTTTTTCATACAGAAATGAGCTCCACCGTGTACTCGCACGGGTGTGGTTGGGAAAGAGACGGGAGTTCGTGCGCCGTGCGTGCACCTCTTCTATTCGTGCATGTCCCCCACCTACGTGGGTGTGTGAGAGAGATATACAAACCTAGACATAATGTGCCGTCCATCCCCATGCCACCGCCCAGTCCGACCACCAGTCACCACCACGCCCCACTCCTCCTCGCCTTATCTCTCATCTTTCTCCCTCCATTTTTATATACAAGGGGCCACTATCAAAATTACAATTTGCAGATATACATGGCCACTAACACTAATCGATGCAATATTAATGGAGTTTGCCTCGTGGTACTAGCAAAGGAGGACATTAGTTATCCCTTGCATGCATGCGGGAGTTTGTAAAAAAATGCATCTTGATGTTCCGTGCAATGCACGGTCATCTTGCTAGTCCATGAAAATAGCACATGGCCAAATTCCACGACGAACGAGGGATTTGAATCTGTTGGGAGGGGCTGTTTGGATCTTGCCCGGGGTAGCCAAAATATTGGCGACTACTTCACCATGGCCGGCACCGGCTCGAGTTCATCCTAACATTGCCCTCTTCTGTGGAGCCCATGCGGGGTCGACGAAGGTCCTCGCAACAAAAGGATCCGGAAAGACACCTGCTGTGTACGTCGGCGTCGCCTCCGCGGTGGCCTTCATGGGACCCAAGCGGCGGTGGCCTCCCGTGTTCTACTTCTCCTTGATGATGGTGGCGGACGCGGAGGCGCTGGCCACCGACTCGCCGCTCTCCGCGCACCCGGCTTCTGTCGCTGCTTGCATGGCGCGGTCGCCGGCATGGGAGTCTCGGCCACAGAAACGGGAGACGCGGTACGAGGCGGCGGCGTGGACGGCAGCAATGACGCCCGTGCGCCGCTCCTCGTCGAGCTGGCCTGGAGCGGCGAGTTGCTGAACCGCGCGCCGGCTTGGGGCGGCAACTGGCTCCGTCGGGCGAGGGGAGAGAGGTGGATCAACGAGCTGCAAAGCTCGTATCCGGCAGGCTACCCAGCCAGCTTGGATGCAGAATAACTACTCTTCGTAAGCCATTGTAAGAGTGGACAAAATGCTGGAGGAGATAGGGGAGCGGCGGAGGTGTGCGATTCTTGGCCGGCGTTTGGCCTCGTTTAAATAGGCGATTAAATAGATGGCGGACGGGAGGAGCTCGATCGGCGTTGCGTTTAACGCCGGCCCGGTCATGAATGGACGTGTGTCCAGAGTGGATTTCTCGGCTTCCACACGGGCGGGTTTCATGGAGGCATTTGAATGCGGCACGGAGGCGTGTTTAGCCGGGCGTGCGGCGAGTGGCGCCCTCGACTCTGACCTAGGACACCACGCCGTTCTTCCACTAACGTGTGGGCTCTTTGGGTGCATGGCCTGCATGTCAGTGAGCCAACGCAAGCAGCGCACAACAGAGGAACCTTTGGTGGGCCAGGGCGGTCAGAAGCGGGGATTTCATAAACCGATGATTGTTCATTGAGTGTGACGTCATCTTTTTCATGTAGATAAGCCAACTATGTTGATAGCCCATTCGATAAGTTGTGATTCATAATGACCGCTGCAACCATCAATGGTCTGCTTATCACAGATAAGATTGATTAATACCCGTAACAATCCATGTCCTTAACAAAGGGTGCATGCACATATAGGTTGAACGTGTGTCTTGCGTCGTGTGATGTGTGCATGCAGGCGTGCGAGTGTTGCGTGCGTGCAAGGGTGCGTTTCAGTGTTGCATGCATGGGTGCGTACGTGTGTGTGTTTGTGAGTGCATGTGTACGTGTCAGTTTTGCACGCCAGCATGCGTGCGTGTGTACGTGTCAGTGTTGCACGCCTACATGCGTGCGTGTCTTGCGTGCGTGCATGTGTACGTGCGGGGTGAGGCTACACATCAGTCGACTGACTTTTTCATCTCTGGTCATTAGATTTTCCAGCCGTTGGATACGAAATCAAGGGCCTCTAGTTTATCATCAAACTCCACCCCCCGGAGCCGCCAGCCACCACCGGCCGAACCGCCAGCCCCCGCCTCCCGCGAGCGGCCCGCCCTCCCCGAAACCACTCCCCACCGTCGGTCCGCCGCCACACCGGCCATCCCTCTAGCCCCCCCCCCCCCCGCCGAGCTTTTTCTCCGGGGATCCCCACCCCACCGCCCAATGAACGCCCCCCAACCGCCGGTGACTACCAACCAGAGGTCTCACGACTTTGAATACCCGCCGACCACTAATTTATTACCATTTCTATCCTTCATATACGCGCTGACGGGTGGGCCCTATGGTAATGTGCGCTGCTGAGTGTGGACCGTTTGACTGGTCAATTGATCGTGTTATCAACAAATTACGGAGCTGTATGGTGAGCCAGTGACCGTACGATCACCCTATAATGTACTCCTATTTTATTAACACAGTACAGACTCAAACTACCATTTCTTTCTTTCATATACAGGCTGACAGGTGGGCCCCACGGTTACGCGCCCCGATGGTGCAACACTAGTTGCGCCGCGTGGAACGTTTGACTGGTCAATTGATTGTGTCATCAACAAAATACGGAGTTGTACGGGTGAGCCAGTAACCGTATAATCATGATATGTATTTGTTTAACACGGTACAGATGCAAGGGCTCATATATACACGCAAGCACTCACCGCTATAAGCGCACACACGCGAACCCGACCCCTATGAGCACCTTCGAGAGAGTGGGCCAGCATATATGATCTTGAGATTTTACGACGTCACCATAGGTGCCTCGTAGTCGAGTGGAACATCTCCTCCCACTGAACGTATGTCGCCAGAAAATACTGAAATTAACACAAGATAAATGCGAACACCGGGACTTTAACCTTGGTGGGCTCGAGAAACCACTGTCCTCTAACCATCCAACCACATGTTGGTTAGCACGACAAAATGTATGCGATGACCGTGATGAGCTTATTCTGAAGTCCAGTGACCATATCGTGCTTTCGCTTCAAATACAATGACTGTAAGTGTCGTCAACAAAATACGGAGCACGCATCAAATGCAAAGTCTGTCAGTGTCATCAACAAAATATGGAGACGTATCGTGAGCTAGATATCGTTGTCCTATTGTATATACTTATTCTCTTAGTGGCCGATTGCGTGTGTGGTGTGGTGGGCACATCATTTCTAGTTGTGGTGGGTCAACATGAAGACTCATGGGTCGGTTCCATCCTGCACCACATATAGGTTGGACTGAGACGTGTTATACGAAGACCCATGTGGAGGACTCGGCGTACAACAAGAAGCTACCAGAGTCGCGGAGGACTCTATCCCCACTGGTGATAAGCCGACTATATATGATTTGTAACCCTAGGCCCTTAGTATGTTATACAAGCTTGGGGGCTAGTTCATTGATGGTATCCACACACGCACAATGCCTGGTATTCACGTGTACTTTGTACACACCCCTATCACTAATATACAATACCAGGAGTAGGCTCTTTCTTCATCTGCAACTGAATTCTAGCATGTGCATGTGTTTATTTCATATTATCGACCCATAGAGTGAGAGCGGTTTGAAATACAGGCAATGGATGCTTTTGCAATTCATATATAAACATTAATTAGTGCACTCCATGTTGTTAGTGTGAAGAACTTTATACATTTGTCACTTGCATGGATACATTCCAAATTGCTAGCTACGAAATAGAATACATGTCGAATTCAACATAAAGGGGGTTTCGAAGATTCGAATTCATAGGAAGTGCATTCATCTATTTGAACCCGAGATAATGGCATTTGTAAATCATATGTAAAAGGGGGCATCAATCTTTGTTGTGAGTTTGAACATGCTATATATATATATATATATATATATATATATATATATATATATATATATATATATATATATATATATATATATATATTCATACGCATATCTAACTTTTTTTTAACCAAGGAGATTATATCTGGAACCATGCATGAACTGAGGTAAGTTGCATATTTTTTAATATATACTCGTGTACAATGTATATTCAAATGTCCCCCCTCCATTCCAAAATAATCATAGCTTTAGGATTTTCAAGAGTAAAGATTTGTGAAGTTTGACAAATCCTGAAAGTTCAATTCAAGAGAACCGAAAACGTTAATGCTTCTGCTCCCAAATATTGAACGAAGCGCCAAATAGGCCTATGGTCACCCGAAACCGTGCGATACTAATGTTTTGGTGGTAGGAAATTACTGTCCTGACTCTGGCCCGTGTAGCCTATCGGCCCGATGTCCAAAGGTCTAAACCGGGGTAGGTTTGTAATTTCACCAAGACGCCAGAGAAGCATTCATACGCCGTGGGCGCCTACCCATGCGCTCGGCCGAAATCTATCCCGCCCACATTTTGGACACCTGACATGACTGTCCTACCCCCAACCCGCAATATGTCTGAAATTTTAGATGGGGGGAAAGTTTGTAACTTTCCCCAAATTTCAAACAAGCGTGTCTCAAACCGAAACATTGTTCCCCCTTAGTTCCCCGCCTCCCTCCGTTTCCCCATTCATACTCCGTGGGCGTGAAAATGCCCTCTCCACCAGCCGCGAAACCCCAGTCTCCTCCGTCCTTCACCCTATAGCGGCCAATCCATCGCCGCCCTCCTCCATCACGCCGGAGCCGGTACCCCAACGTCGTAGTCCAACGCAACCGCAACCGCAACGCCCTCAAGGACTCAGCAGCTGAAGCCGAGGCAGAGATGCCTCCACCACGCCGACGCCTACGTGCGCTGTACCAGAACCACTCCGACCACGCCGTCCTGCGCCTCATTGCTGCGGCTCCACTATCGCAACCATCCACCGCACTGGAGCTATTCCCACTACGTTGTCGTTCGCCGCCTCGGATCTGCTTCCCCGCCGCTGACAGACGGCCACCGCACCACACTCAACAACTTGGCCATGGGTTCGTCCAAGGCTGCACCGTCCTCCACAACTTCTGGTTTCCGGCGAACAACAAGAAGATCGTCGGAAAAACAGAAGGAGGACACAACACTGCCAACAGAAAGAGGTACTCCTGTTCCCATATTCGTGCAAATCTTACGTCTCCGCTCACACCGTATTCATCCCACGAAAGAAACTAGTTGAGCGCTTCTTACTGCATCTTCTTCGTGATACTAAATGCACAAGGTTTCCTCCCTTTTACTATTTCACCTTTGCTAGAGGTCAGTAGCCCGCCTGGATTTCAATTCCGGGTCAGTCGAACCGCAATTAAAAGAAGCAGCACCCGCTTAGGCGCGCGGAGCACCTAGTCCACATGCTCCCCGGGGAAGCGGGGTGTGGGGCGCAGGAGCTGCTTGCGCCCGATCTGGAGGTCGGCGGGGCTTGAATGGATGGCCGGGGGGGGGGCGGTGCCAAGCACGACGGTGCGGTGAGGTTGAGGGGAGGGCACAGGCAGGGGAGGAATACTGGGCCGATGGTCGCTGGCGTTTCGAGGAAGATCGTCAAGACTGACTGGCTGGAGGTAGATGAAGTCGATCTGCCCGTTCTTTGTACATCGGACGATGCAGAAAAAATGGACTGACCTATTTGCTTTCAGTCGACTGTTATTTTCATACAATCCTGTAGTAATTTAGTGTGCCATGCATGTTGTCGAGCTATCATATGTCTCCCGTCATTTATTTCTCATCGACCTGCTATCTGCTACCTTTACACTGTACTAATTGTGCACACACTTCACCCATACTCACACTATTGTTTTTTTATGCATGGGTATTTCAGACTCTGACACAGTGTTGATGAATGCAGAAAAGAAAAGACAGAAGTCGCTCCAGTGTAATTCGAAGATAAGCACTAAGCGTTCCAGTGCTCTAACGGGTGCAGTGTCAGCAGTTGGAGACAGTAAACATAGCTCTGCAGTTGATGATCTCAATTGCCACACACAACCATCCCAGGTGCTTGCTTTAACTTCGCGCTGTCAAATGTGGTTGCATGTTGCATATGGTTTCTAGCTTGTATTGCTTCCAATTTGGTTAAATTGCATCTGCTTACTTTACATATACCTTTGATAATGACATGCCTTCCTGTTTTCGATACATACTACATTTGTCTATTAACCATGTTCGTACATCAAACTAATGCTCATTTGTATCCCTTGTCAATCACTTATGATGAGACAGTCACCCGGGTGGGTTACTGTGAGACCCCATACTCGTTTAAATAGTGCAATGTCATCCTCCCCACATGATACTCAAGAAACAGCAAGGCTAAATGAAGATAGTCAACATAGCTCTCTAGTTGATCACCGCAATTCCCCCACACCACCATCGCAGGTGCTTGCTCTTACTTGGCAGTGTGATATGTGGTTGCATGTTGCATACGGTGCCTAGCTTGTAATGCTTCTAATTAGGGTAAATTGCATCTGCTTAGTTTACACACTATACCTGTGAATATGACATGCCTTCCTATTTTTGGTACACACTACATCTATGTGTTAACCTTGTTCTTACATGAAACTACCTCTCTTCTGTATCCTGCATCAATCACTTACGACGAGTCACCTTTATTCGTTGCATATTGCATATTATTTCTAGCATGTTGCCATGTATTGCTTCTAATTTGGTCAAATACATTTGTTAGGGCACCCTTTTAATTTGGCAAAGTGATATTGGTTTCACCTTTCATATGGTTTCTAGCTTGCATCGATTCTAACAAGTTCAAGCACCTTGTGCTTAGTTTACACTTTATACATCATACATGTCAATATGTCACGCTGTCCTGTTTTTCATACATATTCCATCCTCCTATCATGCGGCTGCCTTACATGAAAGTAGCGTTCGTCAGTATCATGCATCAATGAGTTCTGAAGAGCAAATTTATTCCTTTTTCTTGTGGGTTTGACTTGACAAGGCAAAATCAAGAAAGAGGAAGGAAAAGAGTAAGGAAGGCGATGATGGTGGTCCTCTGCAGCAACGTAAACGGAGCATCTGTACCGATTCTCCTTGTATTGATAGTGCATTACAAGGTCCAAGTCTCCGCTCCCCTACTCCACCATCCAAGGTGCTGGCTCTAACTTGGCAGTGTGTCTAGCTCGTATTGCTCCTAATTAGTGTAAACTGCATCTTCTTAGCTTACACATGATACATGTGAATATGACACGCTTTCCTGTTTTTGGTACATACTATATCTGTCTATCACACCATGTTCTTACATGAAACTACGCTTCTTGTGTATCCTGCATCAGTCACTTATGATGGGACACCTTTAAGTTGGCAGTGTGATATTGGTTTGCGTCTTGAATATGATTTCTAGCATGTATTGCTTCTAGTTTGATGAACGCCACCTATGACGAGACAGTTTTAACTTGTCAGAGTGATATTGATTGCACCTTCCATATGGTGTCTTGCAGTGTTTCTAATCCCTTTTTCTTATCGGTTTGACTTCACAATGCAAAATCATTACAGCTGAAGGAAATTAGTCCGGCAGTGGATGATGGTGGTCCTTCGGAGCAACTCAAACAGGGGGTCTCTACAGATTCTACTCCGCCATCCTCCCAACAAGATTCGCAAGACAACACACGGCTGGACAGTCAATGTAGCTGTGTAGATGATGACTCCCATACTCCACCATCACAGGTGCTTGCTCTAACTTGACACTATTATATGTGGTTGCATGTTGCGTATGATGTCTAGCTTGTATTGCTTCTAACTTGAATTGCATCTGCTTACTTTACACATAATGCCTGTGAATATGACACGTGTTCCTGTTTCTAGAACATACATGTACATGATGAGCACATCTCCCCTACTCCACCATCACAGGTGCTTGCTCTTACTTGGAACTATTATACGTGGTTGCGTTTTCCGTATGATGTCTAGTTTGTATTGCTTCTGATTATGTTGAATTGCATCTGCGTAGCTTACAACTTATACCTGCAACGATTACTTACCCATAAGACACGCTATCGTACGTGTGAATATGAAACACTGTCTATTCTATCCTCCTATCCTGCGCTTGCCTTACATCAAAGTTGTGTTCGTTTGTATCATGCATCAACCAGTTATGCAGAGCTAATTTTATTCATCTTCTTGTGGTTTTGACTTCATAAGTCAATATCAGAAAATAGGAAGGAAAAGAGTAAGTTAGGGGATGTTGGTGGTCCTCCGCACCGACGCAAACAGAGACTCTCTAGATTTGCCCTGCTACTGCTAATGAACTTGAAGTCCCAAGTCTATATGATGAGTTCATCTCCCGTACTCCACCATCGCAGGTGCTTGCTCTAAGTTGACAGTGTGATAATTGGTTTCATGTTGCATATGTTGTCTAGCCTGTATTTCTTCTATTTTGATTAAATTGCACTTGCTGAGTTTATACGTTATACATGTACATATGACATGGCTTTCTGTGTCTCGAATACACTTCATCTATCTATAATACCATGTTCTTACATCAAAGTACTGCTGTTGTGTATCCCGCATCAATCACTCATGATTGGACGCTTTTAACATGGCAGTTTGATAGTGGTTGCATCTTGCATTGATTTCTACGTTGTACTGCTTCTAATTTTTCGAATTGCCACTTATGACAAGACACTTTTAACTTGGCTGAGTAATATTGGTTGCATCTTTCATATGGTGTCTAGCTTGCATTACTTCTATTTTCTCGAAAATCCTTCTGCTTAGTTTGCACATCGTAGCTGTGAATATGTCATGCCGTCCTATTTTTCTTACATATTCCATCCTCATACGGTTGTCTTACATCAAAGTATTGCTTGTCTGTATCATGCATCAATGAGTTCTGAAGAGTGATTTTATTCTTTTGTGTTGTGAGTACAGCTTGACATGGCAAAGTCAAAAAAGAGCAAGGAAAATAATATAGTAGGGAGTGTTGTTACTCGTCGGGTGAAACGGAAAAGGTTCTGCCATCGAGATTCTGCTGGTACTTATAGTGCACTAGAAGGTCCAAGTCCACCGGCTAAATCTACAAACACAGTATCACCTGCTCCACCAGCTGCAGCATCCGCTTCAACTGTACCAGCATCTCAACCAGTTACTCGTTCGTTTGCTCCGGAACTGGCCAGTTCCCAAGCTGCCTTCACACCTAACACTACTTCCGAAGCACTGCTGACACAACAGGACTTGGCAAGATCAGATGAACCTCATGAGCATCAACACCAAGACGGTACCTGACCGAGTCAAGTTGCAGTTGCATGCTCCTTTATATGTACTCTCACAGTTTGATGTACACTAACACTTTCCATATTCGTTGTTGAACCAGCACCACGGCGCAAGCGGAAACAGACTTCAGGGATAATGCTTGACAGATTAACAAAATCTAAAGGAGGAAGAATGGAGATCCATTTTGAGGCAGGTTTAAAAAGGTCACGTGATGCTACAGACTCAGCCAAGTTAGTATCAGAGGCAGCGGTTGCCGTTAGGTGTCATGCACGTATCCTCCCAACGTGGATCCAGTACAGGAATGAGAAAGACAATACCCAGTTTAACACCTTCCTTGACCATTTATCCGTAAGTAATGTTACTCATCGCAATTAGTAATATTGTCTTGCTCTGTCCCATAGTTTCTAGCTTCCTCCTAATAAGACTCACATTCTTTTGTCAACAGATGAGGTTCAAGTTGGATCTGAAAGATGATGCAACTAGACAAGCATGCACTCATGTTTTTCAGTCTGCTCGGCGACAGTATCGGTACCACCTTAGAAAATCTCACTTTGAAGGCAAGGCTAACAATGAAATCGCCCAAACATCTCCAGCGGAATATATTACTGATGAAGACTGGACAGCCCTCGTTAAACACTGGTCTGATCCAAAGTATCAGGTAGGCTATATGTATTTGATCAGACCACATATTGAACTTGTATTTATGTATGTGCCTTACAAGTGTATCTTCTTCTGGGCTAACTATTTGAAGAACAAAACCAACCTTTCTAAAGTGAAATTCCAACAGACCACGGGATCTCATAGCTATATTGCACACTCCGAGGCTCTTGTAAATAGCTGCTACTTCCTTCTTTTTTTTGTGCCATATTATCGTATCTATATTGACTTGTTCCAAATACAGAGGAAATCCCGTGTAGACCAAAAAGAACCTGAACCGAATGCAGTGCAAATCTTCAAGGATTGCCACACCAGCAAGATGAAGGGCATGAGCACACCAGTTCAAGCCGCTGTTGTAAGTCCTTACTCCTGCTGCCTTGAACTGATTGGTACTGTGATGTGTTCATTTAACTACTTGGTTTGCAGCCAATGTCAGTTACTCTGTTCACTTTTATTCACAGTTGTCTTAACGTATCATTTCACCTTACATGGTTTAAAAGAGATGAAGGATAATCTTTTTGTCTTGATCTGTAATCTAGTTGTTATGTTCACGTGCGCACACAATGATAAAATAGCCTGTTTGTTTTATATCTGTTTGCCCATGATATGAATGATGCCATACTATGTTCATCCTACTTTAAACCATGTCTCTTTGTCCTTAGATGTCAACGAATGTGAGGAAATAGACAATACAGTAGGCATGCTACATGGACATATGTTCCGAAAGTGATTTTATTATGTAGTTGGCACTACAATACATGATAATGTATTACAGTAGTTCACCAAATAAGTTATGTATAAACGTTTAACCTACTTTGTTTGTTTTTGTCTCATTGGTAACTTATCTGGTACACTAATCTACAAGTTCAAACTTTCAGGAAGCTATGGAACAAATGATTGAACAGCCACAACCACCTGAAGGTGACGAGGCTACTACAGGCACAATGTCACCTCTTGCTGCAGTGCGTCAGTATCTCTCCACTAACAGTGCAAAAAGCACCTTCCTGTGTAATTCTGGGTTGGTTGTCAAGGTAACCTCGTCCAAATCGACTACTGAACAAAATACTCCTGCTAGACAGAGTGGTATATCTGTGCTCCATACACAAGTCCAATCCCTAATGGACGTTGTTTCGGAAACAAGAATAGTGGTTGAGAAATGTCGTCAAGATATGAATGGTTTTGAAACCAGACTATCAGACATTCGCTTCGTTGTTCAAGTGCAATGGTGGAAAAAAGGTGGAGATCGTGCTGCTCCATTAGATTCTACAGCCTGAAACATTAGCACTCAGGTTAAATGATCTGTGCTTCTATACATCTGATGGTGCTTTTATCTGGAAGGACTGTAAACTTTATGCCAACAGGCCTTTTGTTGTATGGTTGGAATTTATTTTGTTGTGATACAACATTTATGATGTTGCCTCAGGCTGCAGTAATTACGATGCTATTTTTGTATAGTGTAGGTTTATCTTAGTAATGTAATCGGTCGAAAGCTTCGTAGGAGCCCAACAAGACAAAATTTGTCGGGCCCATTCCAATTGGGCTAAAAACGATTACGGGCCGAAATTGGCATGTACCCCACTAAAAAGATCTGGGCCTAAATCAGCATAAGCTTTCATATTTTTCTGGTAGGCCTGTGCCCATAGCGGGCCTTTAGCAGGCCTAAACATAATCTGGGCCCTCAAGTAAAAATAGGCCGTTTACAGGTGTAAATATCTCGAGCCCATAAAATACATGGGCCTTTAATAGACCGAAAGTGAGATTGGGCCCTGATTGTGCCAAATAACCCACTGGACTTTAACAGGCCGAAATTTGGATGGGCCGTAAATGCGCCGACCTAATACACGGGCCTTTAACAGGCCGGAACTTTGGTCGGGGTAGATTATCGTCATTTCTATATGGGCCGTTAATGGGCCCGATATGACGTTGGGCCACATATGGCCCATGGTTTACGCCCGGCTTTAACAGGCCGAAAATGACAACATGCCAAAAGTGGCCCAAAGCTATAGTGGGCCTCTAACAGGCCGAATGTCTGACATGGCCAAATATGACCCAAATCCTTCATAGTCGTTTATGGGCCGAAAGTTTTGATGGCATGTAAATGGGCCCAAATGAAGCCGGACCTTTAACAGGCCGGATATACACCGGGCCGTAATCTGGCCCATTTACTTAGCGGACTGTTAACGGGCCTGAAGTGACCATGGGCCGCATTGATGACAAGTTTAGGACAGGCCGTTGACGGGCCGATTTGACAGAGAATGTTGGGCCTTTAGCTGGGCCGACCCATTATTGTCTGCAAAATCGTGTGGGCCTTTAGCTGGGCCGGCCCATTATGGTCCGCTAAATTTTGTGGGCCTTTAGCTGGGCCGGCCTATTATGGTCTGCTAAATCTTATGGGCCTTCGGTTGGGCCGGCCCATTTAATCTTTGTGGGCCACTTTTTGGCCGGTCCACGTGTCAACATATCATAGGCCCATCTCGCCCGTTGGATCCGTCAGCCAATGAGAATTTTACACGTGGAAAATCGGCATTGGTCATGGCTGTTAACGAGTTATCGGATCCAAAATCCGACCCGATAGCTTAACGACGTTCCTTTACGGTGGATGCCATGTGTCGGTCACCCTTGACGAAAGCACGTTTGTGACGCGCGATTTACCGTCATGGAAGTGGACACTTCCGTGATGATAATTTTGGCAATGTCATGGAACACTTCTACGAGAGCACATGTATGACTATCTTGATTCTGTCATAAATTTGTCATGGATGTACATGCATGACAAAAAAAGCGACCTACTGTGACAAACACGTATCATCACGGAAGTGTATTTTTTTGTAGTGACTCTTGTAACCCCTATATTCATCAAATACAATCAAGCAGGACGTAGGGTTTTACCTACATTAAGAGGGCCTGAACCTAGGTAAACATTGTGTCCCACTCGTCCCTTGTTACCATCGATCTTCAGACGCATAGTTCGGGACCCCGTACCCGAGATCTGCCGGTCTTGACACCGACATTGGTGCTTCCATTGAGAGTTCCATTGTGTTGTCAACAGAAGGATTGATGGCTCTCCTTGTCATCAATAATAATATCACTTCTTGAAGGAACCTAACTTTAGGATAGGTTCTCCAGCTCGGCGGTTTCACCATGGGCGCCCACACGACTGTCGAGCCGACGGCGGCCCCCATGGTTGCCAAACATCACCTCCGCATCGGCCTCGAACACTCCGAAAAGATGGATCCGATGGATGTCTCGTCCTTGAACGAGCTGCTAGATCGCATCGCCGCCCTGGGGCTTGCAACAGATTATGATCGGACCGGGCTCAAACCCGATCAGAGGGAAATCAATTACCCGCCGATCACCCACCTAGTAGCGGTCGTCGAGGAACGAGCCGAAAGAACTTCTTCTCCTAAGTTAAAAACCAGCTATGTTCGGATCTCCGAGCCCCACAAGCCGGACACCCTCCCTCGGGATGAGACTTCACGTCCTCCGAACTCAGGGTCGGACATAGGGCCCGGAAAGCACTTGGATCTTCCTGGACCCGAACTAGTGACCTCGGAGATTTTTCAAGCTCCGGATTCAAACTTGAGTCGGGATCCGGATTTTAAACCACCCACCCACCACAATCAATACTCTCCGAGTAATTCAGGCCCTCTAGACATATGTGACCTAATGTATGTAGGGTAGCAACCTCAGGAAACGGTCCATCACTTCTGGGCCAGATTCCTCCTTGTTAAAAACAAGATTAAAGATTGTTGCGACGACAATACAGTTCCGGTTTTTTATCGTAATTGTACGGATGAGGGAATGTTGAACGCCCTCAACCGCCGTCCCATACAGGAATATACGGAATTATCACACTTAGTACACAAGTACTGCGTGATGGAAAGCACATGGAAGGCCCAGAAATCCCGGTTGGAATCAGCTGCCTTCAAGCAGTCCACAACACGGGCAAAACGGATACACCCTTACGAGGTATCCGATCATAAGCCTCTCGGCAAGAAAAACAAACCTTTACGGGATACAGAACAGTTCTTGGCGAACTCCTCGACAAACCCTGTCAGATACATGCGACGCCGAGCACCGAGCCAACTCACGGCCTTCGGGCATGTTGGGTACTCCGGCAAGTGGCTAAAAGTGTGAGGCTATCCTCACCAACGCTACTCCAGAGAAGCATTCTTCAGAGGATGACGATCTTAACATCTTTACGGTCTTCGAGACCTTCTCTTCAAATCATCGGCGCAAAAGGGCGCTCCGCGAGCTCACCAAAATCAACCAAGTAACCGCAATGAACCCTTGGAACGACGCGACAATAACTTTCACCGTGGACGATGAACCAAGGGCCCGATCAGTCCGAGCACGAGCCGCCTTGGTCTTAAACCCAATTGTGGATGGCTTTTGACTCACCAAAGTGCTCATGGACGGTGGCAGCAGACTTAACCTCATCTACGAGGACACGCTCGACAAAATGCAAATTGACAAGGCCCGCATCAAGCAAAGCAGTACCACCTTTCGAGGCATCATCCCCAGTCGATAAGCACGATGTTCCGGGAAAATCAAACTTGATGTAGTATTCGGCACGCCTGAGAATTACAGGTTCGAAGAGTTTCTCTTCCACGTGGCCCCCTGCAATAGCGGATATCACGCCCTTTTGGGGCGGGACGCCTTCTCACTCTTCCAAGCCCTACCCATTACGGGTAAATGAAGCTTAAAATGTCGGGGCCAACGGAGTAATCACTGTTACAAGTGATTCGGATATAGCACTCTGCGCCAAAAACAAAACCGCATCCTTGGCCCTCGAGGCACTATCCGAAGCCCTCGCGGCCGAAGAACTAACCACCCTACGATCCACGGTGGACAAAAATGATATGATCCTCGATAAGAGGCCCAAATCTACCTCTTTCAAACCAGCAGATGAAATAGTTAAATTTCAAGTGCACCCGACGGATCCTAATAAAACAGCAACGATCGGAGCACAGCTGGATCCGACGGTCGACGCCGCCCTATGAGCGTTCCTGCGTGAAAATTGGGATATCTTTGCCTGGCACCCTTCGGACATGCCCGGAATCAAGGGACACGACTCATTGTGTTTCCTCGATGCTTACTCCGGATACCATCAGATTAAGATGAAGGAGTCCGACCAGGCCGCAACGACGTTCATTACCCCGTACAGGCCTTTTTGTTTCAACACTATGCCTTTTGGGCTTAAAAACGCTGGTGCCACTTACCAACGCATGATTCAAACATGTTTGGAAAAAAATCGGCAAAACAATGGAAGCATATGTGGACAACATGGTCATCAAGACTAAATACGTTGAATCATTGGTGGAAAATCTCCGGCTCACATTTGATAACCTCCGAACATATGACATAAGGCTTAATCCGGCAAAATGTGTTTTAGGTGTTCCAGCCGAAAAGCTGTTGGGGTTCATTGTGTCCAAAAGAAGAATTGAGGCAAACCCAGCAAAAATCTGAGCCTTGTCACAGTTGTCCATACCAACGGACTTAGAGCAGGTCCAAAAACTAGCAGGGTGCGTGGCAGCTTTGAGCCGCTTCATCTCCAGATTAAGAGAAAAGGCATTACCTCTTTATAGACTGCTCAGACGCACCGACCACTTCGAATGGATGGATGCGGCTACATCCGGATTGGAAGAAATAAAAACCTTATTATCAGGCAACCCACTCCTAGCCGCCCCAAGTATTGGTGAGCCTATGTTGCTCTATATATTGGCAACTCACCAGGTAGTGAGCGTCGTACTCGTCGTCGAGCGAGAGGAAGAGGGACATAAATTCCCCATCCAGAAACCAGTATACTATGTATCGGCAGTCCTTACACCATGGAAATCCCGATAACCTCACTATCAAAAGATAGCTTACGCAGTCTTTATGGAATCCCGCAAACTCTGGCACTATTTTCAAGACTGTTCGATCATGGTGGCATCCGAAGTACCACTTAATGACATTATAAATAATAGGGATGCCATCGGCCACATAGCTAAATGGGCTATTGAGCTCTTATCATTTGAAATCACATACAAGCTGCGCCGGGCTATTAAATCCCAGGTGTTGGCCGACTTCATAGCCGAGTGGACGAATGTCGAGCTCCCTAAAGAGTACAACTCATATTCCAACTAGATCATATACTTCGACGGCTATAAAATGTTAGCCGGACTGGGGCTGGTGTCATATTGACATCCCCCACGGGGGATACAGTCCGCTACGTGCTGCAAATCATGTATACAAACTCCGATAACGCAACCGAATACGAGGCACTTCTGCATGGTTTTCGAATGATTGTCTCGATGGGCATACAACGCCTCGAGGTACGCGGTTATTCAAACTTCACAATATCCCAGATAAATGGAGAGTTCGGTGCAAAAGATCCAAAAATGGCGGCGTATCGAAACGCCGTATTAAAAATATCGGCTCGGTTTGAGGGGCTTGAGTTTCACCACATTGCTCGAGATAGTAACTAGGTCGCAGACATCCTTGCTCGAATGGGCGCCAAGCGCGATCCCGTCCCACCTAATACCTTTGTGGAAAGGCTCTTTAAGCCATCCATGGTGTGGCAGGACGAGAGCGGAAATACTAGTCTGGACCTGATCACTCCCCCCAGCAGCCGAACACAATACGGATATCATCGGGGGTTCAGATACCGAAATAACACCCTCCGCCCATGAAATCATGGTCGTTATTGCTCCATGGACCGAACCCTTCCTGGCCTGCCTTAATAGACAGGAGCTTCTTGATGATCAAACTGAGGCCCATTGCATAGTTCGACGTTCTAAAGCCTATAAAGTTCACGAAGGTGAACTATACAAGAAAAGTACTACTGGAGTTCTTCAAAGGTGCATCTCCGAAGAGGAGGGACGACAACTCTTGGCTGCAATACATGTTGGTTGGGCGGCCATCACAATGCAGCCCGGGCCCTTGTAAGCAAGGCCTTTCGAACAAGTTTCTTCTGGCCAATGGCCCTAGCAGACACACAAGCCCTTGTCCAACGTTGCGTAGGATGTCAGCTTTTGTCCAATCAAAGTCACATGCCTCCCACTGCCTTACGAACAATCCCCATCACTTGGCCTTTCGCGGTCTGGGGGCTAGACATGGTCGGACCCGTTAAAGGGGGAAGCCACAAAAAGAAATATTTACTGGTCATGGTGGATAAATTCACTAAGTGGATAGAGCCAAACCAGTAAAATCGGATAAAGCAGGGCCAGTGATCAACTTTATATCCAACGTGGTACACCATTATGGTGTCCCGCACAACATCATCACTCATAATGGCTCCAATTTTACAGCTGGTGAGGTAAAAAACTGGTGTGCTAACTTGGGCATCAAGCTCGACTATGCATCCGTCTACCATCCTCAAACTAATGATTAGGTTGAACGGGCGAATGCCTGATAATGAGCGGCATTAAACCCAGAATAGTGAGCTCCCTGCAGGAGTGAGATAAGCATTGGGTTGAGGAACTCGATTTCGTGCTCTGGGGGCTACGAACTACGCCTAATCGGACGATCGGATACACACCTATCTTCGTGGTGTACGGCGCAGAGGCTGTTTTGCCCTACGATATTATTCACGACTCACCTCGAGTGCGCATGTACGAAAAGCGAGAAACCGAACTCGATCGGCAGGATGACCTAGATGGCCTTGAAGAAGAGCGTGATATTGCAAAGGCCCCTTCCACATTCTATCAACAACAGGCGAGGCGATACCAAAGCAGAGACGTGCGGGCCAAGACATACAAGTCGGCGATCTAGTATTACACCTCCTAGAGAAGAAGGACAAGCTCAAACCCAAATGGCAGGGCCCCTATCATAGATGAAGTTCTCACTTGAGGAGCCTATCGCCTTCGTAGTGCATTGGATAATCGCCTTGAGCCGAATCCATGGAACGTTGCTCAGTTTCGACGGTTCTACGAATAGTCCGGCCGCCTCCTTTATGTTTTTAGGCTCCTTTTTTCTCCTCTTCTTTATTTTTCTTCTTTTCTATTTTACTACCCTTTTTTTATCCCAGTGTATGTTTGAATCTACCAAACTCTTAGGGGTACACATCTTTAAATGTATACACCCCATAATAACTGGGGGCTTTGTTGAATGAAGTTTCTATTAAAAGTGTGTTGCTTTAATTGCTTACGTCGTTCGCTATACACAATTTTTTTGCCATTATATGCACCTCTATGACTTAAGTTTGTGCCAAGCTAGGTTGCCTCGCTCCTGTGTTTATACCCTACGTTCCTGATTATTCGGCTAGGGTGTAAAGGTAGCACCTCTGTGATTGTTACAATCGGGTAATTCGGGTCTGTACCTCAGACGGGTGAAGCCGAAAGCTAGCGTTCTTAAGGAAATAATTGGTCGGCAAGCAACGACAGATTGTTTACGTTTCCGTAACCTTGCTAAAATAATGTACGGGATAGGCTCCCCGTAGTTCGGATCAAAGCCTAGACACGCGTAATTAAGCATGCCAACCCAAGGAAAGGAACCCTTAACGGAACTATTTTCCTTGGAACATGTTTCTTATGTTAAATAAGTAATATAACATAACTCCCCGAACTAAATTTTTGTCTGTTCGAGCAATATGAGGTTGCCTGGTTTCTGGACATAACGAATGTTTCTTACATTCCCAAATGGTATCCGGAAACACTCCACCTTCTGGGTTCGTAGGCCGAAGCCGAAAGTTTGCGATGACAAATTTTCACATGTTCGGTTGGAGATAAAGAGTAAAAAGTACATTGATACGTCGAAACGAACACCTACTCTTTATCTATACCATCTATAAGATTATCTAAACTACAGTCTTCTTGCGAGTACTTCACGGCTATCATCACTTGTTCGTACACCAAGTTCACGGGAATCTCCTTTCCGTCGGGCCCCCGAGGTCCAACTCGGGCCATATGATTCGTATCAAGTCCGGTGTAGCACGTTTTCACCACCGCCCACGCTTCTCCACTACAAAAAAATACACTTCCGTGATGATACGTGTTTGTCACAGTAGGTCATGTTTTCTGTTATGCATGTACATCCATGACAAATTTATGACAGAATCAAGATAGTTATACCTGTGTTGTCGTAGAAGTGTTCCATGACATTACCAAAATTATCATCACGGAAGTGTCCACTTCCATGACGATAAATCGCGCGTCACAGAAGTGCTTTCGTCAAGGGTGACTGACACGTGGCATCCACCGTAACAGAATGACGTTAAGCTATCGGGTCTGGTTTTGGATCCGATAACCCGTTAACAGCCCCGACCAATGGGGATTTTCCACATGTAAAATAATCATTGGCTGGAGGAAACACGTGTCGGCTCACCGTTGGGACATATGTCATCCACTCATTGGACCCAAAGCGCCTATCATACGTCGACACGTGGCACGGCCCAATAGAGGCCCATTCCTGTGAAAAGGTCGGCCCGTTTGACTTGGTCAAAAGGTGGCGGGCCAGCCCACGGCAAGCCTGTTAACGGCCTGTTCGCATATAGCCCATTTACAACCCGCTATCCCAGGGCCCGTTTACGGCCTATCCGAATTAGGCCCAGTAGCGTCATCTGGGCCGTCCAATATAATTCCAGCCCGTTTTAACTTCCAGCCCATGTATGGCCCATGACATCTTTCGGCCCATATGAGGCCCTTAGTAACCCTCGGCCCCTTAACGGCCCGTGGTAAAACTGGCCCATAATGAACAGTGTATCACTTTATACCCATTAACGGCCCATTATTCCGTTGGGCCGTTTCCAGCCCATGTTATCTTTCGGCCTTCTCAGGGTCCATTTATTCTTGGGCTCATTTCCAGCATTCGGTTACTTACGGCCCGTTACTGTCATTTTCTGCTTGTGGGCCAAATTCAGCCTGTGGTTACAGTCGGCCCGTTTGTGGCCCGTTGATACGTTGGGCCGGTTTCATGTCGAAAAAACCCGTTGGGATTTTCATAGAGTTATCAAATACGGCCTATTAACGGCCCGTTATTGTCCATGAATAGTACGGCCCATGATTGGCGAAATGATGATATGCCCCGTAGAAGGCCCAAGGATCCTACGTCCCGTAAAAGGCCCATGGATCATACGGCCCATAGAAGGCCCATGGATCCTACGGCCCGTATAGAAGGCCAATGGATCCTACGGCCCGTAGAAGGCCCATAGATCTTACGGCCCGCTGGAGGCCCATGGTTACAACAGTCCGTGTGTTGCCATGATTATTTTGGCCTAGTTTCCAAAAATAGGTTCTTGTGGCCACTACAAAAACACAGAAAAAGAACTGCAGTGACTATAAGCAAACAACTAAACAAGACAATAAGGAAATACATAAGCAAGCAATTAACGCTAGCCTATTACCGCTATTACACATATTACATCCACTGGGCATCAAAGTTCGCCACCAGTGCAAATATAGGGAACAAAGCAGCATATTACATACACTGGCCGTCAAAATTGGCCATCGGTGCAAATAAACGCGGCAGCAAAACAAGAGCATAACTGAAACAACTTCAGAAGAGCTCAAGAAACATGGTATCCACCATGCTGGCAATAAGCTTAGCAAGCTTATTAGCTTTGTCCTGTTTGGCGCTAAAATCCTCCTACGCTTGCTGTTGCACCAGAAAGTATGCATCTGAATGCTCTGGGGACTTCCGCAGTCCTTCCGCTTCTTGTCACAGCACAACTGATCAATGTCTTTCAGCTTATAGTTGAGACTCAAGAAACCAAACTGATTCATACAATGAGTTTGAATAGCTTGTGCAAGCGTTAGTGGCCAGTAACTCGAACACTAAACCAAGACAAGACTTTGGGGTTGTGTCACTGTCTTCAAGATAATCTTCCTTAGCTGTTTTATCAGCTTTGTTGGAGACCAACAAGGATGTGTCACTATCCTGAACCTTATATGCATTACTTCCTTTACCATTGCTTAATAAGGCACTCTTCCCCAATATTCTGTCAGCATTCTAAAAGAAGAAACAAGCAGACACATAACAGGTTTAGCATGTACTAGTATATGAAACTCATTTCGGTGAACCAGTTCATTAGTAAGGTGGACAGGATTAAACTACCAAGTCTTCTATTGCCAAGTACTAGTACATAATAAAAGCATCAAACAAACATATATCTATGTTCTATGGTCACTACATTGTCTTGCCAAATCAAAATAGAGACACGGTTCAAATCATATCAGTTCAAGACAAAGCAGCAGTAAAAGAATACAAAGCGTGGGAAACTACACGGCACAACAAGATTTCAGATGGGTACCATGGGTCTACATGTACAACAACACTATTGGCTCTGTTGTGATGCTAGTAATGTGCATGATATGAGAAGTCAACTGTATACACAATTGAAATTGAAATCAACAGAGATATTGATAAGAGCAAGCATGTTAAAGAAACATGCGTGAACATACCTGCTGTGCCATTGGAGTTTCGATTGGATCCTTCAATTTAAAAATAAGTTTGTATGAGTAATACAGTGATACAAGAGCAAAGCAGTATGCACGATAGCAATCATAGTTAAACAAGGCGCGCCTAAGCGAGCGCTTAAGCGCGCCTAGGCTCTAGGCGTTGGCGAAACACATTGCACATAACTACGCTTAATCTGTGCATAACTACGCATAAGCATGCACTTTGGTCAGTAAAGCACAAGGCGGTGGCAAAACGCACAATTAACGCCTAGCACTTTTTTGAACTATGATAGCAATGGAATCTTAAATTAGTCTTCAGGTTTAGGCACTTGTTCTACATGAACAGAGTACAGTAAGACGCAAGAATATAGTACTTAAAAATAGAAAATGAGCTCATAGACCTTACCACATTCTTGGTTCGGGACCAGTACAGAACAAGGCGTTCCCAGTCATCGTCCAGTAAATGTGTCTCAGGAGAACGTAAGGGAATTTGATGAGTTTCTTTGCCGGTGAAGTACGTTTTCTTCAGGTAATTCCGATACTGCCACCAAGCATTCTTGAAGATAGCAGAGGTATTAGCACAGGTTACCTCATCCTGAGTTTCCAAATCGGTCCTTCTCTATAGAGAAAAAAGGGGGAAATTTGATGTATTATAACCATCATGGAGGTAGGATGTATGGGACAAAGCAAAGTAATTGCCATGAATAACATTACTTATACATAACTCTTGGACAAACACCTGTAACCGGCATTTTCCTTCATCTTCAGTATAATATTTCCAAGATGGGAAGATACGCACATACGATTTAACAACATCAAATGCGATAGATGTTAAACTACGACTAGCTGGTTGTGCTTCCTCCACAGGAATAGGCGTACTAACTGGTGGAGTTGGGGTTCGCCATGGTAGTACTGGCCCTTTGGGCACTGGAGCTGCCTTACTAATTGCTCTTGTTTGGGAGGTCTGTTGTCGGTGTCAAAACCGGTGGATCTCGGGTAGGGGGTCCCGAACTGTGCATCTAGGCGGATGGTAACAGGAGACAAGGGACACGATGTTTTACCCAGGTTTGGGCCCTCTTGATGGAGGTAAAACCCTACGTCCTGCTTGATTAATATTGATGATATGGGTAGTACAAGAGTAGATCTACCACGAGATCAAGGAGGCTAAACCCTAGAAGCTAGCATATGGTATGATTGTTCTTCTGTCCTACGGACTAAAACCCTCCGGTTTATATAGACACCGGAGAGGGTTAAGGTTACATAGAGTCGGTTACAATGGTAGGAGATCTACATATCCGTATCGCCAAGCTTGCCTTCCACGCCAAGGAAAGTCCCTCCCGGACACGGGACGAAGTCTTCAATCTTGTATCTTCATGGTCCAGGAGTCCGGCTGAAGGTATAGTCCGGCTATCCGAACACCCCCTAATCCGGGACTCCCTCAGTAGCCCCCGGACCAGGCTTCAATGACGATGAGTCCGGCGCACAGATTGTCTTCGGTATTGCAAGGCGGGTTTGTTGGGGAACGTAGTAATTTCAAAAAAAATTCCTACGCACACGCAAGATCATGGTGATGCATAGCAACGAGAGGGGAGAGTGTTGTCTACGTACCCTCGTAGACCGAAGCGGAAGTGTTGACGCAATGTAGAGGAAGTAGTCGTACGTCTTCCCGATCCAACCGATCCAAGCACCGTTACTCCGGCACCTCCGAGTTCTTAGCACACGTTCAGCTCGATGACGCTCCCCGGGCTCCGATCCAGCAAAGCTTCGGGGAGTTCCGTCAGCACGACGGCGTGATGACGATGATGATGTTCTACCGACGCAGGGCTTCGCCTAAGCACTGCAACGATATGACCGAGGTGGAAGATGGTGGAGGGGGGCACCGCACACGGCTAAGGAACGATCACGAAGATCAACTTGTGTGTTCTAGGGTGCCCCTCTGCCCCCGTATATAAAGGAGGGGAGGGGGAGGCGCGGCCGGCCCCCAAGGGGTGCGCCAGGAGGAGTCCTACTCCCACCGGGAGTAGGACTCCTCTCCCTTGCCTTGTAGGAGAAGGAAGGAGAGAGGGGGAAAGGAAAAAGGGGGGCGCCGCCCCCCCCCCTTCCTTGTCCTATTCGGACTAAGGGGGAGGGGGCGCGCGGCCTGCCCTGGCCGCCCCTCCTCTTTTCCCTTAAGGCCCATATGGGCCCATTAACCCCCGGGGGGGTTCCGGTAACCCCCCCGGTACTCCAGTAAAATGCCGATTTCACTCGGAACCATTCCGATGTCCAAATATAGGCTTCCAATATATCAATCTTTATGTCTCGACCATTTCGAGACTCCTCGTCATGTCCGTGATCACATCCGGGACTCGGAACTGACTTCGGTACATCAAAATGCATAAACTCATAATAACTGTCATCATAACTTTAAGCGTGCAGACCCTACGGTTCGAGAACAATGTAGACATGACCGAGATACGTTTCCGGTCAATAACCAATAGCGGGACCTGGATGCCCATATTGGCTCCTACATATTCTACGAAGATCTTTATCGGTCAGACCGCATAACAACATCCGTTGTTCCCTTTGTCATCGGTATGTTACTTGCCCGAGATTCGATCGTCGGCATCCAATACCTAGTTCAATCTCATTGCTGACAAGTCTCTTTACTCGTTCTGTAATACATCATCTCACAACTAACACATTAGTTGCAATGCTTGCAAGGCTTATGTGATGTGCATTACCGAGAGGGCCCAGAGATACCTCTCCGACATTCGGAGTGACAAATCCTAATCTCGAAATACGCCAACCCAATAAGTACCTTTGGAGACACCTGTAGTACTCCTTTATAATCACCCAGTTACGTTGTGACATTTGGTAGCACACAAAGTGTTCCTTCGGTAAACGGGAGTTGCATAATCTCATAGTCATAGGAACATGTATAAGTCATGAAGAAAGCAATAGCAACATACTAAACGATCGGGTGCTAAGCTAATGGAATGGGTCATGTCAATCAGATCATTCAACTAATGATGTGACCTCGTTAATCAAATAACAACTCTTTGTTCATGGTTAGGAAACATAACCATCTTTGATTAACGAGCTAGTCAAGTAGACGCATACTAGTGACATTCTGTTTGTCTATGTATTCACACATGTATTATGTTTCCGGTTAATACAAGTCTAGCATGAATAATAAACATTTATCATGAAATAAGGAAATAAATAATAACTTTATTATTGCCTCTAGGGCATATTTCCTTCAGGTTTCTCCTCCAAATTCCGTGTACCTGTTGAATAAAGTTCGGTTTCTTGTAAATGTTGCGCTCCTTGGCTTCTACGCCCAATAATGGTCGTCTCCCACGTGTCAAACGAATACGAAAAGTCTGGGTGTTTTTACATTCACACCCCTAGCCGTGTAAATGAGTTTAAAGGGACGTGGATTTAGATCCAAACCGTACCTTCTCCCCTCCGCGAGTGTTCATCAGAGCGCATCCGACAAAGGTCCATTCCACCATGGCCAGCCGTCGCAACTCCTCCTCTCGCCCTTCCGGCCCTCAGCCTGGAGATTGGGAGTGATGCTCCATCCCGCATAGCGAGCTAGTGACGCTCCAGACCAAGGGATTTCTCCCCCGGCCTATATGGTCCCGGTTCGAGCCGGTCTTGCCACCTATAATGGCGGAGAGCAAGCGGAGAGTGCCCCTAATCCCTCCAAAGGAGAGCGGGTATGCCTTGTCCCTTATCTAATAAGAGGGCTCGGATTTCCAATCCATCTGTTTCTCCAGGGGCTCCTGGAATTCTATGGCCTCCAGCTACACAATCTCACGCCTGCCTCCGTATTGCATATCGCGGGCTTCGTAGCCCTCTGCGAGCTGTTTTTTGGCGTCGAGGCTCATTTCGGGCTGTGGAAGAGGTTGTTCTGTCTGGTGCCCCGTTCCCAGGAGGGGTCAATATATCAAGTGGGCGGAGCCAAAGTGTGGCGCATCGCCGGGACCAGATATCTATCCGGAACCCCAAAGAAGGCGTCCGAGAATTGGCCTTCGGAATGGTTTTATATAGAGGACGTCCCGCTGCTGGACCCTGTTCGGATCGGCCTTCTTGAGTTCGACACTGCTCCCCTGAAGAAGCGCCTAAGATGGCGTCCACGGAGCCCTCAGAGGGAAAGTGACAGGGACGTCCTTTACCTGATGGGCCGGATAGGATTATTAGCTCATTCCGGACTAACCATGATAGGAGTCATGGCCGCATGCATCATGCGGGGGGTGCAACCGCTTCAGTACAGAGGCCACCCCATGTGGGACTTCAACGGGGAGGATGACGGCACCCGTCACGGTCGTAAGGGACCGGATTCGGCTACCTCCCTGACAAAGATCTTGTCCGCTTTGTACAAGGGAGAAGAGGAGGAATTTCTCCGTGTCAACCCACGGGGCAGATTTACTATGTACAATCCTCCGAGTTGGGTAAGTGGATACTTTTACTTGCCCATCCGTTTTATATTCCCATCGTTTAAGTGTACAGTCTAACGGTTTCAACGCAGGAACTGTGCCAGGATGTTAAAGAAATAAACAGCCCTCCTCCACAGCCCGAGGATCCGGGACGGTCCCTCGACACGGCCTCCCAAGAGGATCCAGACTTAGCTGTGGAGCTGATTGATGGAGTGTTCCATCAATTGAGCAAGGACAACGCCTTGGTGGCCATTACGGCCGATTACCCAGGGCTAATCCCGGCCTCCCAGGTAACTGAGATCGAAGTCCCAATACCCCGAAAAGGGGTCCACCCTCTCGTGTTTTCAGTTTCCTGATTACAACCGCGCTTTGCAGGGGAGGTTTTTGAGACGGGAGGCCGAACCTGCGGCGACGAGCCAACAAGGGGCTGCAAGGCCCCGTGGGCAGAAGAGAGGTGCAGTCCAGACCGAGGCGTCAGCGCAAAGGTATAGCGCGCCCTCTTATCCTAGGTGTTATACCTTCAAGGCATATTAACACTCATGCTCTCTTTAGGACAAAGAGACCTCGCCGGACTATATGCGGAGAGGCTGCCAATCGCGCCTTCACCAGCCAGGCTCCAAAGCCTGGTCCAGAGGCGGAGGCGAACACGAGGCGCGCACCGGACGCTCCTCCGATGGAGGATGTGGACAGGTTGTCTGCCACTAATTCGGAGGTGGAGAGTGCCCTGAACCACAGGCGTCGCCGGACAGTTCTCCACGACGCTTGTTTCTCCCCAGAGGCGTTGGATGCCTTCAATTCGGGAGATGCGTACCTTCGTGCCGCTCAAAATGGTCTAGCCGGAGCCACGGAGCAATATGTAAAAGACATAAGGTTGAGAATTTTTGATGGTTATATATATCAGTAGCCCCCAAGACTTGAAGCAGTTACTAGAACTGATTTAAGGATCATTTAATAATGCAGGGTCTTGCGAAAAAGAATACCCAACTGCCCCAGGAGCTAGAAGAGTGCAAAACCCAACTTAAGGCCGCACTAGCCGCGACAGGGGAGCCCAAGGAGACCCCCGTTGGTAATATATACTTTTAATATATAAGTATTTTTTGAAGTGCGGCGTGTGTGGCTGTGTGCAAATCTGACAAACGAAATTGCAGGTGGCGCCGGATTAGATCCGGAAAGGCAACGACTCCTACGCCAGTTAAAGGCTGGTGAGAGCATCCTGACAAGGGTGAGGCGAGAGAAGAATGATCTCCAAGATGCCAACACCAAGCTGGGCGTTGAACTGGAAGATGTTCGTGCCCAGCTGTCAGACCCCATGAAGGAGAATCAGCGGCTTCGGCGCAGCATATTTAGTAAGTGCTTGAGCGAACCTTTGAAAAAAGGTTCGGCGAAGAAGTTGACTAACAGAGTAATGTCTGTAGGTGTGCTAACAGGTCGTCCTGCAGAGGAGATGCCCGGTTCTACGGGTGACCTTCTTCCCGAGCTCTTGCAACTGCACGAGCGAGTTCGGCAGGTGATGCAAGGCATCGCCCAGGCTTTGTGGCCATCCCTCTCCATGCCCGAAGGCCTTGGAAAGCTTGCAGAGAAGCTGAAGGGAGCGCGGCGGCGCTTCCGATTGTGGAAGGTATCGGCCTGCCGTCAAGGCACTAGGGAGGCCTGGGCCATGGTGAAGACGTGTTACACGAAGGCTGACCCCAACCATATGGCCGAGGTCGGTCCTGTGGGGCCTGATGGGAAGGACATCCCTGTAAGCTTAGTATACGACCAAGTAGAATTGGCCACGAAGTATTCCCAGTAGGACTGTAAACTAGACAGCCTGTTAGATGGTATTGAAGAGGAATACAATCAGTCAAAATGACTATGTAATTTTCATTGACATTTGGAATGCCTTCTAGTCGGATTGCAGATCGTTTGTCATGGCCGACCTTTTCGCTTCAACCTCGGGACCTGACGGTCCGGAGTGTGTCTGAATACCCTTGCAGGTATATAAGAACCGGGGTATGCATGGAGACCAGGCGTAGGGGTCATTAGTGCTTGAACAGACAAGTGCCCAACTAGTTGTGTTATATTACATGGTTAGTAAGAAACATCTTCCAGGGAGAATAGTTCCGTTAAGGGTTCCTTTCCCTGGGAGGCATGCCCTAAAGTGCATGTCCATTCTGCGAAAAAGACGCAGGAAAAAGCATCTGGGGGTGCATAAATAAATAAGTGATAAGATCATCTTTTAGGTCACCGACCGAATATTCCCTTAAGAACGCTAGCTTTCGGCTTCACCCAGTCTGAGGTACACATCCGGCTGACCCGGCAATGAAAGTGCGTTATATCGACTAGAGCGGGGTGAATAGGCGATTTTTATGAAATTCTTCACTGAGGAATTTGCTAGTGAGGAAATTCCTTAGCGAAGAACTACTAGTAGCGGAATAAGTACTCAGAAGTAAACATAATAGAATACGCGCATGGTCATCATGATGAAATGAAGACAAACACAGAGTACAGAAAGCGTAAACACAGGATAGCACAAGATGAAGACAAACAGACTGAAGAAATTGAACTGAGGAAATTGAGAAAGTCTTCAGTCAAAGTCTTCAAACACAGATATGAACAAACACACAACATAGTAATGAGGAAATGAAAGTGTTGAGGAAATAGAACCAGTAAGCTTGGTGAAGACAATGATTTGGTAGACCAGTTCCAACTGCTGTCTCAGTTGTACATCTGGTTGGAGCGACTGAGTATTTAAACTCGAGGACACCTAGTCCCGGACACACAGTCCTCACCATATTCTCCTTGAGCTAAGGACACACAGTCCTCACCCAATCACTCGTGGTAAGTCTTCAGGTGACTTCCAAACCTTCACAGACTTGGTCACTCGGCGATCCACAATTCCTCTTGGATGCTCTAGACCTTGACGCCTAACCGTCTGGAAGAAGCACAGTCTTCAAAGGTAACAAGCGTCGGATCCACGCAGGATCAATCTCTTCAGTGACGCTCAATCACTTTGGGTTTGTAGGTGTTTGGGTTTGGGTTTGGATTTTCCTCACTTGATGATTTTCGCTCAAAGTCCTCGGAGGATGGGTTGCTCTCAAATGACAAGTGTCAGTTTCTCTCGGAGCAGCCAACCCGCTAGTGGTTGTAGGGGGCGGCTATTTATAGCCTAGGGAGCAGCCCGACATGATAAGACATAAATGCCCTTCAACGATATGACCGTTAGGTGGACAAGATATTTTGGGACAGCTGGCGCGTAGCACAGCAACGGTCGGAAATTTGAGGTACAAATTCCTCAGGGCTATCATGTTCCTCACTGTGTAGGCAATCCGCACTGGCGAACTCCTAACTCCTCAGTCAGAGCAAATTCCTCAGTGACGAGAAGAACTGCGTCTCTGTCAATGAAGAAATTGACTGAACTGTATGAGATTTCCAATGGCTTCACTCGAAGGGATTGGTAGGTGTAGGATTTGAGTTGAGCATCACATGGAAATTTTCTCCTTAGTATTTCCTCGACCCCCTTTAACAGTACGGTGTTTCCTAAGACTCAAGAAAGAGAAAATGAAACTACGAAAACAAAAGTCTTCACGCTTCATGTTCCTCGAATGAATACCAAGTCTTCAAGGTCACACCAATTTCTTCACTTTCAAAGTCTTCAGAAAGTCTTCAGAATATCAAAGTCTTCAGTCGAAGAACTTCATTTTTAGGGGTCGACTTTCTCTGTAAATATTAAACTCCTCGTAGACTTATAGACCTGTGTACACTCATAGACACATTAGATACTTAACCTATAAGTCTTCAATACACCAAAATCACTAAGGGGCACTAGATGCACTTACAGGCAGTAACAATCGCAGAGGTGCTCCCTTTACCACCTAGCAGAACAATCGGGAACGTAGGGGTAAGCACAGGAGCCAGGCAACCCAGCTTGGCCAAAACTTAAGTCATATCGATGCATATAATCGTGAAATAAAAGGTACATGCGGAAGTGTAACACATGCGTTGGGCATAAAGCCCGTATAAATAAGATTTTGTTAAAAGAAGCCCCCAGGTTTAATGAATGTGAATAGCACGTCATTTGATGAGCCTTTAAAGACTATAAGAGAGAGAGAGAGGAGAAGGAGAGAAATGTAAGACATACAGTATGTACAAAATGGACAGAGGAAGGAGACGAACACAGAGTCTGGCGCTAGGCATAGAATCTTCGGAGACGGGCTGCGTTCCGTGGGTTCAGCCCGAGTCGGTTATCCAATGCGTCTGGCAGGCGGTACGCTCCACCAGTCAGGACTTGGTCAATTATGAAGGGACCTTCCCATTTGGGCTTGAGTTTGTCCTTTTTCTTGTCCGGCAGGCGTAGAACTAATTCGCCAACGTTGTAATTTTTGGCCCGTACTTCTCTGCTTTGGTATCTTCAAGCCTGTTGTTGATAGAATGCGGAACGGGCTTTTGCCACGTCACGCTCCTCCTCCAATGCGTCCAAACTGTCCTGCCGATCGAGCTCGGCTTCTCTTTCTTCGTACATGCACACTCGAGGTGAGTCATGAATTATGTCGCAGGGCAAAACTGCCTCTGCGCCGTACACCATGAAGAATGGTGTGTATCCGGTGGTGCGATTCGGCGTGGTCCGCAGCCCCCAGAGTACGGAGTCGAGCTCCTCTACCCAGTGCGTGTTAGATTCCTTGAGGGACCGCACTAATCTGGGTTTGATGCCGCTCATGATAAGACCATTTGCACGTTCGACCTGGCCGTTCGTTTGTGGGTGATAGACGGAAGCATAATCGAGCTTGATGCCCATGTTTTTGCACCAGAGTTTTACCTCGTCGGCCGTAAAGTTCGTGTCGTTATCAGTTATGATGCTGTGGGGGACGCCGTAACGGTGTACAACCCCGGATATAAAGTCTATCACCGGTCCGGATTCGGCCGTCTTAACAGGCTTGGCTTCTATCCATTTGGTGAACTTATCCACCATGACCAGTAGGTATTTTTTCTTGTGGGTTCCGCCTTTAAGGGGTCCAACCATGTCAAGCCCCCAGACCGCGAAGGGCTAAGCGATGGGGATAGTTTGGAGGGCGGTGGGTGGCATATGGCTTTGGTTTGCAAAAAGCTGGCAACCGACGCATCGTTGGACTAGGTCCTGAGCGTCTGCCCGGGCCGTCAGCCAATAAAAGCCCGTACGGAAAGCTTTGCTTATGAGGGACCGAGCTGCAGCGTGATGACCACCGAGTCCGGCGTGAATTTCGGCCAGCAGGTTCTGCCCTTCCTCTTTGGAGATGCACCTTTGAAGGACTCCGATAGTGCTTTTCTTATGAAGCTCTCCCTCATGGACTTTATAGGCTTTAGATCGCCGCACTATGCAGCGTGCCTCGTTTTGGTCCTCTGGGAGTTCCTGCCTAGTAAGGTAGGCTAGGAATGGTTCTGTCCACGGGGCAGTGACGGCCAATATTGCGTGGGCTGAAGGTGTGATTTCATTGGCAGATCCTCCAATTATGTCATATTGTTCGGTGTCAGGCAGTACGGTTGGGTCCGGGCTGTTATTGTTCGGTTCCCCTTCCCATACTACGGATGGCTTGAACAACCTTTCCAAGAAGATGTTGGGGGGACTACATCACGTTTTGCGCCGATGCGTGCCAGGACATCTGCCGCCTGATTATTTTCCCGGGCTATATGGTGAAATTCAAGCCCTTCGAACCGAGCTGACATTTTTAAGACGGCGTTGCGGTAAGCTGCCATTTTTGGATCCTTGGCATCGAAGTCTCTATTTATTTGGAATATCGCGAGGTTCGAATCCCCGCGCACCTCTAGGCGTTGAATGCCCATGGATACTGCCATCCGGAGACCATGTAAAAGGGCCTCGTATTCGGCTGCATTGTTGGAGTTTGTGTACATAATCTGGAGTACATATTGAACTGTGTCTCCTGTGGGGGACGTCAAAACGACGCCAGCCCCTAGACCGGCCAACATCTTGGAGCCGTCGAAATGCATGATCCAATTTGAATATGTGCCGTACTCTTTAGGGAGTTCGGCCTCCGTCCATTCTGCGACGAAGTCGGCCAAAACTTGCGACTTGATAGCTCGCCGTGGCTTATAGGTTATGTCGAACGGGAGGAGCTCAATGGCCCATTTTGCAATCCGGCCTGTTGCGTCACGGTTGTTTATAATATTGTTAAGTGGTACTTCCGAGGCTACTGTTATTGAACACTCTTGAAAGTAGTGTTGCAGCTTCCGGGATGCCATGAATACCACGTATGCAATCTTTTGATAATGCGGGTACCGTGATTTGCACAGAGTGAGGACAGTGGACACATAATAGACCGGCTTTTGAAGGGGGAATTTGTGTCCGTCCACTTCTCGTTCGACGACGAGCACTGCGCTTACGACCTGATGTGTTGCTGCAATGTACAATAGCATTGGCTCGCCAATGTTTGGCGCGGCCAGGACTAGGTTTGTTGCCAATATGGCTTTTATTTCATCGAGTCCGGCCGTGGCTGCATCCGTCCACTTGAAGTGTTCGATGTGCCGAAGGAGGCGGTAGAGGGGTAGTGCCTTTTCTCCCAAGCGGGAGATAAAGCGGCTTAGAGCCGCCACGCATCCGGTTATTTTTTGTATTTGTTTGAAGTCCTTTGGGATATCCAATTGTGACAAATCTCGGATCTTGGCTGGATTTGCTTCAATTCCTCTACCGGATACAATGAAGCCCAAGAGCTTTCCGGTCGGAACGCCGAAAACGCATTCTACTGGATACAATGAAGCCCAAGAGCTTTCCGGTCGGAACGCCGAAAACGCATTTTTTCGGGTTGAGCTTGATGTCGTATGCTCGGAGGTTATCAAATGTGAGCCTCAAGTCGTCTACTAGAGATTCTACATGTCTTGTTTTGATGACCACATCATCTACATATGCCTCCACTGTTTTGCCGATCTGGTTTGCCAGGCATGTCTGAATCATGCGCTGATACGTTGCACCGGCGTTTTGAGCCCGAAGGGCATTGTGTTGAAGCAGAATGAGCCGTATGGTGTAATGAATGCCGTTGCGGCTTGGTCTAACTCTGCCATCTTGATTTAATGGTAGCCGGAATATGCGTCGAGGAAACACAACGAATCATGTCCTGCGGTAGCGTCGATAATTTGATCGATGCGGGGGAGGGGGAGGGATCCTTTGGGCAAGCCTTGTTAAGGTCTTTAAAATCAACGCATAGGCGCCAGGATTTGTCCTTCTTTGGTACCATCACCAGGTTTGCTAGCCAGTCCGGATGTTTTATATATCTGATGAATCCGGCCTCCAATAGCTTGGCTAGCTCCTCTCCCATGGCCTGTCACTTAGGTTCGGAAAAACGCCGAAGAGCTTGTTTGACAGGTTTGAATCCTTTTAGGATATTTAAGCTGTGTTCAGCCAGCCTGCGTGGGATTCCTGGCATGTCTGAAGGGTGCCAGGCGAAGATGTCCCAGTTTTCATGTAGGAACTCTCGCAGTGCAGCGTCTACATCAGGGTTTAATTGTGCCCCGATAGAAGCTGTTTTATTGGGGTCCGTTGCATGGACTTGGAATTTGACTATTTCGTCTGCTGGTTTAAAGGAGGTGGACTTGGATCTTTTGTCGAGTATCACATCGTCCCTGTTCACCGTGGAGCGCAGCGCACTCAGTTCCTCAGCCGCTAGGGCTTCGGATAGTGCATCAAGGGCCAATGCGGCTGTCTTATTTTCGGCGCAGAGTGCTATGTCCGGATCACTAGCAAGAGTGATAATTCCGTTCGGCCCGGGCATCTTGAGCTTCATGTACCCGTAATGGGGTATTGCTTGGAAGGTTGTAAACGCTTCCCGCCCTAGCAGGGCGTGGTATCCGCTGCTGAACGGGGCCACATGGAACGTGATCTCTTCGGACCTGTAATTATCCCGCGTGCCGAACACCACATCTAGTGTGATTTTTCCTGTACAGCACGCTTCCCGACTGGGGATTATTCCTCTAAAGGTTCTACTGCTTCGCTCAGTGCGGTTCCAGTCTATTTCCATTTTTTGAAGGGTTTCCTCATAAATGAGGTTCAATCCGCTGCCTCCATCCATGAGTACCTGGGTGAGGCGAAAGCCGTCCACTATTGGACTGAGGACCAATGCGGCTGGTGCTCGGGCTGTTCGGATTTTAGGTTCATCACTGGCATTAAAAGTAATAGCCGTGTCACTCCATGGGTTTATTGTTGCTACTTGGTAGACTTCGGCAAGGCTGTGGAATGTTCTTTTTCGCATATTATTTGATGCGAAAGTCTCGAAGACTGTTAATACCGTATTGGTGTCCCTGGGGTGGCTTTCTGTGGCCTCCGGAATTAGGAGATCTTCGCTAATTTTGGCCACCTGCCGGAGTATCCAACATGCTCTAAGGCTGTGAGTTGGTGTGGCGCCCTCTGTACTTGAATTTTACAGGGTCCATTAAGCCATCCTTCCAGTACGGTTCCCTGCCCTATAGAGGGTTTTTGCTTTTTGGTGTTTGACCCGGGTGTCTGGCAATGATGCACCCTTTTATTTCGGACTGGGTTTGTATTCATGGCCGGATCGTCCCAAAATTTTATTTCGGTTTTCTAGGCGCTTTCCATCGCACAGTACTTTCGTACTATGGATGCCAAGTCAGTGAAGCGTGTAATATCACGGCGACTTATGGCATTGAGGATTCCCTTGTCCGTGCAATTATTACAGAAGATTGAGATTGCATCTTCCTCGCGGCAGTCCTTTATCCTGTTTCTAACCAGGAGGAATTTGGCCCAGTAATGATGTACTGTTTCTTCGGGCTTCTGCCTGATTTAGGATAGATCGCTTATGTTCGGGTGTGGGTGGATGGGATTAAATCCGAAACCTCACCCAGTTTGAGACTCAGAGGCCGAGGAGTTTCCGAACTCGAAAATTTGGATTCTTGGATGTTGTCCAATGAATCCAGCCCGTCGCCTGACTCTAAGTTCAGGTCTTGAGTGATATCCTCTCCTCCGCGGGTATCCGGCTTGGAGGGATCGGGAATCCGGACGTAGCTAGTCCTTAAGATAGATGAAGGGTCGCCGCCGTGTCCCTCTATCACGGCAATGTGATGGGTGACTTGGGGAGAGTTAATCTCTCTCAGATCGGGTTTAAGCCCAATCTGGTCGTGATCCGTAGCGACTCCCAGGGCGGCGATGCGATCCAAGAGCTCGTTTATGGAGGATAGCTCCATTGGATCTAACTGCTCGGCGAGTTCCGGGCTGACATGAAGATTGTTTTTGATGGCCCGAGAGGTCATCGTCGGCGCAGAAGCCGAACAGGCGGTCATAAGAAAACCACCTAGCCGGAGAGTTTGGCCGACAGCCAAAGCTCCCTTAGCAACGGTGCCATCTTTAAAGACGGGATGAGGCATCCTTCCTGATGGCGTCGACACAGAGGAACTCTCAATGAAAGCACCAATGTCGGTGTCAAAACCGGCGGATCTCGGGTAGGGGGTCCCGAACTGTGCGTCTAGGCGGATGTTAACAGGAGACAAGGGACACGATGTTTTACCCAGGTTCGGGCCCTCTTGATGGAGGTAAAACCCTACGTCCTACTTGATTAATATTGATGATATGGGTAGTACAAGAGTAGATCTACCACGAGATCAAGGAGGCTAAACCCTAGAAGCTAGCCTATGGTATGATTGTTCTTCTGTCCTACGGACTAAAACCCTCCGGTTTATATAGACACCGGAGAGGGTTAGGGTTACATAGAGTCGGTTACAATGGTAGGAGATCTACATATCCGTATCGCCAAGCTCGCCTTCCACGCCAAGGAAAGTCCCTCCCGGACACGGGACGAAGTCTTCAATCTTGTATCTTCATAGTCCAGGAGTCCGGCTGAAGGTATAGTCCGGCTATCCGAACACCCCCTAATCCGAGACTCCCTCATCTGTGGTGGAGATGGTGTTGTGTCAACAGGAACTAGGTTACTATCTGTTGGGGTTGGGGTTAGATTGGGTGAAGTTGGTTCTCTGTCCATCGCAGTAGGGGTACAATCTGCGAGAGTTTGGGTTATGTGTGGTATGGCTGGTTCTCGTGCATGTACAACCGGGGTGCTATCTCCACCAAGAGGTAGCACTGTTTTATTTGAAGACCATGTTTTTAGTCCGCTAGATGCTGGCATCACCCGCTCCAATTCAAATGGGTGATAAATAGGAAACATAGTTGAATGTACAGACATTGTATGAGAGACAGATGCAATAGATAGTGTGGAAAAAAGAGGGCATGAAATAGTTGACATGTATATTGTTTAACTAAAACGGATAGCATGACATAATTTCACATATATGATGTCTATCTAAACTGGATAGCATAGCATAACATAATTCAAAGATATGATGAATAACTAAACAGGATTGCATGACATAATTCACCTACATGTTATCTAAGTAATCAGGATCACATCATTTAATTCACATATGTGATTTATATGCTAAACAGAGGGCATTAGATATGATGTCTGAACTAAGAACATGGTGTTGAATATTGTGTATATGATGTCTAAACTATGCAATGCAAGACACCATATGCATGATATGAGCAGTATAACCATGTCAAGTTAGAGCATACACCTCGGTGGGGGAATAGGACTGGTCATATGTCTCTGAATCCATCTTTGAGGAGCTATCAGGACCCAACAAGAGATCGGCTTTGACAGGTAGCACTGTCTGCTCTGAAGGCCTTGTTTTCACTCCTTCAATCTCCCACCCAAATGGCTGATTCACAGGAAGAGTAGTTTAATGTACAAACATTGTCGACAAATAGAAATGTAATGAAGAAAAGGATGGGCAAGATATCATTCAAATATATGATGCCTGGTTAAATAGGATGGCATTACACATTTCACGTATATTATGACTGGCTAAAAGACATGAGACTGCATAATTCCCATATATGATATAGAAACTAAACAAGTGGCATTACAGAACATGTCTAAACTAAGCAGATGACATATATGATGTCAAAAGTAGGCACTGCAAGGCAACATATGCATGATATGACTAACATCATCATGCCAAGGTAGAGCAAACACCTTGGGGGTTAAATAGGAGTGGTCAGCGACGTCTAAATCCACCTCACAACAGATATCTTCCTCTGGATTACAATCTGGATAGGGGTGGGGATGGTTTGCCATTGAACCCACCATGGAGCGATGTCTGCATGACATTGTATTGCCGCGCAAAACTCTTCTCTTTTTATCTACATGTTCAACATGACTTTGTACAATATCTGACATGCATACGAAAAAATATGGTGAGATTATGTAAGGAGAGCATGCAAAAATTTAGAGTGATGGTAACAACCAGTGGATGGATCCAAAAATAATGATAGCAGGCTGATGATTGCTTTAATTTAATAAAAAGATAGATGATGATTGCTTTACTATTTGTTTCCCACCCAAGATGAACAACATAGGCATACCCTAGGTGAACCAGATATTAGACAGAGATACTATTCATTGCTTCCTCGATATGTGACCCACAACTAATTTAGAACTCAAGTTTGAACATTAATTTGGACCTGACTTGGAGTCCAAGAGGTGAACAGTACGATAAAGTAGCAGGTAATTTTAAGCAATGCATAACATAAGCAGAAACAAAAGAGTGCGACATCTCTTGTGGACCCGTGTACTCCTCAGGTTCATCTGTTGAGTCGATGATGGTGATGCCGTTGCGGTGGGTGCCGGCGGCAGGGAAGGAGATCTGAGGCAGCGAAAGACAGTCAGGAGTTGATGTCTAGTTTGGTGGATGTTTCTGTCGATGGAGCAGCTCAGTTGAGGTGGACGACGTCGCGGCAGGAGCAGGACAAACCACACAAACTTCCCTTCGACACCTACCTATAACTGAAGTAATTCTGTAAGGGCTCATTTGGTTTGCATGACTCTAAAAACGCAGGGATAGGAAAAACATCGGAATAGGATAGGAACGCACATGGTAAACAGAGCATTTGTAAAAACAGGATTTCTGTTAACTTAAGTGTTTGGTTTACAGGAATTGGAAGAGCAAAGGAATGCAAAGAAACATATGCCAAAATAAAGTGGAACCATATGAAAGTGTGTACAGTTAGAATGTTATTCTGCCACTAATGCACTTGGTCTTGTTTTCATGCATAGGATTTTGAAAAGTAGGTCCAGGTGGATGTTTTGCTTCATTCCTTTCAACAAAATGCATGAATAATTGAACAGTAGAGTGCAATTGGAAAATTCCCTATTGCTATGTTTTTCCGTCAAATCAAAATAGCCTTAATGGATCGACATGAATGTATAGTAATAAGTGATGCAACAAGTGTACAACCTCTTTGCCATAGCCGTGTCGACCTCAGCGTCATTGGGTTGGTCGCTGAAGCAGTTGAGGCAGAGGTGGCTGTCAGAGGTGTGGAGGAAGATCTGAGGAATCTGTAGACGGCGTCCAGGGCACTTCTCTGTTGTGATGGATCGTTCTGTCGTTGGAGCAGCTTCGGTGAGCCGTAAGACATCAAGGTTGAAGCAGCACAAGACAGACATCGTCAATCTCAAGTGGGATTCTAATAGCATCTCCAATAGATGATGTAAAATTTACATCACCAAAAACCACCTGACTACAACAGATGAGGTAAAAACTGTTGACTCTAAACTTAACTATCGAAACTGAAAATTACTGTGGAATCTGAATGTTACTGTCAAAACTGAACGCAATGGTAGCAGAGAGGCACTTGACATGTAGTTTAGGGAGGGCCTGCAGTTCATCTTCAACCTGCACCCCCTGAGCCGCCAGCCATCACCGGCCGCACCGCCGGCCCCAGCGCCGCCTCGCCGCCCCGAAACAGCTCCCCACCCCCGGTCCGCCGCCGCCCCGGTCAGCCCTATAGCTCCCCCGCCCCCACCCTGAACCCTAAGATAGATAGTGGGGTACCTCTCCGGCGAGCCCCCGTCCCCGCTGCAGGTGGTTCTTCCTTAACTCCGGCGAGTCCCCCCACCCCCTGAAAATTGATTGACCCAAAAGTCGATTTAGTCGACTGAAGTGTAGCTAAATCAGAGCAGAGCAGCAGCATGAGCGAGGGGGAGAGCAGCAGCAGTAGCACGAGCGAGAGCCGGAGCAGCAGCAGCTGGGCAAGCGGGCGATCGAGCGAGAGCCGGAGCAGCAGCTGTTGGGGAACGTAGTAATTTCAAAATTTTCCTACGCACACGCAAGATCATGGTGATGCATAGCAACGAGAGGGGAGAGTGTTGTCTACGTACCCTCGTAGACCGAAGCGGAAGCGTTGACGCAACGTAGAGGAAGTAGTCGTACGTCTTCCCGATCCGACCGATCCAAGCACCATTACTCTGGCACCTCCGAGTTCTTGGCACACGTTCAGCTCGATGACGCACCCCTAGCTCCGATCCAGCAAAGCTTCAGGGAGGAGTTCCGTCAGCATGACGGCGTGGTGACAATCTTGATGTTCTACCGGCGCAGGGCTTCGCCTAAGCACTGCAACGATATATTCGAGGTGGAATATGGTGGAGGGGGGCACCGCACACGGCTAAGGAACGATCACGAAGATCAACTTCTGTGTCCGTGGGGTGCCCCCTGCCCCCGTATATAAAGGAGCAAGGGAGGGAGGAGGCCGACCCTAGGTTTGGGCGCGCCAGGGGAGTCCTACTCCCACCGGGAGTAGGATTCCACCTTTCCTAGTCCAACTAGGTCAAGGGGGGAAAGAGGGGAAGAGGGGAAGGAAGGGAGAGAGGGGCCGCGCCCCAAATCCCTTGTCCAATTCGGATTGGGCTTGGGAGGGGCGCGCGCCACCTCCTGGTCCTTCCCACTAAGGCCCATCAAGGCCCATTGCTTCTTCCTCGTATTCCCGTAACTCCCCGGTACCTCCGAAAATACCCGAACCACTCAGAACCCTTCCGATGTTCGAATATAGTCGTCCAATATATCGATCTTTACGTCTCGACCATTTCGAGACTCCTCGTCATGTCCCCGATCTCATCCGGGACTCCGAACTCCTTCGGTACATCAAAACTCATAAACTCATTATATAACTGTCATTGAAACCTTAAGCGTGCGGACCCTACGGTTCGAGAACAATGTAGACATGACCGAGACACGTCTCCGGTCAATAACCAATTGCGGGACCTGGATGCCCATATTGGCTCCTACATATTCTACGAAGATCTTTATCGGTCAGACCGCATAACAACATATGTTGTTCCCTTTGTCCATCGGTATGTTACTTGCCCGAGATTCGATCGTCGGTATCCAATACCTAGTTCAATCTCGTTACCGGCAAGTCTCTTTACTCGTTCCGTAATACATCATCCCGCAACTAACTCATTAGTTGCAATGCTTGCAAGGCTTAAGTGATATGCATTACCGGGACGGCCCAGAGATACCTCTCCCACAATTGGAGTGACAAATCCTAATATCGAAATACGCCAACCCAACATCTACCTTTGGTGACACCTGTAGTACTCCTTTATAATCACCCAGTTACGTTGTGACGTTTGGTAGCACCCAAAGTGTTCCTCCGGCAAACGGGAGTTGCATAATCTCATAGTCAAAGGAACATGTATAAGTCATGGATAAAAGCAACAGCAACATACTAAATGATCGGGTGCTATGCTAATGGAATGGGTCATGTCAATCAGATCATTCAACTAATGATGTGACCTTGTTAATCAAATGACAACTCCTTTGTCCATGGTTAGGAAACTTAACCATCTTTGATTAACAAGCTAGTCAAGTAGAGGCATACTAGTGACACTCTGTTTGTCTATGTATCCACACATGTATTATGTTTCCAGTTAATACAATTCTAGCATGAATAATAAACATTTATCATGATATGTAAGGAAATAAATAATAACTTTATTATTGCCTCTAGGGCATATTTCCTTCAGCAGCAACGCGAGCGAGCGAGCGAGAGCCGGAGCAGCAGCGGCGGATCCGGCTGGTATGGACGCCGCCGCCGAAGGGGCCTCACACTAGGGGAGAGCCGCCATGGAGATGTCGCCCGTGGCGCTGGCTTCAAGGTAGCCGTTCCATGGGGGTGCAGGATGGAGCACCGCCGGCGCTGGGAGATTGATCTAAGGAGAAGGTGCGATGCGATGAGTGTACAACCTCTTTGGTGGCACCGAGTAGGCCTCGTCTTTGTCCGAGTAGTCGGTGAGGATGATGCAGTTCCTGTGGAGCAGGTTAAGGTGGCACTATGGGGATGGAGCAGCCGCGATAGACGAGGCGATCGTCGGAGCAGCTCCTTGGAGGTGGAGGACGGGGCTGCTGAACCGGCGGGACGACGAGATGGACGACAGATCCTCATCCGAGGAGGTGGACGAGGGACGTCGAGCTATTGCGGTGGACGACGTCATCGGGGAAGAGGCTCCGGCTGGGCAGCGATGAGATGGCGGACGGAGGAGGGTGGGATTTCGCGGCTGGAGTGGAGAGGTTATGGCGGCCTGGGATTTCGAATGGCAAAGAGGAGGCGATGGGAGGGGGTGAACCATGACTTAGGGACGCGCTTGTCCAAAATGTAGGGTGTGTTACAAAAGTACACCCCACCGATTTGAACTAGCAGCCCTTTCGGCTCAGGGTTAGAAGGGGGATTTCGCGTGTCGGGATTTGGCAGCTGGAGGAAGTTTTCGCGCGCGTTGTAATTTCAGGATAGCAAGGCGCCAGTTTTGGGAGCACGATATCTGAATTTTTAGGATATAACAAGGCGCGGGTTGAATTTTAGGGACAAGCCTAACGTGTAATATTGTACTTGTACGTACCAAATCAATTCACACTTCCCTCAACGAAAAAGAAAACGAAAAAATAAAACTATTCACACCACACAAAGAGAGAGTATTGCCCCATTTTACTATAAAAATGCTATTCAAAGCTACTCCCTCCTTCCATCTATATAGGGCCTAATGCGTTTTTCGATGCTAACTTTGACTAAATATTAGAGAAATAATATATGACATGCAACTTAAATAAAGCACACCATTAAATTCGTCTGTGGAAGGTTCTTTCAATGATATAATTTTCACATTGTGCATGTCATGTACTATTAATCTTGTCAATAGTCAACGGCGGTCTTAAAAAACGCATTACACCCTATATATATGGAAGGAGGGAGTATGAATCCATATTATGTCTAATTAAATTTTTTCGCTTGCTGTATAATGCATGTAACCTACTGATACCAACATTTTAGTGCATTCCAAATGCCTATACTATCGCTGCAATTCAAATTGAATTTGAATTCGTTTCTCTATTTCAATAAGAATCTACAATCATGATTGTTGCCAACTTCAACCATCATTCGTGTATTACCTTAATAACACACCACATGATTACTATAGAGATAGATATGAACTGTGTGTACTACATGAACTCGAATTCTATTTTTTAATACACTTGATGTTGATTCCAAATAATAGTACATTTGATGTACTAACTACATATTCATAATCTAAACCATGTTCCATACGTGTACAGCGTGTTTATCACACATAGTATAGTGCCCCAAACCCTACATTATGACAAGTATTTAGACCTGAGCTGCAAAAGCCACACATTAGCCCAAATTATGGTCAATGTTCTATATATTATATGTAGTACTAGAAAGATGCCCATGCGTTCCACAGAACATCAACATGATCAAGGGGAGGCCTAATTTGCAAATATGGAGAGGGGTGTGGGTATCTTTTTTCAAAATTGCCATAGTTTACTTCCTATCCGTCAGATATAAATCGGATGGCCTATATTGCAGGATGGAAGGCACACCATCATCAACAACTCCGTTTTTTTATAAGAGTAGAGATAAAATATATTATATGTAGTATAACATGTTCATAACCACACCATGTGTATCACCGTTATATATATTCACACATGCTTCGATTTAAAACACTATGATAAAATTTTAAAATATCCGAATTTGCTTTTTATAATGAAGTATGATCTCTATTCGTCGTTTACACCCCCTCTTATCTTTGTAGCTAGCTAGCGCTAACTTTCTCTCGTGCATGCACATGCCCGCATCCCTCTCACCCTCCCTCGGCATTCTCTAGCTCCATCACGCAAATTCGTCTTTTCACTTTAGGTCGTTCACCCACGGTGTGTGTAGGCCCCCCAGCTCCTTCTTTACGGCACACATCGATCGATATGCCTCTCTCGATATAGTATGACTCTCGCACCACCTCCTAGATGCATCCCTCTCTCTCTCTCTATCCTTCTCCCCATGCCTCATTTGCTTCTAACACACACGTGCATGTATACCGATCAATCTCCCAACATATACCTAGGTCGACTTTAACTATTCCCCCCACCCCATCGACCGACGTACCTCACAAGTTATGTCTCTCCTTTCTCTGACAAAGGACGATTGATCTTCCTATGTAGTTATGTCTGCTTACCACAGCCATATCGTCCCCCCTCATCATTTGTGCATGCCTCCTGACCCGTCTCTCATATGCACGTGCACAGACAGGCAACCATCCCCTCTCTTATTGATATTGCAGGCGTGCTCTCCTGTTGTCTAGCAAGCCTATCCCACCATTTGTTATAAGCAACTCCACTACCACCCCCTCCAACACTCTAGCTCTGTCTCTCTCCCAACCTTATTCCTCTCCTACACATATGCATGGATGTTGATCGATCTCCCTTAATACATGAGGTAGATCGATCTCCCTTAATACATGAGGTAGGCCTCTCTCCTCCTCCACACATATACCAGCCATTGTACCTCTATAGTTAATTAGGCCTCCCCCCCACCGCACACCGATAGTCGAGCGCTGTAGGTAGGTATCCATGCCACAGAGACAAACTGCACCTGTCCCCTCTCTCGTTCTAGTAGGCCAGCCACTCTATATCTTTGACGCGGGCACACACAAATTCGATGGCACTCTTTATCGACCGCGCGCGCGCACACACACACATCATCCCTCACTTCGATTCTATGGACACCTCAAGTCGATGATACCTCCACTCTCTTCTTGTGGATCGCCCCCTCTATATATATGGTATATCCAGGACTCTATTTCACACACACTGCATATGTTACATTTTTTTATTGATCCCCCCCCCAAAAAAACTCTCACGAACCCACACACTATATCTCTCGACGTTTGTATCTCTCTCACACAACCCCACATAGGTGGTGTACGTATACAAGAAGAGAATAGGTGCACCGTGCACGTACTCACGCTTCGTGCCCAGCCACACCCACACGGGTACATGGTGGAGCTCATTTCTGTACGAAATGGCAGCCCACGTGCTAATTTGAACGCGTGTAGCGGTTGTTTACCTACGGAGGTCGTGTACCACGCGTGCACGAAACAAAGTTCGACTTGACGCGTTGGCGCGTTATTTTTAAATAAAGTTATATCGCTCAATGGCACGTAAACAGAATATAAAACGATTTTTAGGGAGAAAAAGGTAGTCCGCTCCACTATATACAATGGAGCCTCCCTGCCTGGTTTGTCTCTCTTCAGAGTATCTCACACAAGGCTGCGGTGGCCTCTCTCTCTCACCGTTGGTCACTGATCCGGTCGCATCCAGTCCGCCGGCGGAAAGGGAGGACGTGCATCGTTTCTCCGTTCGACGATGCCGAGGTAGCACGTCCCGATCTGCGGTACACGCCATTCTTTCTGACCAAGGTCCGGCACGGTAGGGCCTACGCCAGCTGCTCGCTGCCGCAGTATGGGCAGATTCCGCCAGCCGCCGCTCACCTAGTTACATCCCAACGACCTCCAGGTATCTCCTCTGGCCTTGCTCCACTGCCCGTCTTCCCACGTCGCTGCATGTGGATCTTCCATAGTTCTTTGCATAAAACGTAGCTCGTCTGGCGTACTTTCCATATTGCAATCTCGTCCTCACACCGTTTTAGACAAAAATAGCCGTGTTGTTATCTTCCCTTAGGACAAGGAATATGCTTCTTTTTTATCGTCGCAACTGTCATCAACAATATTTGTCTTTTTACAAATTTCAAATGGGCATATTTTAGAGTGTAGATTCACTCATTTTGCTTCGTATGTGTACTCCCTCCGTTCCTAAATATTTGTCTTTCTTGAGATTTCAACAAGTGACTACATACGGAGCAAAATGAGTGAATCTACACTCTAAAATATGTCTATATACATCCATATGTAGTAGTCCATTTGAATCTCTAAAAAGACAAATATTTGAGTAGTCACTCGTTGAAATCTCTAGAAAGACAAATACTCCAGAGTATATTTAAGAATCAAGGGGGTAGTGCACAGCCGCATGGGAGACTCAGACCGGTCGTTGCGCCGCATTAATAGTGAGTAATGAGCAGTCAAATCATAAGCCCCGCCTTTCCCACTGTAAGTTGCTCAGAAGAAGCAACCATCAATACGCTCTTCTTTGAATCCGCTCATACCACTCCATCCATCACTGTTTATAGAGCGTGCTTCAGAAAAAGAGAAAACCTCTGGGACCAAGGCGACTAGCGATCGGCCTAAAAAATAGCATTGGTAGTTATAGCACGGCGTCTATTACTAGAGGAAATAATGCGTACACACATGCATGCAGTGCTTCTACCCCGGGTAGACACATGCATGCACTTACTCCACTCCGTCGTACTACATCAAGAGAAAATTGCGGTCACCATGCCCTAATTAATTGAGCATTAAACCAAACGCGTCTAAAGTCTCTCTGGTGGTGGAAATGCATTGAGATAAATGCATCATAATGAAGCGTGCCCTGCAAACTGTGACGGAGGGAGGAGTAGTATGAAGGTGCAAAACCAAGTATGTGTATGGCCAGTCAGTCAACGCACCTCCTCTTGGCATATCACTGACATGTGGGACCGGAGTGTGAGCAAACCGATCTCAATTGACGGCAAAATGGCCAACCCGTCGTTCCTTGAGAGAGACAAGGAGCGAGAACACACAGACGGGCTCGCACGGAGGCCAAGATATATTCGTGCATGGTTGATCGATATCATTATTACATGTTGGGCTGCCGTTTTCCGCCCTTCTCTGGAATAAATGTGTACTTTATCAGAGCTTAAAAAAATAAGAGTACAGAGGCTCCACCATGCAGTTCTAGTAGTAGTACTACTCGTACTACTAAACCTTGCGCTTGGCTCTTCGCCTCTCCGTGAAGTCGAACAATGATGGTACTCCGCATGTTCGGTACTATAGTGTATGCCTCTGGCAATCTGACACTGAATGAACTGATGCATGTCCACCGCCTGGGCGAGGGTACATTGCATTAGTCAAAAGGCATAAGCGAGCTTCACCTTGTCCTGCAAGCTTCTCCTCGTTCTGCGAGTTGACGGGACACACCAACAAGTAGTGCTAGTCCATACTCCCTCCTTTCCGTTTAATATGGCTTAATCTTTTTTGCGGGTAAATGAGAGAGCTTTATTCATATATAAGCATTCTTAGGACGATCAACCAAGACACTGGTCACTAGGAAGCGAGGTACCCCGCAAAAAAAGACGTAGGAAGCGAGGTGTTTCATCAAGCCAGCTCTTGGCCACATTCAAAGTGCAGCAAGCATGGTTCGCACAAAGATGCGCCGCAAGGTTTGCTGACCTGTTTACATGCTGAATAACAAAAAAAGAGGAAATATTACCGAGCGCTCCTATTTGTCACAGGATATGAGCCAGAATTAAGCGAGAATTGTGGCAAGTGTTCCATGCAATCAACTTCCATTATCACATGCAAGAACCCTCGAAGAGAACCAAATGTGTTGAAGATTGCTTTATCACATTTTAAAAATATAATAAGAGTGCAGACGCTCCTCCATCTGGTTCCTAGTACTAGTATAGTACATACCTCTATAGACTATAGTAGTAGTACTAGTACTAGTAAACTTTGCGCTTGGCTGTTCGCCTCTTCGGGAAGTGCAACAATAATAGTACTAGTATAGTGTATGCTTCTGGCAATCTGACACCGAATTAACTGTTACACGTCCACCGCCTGAGCGATGGAGAGCTTGCATTAGTCAAAAGTTTCTCCTTGTCCTGCGAGCCATCGCGCGCAAGCTTCTCCCATCCTGCAAGCTTCTCCTCGTTCGGCAAGTTGACGGGACACAACAAAGTAATGCTAGTCCATACTGTCTCCTCTCCGGTTAATATGGCTTAATTTCAAACGAGATAAATACAATGTATGTCATTGTATATTTGTAAAAATACGGCCAGTGGACTTCATAATACGCTCATTGCGCTCAATATATACATTTTCTAGTGTTTATACGGTCACTAGCTCACCCTGGCTGAGTATGTGTGTGCATGCACGTGTAGGTTGAGCACTTGAGCGTGACCGTGTGTGTTCCGCTGTGTGCTCGGACATGCATGCATTAGGGCGTCGCGCGCGTTTTTGCGTCCATGTGTACGTGTGACTGTTGCATACACGTAGGGGGAGTACGTGTAGGGGCCACTAAAGGAGCAGTCAAATCACACAGTAAGTTAGTCGGAAGAAGCAACCATCATTTCACTCTTCAATGACACGTACGCAATATAAAATGGTTGATATGGAGAGAAAAAGAAAACCACTATATATACACTAGCAGGAGCCTAAGCTACAAGCCTGCTTGCTTGGGTTGCTCTCTTCACAAGCATAGAACCACAGTGGCCACACCGCTGGTCACATATCCGGCCTGATCCCGTAGCTGGGGGAAGGGAAAAATGTTCTGCGTAGACGCGGTCGACATCAGCGAGGGAGAAAATCCAAAGTCGGTGCGTCCCAATCGGGGGTCACCGTGGTATGGGCCGATGCCGTGTCCCAACCGCCCTTCTAGCTACAGCCCGACGTCCGTTTCGAAAATATTAGTGCATGTCAACAAAAATTATACTAGTATCGTTGTTCCATTTTGAAAAAAAAGCATATAAGTTGTTACTTCTTACCCAAAGGATCTTTATATCCAACAGACACAAAATATCCATTCGACTGTTCGAAATTACTTTCACTGTTGATCTGATGTCGAGGTAATTGCTGCATCGCCACCAAAACCCACCATCTCTTAAGCTAAAGTAGACTGAGCTAACCCCTATATTAGCATATTACTAAGATAAACAGAAGGCACTGTAGAATCATTTAGGACGTGAGCTTGTCAATCTGAATGTGGAGGGACACCAACTTAGCCCCAGCCAGCAGCTTGGGCAGAACTGTGAAGAAGGTCAGCTCCTGCACGGCGACGTCGACGGGATCCCTGCTGCTTGTCACCTCCATTTCCACCTTGACGGCGTCGGTCCTGCCTTTGGGCTCCCCCAGTGGGCCGTTCGCCCATAGCTTGGCCACGTAGTGCGGCAGTGGGGACGCCCCCGCTCTGATGCAAACGACTGACATGGCGATAGGCGCGCCGATGTCGAGCACGCCGCCGACCAAGAAAAACGTGCGGCCTTAACCGCACCTGCCTTTGGCTGCATGACAGGTGGGCCACCGACCTGTTGGGCCCACCTGTCATGGATGCAAAGGCAGGAGCAGTAAGTCAATGAAGTTGCGTCCCTCCCTCGCCCATGAGCGTGGTGGCCGGCAAGACTAGGAGAAGCTTTCGTTCGCTACACGCTCTCCCTCCCGTACGCGGTGGACATGCAGCAGTTCAATCGGTGTCAGATGGCCAGCATCATACTGTAGTACTCCTCCACTACAGTAGTACTCAATCATACTGTTCGACTTCCCGAAGAGGCGAAGAGCCAAGTGCAGCCCGGACGCTCGGGTGGCAGTTTCATGTGTAGAGTAGTCTAGGACAGCGTGTACCGTGCCTGTAAGCTTAAAATCGTTGGGGTCGGCTCCATGCTATATTTTTTGATTAAAATAATCTTCTGGCTCTACCTCTCATCCTGGTGATTCTAGTTTGCACGCTCATCTGATCAAGATAGGAATATATATATTAATTTGTGATGGTGTAAATGTTAGAGGTTGCAGCAAATGGAGTATTGTACACTGCGGGTCTTTCAGCCAAGTTTAGAGGCAACCATGTGGGGCCAGTGCTATGATGTGTCGCGTCAACTCGTACAACGAGGAGAAGCTTGATTTTACTACTACACGCCTTCTCCCTCGCACATGCGCGCGCTGGATCGCAGACGAGGACATGCTTTTGCTTATAGTACTACAACAAGCTACCCCTCCCGCTCGCGGTGGACGGACATGCAGAAGTGGATTTGATACTGTAGAAGCAGTAGTAGTAACATCATTGTTCATCTTCTCGAAGAGGCGAAGAGCGAAGTGCAACCCGGATGTATATTAGTTCTAGATACATCTTTTTTATCCATTTTGATGACAAGTATTTTCGGACGGAGGGAGTACTTGCTAGTATAGCCCTGTAAACCAGAAAGGAATATTTGCCTTTCTAGAGATTTCAACAAGTGACTAGACTACACCGAGACGGAGTACATATGGAGCAAAATGAGTGAATCTACACCGTAAATAAATACATAGTTCTCTCATTTTCCTCTCGGCCTTGGTCGCGGTGCACAATATTAATATACAAGTACTATCATCTTGAAATTTACAAAGTCACCATAGGCACCTCATCGTCGACGGGAACGTCTCCTGACACGTGATAGACGCGAGCGGCAGTCGCCTCCATAGGTGCTTAATGCCAAGGAGGAAGAGGGTAGCGGTTCCCGAGACATTTAACGGTCAATGATGCATCCTCAGATTACTCTACATGCAGAGGGAATAAATTGGAGAAGCAGAATAGAGCCAGCACGATGTGAATGCAACAGAGTTTGGATTCTCATATAAAGGCGCCCCACCACTCCGATCCATCTACTCCTTAGTCTCCGTGCAACACTACTCACTCCAATCCAAGACCAAGTGACCAGAAGCCAGAAACACCTATGGAGGCGATGGTCACGAGCGGCAGTCGGCTGTGCCAAATCATCCAAGGTGCCGGCCTGCGGCCCCGCACCACGCAGCGTTTCCAGACGGTGCTGGAGACCGCCGGCGTCGTAGCCCTCGCCGACGCCGGCTTCGCCTCTCGCATGGACGACATGATGGTGTAGGATCTTGAGAAGATGTGTCTAGAGGGGGGTGATTAGACACTTAGTGCTAAAGTTGCAGTTTTTAAACTTTTTCGGTTTAAGTGGAGTTTAGGCACAATTTCAACACTCATAATACATATCAAGCAAGCATGCAAAGAGTATATGAGTAGCGGAAAGTAAAGCATGCATCTTGCAAGAATGTAAAGGGAAGGGTTTGGAGAATTCAAACGCAAATGGAGACACGGATGTTTTTGGCGTGGTTTGGATAGGTGGTGCTATCCTACATCCACGCTGATGGAGACTTCAACCCACGAAGGGTAACGGTTGCACAAGTCCACGGAGGGCTCCACCCACGAAGGGTCCACAAAGAAGCAACCTTGTCTATCCCACCATGGCCGTCGCCCACGAAGGACTTGCCTCACTAGCGGTAGATCTTCACGAAGTAGGCGATCTCCTTGCCCTTACAAACTCCTTGGTTCAACTCCACAATCTTGTCGGAGGCTCCCAAGTGACACCTAGCCAATCTAGGAGACACCACTCTCCAAGAAGTAACAAATGGTGCGTTGATGATGAACTCCTTGCTCTTGTGCTTCAAATGATAGTCTCCCCAACACTCAACTCTCTCTCATAGGATTTGGATCTGGTGGAAAGAAGATTTGAGTGGAAAGCAACTTGGGGAAGGGTAGAGATCAAGATTCATATGGTAGGAATGGAATATCTTGGCCTCAACACATGAGTAGGTAGTTCTCTCTCAGAAATAGGATGCTGGAAGTGTAGGCTTAGTCTGATGGCTCTCTCCATGAATGAAGAGGAGGTGGAGGGGTATATATAGCCTCCACACAAAATCTAACCGTTACACACAATTTACCAATCTCGGTGGGACCAAATCAACAAACTCGGACCGATTTAGTAAACCTAGTGACCGTTAGGGTTTTCGGTGGGACCGATATGCAACTCGGTAGGACTGATATGGTTAGGGTTAGGGCATAACGTAATCTCGGTGAGACCGATTACACAAACGCGGTGAGACCGATTTTGGTAATTAGCTAACCAGAGAGTTGGTCAGGCAAACTCGGTGGGACCGATTACTAAACTCGGTTGGACCGATTTTGGTAATAAGTTAACCAAAGAGTTTGCATTGTAATCTCGGTAGTACCGATTGCCTAAACTCGGTGAGACCGATTTTGGTAATGGACATACATAGAGAGATTACAAACCCATCTCGGTGAGACCGAGATCCCTATCGGTAGAACCGATTTGCTTAGGGTTTGGCAGTGGCTATGACATGTGAAACTCGGTGGCGCCGGATAGAAAGAATCGGTAGGGCCGAGTTTGACTTTAGGTTTAGGTCATATGTGGAAGTGGGAAAGTAGCTGAGGGTTTTGGAGCATATCACCAAGCACATGAAGCAAGAGGCTCATTAAGCAACACCTCATCCCTCCTTGATAGTATTGGCTTTTCCTATAGACTCAATGTGATCTTGGATCACTAAAATGTAAAATGAAGAGTCTTGAGCTTGAAGCTTTAGCCAATCCTTTGTCCTTAGCATCTTGAAGGAGTTCCCACATCCTTTAGTCCATGCCACTCCATTGTTGAACTTATCTGAAACATACTAGATAAAAGTGTTAGTCCAACAAGAGATATGTTGACATTAATTACCAAAACCACCTAGCGAGCACTTGTGCTTTCAATCTCCCCCTTTTTGGTAATTGATGGCAACATACATCAAAGCTTTAGATAAAGATATAAAGAATAGCAAGTAAAGCTTTGGAAGGACATGTAACAAACATAGGCTCCCCCTACATGTATGCAATCATGTGAATATGAAATATAGAAGCATGTGAGAGCATAACCATGACAGAGTAGGCAATGTGTTACATGTATCTTGGCCATATGCTTCAGAGCAAAAGATTATTAAGGAAAATACCTTCATGCTCATGAGTCCTTCTTGCAAACAGTATGTACATAAGCAAGAATTCCTCATACTCATGATTCTGATGCATATACTTACCTTGTAGTCTTGAGTTGGCTTAGGATGGAATGAACCTGCACAAACAAGGTTAGATAACACAGGTACATCCACTAGCCAGAGCAAACAAAAGAAACCACAAAAATACCAAGACTGGGATGACATGTAGAGAGTAAGTACAAGGTACCACATTGGATTAGACATGTCCCCAAGAGTAAAGATATGCAATGAATTTGAATGATTTGTTTCCCTTAGATGTCTTGCTCCCCCTGAATCTGGCATGGGATATTGGGAGAAGATAGGGAATAGAAAATCAGAGCTGAAAGATACAAATGGATAGAGCTTACTGCAAATAAGCACATATGAACATGTCTTTCCCCCAAAAAGACATGTGGCATGTCTCCTCTTGAACATCAAGCATCTGGGATCCTTGAGTATTCTCTCCCCCTGGAGATCTCTTTCTCCCCCTTAATACTCTCTCCCTTGTAGGTGATAAGCTTTGATGTGATCTCTCTCTCCCCCTTTGACATCTATTTCCAAGAAGGGCTTTCTGGAATCTGACGAATGGGTTTGGTCCTTGAGACTCAACATAAAGCAATGGATAAAACTGTGATGCTTGTAGAGGACAAGATTCATTGAGTGGAGCTGGATCAGAAGAAATATAGAACAAGTGGCAAAATGTTTTTCCTGTTGTGAAATCGGTGGCACCGAGTGGCATGTTTCGGTGGTACTGAAAGGATTCGGTTGGACCAAAAACTACAAGTCGGTGAAACCGAGTTCATCACAGAGAAAAACACTTGCCACCTCAGCTCACTAGACAAGTAAGATCTCACAAAGATTTGCAATGAATTATCTGAAAGATTTGCAATGAATTGGATGCAGAAAATGCAGAACAAAAACAAAAAGGAAAGACAAGAAACTGAAAGATCTAGATGAAGTTTTTTAAAAAAAACAAATATGCATGAGACAAATGCAATAACACAGAAAAGAACACAAGAGAACTTCATCTAGAGTTGGGCGGTGACATAGTCACCTATGTTAGAGTATATTGACTTAGGAGTCAAGTGAGAGCAGTTGATCATAGGTCATACTCATCGTTTAAGCTCAAAATGGGGTTACCATTTTTCGTTTAAGCATCTTGATGTATTCAAATCTTGTTGAGTTGCTTTGACTCATGACTTGGAGTAAAGCTTCTCTAAGATGGAATAACATACCTTGGGTGGTGGTGTGGATCTTGCTCATGTAGTTGAACTTGTGTGGGTGCTCAAGGTTGATGTAGCTCGTCAAGAATTGGGAGCACCACTTGGAATTTGAGTCCATCTACCTACATGGGTTAGTTCTTGCAAGGAAGAGCACTTGTGTATCCAAAAATGACAATCATGAAGCTCAACATAGATTTTGTCAAAGGATATGTTTGAATGGTTTTGTGCTTCCTTGTATTCAACCACCATTGTGTAGAGACTTGGTGATGTAGAGATTGCTCAAGATGTGAGTGAGTTGCAATCTCATAGAATTAGATTCAACCAAGTACCTACATGGGTTAGATAACATGCAAGATGCAAATTTGTCCAAGACATAAGATAATCATCATAAGAGATATATCATGGATTAGTCATAAGCTCATGTCTTGCATGTATCCAATGAAGTTCCTACTCCAAGTTCGAAGCATCAATAATGTTCAATTCACCTCTCAATTTGCAAACACTTTCTCATCAAGTGGTTTAGTGAATATATGTGCTAATTGCTTATCGGTGCGAACATGCTTAAGATTAATGTCACCCTTAGCAACATGATCTCGAATGAAATGATGACGAACTTCAATATGCTTAGTTCGAGAATGTTGTACAGGATTATGACCAATTTTGATAGCACTTTCATTGTCACAAAGCAATGGAACATGTTTCACATATATCCCATAATCTTTAAGGGTTTGGGTCATCCAAAGTAATTGAGCACAACATGAACCACCGGCGATGTACTCCACTTCGGCGGTAGATAAGGATACCGAGTTTTGTTTCTTGGAGGACCAAGACACAAGAGATCTACCAAGAAATTGACAAGTACCCGAAGTGGACTTTCTATCAACCTTGTCTCCGGCGTAGTCCGAGTCGGAGTAGCCAACAAGATCAAAAGATGCCCTCTTAGGATACCAAATGCCAAAATTTGGTGTATGAATTAAGTATCTCACTATCCTTTTCACGGCCTTAAGATGACATTCTTTAGGAGCAGCTTGATATCTTGCACACATGCATACACTTAGCATGATATCGGGACGTGAAGCACATAGGTATAACAATGAACCAATCATAGAGCGATAAACCTTTTGATCAACCGGTTCACCATCTTTGGTCAAATCAAGATGTCCACTAGTAGGCATGGGTGTAGGCATACCTTTGCATTCTTGCATATTGAACTTCTTGAATAAGTCTTTGGTGTACTTCATTTGAGAGACAAATGTACCTTCCTTAGTTTGCTTGATTTGCAAACCGAGAAAGAATTTGAGTTCACTCATCATAGACATCTCAAACTTCTTCGACATTAGCTTTCCAAACTTTTCACTAAAAAGAGGGTTAGTTGAACCAAATATGATATCATCAACATAAATTTGGCATACAAATAGTTCTCCATTAACCCTTTTTAGTAAAAAGTGTGGAATCAATTTTTCCAATTTCAAAACCACTTGCAATAAGGAACTTGGTCAAGCATATATACCATGCTCTAGGAGCTTGTTTAAGACCATAAGGGGCTTTGTGAAGTTTGTAAACATGATTTGGTTTCTTAGGATTGAAAAAGCCAGGAGGTTGTTTGACATAAACTTCCTCCTCTATTTCACCATTTAGAAAAGCACTTTTAATGTCCATTTGGTACAAGGTGATATTATGGTGATTAGCATAGGCAAGTAAGATGCGAATGGACTCAAGTCTAGCAACGGGAGCATATCTCTCACCATAGTCCATACCTTCGACTTGTGTGTATCCTTGGGCGAGGAGACGTGCTTTGTTGCGAACCACTTGTCCATATTCATCTTGCTTGTTGCGAAACACCCATTTGGTACCAATGATGTTGTGGTTGTTATCGGGCTTCTCAACCAATGTCCAAACTTGGTTTCTCTCAAAGTTGTGTAGCTCTTCATGCATAGCATTTATCTAGTCCGGATCTTCCAATGCTTCTTCAACCTTCATAGGTTCAATGCTAGAGATGAATGAATAGTTTTCACAAAAGTTAGCTAAATGAGTTTTTGAGCGAGTGATTCTCCCGGTTTGAATATCATTGTAGATTTGCTCGACGGGATGGTCCTTAGCAATTCTTGCTCGAACTCGTTAGAGCTTTTTCTTGGGTCTTCGTTGAACATCTTCTTCATCTTGTTCTTCTTCTTGGCCTTCTTCATTGTTGGCATTGTCGTTCTCTTGTCGTGGTGGAGAAGGAGGTTGTTGACGTTCGTCTTGATGCATTTCCTCGTCTTCTTCATGTTGGTGTGTCCCACTTGTGGATGCTTCCATATCAATTCTTGGTTCACCTTGTCGTGAAGTAGAAGCTTCCACTTGGACGGACGAGGTACTCTCCTTCACCTCCGTTGGACGAACTTTGCCAATAGACAAGTCTTGGATTGCTTCTGAAGGATCTTTGTCTCCTACATCAATTGGCAATTGCTCTACTTGCGAGCCATTAGATTCACCAAACTTCACATCTACCGTCTCTTCAACCTTTCGGGTGAAATTGTTGTAGACACGGTAAGTGTGAGAGTTTGAGCCATAACCAAGTAGGAAACCTTCATGAGATTTAGGAGCAAATTTTGAACGACGATGCTTATCAAGAATGTAACACTTTGAGCCGAATACTCGAAAGTATCCAACTTGGGGTTTGTTACCGGTGAGGAGCTCGTATGCCGTCTTGCTGAGTAGCTTGTGAAGATACAAGCGATTTGTTGCATGACAAGCTGTCTCAACCGCTTCTGCCCAAAAGTGCTTCGGCGTCTTGTACTCATCAAGCATCGTTCTCGCCATTTCGATGAGCGTCCGGTTCTTCCTCTCAACAACTCCATTTTGTTGAGGTGTGTACGTAGCCGAGAACTCGTGTGAAATCCCTTCTTCATCAAGAAAGGTGTCCACATTTGCATTCTTGAACTCCGTTCCGTTGTCGCTGCGAACCTTCTTGATCTTCACTTGAAATTGATTTTGGGCCTTCCTAGAAAAGTTTTTGAAGATCTTTTGGACCTGCGATTTATCATCAAGAAAGAACACCCACGTAAATCTTGAAAAATCATCAACTATAACTAGACCAAAAGAATTTCCACCGAGACCAAAAAGATCCATATGAAGTAGCTCGAGTGGCCTCCTTGTGGTCATGATGTTCTTCACGGGATGCCTTCCTCCAACCTGTTTACCTGCTTGACAAGCACTGCAAAGTCTATCCTTATCAAATATGACATCATTAACTCCAAGGATATGATTTCCTTTAATAAGCTTGTCAAGGTTTCTCATGCCAACGTGACCTAGTCGTCTATGCCACAACCAACCTTTTGAGGATTTAGCAATAAAGCAAGTTTTAGGTTGTGCCTTTTTAGAGAAATCGACAATGTAAAGATCACCTCTACGTATACCGGTAAAGACCATTTTATGATTGTCTCGACGAAACACTTGGCAATCTACCTTAGTAAATAGGACATTGAAACCGAAATCAGCAAGTCTAGATACTGAAAGTAAGTTGTAGCCAAGAGATTCAACGAGCATGACATTTTGAATGGAGCTATCATGTGAGATGGCCACCTTACCAAGGCCAACCACCTTACCCTTTGAATTATCACCAAAGGTGACATATTTTCGAGGGCCGTCATTTTCAGCAAGCTCACGGAACATCTCTTCATCTCCGGTCATATGATCAGTACATCCACTGTCAAGAACCCATTCCTTTCCTCCTGACACATATCCCCGAAGATTTGCCATAAGACCAAAATGTCTCATTGCATCATCAAGATCGAAGTCACTATCATCATCCTCATCATAGTACCCATGTTCAACATTGTCATGTGGTGGATCAAGTCCTAGAGAGGGTAATTCGTTAGAGTGAGTTTGACAATGATCTTGTCTATGAATTCTTATAGCTTCGGAAATAATATCACCAATAATTCCAACACCTCCATTGGCACGTATAAGGTTTGTAAGCTCAAATAAACGATCACCATACATAGGATCACTAGTATTTATCTTACTCAAAGCAATAGACTTATGGAGAATTTCATCTAGATTTTTCAAGGAATAATTTGGAAAGCGTTCCTCAAGAAATTTCCATATAGTGTAAGCACACTTGAGAGTAGGAAAACATCTAATCAAGTTTCTAGGCAAGCCTCTAATGATGAGCTCAACAGTTCTAAGATTGCGAATCATGTCAATATCTTCATCTAGGGTAGGATGCATAGGATCAACATGAGGTGCACAAGGGCTAGCAATGTACTTGTTCAAATGATATTGATTGAAAATTACAAGCATCTCATTTTTCCACTCATGAAAATACTCTCCATCAAGAATAGGCACTCTATGTCTAAGACTCCCCAAAGTAGACTCATCCATCTTCCTCCAATGGTGATTAAACCAAGGCAATGGAGACCAATGCTCTGATACCACTTGTAGGATCTTGAGAAAATGTGTCTAGAGGGGGGTGATTAGACACTTAGTGCTAAAGTTGCAGTTTTTAAACTTTTTCGGATTAAGTGGAGTTTAGGCACAATTTCAACACTCATAATACATATCAAGCAAGCATGCAAAGAGTATATGAGCAGCGGAAAGTAAAGCATGCATCTTGCAAGAATGTAAAGGGAAGGGTTTGGAGAATTCAAACGCAATTGGAGACCCGGATGTTTTTGGCGTGGTTCGGATAGGTGGTGCTATCCTACATCCACGTTGATGGAGACTTCATCCCACGAAGGGTAACGGTTGCGCGAGTCCACAGAGGGCTCCACCCACGAAGGGTCCACGAAGAAGCAACCTTGTCTATCCCACCATGGCCGTCGCCCACGAAGGACTTGCCTCACTAGCGGTAGATCTTCACGAAGTAGGCGATCTCCTTGCCCTTACAAACTCCTTGGTTCAACTCCACAATCTTGTCGGAGGCTCCCAAGTGACACCTAGCCAATCTAGGAGACACCACTCTCCAAGAAGTAACAAATGGTGTGTTGATGATGAACTCCTTGCTCTTGTGCTTCAAATGATAGTCTCCCCAACACTCAACTCTCTCTCATAGGATTTGGATCTGGCGGAAACAAGATTTGAGTGGAAAGCAACTTGGGGAAGGCTAGAGATCAAGATTCATATGGTAGGAATGGATTATCTTGGCCTCAACACATGAGTAGGTAGTTCTCTCTCAGAAATAGGATGCTGGAAGTGTAGGCTTAGTCTGATGACTCTCTCCACGAATGAAGAGGAGGTGGAGGAGTATATATAGCCTCCACACAAAATCTAACCGTTACACACAATTTACCAATCTCGGTGGGACCGAATCAACAAACTCGGTCCGACCGATTATTAAACCTAGTGACCGTTAGGGTTTTCGGTGGGACCGATATGCAACTCGGTAGGACCGATATGGTTAGGGCTAGGGCATAACGTAATCTCGGTGAGACCGATTACACAAACGCGGTGAGACCGATTTTGGTAATTAGCTAACCAGAGAGTTGGTCAGGCAAACTCGGTGGGACCGATTACTAAACTCGGTGGGACCGATTTTGGTAATAAGTTAACCAGAGAGTTTGCATTGTAATCTCGGTAGTATCGATTGCCTAAACTCGGTGAGACCGATTTTGGTAATGGACATACACAGAGAGATTACAATCCCATCTCGGTGAGACCGAGATCCCTATCGGTAGAACCGATTTGCTTAGGGTTTGGCAGTGGCTATGACATGTGAAACGCGGTGGCGCAGGATAGAAAGAATCGGTAGGGCCGAGTTTGACTTTAGGTTTAGGTCATATGTGGAAGTGGGAAAGTAGCTGGGGGTTTTGGAGCATATCACCAAGCACATGAAGCAAGAGGCTCATTAAGCAACACCTCATCTCTCTTTGATAGTATTGGCTTTTCCTATAGACTCAATGTGATCTTGGATCACTAAAATGTAAAATGAAGAGTCTTGAGCTTGAAGCTTTAGCCAATCCTTTGTCCTTAGCATCTTGAAGGAGTTCCCACATCCTTTAGTCCATGCCACTCCATTGTTGAACTTATCTGAAACATACTAGATAAAAGTGTTAGTCCAACAAGAGATATGTTGACATTAATTACCAAAACCACCTAGGGAGCACTTGTGCTTTCAGATGGTCAACTCCATCCGGAAGTTCACCGCTGTCAAGAAGCGTGTAGAGAAAGTTCCTACTAGTCCTGCCAGCCACCACGCTCATGCGCGAGGGAGGGACACAACTTCATTGACTTACTGCTCCTGCCTTTGCGTCTATGACAGGTGGGCCCAACAGGTGGTTGGCCCACCTGTCATGCAGCCAAAGGCAGGTGCAGTTAAGGCACCGGACCTCAGTCCGCGAGGGAGAGGGTGTTGTAGTAATCAAACTTCTCGGTCTTGTACGAGTTGACGCGACACATCAAAGCGCTGCACTCGATATAAGTCTTTTTACACATTTCAAATGGACTACAACATACGGATGTATGTAGACATATTTTGCTTCATATGTAGTCACTTGTTGCAATCTCTAAAAAGGCTTATATTTGGAAACAGAGGGAGTACAACGCATGCATGCATGCCGTGACTTCCCTTTTGATTCTTGAATGTGTTGATTTGATGCACCTTGCCAAATTTTGACTATAAATTTAACTAACCAAATTTTCATGCATGTCAAAAAAAATTACGGGGCAGTTTGGATTGTGACTATGTTTGTCTTATGTTGCCACATTATTTTCCCCACACATGCCACACTTGCCTAACTTGAGTTGCTCAAATTATTAGACACACTTTGGCTTGCCTAAGAGAATCTTGCCACACTTTTTGTGTCTATGACATGTGGGGTTCACTGCTAATAAAAAAATTCTTGTCTTAGGTGTGGCTAATAAAAACGACTTATATTTAGGAACGGAGGGAGTAGAAAATATAAACGATAATGCATGTTGGGGCAACCCAAGTTTCCGATAATTTTAGCCGTGGGCTTGTTCACAATTTTTACGAGGGGGTGGTTGTTCATTTAATGGAGGGACTTGTACTAGACTTGAACGATACAAAGTGCGACCTGGCACACCATAACACCACTTGGAACAAGCGGGTAGCTATCTCAAAAAACAATCAACAACTAAAAAACGGCGACCTGGCACGTAGTACACAATTTTAAACAATTGTTTTGATGGAGTGAAAAAGGAAAACTACCCCACTACATATATATAGGCCGGAGCCTCCGCGCTTGCTTGCTAGGGTTGCTCTATTCACACACTCTCATCCTCTCCAGATCTAAACAAGATAGGGGTGGTAACACTGTCTTTCTCCCTTCAAAAAACACTGTCTTTCTATCCTCACCGCTGGTTACAGATCCGGACGTATCCCCGTCTGCCGGTGAAGGGGAGGAGGGGCAGCGTTTAGGCCGTCGCCGACAGCGAGGGAGGAGACCCACTGCCGGCCGCACCGTTATCTCTGGCCGAGCGCCAGTGCGGGAGGTCCTCCGATCCCTTCGTCGTTGCCCTAGTGTGGGGGAATCTGGCCTCCCGCCGCCCACCTATCCACATCCCGATGACCTTCAGGTATATCTTCCTTCGAAACTGCCTTAGCTCTACTTCCCCAGCTCGCTACGTCGTTGCATGTGCATCATTTTCTACCTCTCAGCCCCTCTCGATCGGATGGTCCAACGTCACCTATTTTTTTTCTATTGTTAGAGGTAAAGCTACTTCATGGAGTCGAATCTTGTACTTGGTTCAAACAAGAAATAAAGTGGGGGTGGCGGAATTTAGTATGTAGTACATCGGACTTGGTACAAACAGGAAGGAAAGGGGGTGAAAGTAGTACAGACTGGTCATCCAAGCGGTCTCTTGGTCGAAAAGGGAAATATAGGGGTAACGCTGAACACAGTGGTATGACCAGGACTAGATTTGTTATCCACACATAGGAGTAGGTGGCTAGAGTGAACAAAAATGGGACCAACCCAGATATGTTTCCTGGATGTTTGTTTCTCGAGGCAACAAACTATGAATCACCACTTTATGCCCCTGTTTAGGTACATGGTGCTGGACTGATGGTGCACCCACTGTCCTATGCCCTTATACCAAATATTTAGTTGTTCTTAATCTAATGCCCCTGGTAAAAATGAAGCCATGCCACTGTTATAAGCCATGACAAGTTTAGCCAAATGTTTTTGCCTATAATTGTTTGAGACTCTGACTGTTTCCTCTGTAGCTTTTTGGGTAAACAGGGATATCCATTTCACCTGGTTGCTATTGTGACCTTTTGGTGCACTGCACAAAACTCTTCTTAAAAGAAGTGACTTTTGTGTTGTTTAACTGGAATGTCAGAATGGAACAGTTGGTTCATTTCGGTGGAACTGCAGAAAGGGAGATCTGTGTTCCAATCCTCATCATCCATATTGGCACCATAAACTTCCTTTAGGTAAGAATGATATTTAATGCATGTGTTCATCTCTATTTTGCGACCGCCATGACAAAATAATGCTATTTTTACTAGTACACTTGTACTCCCTCACTGACAAAACCAATTCTGAAATAGAAGGCCAATCATGTACTTGGTTTCACCAACTGGTGAGGAGAATGAGAAACAGAGCATGAAGAGGAAGAAGAAGAAGAATAAACGGTGCCAAGGCGATCTTGCTGAAGCCAGAGGCCTCAGTCGAGGCCATTCAAGGGCTCCGGCAAGGACTACCTTACATGTGAGACGATCGTCCAGGGAGCCCTTCCACTTCTGTTGTTTCACTTAATTAATTAGGAGTACTTAAGTACCACTAATTTATTGCTGCCTAATTTTCCTGTCGGAGTTAAACAAATCTTTAGTAGCACCCTATGCTGAATCATGTACGTGTGTATGTTTGTCTATGGAGGTGAATCATGTGGTGGAGCGCGGAGGGAATATTATTAGTGTCATGACATAATAGTGCCATTGTTTTGCATGTCAATATATTGCCATTGGTTCAATGAGGTAATGTTTTGCGTATTGTCCATCATGAATTTGATGCTACTGTTAGAGTAATATGCTAATGTCTTTCTATCCTTTCTCATTAAGCTAATGAAGGTTTCACCTTGTTCCTACTTGTGCAAACATGGATCATGTTGTGCCAATCATACATTTTAGTGGAACTACACAAGACAATACAATGAACTGTATCCCAGCCTATCCTTTAATTCTGCTGGAAGTTCTTGATAATCTTTCGATATAATCCCAGCACTGGTAAACAAGAGTGATTTCAACCATACATTTGAAGTGCACAAAAATATATACTATTGAGTGATTCCAGTGAGTGCTTTATCATCTCTTATGGGACTACATGAATAAGGTTTTTTCATCAGGTTGGTACGGGCCTAAGGCCTTCATCCATATTAGTTTGTTGTCATCTCTATTTGTATCGTGCTACTGTCATGAGAAACTCATTTATCTTTGCACGTTAAAGTTTTTCAACCTATGATACATGGAAATGCTTTGAGTGTTAAGCTAATTGGCACTGATTAAATAAACTAATACCTCTCTTTAAGCAAGACAACTATATTGCTAACTTTACCCATTAAGATAATGAGGGTGCTTCTATTTGTTAGTGTATGTTTCATCAACTAGTCCCATGTGATGCCCCCGGCTCAATCGTACACTAATCATACACGCAAATATGTACGATCAATATCGAGGACTCACAGGAAGATATCACAACACAACTCTAGACACAAATTAGAATAATACAAGCTTTATATTACAAGCCAGGGGCCTCGAGGGCTCGAATATATAAGCTCGAAAACAACAGAATCAGCAGAAGCAACAATATCTGAGTACAGACATCAGTTAGACAAGTTTGCCTTAAGAAGGCTAGCACAAAAGCAGCAACGATCGAAAAGGCAAGGCCTCCTGCCTGGGAGCCTCCTAACTACTCCTGGTCGTCGACGGTCTCCACGTAGTAGTATGCATCGGCGGTGGCATCTAGCTCCTGGGCTCCGACATCTGGTTGCATCAACCGGAAAGAAGAAGAAGAAGAAAGGGGGAAAAGGGGGAGCAAAGTAACCGTGAGTACTCATCCAAAGTACTCGCAAGCAAGGATCTACACTACATATGCAACATTATCAAAGGAAGTTTGTATATGTGGACTGGGCTGCAGAAATGCTAGAATAGAAAGAAGGCCTAGTCCTATCAAAGACTAGCATCTTCTGGAAACCACCATCTTGCAGCAACAGGAGGGAGTAGAGTAGCATAAAGTAAAGTAGTAGAAGTGTTATCAACCTCGGCCAGAGATCCTTTTCTCGACTCCCTGTGAGAAGGCAATCCCAGAGCCATACTATCCAGTTATCATCACAATCCAATTCTCATCACCATCCAGTTCTCATCACAAGTATCCAGTTCTAGTTGTATCAATTGGGATACAACTCCAAATGTCCATTACCGTAGGACAGGCTATCGATAGATGTTTTCTTCCCTGCAGGGGTGCACCAACTTACCCACCACGCTTGATTAACTCCGGGCAGACACACTTTCCTGGGTCATGCCCGGCCTCGGCCAAACAATACGCCGCAACCCGACCTAGGCTTAATAGAGAGGCCAGCACGCCAGACTAAACCTATGCCCCCAGGGGTCATGGGCCATCTCCCTGGGAACTCCTGCACGTTGTGAGGGCGGCCAGTGAGCAGACCTAGCTACCTTCCTAATAAGGCAGGAGCTTACCAGTCCAACCTGGCGCGCGCCGCTCAGTCGCTGACGTCTATTAAGCTTCGGTTGATGCATACGACACAGAACGCCCATACTATGCCCACGTGATGGTTAGTGCTATCAGGCCAGAGGCCCCTCGGATCAAATATCCAAATCGTAGTGGATTAGGAACGCGCGGTAACAAGCAGAGACTCACGAAAGATGTGACCCCATTGCCCCGTCTCGAGGACTTGCGACAAGGGCTAGGAATGCCCGGCCATGCCTCGTAATTATCTCGCGGGCACCTTCCAGGTCCGCCCGACTCCACATCACTCGCAATTAAGCTCGCGCGGGTACCCCTCAGGGCCAACCCGTCTTTAGTAATAGGGTCCAGTGCAAAGTCATAGTAACCATAGTAACCGTGTGTCTAACACCAAGGGGGAAAACCTGAGGAATCACCCTTGTCGGATTCCCACTTGATGTAAACATCAAGGTGAACGTAAGAGGAACCACCCTCGAGGTTCACACTTGAGGGGTTGCACGACAGAGTCGTATCGGAAGTGGTTAAGGAGGAAATCACCCTCGATGACCCCGACCGAATAGCTACTTTACAGAGCTCTTATCAGGAGTGGTGTATGAGGTTCCACCCTCGGCACTCGATGGTAACTCTGCAGAGTCGAGCAACAAAGGGGTGTGATGTGACGTGAGGTGTCGGGGCCTGGTCTTCGATCCAGTTGATCGGGTCTTCTGATAATCCAGCGGGGCAGTCGGGTCAAGTGGGGGGGTCACTGATGGGTCTCTAACCAACCTATACTAAGCAGTTTAGGATAAACAGGTAGGTAACAATAGCAGGTACAAACGCAAGCTATGCATCAGAATAGGAGCAAACAATTACAGTAGCAAAATCTAATGCAAGCATAAGATAATGGAATGGGCGATATCGGGATGATCAAAGGGGGGGCTTGCCTGGTTGCTCTGGCAAGGAGGGGTCGTCGTCGACGTAGTCGATCGTAGGGGCATCAGCAGCGGTCTCGAGGTCTACCGGAGAAGAAGAGGGGGAAGAAACAGTAAATACACACGCAAACATAAGCATAACAAGACAATAAGCGGTGCTAGAGGTGTTCCAACGCAGCGCTAGGCGATACTTGCGAAGGAGGATAACATCCGGGAAAGCTTTCCCGGTTCCGGACGTCTGTCAGACAGATGAACCGGAGGGGAAAAGTTCAACGTTTGCTATGCTAGGGACGTGTGATAGACGAACGGAGGGCGTATTTGGATTCGTCTCGTCGTTCTGAGCAACTTTCATGTAGAGAACATTTTCATCCGAGTTACGGTTTATTTTCTATGATGTTTCGAAGTTTAAAGTATTTCTAGATTTTCTTGTATTTGATTTAATCCGAATTAACCAAGTCAAATTGACTAGTCAAAAGGAGAAGGTGAGGCCCACAGGGCATATGCTGTACCTAAACAAACAAATAAAACCAACCAAATTAAAAAGGACCCACATGGCAACAACACATCAGGCTATTTAGTCCCCTAATTTTAATCCTAAAACTAACCTATCTCTAACCAAATTAGCCGGCCAGAAGCACACTCGGTGCACATCGTATACACACGCACATCCATTGCCAAGCAATAGCAGCAGTAACTGGCCGCATCAGAGAGCAGCAACACAAAGTAGCAGGAGAGCAAGGGCATCAATTGCAAGCAGCAGCGACATCATAGCATAGCAGTGGCAGCAGCTTGCAGCAGCGCTAGCGGCGGCCGCGGGCAGCGGCGAGGCGCGGTGGATGCGGTGAACGGAGGCGGGGCGCAGCCGCGGCCGACGAGCAGGGGATACAGGGCGGGGCTCGCGCGAGCGCTAGGCGCGGTCGGGGCGTGCGGGTGCTACAGCAGGCAGCGGCAGGCGCGTCCAGACGCGGCGAGCTACAGGGGCAGCGGCAACGACCGGAATCGGCATATAAGCAGCGGCTTGAACTATGGTTAGGCCCTACGGGACGCGGGGAACACGCGCATCAGACGGGAGCAAGAACGCGAGTGGGGGATGGCTGGAACGACGGCTACGGTGACGTTCGAGTAGCGGTAGCGGCGGCGCTCGACGGAATCGAGCCCGCAGGCTCGGATTCGACGAACCGAGGGAGTAGACGACATCTACACAGCTCATGAGCACTCACGCACCCTCAGACGAGGCTAAGAGGCACGACAACGACGTGCCCGTCGGCCATGGCGGACGGCGGCGCCTGTCTCAAGCAGGGGAGGTGGCTACGGTGCACAGGGTGGAACGGGAGGAGGTCGAGGAGGATCGCGAGCTCACAATGAGGGCGACGACGAGGTCAGATGGCTCGGGGAGGCTCGGACGACGCGGATCGAAGCGGTGGTCGATGGCGGCCGAAGGTGGACGAAGGCGACGGCGCAAGCGATGCAGGGGCGCCGAGCTCGAACGAGTGGTCTTAGATGACGTAGAAGAACACTGCGGAGCTCCTGGACTAGCCCCAAGCCCGTGGGAACGAAGGTGGCTGCGGGGACGGGGTCAGCCATGGCGTCAGAGGTTTCGGGTGCCGACGAAATCGAGACAAAGAGCGGGCGAGAGGGAGAGTGGGGATGGTCTAGGGTTTCAGCAGAGCACGGGTATCCTTGTAGGTCGCCAGGGAGCTTCGGATGGCTGCTGCGTGGCCATCGGCGCCGTGGACGTGCACCCTGCGTCCACGGAGGCAAGTGAACAGAGGGGGAAGGAGGAGAGGAAAATGGGTCGGGCCTGGAATAGTAAGCGTTGGCCCAAGTGCATATCCACATCCCCCCCCCCCCCCCCTTTTCCCTTTTCTTCTATTACTTTATTCCTTTTCTGTTTTGCAAAAAATGGAGTTGTGCCACATAATTACATTACAAAATTTAGTACTGCCATAAGAAGGTTTGATGAGCATTGGAATTCATCTGAAATTTTGCATAAATGCAAATGGATTAAACGGTTGTTTTGGGCACTGTTTTAAAATAGGCTAGGCGCAATTTAACATTTCAAAAATACTGGTTTCTACCTGACAATTAGTTAGTGAACTTCTGTAACCCAACGAACATTTTTGTTTTACAGTTTGTAGAAATAACAATTATAAATTTATTTTAAATTTGAAATTGAATTTGGTTTGGATCAAACTGTGGTTTAGAAAATTGATTGCGGTGACATGGCACCATTAGTGTGTGGTTACTGTTGTTTAGCTACCGGGGTGTTACAAATCTCCTCCACTACAAGAAATCTCGTCCCGAGATTTAAGAGGTGGAGTAAAGGGGAAGTTATAAGGATGAATGTCTGAAAAGATCAGCATCCGGTAGTTATTTCAAGGAAGAAGATTTTAGAAGCACCAGGACGTATCTAGAGTGTTATACGGAGATGCAACAAGTTTTTAACCAGGTAGGCATCCAGCTAATGCCTAAAATAGGTGATGAAGGGGTTCAGAGCAAAGAAGAATAATGTTGCCTCTGATATCGAAATGAAACATGGTGAGGAAGTTAGCTCGTGTATTACATACGAAGCCGAGTGCCAAGAATAATTCGGAATCAAGGTTGTACAGGAGTCAGGTTTCGATCCTGTGAAACTGTGTGTTATGGGCCCACCATGTGGGCTAAAAGTAGGGAGGGCGCTGTCATCTTACATGATCATGATAGCAAGATAGGTCAGAGGATAGCCTGTCAGTTATGTTGGCAACAAGGTTTGGTACCAAGGGCGAGGGACGAAGAGAATCATATTCCTGCTCGTTGAACGAGGCGGACCAATCGGCAAGGTTCGCGTCCATCAGTGGTTACCGGAATGTCATCAACCATAGTAACAAGGTCTCGCTGACAAGGTTGTACATCGAGGTGCTTACTTAAGCAGGGATTTATCTCTGCTCAGACAAGTTAGATTACAAGAAAGGTGAAACAAAACAATGGAAAGGAAAATGAGATTATTATGATAATCAGACCAATGGAAAGGAAAGGTGTTTATACCAAAGTATTAGAGTATAACTTTCCCGAGGAAAGGCGGAGCATGATCGGGCTCCAAGTATTAAACCATTTAGACAAAGGGGCAAGGAATTTATGAGGTTTACCCATACAATGGTGTTTGAATAATTGATCAAGAACAGTTAGCATTGCGCTCCCAATGTTCTTGTTGATGATCGGAGTACCACACACATGTTTCGGGATAGTGTTGACATGGTCATGAGGGAAAGGTCATACTTCAGATACACAAAGGATCCATCGGAACAACTTATAAAACAAGTCATACAATTTCAGCAAGAAAAGATGATTTTGTGGTCGGTGGGCTCAGGAACAGTTCATCGGGGGGGGGGGGGCAAGGATGGTATTTCTCATCATGAATTCGATTGATATCCTAGAACAGCTTAGAATGTTGGGGATGATCATGACACATTTGTCGAGAGATTTCGTGAATATGTAATCGATCGGCAATGACATCAAGTTAAAGGAATGATGAAGCGCAAGGTTATTGGAACCATGGGTACAACACAAACTCGAAATCAAGCTTGTTGTTCAAGGCGAAAAAGATAAGACAAGGAAGATCGGTGTAAGCTTAGCTCATTGTCGAAAACTGTGCTCCGGGAAGAAGGACCAGGTAGCATAGTTAAAAAAATTAGTATGATAATGATACAGCTGATCAGGCTAGGAATGACTTGAAGGATTATTAAACTCGTAAGCAACGAAAATTACTTAGAGTTATAGAATCATAGTGCGGAATCGATTCACTTATCGGTGTTCTCAAGTGACTAATAACTCAAAGCCCAGGGAAATCTGAAATCGATGAGAAGCAATAACAGATGAAGAATCGTAGGAAGCAACACAGTTTTTTGTTATTCTCGAGATACCGGAGGTTAATACTCGATGAAAGATCAAAATAGAGGTTGCGAAGATGCATTTATCTATAGAAGACAAGTGCTTTAACTTGTGCGAGAAATGGAATCACAGGGGAACAATCATGGCCAGAACCACGGTTGCAAAGGATCAAATCCTAGATATAAGATGATCTTATACCAAGGGGGTAATTAATTTTAAGAGAAGCTTCCATGATAAGATCTACATCGTGTCCATGGGCATGAACACAAAGTTCAAGGTCGACTCCCACTTCTTCAATGCATATCATTTCATTTACTTCTCGCGTTCAATGAAGTTGTAGTGTTGAAATGTTATCTGGCAAAACACCAGAAGAGGATAACTCGTGAAAACTCTCGGGTCCACATGGATTAAGGAAGGCATAGGTTCAACCCATAGGGGCATCTTGGGAACATATACCACAAACTCCACGAGTAAAATAACACAAGCTCGGAGGCAGAGCCTGGTTGAGAAGGTAGAGGATACAATTTACCAAAGGCATTATGTATCGGGGGAGAATTCACAAGGTGATAGCATATGAAGGACACTGTCGGATAAAATCCAACAAAGGATCTGATGTGAGTATCGATACTCAACCAGAAGAAGAAAGAATGCAAAGGCATCGGATTATAGATATGTCTGGATAACTTCAAAGCTTGAATACAAAGGAATTACGATTATCATATCAGAAGATCAGAAGCACAGGCTCTGATCAAAAGATAATTGAGTTGAATCAATATAGATCGACAATCAATCAAGGTTTCATTTGCCAAGAACAAACCCATGTTCGGAGTAATGTTTGAGCCGGAAGGATGAATGCTAGGATTTGATTGAGGATTTCGAGCATTCGCAATATATTGGATCAAGGGACTCAAAACATAGTGATAGAGGATGCCAACAGAGATTGCTAGAAATATGGAATTAACCATAATGCAGGCACGCAAGACTTTCCAAAGCAATACGTAGCCGAGTATTTTTAGAAAATTGAATAGTATTTCAAAGAATGTTGTGAAACACATGAACAATTGGGGATGAGCGGATACTCGGTAAGTGCGAGGAATTATTCGTAGGGGTATTCATGTGGCAAAGAACTCCAAGGCAATAGGCACAAGTATTCTTAGAACAATAGAGAGGATTTCGATGTATCTTGTAATAACAAGATCAATGGGGGAATGATTGTATGAATGAAAAGTGTATGTGGTTATCATAGAGGTTTATCGATGGAAGGGAATTGCAAAAGCGATGGGCACAAGGGTCTCAGCAAAAACACCGAAAAGTATCTTCAGAATCTTCTGGTGAAGCAGGTGATCATCTGGAACAAGAGGCTCTCCGGGAGGAAGTATTTACGAGAACCTAATGTTAGAGTTTGCAAAAATCATTTAACCCGAATAGAAGAGAGGTCAGATTCCCTGAGTATAGATGAGGAATAAAAAGATCCTAACACTACCCACTGGCGACGTGGGCCCGTAAGCCACACAACCATGTTAGTAAAAGTTTTTGTGACTAGACTCAACTTCGTCCAAGGATTTGAAAAGGGGGCTACCTACAGGCAGTCAGCTCTGGTACCAACTTGTGACGCCCCCGGCTCAATCGTACACTAATCATACACGCAAATGTGTACGATCAATATTGAGGACTCACGGGAAGATATCACAACACAACTCTAGACACAAATTAGAATAATACAAGCTTTATATTACAAGCCAGGGGCCTTGAGGGCTCGAATATATAAGCTCGAAAACAACAGAATCAGCGAAAGCAACAATATCTGAGTACAGACATCAGTTAGACAAGTTTGCCTTAAGAAGGCTAGCACAAAAGCAGCAACGATCGAAAAGGCAAGGCCTCCTGCCTAGGAGCCTCCTAACTACTCCTGGTCGTCGGCAGTCTCCACGTAGTAGTATGCATCGGCGGTGGCATCTAGCTCCTGGGCTCCGACATCTGGTTGCATCAACCGGAAAGAAGAAGAAGAAAGGGGGAAAAGGGGGAGCAAAGCAACCGTGAGTACTCATCCAAAGTACTCGCAAGCAAGGATCTACACTACATATGCAACATTATCAAAGGAAAGTTGTATATGTGGACTGGGCTGCAGAAATGCCAGAATAGAGAGAAGGCCTAGTCCTATCGAAGACTAGCATCTTCTGGAAACCACCATCTTGCAGTAAAAGGAGGGAGTAGAGTAGCATAAAGTAAAGTAGTATAAGTGTTATCAACCTCGGCCAGAGATCCTTCCTCGACTCCCTGTGAGAAAGCAATCCCAGAGACAAACTATCCAGTTATCATCACAATCCAATTCTCATCACCATCCAGTTCTCATCACAAGTATCCAGTTCTAGTTGTATCGATCGGGATGCAACTCCAAGTGTCCGTTACCGTAGGACAGGCTATCGATAGATGTTTTCTTCCCTGCAGGGGTGCACCAACTTACCCATCACGCTTGATTAACTTCGGGCAGACACACTTTCCTGGGTCATGCCCGGCCTCGGCCAAACAATACGCCGCAACCTGACCTAGGCTTAATAGAGAGGCCAACACGCCGGACTAAACCTATGCCCCCAGGGGTCATGGGCCATCTCCCTGGGAACTCCTGCACGTTGTGAGGGCGGCCGATGAGCAGACCTAGCTACCTCCCTAAAAAAGCAGGAGCTTACCAGTCCAACCTGGCGCGCGCCGCACAGTCGCTGACGTCTATTAAGCTTCGGTTGATGCATACGACGCAGAACGCCCATACTATGCCCACGTGATGGTTAGTACTATCAGGCCAGAGGCCCCTCGGATCAAATATCCAAATCGTAGTGGATTAGGAACGCGCGGTAACAAGCAGAGACTCACGAAAAATGTGACCCCATTGCCCCGTCTCGAGGACTTGCGGCAAGGGCTAGGAATGCCCGGCCATGCCTCGTAATTATCTCGCGGGCACCTTCCAGGTTCGCCCGACTCCACATCACTCGCAATTAAGCTCACGCGGGTACCCCTCAAGGCCAACCCGTCTTTAGTAACAGGGTCCAGTGCAAAGTCATAGTAACCATAGTAACCGTGTGTCTAACACCAAGGGGGAAAACCTGAGAAATCACCCTTGTCGGATTCCCACTCGATGTAAACATCAAAGTGAACGTAAGAGGAACCACCCTCGAGGTTCACATTTGAGGGGTTGCACGACAGAGTCGTATCGGAAGTGGTTAAGGAGGAAATCACCCTCGATGACCACGACCGAATAGCTACTTTACAGAGCTCTCATCAGGAGTGATGTATGAGGTTCCACCCTCGGCACTCGATGGTAACTCTGTAGAGTCGAGCAACAAAGGGGTGTGATGTGACGTGAGGTGTTGGGGCCTGGTCTTCGATCCCGTTGATTGGGTCTTCTGATAATCCAGCGGGGCAGTCAGGTCAAGTGGGGGGTCACTGATGGGTCTCTAACCAACCTATACTAAGCAGTTTAGGATAAACAGGTAGGTAACAATAGCAGGTACAAAAGCAGGCTATGCATCAGAATAGGAGCAATCAATTACAGTAGCAAAATCTAATGCAAGCATGAGAGAATGGAATGGGCGATATCGGGATGATCAAAGGGGAGGCTTGCCTGGTTGCTCTGGCAAGGAGGGGTCGTCGTCGACGTAGTCGATCGTAGGGGCATCAACAGCGGTCTCGAGGTCTACCGGAGAAGAAGAGGGGGAAGAAACAGTAAATACACGCAAACATAAGCATAACAAGACAATAAGCGGTGCTAGAGGTGTTCTAACGCAGCGCTAGGCGATACTTGCGAAGGAGGATTACATCCGGGAAAGTTTTCCCGGTTCCGGACGTCTGTCAGACAGATGAACCGGAGGGGAAAAGTTCAACGTTTGCTATGCTAGGGGCGTGTGATATACGAACGGAGGGCGTATTCGGATTCGTCTTGTTGTTCTGAGCAACTTTCATGTAAAGAACATTTTCATCCGAGTTACGGTTTATTTTCTATGATTTTCTGAAGTTTAAAGTATTTTTAGATTTTCTTGTATTTGATTTAATCCAAATTGACCAAGTCAAATTGACTAGTCAAAAGGAGAAGGTGAGGCCCACAGGGCATATGTTGTACCTAAACAAACAAATAAAACCAACACAAATTAAAAAGGACCCACATGGCAACAACTTTTTTCGAGAGTACGCAAATTGCGTACCTTAGCTTTATAGAAGAGTGAAAGAAATTTACAAGAGTGTTACAAGCATAGCCACCAGTCCCAAACCGACTGAGGCCATGACCAACTCCAACTCCACACACTATGCTAACTCCTCACACAATAACGTCAACTCCGCACCTACCCGCTGTCGCCCACATACGCAGCTCATCAAGAATTCTAGAAACTAATTCAGAGGCGGTAATAGATGGAGCCGCCGGATGGAAGACTCGAGCATTTCGTTGCTTCCATAAGTGCCAACAAACCAGAATCACCAGGCTATCAAAGGCACTACGAGACTCCTTGCGAATCAGCTTACGGGTGCTACCCCACCACGATTCCAAGTTATCAGTCACCACCAGCGCTAGGGTTGGCGCAATCCTTGCGCTGGACAAGATCATGTTCCAAACCTGCCGTGAGTAGACGCATTGGATGAGAAGATGCTCCACGTTGTCCTCCTCCTGATCACATAGATAGCAGGCGGAGGGGTCGTCCTGTAGTCCATGCCGAAGTCTCCGGTCCGAAGTCCAAATTCTATGTTGTATTGCAAGCCACATGAAGATTTTGCAGGTAAGGGGTGCCCCGCTTTTCCAAACCCAGCGGGCGTAGGCCACACTAATTGCACCTTTAAATAGCATCTGGTAAGCTGAGGCCGAGGTATAGACTTGCTTGGAGTTCCAGGGCCATATCGCCTCGTCTCTTTGGGTAGGGTCAAGATGTGTTGCAATAGCAAACTCCCAAAGCTTGATTAACTGGACAAGATCATCGGCGGTAAGATCTCCTAAGATATCCGCGGCCCAGCGGTGGTTCATCAGTCCCTCATACATTGTCCGTTTGTTCACCGTCTGAGTGCGAACCTTGCTCCATATGTCCGGAGCAATCTCCTTAGCAGTTTCACCATCCATCCATCTGTCCTTCCAAAACAGTACCTTGTTGCCTTCACCAAGCTTCCAATGCACAAGGTTGTCAAACACCCTCTATACCTGAGGGTCGCTCGCCATCAGGAGCCCATGCCATGGTCGGCTAGGGTCAGTACGTCTGAGCCATTCCCAACGCAACCTTAGAGCCAGGCCTTGACGGTATAGATCAAGCAGTCCGAGACCACCTAGCTCTTTAGGCCTGCAAACCCTTTGCCAAGCCACAAGGCATTTTCCTCCATGAATCACTTCCGATCCTTCCCAGAAGAAAGCTCTGCACCGTTTATTTACTTGCTCAATTGCCCATTTAGGAGCATCCGCTATGATAAGATGGTGAGTGGGGCGCGCCATCACTACGTCATGCACCAAGACTGACCTCCCAGCCCTAGTGATCATCCCTTTTTGCCAGCCTGGCATGAAATTGAGAACAGAACCCACATGGCAACAACACATCAGGCTATTTAGTCCCCTAATTTTAATCCTAAAACTAACCAGTCTCTAACCAAATTAGCCGGCCAGAAGCACAGCCGGTGCACATCGTATACACACGCACATCCATCGCCAAGCAATAGCAGCAGTAACTGGCCGCATCAGAGAGCAGCAACACAAAGTAGCAGGAGAGCAAGGGCATCAATTGCAAGCAGCAGCGACAACATAGCATAGCAGCGGCAGCGGCGAGGCGCGGCGGCCGCGGTGAACGGAGGCGGGGCGCAGCCGCGGCCGACGAGCAGGGGATACAGGGCGGGGCTCGCGCGAGCGCTGGGCGCGGTCGGGGCGTGCGGGTGCTACAGCAGGCAGCGGCAGGCGCGTCCAGACGCGGCGAGCTACAGGGGCAGAGGCAACGGCCGGAATCGGCATATAAGCAGCGGCTTGAGCTATGGTTAGGCCCTACGGGATGCGGGGAACACGCCGCATCGGACGGGAGCAAGAACGCGAGTGGGGGATGGCCGGAACGACGGCTACGGCGACGTCCGAGTAGCGGTAGCGGCGGCGCTCGACGGAATCGAGCCCGCAGGCTCGGATTCGACGAACCGAGGGAGTAGACGACATCTACACAGCTCCTGAGCACGCACGCACCCTCAGACGAGGCTAAGAGGCACGACAACGACGTGCCCGTCGGCCATGGCGGACGGCGGCGCCGGTCTCAAGCAGGGGAGGTGGCTACGGTGCACGGGGTGGAACGGGAGGAGGTCGAGGAGGATCGCGAGCTCACAGTGAGGGCGACGACGAGGTCAGATGGCTCGGGGAGGCTCGAACGACGCGGATCGAAGCGGTGGTAGATGGCGGCCGAAGGTGGACGAAGGCGACGGCGCGAGCGATGCAGGGGCGCCAAGCTCGAACGAGTGGTCGTAGATGACGTAGAAGAACACTGCGGAGCTCCTGGACTAGCCCCAAGCCCGTGGGAACGAAGGTGGCCGCGGGGACGGGGTCAGCCATGGCGTCAGAGGTTTCGGGTGCCGACGAAATCGAGACAAAGAGCGGGCGAGAGGGAGAATGGGGATGGTCTAGGGTTTCAGCACAGCAAGGGTATCCTTGTAGGTCGCCAGGGAGCTTCGGATGGCTGCCGCGTGGCCATCGGCGCCGTGGACGTGCACCCTGCGTCCACGGAGGCAAGTGAACAGAGGGGGAAGGAGGAGAGGAAAATGGGTCGGGCCTAGAACAGTAAGCGTTGGCCCAAGTGCATATGCACATCCCCCCCCCTTTATCCTTTTCTTCTATTACTTTATTCCTTTTCTGTTTTGCAAAAAATGGAGTTGTGCCACATAATTACATTACAAAATTTAGTACTGCCATAAGAAGGTTTGATGAGCATTGGAATTCATCTAAAATTTTGTATAAATGCAAATGGATTAAACGGTTGTTTTGGGCACTGTTTTAAAATAGGCTAGGAGCAATTTAACATTTCAAAAATACTGGTTTCTACCTGACAATTAGTTAGTGAACTTCTGTAACCCAACGAACATTTTTTTAATAGTTTGTAGAAATAACAATTGTAAATTTATTTTAAATTTGAAATTGAATTTGGTTTGGATCAAACTGTGGTTTAGAAAATTGATTGGGATGACATGGCACCATTAGTGTGTGGTTACTGTTGTTTAGCTACCGGGGTGTTACATCCCACTATTATAGTAATCTCACTCTCTCAATATATGTGACAACAGAAATGCTCGATTTTGGTGGAACTGCACAAAAACTTTGGGTGCTTCATTGCCTCGACAACTTCCTTCCTTTCCTGCCAGTCGCTAATCTGGGCCTGCTTCCTTCCTTTGCTGTCAGTCGCTTCGCTTATCTCGGCTTCCAGTCAAAGGAAAAAGTAATTGATATGCTACCTCACATAGGTTGGTACTGGTCTTTATCCTGATTATTGTGCTTGTCATGTATTGGTAATTTGGTATTGTGCTATTGTTTGCCGATTTTATAAAGGAGTAACTTAGAGCCTGAACTCGCAAGCAAATCATTGCATTGGGTGATTTCAGTAGAACTGCACAAAAAGATCAGATGGACAGATACGGATGCTGCTGCTATGTACTCCAAAGTTCACTCAGACAAGCATCGATGTTGACAAGAAGTGCCTATATTCATTCGAGTATCAAGCGGCGTCAACTAGTTGTCAAACTCCCAAGTATTAGGAGAGTGAACGCTAAAAATATTGCTTGGCGCATAGCCCAGAAAAACAGAGTCTAGTCTTTGGTCCCAACTTGTGCCTTTTGGTTATCGACAGATATGGTAGCGAACTGTATGGCATGGAGTCTAAAGATTCCAGACAAGTTGGTTGACGCGTATATTCATCTGGCACTTAATCAGTCTGCACGCCAGGCATGAAGACGCTTGAACCACCATCGAGCGCCGGCGCGATACACGCCACCAGTCAGATAGGCGGGCGGGCCCCGCTATGGACCACCCAGCACCGGGAGGCTCCGGCGGCCTACCTTACGAGGTGGGTTGCCCGGCCTTTACCCGTGAGCTGCTGCAGTTCCAGTGGTCGTCCCACCATATGTTCAAGCCCAACGTTGGTGAGAAGTACAACAACAAGACCCACCCGTCGAAGTTCCTCAGCATCTACACTATCGCGATGCAAGCCGCTGGAGCTCCTAACGACAAGGTGCTTGCCAATTACTTCCCGTTGGCCCTGAAACCCAATGTCATGTCTTGGTTGATGCACTTGCCGGCGGATTCATTTCTTCTTGGTCGGATCTGTGTCATGAGTTCGTTGGTGCCTTCACCGGAGGCCACCAAGCTCATGGCCAGACGAGTGATTTGCATATCATTCCCCAGAAGGAAGGTGAAAACCTGCGCAAATACATACGGAGGTTCAGCCGGGTGCAATACAACATCCCAGATGTTCATCCTGCCGCCATGATCAGCGTGTTCCATCAGAATATGTGCAACCGCAAGATGCGTGAAGAGTTGGCGATGAACAACGTCAAGGATGTGGCCGAACTCAATGTTCTGGCCGATAGATGCGCTCGGGCTGAAGAGGGGAGGAAGTACCCCAGCGAGGACGCCGGCATGGAAACTGACTACAGACGAAGACACCATCGCCCCGACGAAGAAGGGTCGTCATCGCAACAGGAAACGCAAGGGCAAGGTCGTGCTTGCCGTCGTGGGATCCGACGACACCGGCGCTACCAAGAAGGCCAAGGTAGACGACCCCGATAAGGAGATTGCCGGTGCGCCGCTTGCTGGGCCTTGGCGGCTGCCGATAAGCCAGGAGGCTCCGACAAGCAATACTGCAAGATCCACCGCACCAAGGGCCACGAACTCCAGAACTGCCGACAAGTCGAGCTGCTTGCTGAGAAGAAAAAGGCCGAATACGAGAGGCAGGACAAGGAGAAGGGTCAGGATGGTGCCGAAGGATCCGACAAGAAGCGTGGCAGCCAAGGAGGCCACCACGGCAAGGATAACCAACAAGAGAGGCCTGCTCGAGGCCGCGACAAGAAGCAGGAAGACGACGATCATGACGAGGACGACGAGTCCGGCGAGCAAGAGTTTCAGAAGGCTACGGAGGCCATGTGCATCGATGGTGGCGCCTCGCTGCACACTTCTCACCGCCAACTCAAGCAGTGGGCGCGCGAGATCACAACAGCGGAGCCATCGTTTGACGCTCAGAAGGCGTTGAAGTGGTCCAGCACGCCCATCATTTTTTATGCCGAGGATCATCCTAATCGCACAACTTCGGTCGGGTGTTTGCCGTTGTCGGTGAGGGAGTCCTGGATTAGGGGGTGTTCGGATAGCCGAACTATACCTTCAGTTGGACTCCAGGACTATGAAGATACCAGATTGAAGACTTCGTCCCGTGCCGAGGATCATCCTAAATCGGAGAGTTGTAGTCCGTAGGACAACCATCATCATACACAATCATACCATAGGCTAGCTTCTAGGGTTTAGCCTCCTTGATCTCGCGGTAGATCCACTCTTGTACTACCCATATCATCAATATTAATCTAGCAGGAGTAGGGTTTTACCTCCATCGAGAGGGCCCGAACCTGGGTAAAATAAAGTGTCCCTTGTCTCCTGTTACCATCCGACCTTGACGCACAGTTCGGGACCCCCTACCCGAGATCCGCCGGTTTTGACACCGACATTGGTGCTTTCATTGAGAGTTCCTCTGTGCCGTCGCGATCAGGAAGGATGCCTCTTCCCGTCTTTAAAGACGGCGCCATTACAAAGGGAGCCTTGGCTGTCGGCCAAACTCTCCGGCTAGGTGGTTTTGTCGCAACCGCCTGTTCGGCTGTTGCGCCGACGGTGACCTCCCGGGTCATCGAAAGCAACCTCCACGTCAGCTCGGAACTCGCCGATCAATTGGATCCGATGGAGCTCTCCTCTGTAAACGAGCTCCTGGATCGTATCGCCGCACTGGGTGTCGCCACAAATTACGACCAAGTTGGGCTTAAACCCGATCTGAGAGAAATTAACTCTCCCCAGGTCACCCACCACATTGTTGTGGTGGAGACACAATGCGGCGATCCATCGTCTATCTTAAGGACTAGTTACGTCCGAATTCCCGAACCCTCCATGCCGGACATCCGCGGAGGGGAGGAAACAATCCAAGACCCGAGCTTAAAATCAGGCAAATCGGATAACATCCAAGACTCCGGATCTTAGAATCCGGAAGTTCTTCGGCCTCCGAACAACAAACTGGGCGAGCTCTCAGATTCAACGACACCCGCCCACCCGATCTTAAGCGATCTTTCCCAAATCGGGCAAATGCCCGAAGAATCGGTACATCATTACTGGGCCAGATTCCTCCTGGTTATGAACAGGATAAAGGACTGCCGCGAGGGAGACGCAATTTCAATCTTTTGCAGTAACTGCACGGACAAGGGAATACTCAACGCCATAAGTCGTCGTAATATTACACGCTTTGCTGACCTGGCGTCCATAGTACAAAAATACTATGCCATGGAAAGTGCTCGGAAAACCGAAATTGAATTTTGGGATAATCCGGCCCTGAATAACAATCCCGTTCGAATCAAGAGGGCGCACCGCAATAAGGCCCCCGGATTAAACGCTAAAAAATCAAAACCCTCCAGGGGGCATGGAACTGTACTGTAGAAGTGGCTAGATGGACCCTGCAAGGTTCAAAGTGCAGAGGACGCCACACCAACCCACAGCCTCAGGGCATGTTGGATACTCCGGCAGGTGGCCAAAATTGGCGAGGACCTCCTAATTCCAGAGGTCGAAGGAAACCAGCCCGAGAATTTTAGTTCAGTTCTCACAGTCTTTGAGACTTTCGCATCAAATAACATGCGAAAAAGAACACTCCGCAGCCTCACTGAAGTCTATCAAGTAGCGACAATAAACCCATGGAGTAATACTGCTACCACCTTCGACGCAAGTGACGAGCCTAAAATTTGAGCAGCCAGGGCACCAGCCGCACTGGTCCTAAGTCCCATAGTGGACGACTGTCGCCTCACAAAGGTACTCATGGACGGAGGCAGTGGATTGAACCTCATTTACGAGGAAACCCTCCAAAAGATGGAAATAGACTGGAACCGCATTGAGCGAAGCAGCACAACCTTTAGAGGAATAATCCCCAGTCAGGAAGCGCGCTGCACCGGAAAGATCACACTAGATGTGGTATTCAGCACGCCGGATAATTACAGGTCCGAACAGATCACGTTCCAGGTGGCCTGTAACGCCCTCGATGCGGCTATATCTCCCACGTGTCGAGGCACGACTTAGAGGCATAACCGCATTGAAAGCAATGTCGCAAGTGAGGTAATCTTCACACAATCCATGTAATAAATAAAGGGGAAAGATACATAGTTGGCTTACAATCGCCACTTCACACAAGTACATAAATAACATCCATCATACAGATTACACTCAAGGTCCGACTACGGTACCAAAATGAAAGAAGACTACCCCAAATGCTAAACAGATCCCCCGGATCACCCCAACTGGGCTCCACTACTGATCATCTGGAAAAGAAACATAGTAACGGCCACGTTCCTCGTCGAACTCCCAAGTGAGCTCGGTCGCGTCATCTGCACTGGCATCGTTGGTACCTGCAACTGCGGTAATAATATCTGTGAGTCACGGGGACTCAGCAATCTCACACCCGCGAGATCAAGACTATTTAAGCTTAAAGATGGGAAAGGGGTTTGTGAGGTGGAGCTGCAGCAAGCGACTAGCATATGGTGGCTACAGCGCAAAAGAGAGCGAGAAGAGAAGGCAAAGCACGGTCGAGAAACTAAAAGTGATCAAGAAGTGATCCCGAAACAACCTACGTCAGGCATAACTCCAACAACCGTGTTCACTTCCCGGACCCTGCCGAGAAGAGACCATCACGGTTACACACGCGGTTGATGTGTTTTAGTTAAGGTCAACTTCGGGTTTTCTACAACCGGACATCAACAAATTCCCATCTGCCTCATAACCGCGGGCACAGCTTTCGAAAGATAATACCCTGCAGGGGTGTCCCAACTTAGCCCATGATAAGCTCTCACGGTCAACGAAGGATATTCCTTCTACCGGGAAGACCCGATCAATCTCGGAATCCCGGACTACAAGACATTTCGACAGCAACAAAACAAGTCCAGCAAAGCCGCCCGATTGTGCCGACAAATCCTGATAGGAGCTGCACATATCTCGGTCTCAGGGCACATCCGGATGAGCAGTCCGTACAACTAAAACCAGCCCTCGAGTTGCCCCGAGGTGGCGCTGCAAAGGGCTCTAGTTTGGACCAGCAATCGAAGGAGAACTGGCCCGGGGGGGGGGGGTAAAATAAGATGACCCTTGAGTCTGCAGAACCCAAGGGGAAAAGGCTTGGTGGCGAATGGTAAAACCAATGTTGGGCCTTGCTGGAAGAGTCTTATTCAAAGCGAACCGTCAAGGGGGTCCCATAAATCACCCAACCGTGTAAGGGACGCAAACTCCGGTAACATAACACCGGTATGGCGGAAACTAGGGTGGCAAGAGTGGAACAAAACACCAGGCAAAAGGCCGAGCCTTCCACCCTTTATCAAGTATATAGATGCATTAATTAAATAAGAGGTATTGTGATATCCCAACAAGTAAACATGTTCCAACAAGGAACAACAAGTCCATGTTCCAACAAGGAAAAACTTCATCTTCACCTGCAACTAGCAACGCTATAAGAGGGGCTGAGCGAAGCGGTAACATAGCCAAACAACGGTTTGCTAGGACATGGATGGTTAGGGGCTGACATGGCAATATAGGAGGCATGATATAGCAAGTGGTAGGTATCGCAGCATAGTCATAGCAAAAGAGCGAGCAATCTAGCAAGCAAAGATAGAAGTGATTTCGAGGGTATGGTCATCTTGCCTGCAAGGTTCTCAGAGTTGTCGAAAGCTTGGTCCTCGAAAGCGTTCTCAACAGGTTCCTCGTTCACGTACTCGTCTCCCGGCTCTACCCAAGACAAGAGAACAAGCAAAGGAACCAATATCAACCACGATGCAATGCGCAAGCAATATGATGCAAAACATGGCAATGACATGCGAGAGGTGATATGCAATGCGTATGCATGCTCCGGAAGGACAAGGATGAACAGGGCATAATCTTGGCAATCCAAGCATGCCACTGGATAGGTGAGGTGATTTCGGTTGAAATCGATATAAAGAACACCGGAATCGGATGCACGGTTTGCAAATGGCAAGCAATACAAGAATGACACGGATCTGCCATAAACAGCATGATGCTACTTAGCAAGCAACAAATAATTAAGCTACTGCACCCAAACATGGCAACAAAGCATATGACAGTAATCTACTCAAGATGCTCGACAAAAGATGAACAATGAGCTATGGCTAAATCACATCATATCAGGTCCAAACAAGCATGGCAAAAGTGCACAAGATAACAGGTTCACAGACTTGTGAAAATAACAACATAGCAGAAACTAACATCAGGATGACATGTTCAGAGCAATGAAACAACATGCTAAAGATTCAGAATATAGCAAAATAAGGCATGGCTTGAATCTAATCATAGCACTTGACAAAAATCCTTTACTGACCATAAGCCAAAAAGGATCAGAAAATATGATTACACCCATGTCAATTAAGCAAGTTTCGTTACAGGTTACAGACTTAGCAGAAAACTGGACATGTCAAAAACAGATAACGAGTAGGCATGTTGGTGAGCTCGATGCACTCACTACAGAGCATTGCATGATAATCTAAGCATACATACATCAAGAAGACATGGCATAGTAAGAACACATGGCAAGAGCAACATCATAACATGCAAGGATCAACTACACCAAGCTTGGCAAAATCGAATAACACGTAAACAATCTGCCAGCAACATTTTGTAGCAAAAGTAGAGCTCGATTGACTCAAGCTATGGCACTCCATAATTGCAAACAAAGGCATGGATGGATAGAGAAAATACTCAAGTCCAAAACACCCTTACTGATCATGCTCAAAATATGCATAGAACTCTCGGAAACAACATGAACACATGGCATAAAAATAACAGCAGTCAGGGACTTAGTGAAATTACCAAGTCTCTGAAATCAGCAACATCAGGTGACCTAGTTTGCATGCTTGTGCTAGTCACCACATAGATCACAAAAATACATGGCAAAGTTCTCTGGAAAGGTAACATGGCATATTGCAAAACTCATGTAGGACTCAACTTCATAGGAGGTACACATCAATCATGGCAAAAATGACAAAAGTGCATGTTCAGACAAGATCCAGCAACTAACATCAACTAGCCCTCTTCTAACAGCATTTCGGGCATCAAGATGACTTCAAACGAAAATCATGCAATGGAACAAAATGATGCAATCTTCGAGGTGAACAATCTGACATATTAGACGCGTGGAACGGAGCTATGGATGCAAAGTTATGGCATGGAAAACATGTGATGATGATGATAAAATTTCCAGACTTGGAGAAAATTTGGGCTCGGGGAAAGTCAACCCTAGCCGGGCACGCAGATCGAGGCGGCGCGGATCTGGCGGATCCCGCCGGAGACGGCGAGGCGGCGGCGTGCGGCGGGCGGCAGAGGACGGCGACGGGGCGCCGGGGCGGTGGAGCGGAGGCGCGGGGCGGCGCGGCTCGCCGGGCGCGGCGCAGCGCGGGATCCGGGCGGCGTAGCGGTGGGGCGGCGAGTGGCGCGGCAGCGGGCGGCGGGGCCGGCGCGGCGCGGCAGCGGGAGGCGCGGCCGGCGCGGGAGGAGGCCGGGGCGGCGCGGCCGGCGCGGGAGGAGGCCGGGGTGGCGGGGAGCCGCGGGCTCGGGGGGCCGCGGACGGGCCCGACGGGCCCGCGGGTCCGGCGATGTGGGCGCGGGACGGCGGCGAACCAGAAGGCACCACGTGGCAGCGGCGGGGCGACCCGGACACGTCCGGCCTGCGGGATTTCGTCCGGCGGCGCGGGGGGAGAAATGGACTGGGGTTAGGGGTGGTTTTGCCCGTGATTTGAGGAGGGGGAGGCGTTTTTATAGCTAGAAGGAGCTAGGAAGCTCCAAATGGAGAGCGGCTTTCGGCCACGCGATCGTGATCGAACGGCGGAGGACATGGGAGTGCCTTAGATGGGTTATTGGGCTGTTTTGAAGGGGTGTTGGGCTGCAACACACACGAGGCCTTCACGGTTACCCGGTTAACCGTTGGAGTACCAAACGAACTCCGATTGACCCGAAACTTGATAGGCGGTCTACCCATGCTATACCGAGGCCACATGTCAAACCTCGGTCCATTCCGAGAATGTTTAATACCCGCTCACGAAGAAATGTAAAAGGGGACGCCGGGAGACATAGGAGCGTCGGATTGCGAAACGGACAATGGGGAAAATGCTCGGATTCATGAGACGAACACGTATGCGAATGCGATGCACATGATGACATGATATGGAATGCATGACATGACCAAAATGCAAACGAAGAGAACCCAACCACGGAGGAAATATCATAACACATAGCCGGAAATGGCAAGAGTTGGATTACAAATATGGCAAGTTACATCTGGGGCGTTACATGGCCCCGTTCAAAAGCGGATATCACGCTATACTAGGATGGGAGACTTTCACAATTTTTCAAGCCATACCCCATTACGGGTACATGAAGCTTAAAATGCCTGGGCTAAACGGAATTATCACCCTCGCTAGTGATCCGGACACAGCACTCCGCGCCGAGAACAAGACAGCCGCACTGGCCCTCGAGGCACTATCCGAAACCTTAGCGGCCGAAGAACTGACCGCGCTGCGATCCACAGTAAATAGGGATGACGTGATACTCGATAAGAGATCCAAATCCACGTCCTTCAAACCAGCAGACGAAATAGTCAAATTCCAGGTCCACCCAACGGACCCCAATAAAACAGCCTCCATCGGGGCACGACTGAACCCTGATGTAGACGCCGCACTGCGAGAGTTCCTACGAGAGAACTGTGACATTTTCGCTTGGCATCCCTCAGACATGCCAGGAATCCCACGCAGTTTGGCCGAACACAGCCTAAACATCCAGAAAGGATTCAAACCTGTCAAACAGGCTCTTCGGCGCTTCTCCGAACCAAAGAGACAGGCTATGGGAGAGGAGCTAGCCAAGTTATTGGAAGCAGGATTCATTAGAGACATAAAACACCCGGACTGGCTAGCAAACCTGGTGATGGTACCAAAGAAGGACAAATCCTGGCGCCTGTGTGTCGATTTCAAAGACCTTAATAAGGCTTGCCCGAAGGATCCCTTCCCCCTCCCTCGAATAGATCAAATCATCGATGCCACTGCAGGACATGATTCGTTGTGCTTCCTCGACGCATACTCTGGTTACCATCAAATCAAGATGGCAGAATCAGACCAAGCCGCAACAGCATTCATCACACCATACGGCCCATTCTGCTTCAACACAATGCCCTTTGGGCTAAAAAATGCCGGCGCAACATATCAATGCATGATTCAAACATGTCTGGCAAACCAGATCGGCAAAACAGTGGAGGCGTATGTAGACGATGTGGTCGTTAAATCAAGACATGTTGAATCTCTAGTAGATGACTTGAGGCTCACATTCGACAACCTCTGAAAATACGACATTAAGCTCAATCCGGAAAAATGCGTTTTCGGCGTTCCAGCCGGAAAGCTCCTGGGATTCATTGTATCCGGTAGAGGAATTGAAGCAAATCCAGCTAAAATCCGAGCTCTGTCACAATTGGATGTCCCAAAAGACCTCAAACAAATACAGAAACTCACCGGATGCGTGGCGGCTTTAAGCCGCTTTATCTCCCGCCTGGGAGAAAAGGCATTGCCCCTTTACCACCTCCTTAGGCGCATCGAACACTTCGAGTGGACAGACGCCGCCACAGCCGGACTCGAGGAAATAAAGGCCATCTTGGCAACAAACCCAGTCCTGGCCGCGCCGAACATTGGCGAACCCATGCTATTGTACATTGCCGCAACCTATCAAGTTGTTAGCGCAGTACTCGTCGTCGAGCGGACAACGGACAGACACAAACTCCCCCTTCAAAGGCCGGTGTACTACGTGTCCACTGTCCTCACACCATGCAAATCACGGTACCCGCATTACCAAAAGATCGCGTACGCGGTGTTTATGGCATCCCGGAAGCTACGACACTACTTTCAAGAGTGTTCTATAACAGTAGCCTCGGAAGTACCACTCAACGATATTATCAACAACCGCGATGCAACGGGCCGGATAGCAAAATGGGCCATAGAGCTCCTCCCGTTCGACATAACCTACAAACCACGGCGAGCCATTAAATCGCAAGTTCTAGCCGACTTCGTCGCCGAATGGACAGAGGCTGAACTCCCTAAAGAGTACGGCACATATTCAAACTGGATTATGCATTTCGACGACTCCAAAATGTTGGCCGGACTAGGGGCCGGCGTCATTTTGACGTCCCCTACAGGGGTCACAGTCCAATATGTACTCCAAATTATGTACACGGACTCCAACAATGCAGCCGAATATGAGGCCCTTCTACATGGTCTCCGGATGGCAGTAACGGTGTCCCCCACAGCATTATCACCGATAACGGCACAAACTTCACCTCTGACGAAGTAAAGCTATGGTGCAAAAACATGGGCATTAAGCTCGATTTTGCTTCTGTCTATCACCCACAAACTAACGGTCAGGTCGAACATGCAAATGGTCTCATCATGAGCGGTATCAAACCCGGACTAGTGCGGCCCCTAAAGGAATCCAATACGCATTGGGTAGAGGAGCTCGACTCCGTACTCTGGGGGCTGCGAACCACGCCGAATCGTACCATCGGATTCACACCATTCTTTATGGTATACGGTGCAGAGGCAGTTCTGCCCTGCGATATAATTCATGACTCACCTCGAGTGCGCATGTACGAAGAAAGAGAAGCCGAGCTTGATCGGCAGGACAACCTGGACGCCTCAGAGGAGGAGCGCGACGTGGCTAAAGCCCGTTCCACATTTTATCAACAGCAGGCTCGAAGATATCAAAGCAAAGAAGTACGAGCCAAAAATTACAACGTTGGCGAACTAGTCCTATGCCTACCGGATAAGAAAAAGGACAAACTCAAGCCCAAATGGGAAGGTCCCTTCATAATTGACCAAGTCCTGACTGGTGGAGCGTACCGCCTGCGAGATGCGTCGGATAACCGACTCGAGCCAAACCCATGGAACGCCGCACGCCTCCGAAGATTCTATGCCTAGCGCCGGACTCGGGGTTTGTCTCCTTCCTCTGTCCACTTATATATATATTTTTCTGTTTTTGTCTCCATCCACTCTTTCCTTTTATAGCCCTTAAAGGCTCATCATGTGACGCGCCACTCGCACTCCTTAAACCTGGGGGGCTTCTCTAACAGAAGCTTGTTTATATGGGTTTCACGCCCAACGCATGCGTCACACTTCCGCATGCACCTTTTCTTCACCATTATATGCATCGATATGACTTAAGTTTTTGCCAAGCTGGGTTGCCTGGCTCCTGTGCTTACCCCTACGTTCCCGATTGTTCGGCTAGGTGGTAAAGGGAGCACCTCTGCGATTGTTATTGCCGGATAAGCCGGATGTGTACCTCAGACTGGGTGAAGCCGAAAGCTAGCGTTCTTAAGGGAATATTCGGTCGGTGAACTAAAGATGAACCTTTTTTACTTATACATGCCCCCATATGTTTTCCTGCACTTGCAGTCTGGACGTGCACTTCAGGGCACGCCACCCAGCGAAAGGAACCCTTAACGGAACTATTCTCTCTGGAAGATGTTTCTTACTAACCATGTAATATAACATAACTAGTTGGGCACTTGTCTAATAAAGCACTAATGACCCCTACGCCTGGTCTCCACGCATACCTCGGTTCTTATATAACCGTTATGGTATTCGGACACACTCCGGACCGTCAGGTCCTGAGGTCGAAGCGAAAAGGTCGGCAATGACAAACGATCTACAATCCGGCTAGAAGGCATTATACATGTCAATTATAAATTACATAGTCATCAGGACTGACTGTATTCCTCTTCTATACCATATAACAGGCTGTCTAATTTACAGTCCTGCTGGGAATACTTTGCGGCCAATTCTACCTGGCCATACACTAAGCTCACAGGGATCTCCTTCCCGTCAGGCCCCACCGGTCCAACCTCGGCCATGTGATTGGGGTCAGACTTCGTAAAGCGGGTCTTCACCATGGCCCAAGCCTCCCTAGCGCCCTGCCGGCAGGCCGATATCTTCCACAACCGGAAGCGCCGCCGAGCTCCTTTCAACTTCTCTGCAAGTTCTCCAAGGCCCTCGGGTATGGAGTGGGCAGGCCACAAGGCTTGGGCAATACCTCGCATCGCCTGCTGAACTCGCTCCTGCAGTTGCAAGAGTTCGGGAAGAAGATCGCCCGTTGAACTGGGCATCTCCTCTGCAGGACGACCTGTCAGCATACCTACAGACATAATTCCGTTAGCCGTTTTCCTCGCCTAACTCCTTTTTCAAGAGTTCGCTTAAGCACTTACTAAAAATGCCGCGTCGAAGTCGCTGATTCTCCTTATTGGAGTCCGACAGCTGGCCACGAACATCTTGTAGTTCAACATCCAGCCTGGTGTTGGCATCCTGGAGATCATTCTTCTCCCGCCTCACCTTTGTTAGCACGCTTTCACCACACTCTAACCGGTGTAGAAGTTGTTGCCTGTCCGGATCGAGTCCGGCACCATCTACAATACTATTTGTCAGATTGGCACTTAAATCCGTACAATACTAAATATTCTAGAGTATTGTTTACCTGCAGGGGTCTCTTTAGACCCTCCTGCTGTCGTTCGTGCGGCCTCTAGTTGGGCCCTGCACCTTTCCAGCTCCTGGGACAGCGCGGTATTCTTCTCGGTAAGAAACTGCATGATATATGATTCTCGAATCAGTTATTTCCACTGCTTCAAGTCTCGGGGGCTACTGGCATATCTATATTTACCAAAATTTTACCCGTATGTCTTTTACATACTGCTCCGTGGCTCTAGCTAAACCATTTTGAGCGGCACGGAGGTACGCGTCTCCTGAATTAAAGGCATTTAAAGCCTCCTGGGAGAAACAAGCGTCGCAAAGAACTGTCCGGCGACGCCTGTGGTTCATGGCACTCTCCACCTCGGAATTGGTGGCAGACAGCCTGTCCGCATCCTCTGATGGAGGAGCGTCCGGTGCGTGCCTTGTATCGACCTCCGCCTCTGGGCCGGGCGTTGGAGTCTGGCTGGTGGAGGCCCGATTGGCAACCTCTCCGGATATAGTCCGGCAAGGTCTCTTCATCCTGAAGATAGCACGAATGTTAATATACCCTGGAGGAGTAAAACATCAGGAGGGTACGCCATACCTTTGCTCGGGCACCTCAGACCGGACTACGTTCCTTTTTGCCCCACGGGGCCCTGCGGCCCCCCGACGGCTAGCTGCAGCGGGGTCGGCTTCCCCCCTCGGGAATCTCCCCTACAAAGCACGGTTGTTGTTAGAACAACCAAGCCCATGAAAATGGAACCCCTCTTAAGGGGGTAAAGCTTCGGTATTTGTCACCTGGGAGGCCGGGATTAATCCTGGGTAATAAGCTATAATAGCTACCAAGGTACCATCCTTGCTTAGCTGATGAAACACTCCGTCAATGAAGTCCACCGCTAAGTCCGCATCCTCTTCGGAGTCCGGATCGAGGGACCGGTCTGGGTCCTCTTGCTGTGGAGGACGGCTGTTTATGCTTTTTACCTCCCGACGCAGGTCCTGCATTAAAGTCATTAGACTGCCTATTTAATCATGGGAATGTAAAATGAACAGAGAAGTATGACTGTCCGCTTACCCAATTCGGAGGACTATACATGGAAAATCCGCCCTGCGGATCAACGCGGAGGAATTCCTCTTCTTCTCCCTTGTACAAAGAGGATAAGATCTTCATTAGAGCGGCAGGCAAGTCCGGCCCCTTACGGCCGTAACGGGTGGCGTCATCCTCCCCGTTAAAATCCCACATGGGGTGGCTTCTGCATTGGAGCGGCTGCACCCCTCGCATAATGCATATGGCCATGACTTTAATCATGGTCAATCTGGAATGAGCCAGTAGCTTAATCCGGCCCATTAAGTAAAGGACGTCTCTGTCATTCTCTCTCTGAGAGCTCCGAGGGCGCCAGCTCAGGCATTTCTTCGGGGGAGCGTTGTTGAACTCAGGGAGACCGGCCCGGACAGGGTCCGGCAGGGGGACGTCGTCTATGTAGAACCATTCTGAAGGCCAGTCCTCGGACGCCTTCTTCGGGGTTCCGGACGGGTATCCGGTCCCGGCGATACGCCATACTTCGGCTCCGCCCACTTGATATATAGACCCCTTTTGCGAACGGGGCACCAGGCAGAATATCTTCTTCCACAGCGCAAAATGAGCCTCGACGGCTAAAAATAGCTCGCAAAGAGCTACGAAGCCCGCGATGTGTAACACGGAACCGGGCGTAAGGTGGTGCAGCTGGAGGCCATAGAACTCCAAAAGCCCGCGGAGAAAGGGATGAATTGGCAATCCTAGTCCCCTTACTAGATAAGGGACCAGGCACACCCGCTCCCCTTTAGAGGGACTAGGTGAGTTCTCCGCTTGTTTTCCGCCTTGATAAGTGGCGAGTCCGGCTCGGACCGAGACCATATAGGCTTGAGGGAGAAATCCCTTGGCTTGGAGCGACACTAACTCGCTCTGTGGGATGGTGCATCTCTCCCAGTCTCCGGGTTTAGGACTGGAGGGGTGAGGGGAGGAGCTGCGATGGCTGGCCATGTTGGAATGGACCTTTGCTGGAGACGCTCTGATGATAACTCGCAGAGAGGAGAGGATGTGGTTTGGATCTAGATCCCCATCCCGTTAAATAGGCGGCTCGTTTATATGACTAAGGGTGTGGATGTAAAAAACACCCCAAGCTCTTCGCATTCGTTCAGCACGTGGAAGACGGCCATTATTGGGCACTGAAGCCGAGGAGTGCTACATTACAAAAAGCGGACATTATTCGTACAGGTACACAGGATTCGGAGGAGGAACCCGCCTTGCAATGCCGAAGACGATTTGCGCGCCGGACTCGTCGTCATTGAAGCCTAGTTCGGGGGCTGCTGAGGGAGTCCTGCATTAGGGGGTGTTCGGATAGCCGAACTATACCTTCAGCCGGACTCCAGGACTATGAAGGTACAAGATTGAAGACTTCGTCCCGTGTCCGGAAGGATCTTTTCTTGGCATGGAAGGCAAGCTAGGCGTGCGGATATTCAAGATCTCCTACCATTGTAACCGACTTTGTGTAACCCTAACCCTATCTGGTGTCTATATAAACCGGAGGGTTGTAGTCCGTAGGACAACCATCATCATACACAATCATACCATAGGCTAGCTTCTAGGGTTTAGCCTCCTTGATCTCGTGGTAGATCCACTCTTGTACTACCCATATCATCAATATTAATCTAGCAGGAGTAGGGTTTTACCTCCATCGAGAGGGCCCGAACCTGGGTAAAATAAAGTGTCCCTTGTCTCCTGTTACCATCCGACCTTGACGCACAGTTCGGGACCCCCTACCCGAGATCCGCCGGTTTGACACCGACAGCCGGTTTCACCAACGATACGCAACCTCAACGTGAACAAGATGCTGGTTGACGGCGGGGCCGGTCTGAACTTAATCTCACCCGTTGTGATCAAAAGACTGCAAATTCCTGACGGAGACCTCAAGGAGACGGGCACGTTTCAAGGTGTCAACCTGGGAAGGAGCCAGCCGAAGGGGAAGGTCACGTTGCCTGTGACGTTTGGAGGTGAGTTGAACTACAGGACGGAGAGGATTGTCTTCGATGTAGCCGAGATCCCTTTGCCCTACAATGGGATCCTCGGTCGCCCGGCACTAGCCAAGTTTATGGCGGCATCGCATTACGCCTACAACACACTAAAGATGCCTGGGACGATGACCATCATCACCGTTCCCTGCGACAAGAAGGATGCGTTGATCTGCACTGACCTACTCTACTAGGGAGCAGTTGCAGCAGCTGCCGCCAAGGCACTTGCTCCTGCCGCTGAAGCCCCGGGAGGGAAGAAGAAGACCGGCAAGACCTCTCGCACCCACTCTGGCAAGCACACCTCTTCGGAGTGTTGTGTTATTGTCGAGGACGTGCTAGATAGCTCCACCGGCAGGAGCAAGAAATCCAGAGCTGCGCCACCAGAGACCAAGAAGGTGTCCGTCAAGGAGGATGGCACGGGAGGGGCTTTCACCATAAGCTCCACCCTCGACAGCAAATAGGAAAGCGCGCTCGTCACTTTCCTGCGGGCGAATGTTGATATGTTTGCATGGCAAGCATCTGACATCCCCGGCGTTCCCAGGGAAGTGATTGAGCACCATCTTGTTGTCTGCCCCCATGCGCGACCCGTCAAGCAGAAGGTCAGGAAGCAAGCTTTGGAACGGCAGGAGTTCATCACAGAGGAGATCAGGAAGTTGGAAGCAACAGGCTTGGTGAGGGGAGTGCTCCATCCGACGTGGTTGGCCAATCCGGTGGTGGCGTGATACGTCTCCAACGTTTCCAACGTATCTATAATTTTTGATTGCTCCATGTTATATTATCTACTGTTTTGGACTATATTGGGATTTCTTTTCCACTTTTATATTATTTTTCGGACTAACCTATTAACCGGAGGCCTAGCCCAGAATTGATGTTTTTTGCCTATTTCAGTGTTTCGGAGAAACAGAATATCAAACGGAGTCCAAACAGAATGAAACCTTCGGGAATGCGATTTTCTCACCGAACGTGATCCAGGAGACTTGGACCCTACTCCAAGGAACAAAAGAGGCAGTCACGAGGGTGGGGCGCCCCCCCTAGGGCGCGCCCCCTGCCTCGTGGGCCCCCTGTTGCTCCACCGACGTACTCCTTCCTCCTATATAGACCTACGTACCCCCAAACGATCAGATACGGAGCCAACAACCTAATTCCACCGCCGCAACTTTCTGTATCCACGAGATCCCATCTTGGGGCCTGTTCCGGAGCTCCGCCGGAGAGGGTCGTCATCACGGAGGGCTTCTACATCATCATAGCCTCTCTGATGAAGTGTGAGCAGTTTACCTCAGACCTTCGGGTCCATAGTTATTAGCTAGATGGCTTCTTCTCTCTTTTTGGATCTCAATACAATGTTCTCCCCCTCTCTCGTGGAGATCTATTCGATGTAATCTTCTTTTTGCGGTGTGTTTGTTGAGATCGATGAATTGTGGGTTTATGATCAAGTCTATCTATGAATAACATTTGAATCTTCTCTAAATTCTTTTATGTATGATTGATTATCTTTGCAAGTCTCTTTGAGTTATCAGTTTGGTTTGGCCTACTAGATTGGTTTTTCTTGCCATGGGAGAAGTGCTTAGCTTTGGGTTCAATCTTGCAGTGTCCTTTCCCAGTGACAGAAGGGGCAGCAAGGCACGTATTGTATTGTTGCCATCAAGGATAACAAGATGGGGTTTTTATCATATTGCATGAAACTATCCCTCTACATCATGTCATCTTGCTTAAGGCGTTACTCTGTTTTTAACTTAATACTCTAGATGCATGCTGGATAGCGGTCGATGAGTGGAGTAATAGTAGTAGATGCAGGCAGGAGTCGGTCTACTTGTCTCGGACGTGATGCCTATATACATGATCATACCTAGATATTCTCATAACTATGCTCAATTTTGTCAATTGCTCAACAGTAATTTGTTCACCCACCATAGAATACTTATGCTCTTGAGAGAAGCCACTAGTGAAACCTATGGCCCCCGGGTCTATTCTCATCATATCAATCTCCATCACTTTATTATTGCTTTGCTTTTTTACTTTGCCTTTTACTTTTCACTTTGCATCTCTATAACAAAAATACCAAAAATATTACCTATCAGATCTCACTCTCGTAAGTGACCGTGAAGGGATTGACAACCCCTAATCGCGCTGGTTGTGAGGAGCTATTGTTTTTGTGTAGGTACGAGGGACTTGCGTGTAGCCTCCTACTAGATTGATACATTGGTTCTCAAAAACTGAGGAAAATACTTACGCTATTTTGCTGCATCATCCTCTCCTCTTCGGGGAAATCCAACGCAGTGCTCAAGAGGTAGCAAGAAGAATTTCTGGCGCCGTTGCCGGGGAGTCTACGCAAAAGTCAACATACCAAGTACCCATCACAATCCCTATCTCTCGCACTACATTATTTTCCATTTGCCTCTCGTTTTCCTCTCCCCCACTTCACCCTTGCCGTTTTATTCGCCCTCTCTTTCCCAATCTCCTTCTCTTTTTCCATTGCCTTTTTCTCGCTTGCCTTTTGTTTGCTCGTGTGTTGGATTGCTTGTTTGTCGCGATGGCTCAAGATACTACCAAATTGTGTGACTTCACCAATACCAATAATAATGATTTCTTTAGCACTCTGATTTCTCCTCTTGCTAGTATTGAATCTTGTGAAATCGATACTGCTTTGTTGAATCTTGTTATGAAAGATCAATTCGCCGGCCTTCCTAGTGAAGATGCCGCTACTCATCTGAATAGCTTCGTTGATTCATGTGATATGCAAAAGAAGAAATATGTCGATAATGATGTTGTTAAACTGAAGCTATTTCCTTTTTCGCTTAGAAATCGTGCTAAATCTTGGTTTTCATCTTTGCCTAAAAATAGTATTGATTCTTGGAACAAGTGCAAAGATGCTTTTATCTCTAAGTATTTTTCTCCCGCTAAGATCATCTCTCTTAGAAACGATATTATGAATTTTAAGCAACTTGATCATGAACATGTTGCACAAGCTTGGGAGAGAATTAAATTAATGATACGTAATTGCCCTACTCATGGTTTGAATTTGTGGATGATTATACAAAAGTTTTATGCCGGATTGAATTTTGCTTCTAGAAATCTTTTAGATTCGGCCGCGGGAGGCACTTTTATGGAAATCACTTTAGGAGATGCTACTAAACTCCTAGATAATATTATGGTTAATTATTCTCAATGGCATACTGAAAGATCTACTAATAAAAAAGTGTATGCGATAGAAGAAATCAATGTTTTGAGTGGAAAGATGGATGAACTTATGAAATTATTTACTACTAAGAGTGTTTCTTCTGATCCTAATGACATGCCTTTGTCTACTTTGATTGAGAATAATAATGAATCTATGAATATGAATTTTGTTGGTAGGAATTATTTTGGTAACAACGCGTATGGAGGGAATTTTATTCCTAGGCCTTATCATAGTAATCCTTCTAATAGTTGTGGAAATTCCTACAATAACTCTTATGGAAATTTTAATAAGATGCCCTCTGAATTTGAGAATATTGTTAAAGAGTTTATGAATTCACAAAAGAATTTTAATGCTTTGCTTGAAGAGAAATCGCTTAAAGTTGATGATTTGGCTAGGAACGTTGATAGAATTTCTCTTGAGGTTGATTCTTTAAAGCTTAGATCTATTCCTCCTAAGCATGATATTAATGAGTCTCTCAAATCCATGAGAATTTCCATTGATGAGTGCAAGGAAAGAACCGCTAGGATGCGTGCTACGAAAGATGCCTTTATTAAAGCGTGTTCTTCCAATTCCTATGAAAATAAAGATGAAGATCGAAAAGTTATTGATGTGTCCCCTATTAAATCTTTGTTTTGCAATATGAATCTTGATGAAACTGAATATGATCTTCCTTTACCTAGAAGGCGTTCCAAAAATTCAGAGTATTTAGATCTTGATGATGAAATTGATAAAAGTGAGATTGAAAGAAATAAAACCCTAGATGTTGCTAAACCCACTATATTGTATTTCAAGGAATATAATTATGAAAGTTGCTCTTTAATTGATTGTATTTACTTGTTGCAATCCGTGCTAAATTCTCCTCATGCTTATAGTCAAAATAAAGCCTTTACCGAACATATTGTTGATGCCTTGATGCAATCTTATGAAGAAAAACTTGAGTTGAAAGTTTCTATCCCTAGAAAACTCTATGATGAGTGGGAACCAACTATTAAAATTAAAATTAAAGATCATGAGTTTTATGCTTTGTGTGATTTGGGTGCTAGTGTCTCCACTATCCCCAAAACTTTGTGTGATTTGCTAGATTTCCGTGATTTTGATGATTGCTCTCTAAACTTGCATCTCGCGGATTCCACTATTAAGAAACCTATGGGAAGAATTAATGATGTTCTTATTGTTGCAAATAGGAATTATGTGCCTGTAAATTTTATCGTTCTTGATATAGATTGCAATCCTTCTTGCCCTATTATTATTGGTAGACCTTTCCTTAGAATGGTTGGTGCAATTATTGATATGAAGGAAGGGAATATTAGATTTCAATTTCCATTAAAAAAGGGCACGGAACACTTCCCTAGAAAGAAAATAAAATTGCCATATGAATCTATCATGAGAGCCACTTATGGATTGCCTACCAAAGATGGCAATACCTAGATCTATCCTCGCTTTTATGCCTAGCTAGGGGTGTTAAACGATAGCGCTTGTTGGGAGGCAACCCAATTTTATTTTTATTTTTTTTGTTTTTTTATTCTGTTTAGGAATAAATAATACATATACCTTCTGTTTGGATGTGGTTTTATGTTTTAATTAGTGTTTGTGCCAAGTTAGACCTATAGGATCTTCTTGGATGATAGTTATTTGATCTTGCTGTAATTTCCAGAAACTTTCTGTTCACGAAAACAATTGTTAAAAATCACCAGAACGTGATAAAATACTGATTCCAATTTCTTCTGATAAATAAACAAATTGTCTAGGTCATCCTATTTTGGTAGATTTGTTGGAGTTCTAGGAGTTTGCATTAGTTACAGATTACTACAGACTGTTCTGTTTTTGACAGATTCTGTTTTTCGTGTGTTGTTTGCTTATTTTGATGAATCTATGGCTAGTAAAATAGTTTATAATCCATAGAGAAGTTGGAATATAGTATGTTTAATACCAATATAAATAAAGAATGAGTTCATTACAGTACCTTGAAGTGGTCTTTTGTTTTCTTTCTCTAACGGAGCTCACGAGATTTCTATTGAGTTTTGTGTTGTGAAGTTTTCAAGTTTTGGGTGAAATCTTTTGATGGATTATGGAACAAGGAGTGGCAAGAGCCTAAGCTTGGGATGCCCATGGCACCCCCAAGATAATCCAAGGACACCAAAAAGTCAAAGCTTGGGGATGCCCCGGAAGGCATCCCCTCTTTCGTCTACTTCCATCGACAATTTTACTTGGAGCTATATTTTTATTCACCACATGATATGTGTTTTGCTTGGAGCGACTTGTATTGTTTGTGCCTTTGTTTGTTAGTGTGCCACAGTCATCTTTGCTGTACACACGTTTTGAGAGAGCCATACATGAATTGAAATTTGATAGAATACTCTATGTGCTTCACTTATATCTTTTGAGCTATGTAGTTTCGCTCTATGTGCTTCACTTATATCTTTTGAGCGTTATAATTTTGCTCTATGTGCTTCACTTAGATCTTTTAGAGCGTGGTGGTGGATTTGTTTAAAAGAAACTATTGATCTCTCATGCTTCACTTATATTATTTTGAGAGTCTCTAATAGCATGGTAAATTGCTTAATAATAATATGCTTGGTATTCAAGATTTGTGAAACTTTCTTTTGAGTGCGTTGAATACTAAGAAAAGATTGATGCTTGATAATTGTTTTGAGATATGAAGATGGTGATATTAGAGTCATGCTAGTTGAGTAGTTGTGAATTTGAGAAATACTTGTGTTAAAATTTGTGATTCCCGTAGCATGCACGTATGGTGAACCGTTATGTGATGAAGTCGGAGCATGATTTATTTATTGATTCTCTTCCTTATGAGTGGTGGTCGCGGATGAGCGATGGTATTTTCCTACCAATCTATCCCCCTAGGGGCATGCGCGTAATACTTTGCTTTGATAACTTGTAGATTTTTGCAATAAGTAGATGAGTTCTTTATGACTAGTGTTGAGTCCATGGATTACACGCACTTTTTCCCATCCTTCCACCATTGCTAGCCTCTCTAATACCGCGCACCTTTCACCGGTATCATACACCCACCATATACCTTCCTCAAAACATCCACCATACCTACCTATCATGGCATTTCCATAGCCATTCCGAGATATATTGCCATGCAACTTTCCACCGTTCCCTTTATTATGACACGCTCCATCATTGTCATATTGCTAGCATGATCATGTAGTTGACATCGTATTTGTGGCAAAGCCACCGTTCATAATTCTTTAATACATGTCACTCTTGATTCATTGCATATCCGGTACACCGCCGGAGGCATTCATATAGAGTCATATTTTGTTCTAAGTATTGATTTGTAATTGTTGAGTTGTAAGAAAATAAAAGTGTGATGATCATCATTTTTACAGCATTGTCCCAAGTCGGGATGATGGAGACTATGATTCCCCCACAAGTCGGGATGAGACTCCGGACGAAAAAGAAGAAGAAAAAAAGAGGCAATAAAAAAGACAAAAAGGCCCAAATAAAAAAATGAGAGAAAAAGAGAGAAGGGACAATGTTACTATCCTTTTACCACACTTGTGCTTCAAAGTAGCACCATGATCTTCATGATAGAGAGCCTCTCATTTTGTCACTTTCATATACTAGTGGGAATTTTTCATTATAGAACTTGGCTTGTATATTCCAATGATGGACTTCCTCAAATTGCCCTAGGTCTTCGTGAGCAAGCGAGTTGGATGCACACCCACTTAGTTTCTTTTGTTGAGCTTTCATATACTTATAGCTCTAGTGCATTCGTTGCATGGCAATCCCTACTCACTCACATTGATATCTATTGATGGGCATCTCCATAGCCCGTTGATACGCCTAGTTGATGTGAGACTATCTTTCCCTCTTTTTGTCTTCTCCACAACCACCATTCTATTCCACATATAGTGCTATATCCATGGCTCACGCTCATGTATTGCGTGAAGACTGAAAATGTTTTGAAAATGTTAAAGTATGAAACAATTGCTTGGCTTGTCATCGGGGTTGTGCATGATTTAAATACTTTGTGTGGTGAAGATAGAGCATAACCAGACTATATGATTTTGTAGGGATAACTTTCTTTGGCCATGTTATTCTGAGAAGACATAATTGCTTTGTTAATATGCTTGAAGTATTATTATTTTTATGTCAATATGAACTTTTGTCTTGAATCTTTTGAATCTGAATATTCATACCACAATTAAGAAGATTTGCATTGAAATTATGCCAAGTAGCACTCCGCATCAAAAATTCTCTTTTTATCATTTACCTACTCGAGGACGAGCAGGAATTAAGCTTGGGGATGCCTGATACGTCTCCAACGTATCTATAATTTTTGATTGCTCCATGCTATATTATCTACTGTTTTGGACTATATTGGGCTTTATTTTTCACTTATATTATTTTTGGGACTAACCTATTACCCGGAGGCCCAGCCCAGAATTGTTGTTTTTTGCCTATTTCAGTGTTTCGGAGAAACAGAATATCAAACGGAGTCCAAACGGAATGAAACCTTCGGTAACGTGATTTTCTCACCGAACGTGATCCAGGAGACTTGGACCCTACTCCAAGGAAAAAAGAGGCGGTTACGAGGGTGGGGGCGCGCCCCCTGCCTCGTGGGCCCCCTGTTGCTCCACCGACGTACTCCTTCCTCCTATATATACCTACGTACCCCCAAACAATCAGATACGGAGCCAAAAACCTAATTCCACCGCTGCAACTTTTTGTATCCACGAGATCCCATCTTGGGGCCTGTTCTGGAGCTCCGCCGGAGAGGGCCGTCATCACGGAGGGCTTCTACATCATCATAGCCTCTCTGATGAAGTGTGAGCAGTTTACCTCAGACCTTCGGGTCCATAGTTATTAGCTAGATGGCTTCTTCTCTCTTTTTGGATCTCAATACAATGTTCTCCCCCTCTCTCGTGGAGATCTATTTGATGTAATCTTCTTTTTGCGGTGTGTTTGTTGAGACCGATGAATTGTGGGTTTATGATGAAGTCTATCTATGAATAATATTTGAATCTTCTCTGAATTCTTTTATGTATGATTGGTTATCTTTGCAAGTCTCTTCGAATTATCAGTTTGGTTTGGCCTACTAGATTGGTTTTTCTTGCCATGGGAGAAGTGCTTAGCTTTGGGTTTAATCTTGCGGTGTCCTTTCCCAATGACAGAAGGGGCAGCAAGGCACGTATTGTATTGTTGCCATCGAGGATAACAAGATGGGGTTTTTATCATATTGCATGAAACTATCCCTCTACATCATATCATCTTGCTTAAGGCGTTACTCCGTTTTTAACTTAATACTCTAGATGCATGCTGGATAGCAGTCGATGGGTGGAGTAATAGTAGTAGATGCAGGCAGGAGTCGGTCTACTTGTCTCGGACATGATGCCTATATACATGATCATACCTAGATATTCTCATAACTATGCTCAATTCTGTCAATTGCTCAACAGTAATTTGTTCACCCACCATAGAATACTTATGCTCTTGAGAGAAGCCACTAGTGAAACCTATGGCCCCTAGGTCTATTCTCATCATATCAATCTCCATTACTTTATTATTGCTTTGCTTTTTTAGGTTGCCTTTTACTTTTCACTTTGCATCTCTATAACAAAAATACCAAAAATATTACCTATCATCTCTATCAGATCTCACTCTCGTAAGTGACCGTGTAGGGATTGACAACCCCTAATTGTGTTGGTTGCGAGGAGCTATTGTTTTTGTGTAGGTACGAGGGACTTGCGTGTAGCCTCCTACTGGATTGATACCTTGGTTCTCAAAAACTGAGGGAAATACTTATGCTACTTTGCTGCATCATCCTCTCCTCTTCGGGGAAATCCAACGCAGTGCTCAAGAGGTAGCATGGTGCGCAAGGCAAACGGGAAGTGGAGGCTGTGTATTGACTACACAGATATCAATAAGGCTTGTCCTAAGGACCCCTTCCCGTTGTCGCGCATAGACCAGATTGTTGACTCCACGGCTGGCTGTGATCTGTTATCATTCCTTGACGCCTACTCGGGCTACCACCAGATCTTCATGACAAGAGAGGATGAAGAGAAGGCAACATTCATCACCCCATGTGGTATGTATTGGTTTTTTCGGATGCCTTTCGGGTTGAAGAGTGCTGGCTTGACGTTTGCAAGGGCGGTCCAAATTGGTTTTGAGCCCCAGCTATATAGAAATATGGAAGCTTACATGGATGACATTGTGGTCAAAACCAAGGACAAGGCAACTCTTGTACAAGACTTATAAGAGACGTTTGCCAACCTCTGCAAGATCAACCTCAGGCTGTACCCTGAGAAGTGTGTCTTCGGCGTTCCGTCCAGCAAACTTCTCGAGTTCTTTGTGTCGCGGCATGGGATTGAGGCAAACCCAGACAAGATCAAGGCTATCAAGCAGATTGAGGCGCCCAAGTGGATCAAGGATGTGCGTCGGCTCACTGGCTGCGTTGCCGCCATGAGCCGATTCATCTCCAAGTCTGCCGAGCGCACCCTTCCCTTTTTCAAGATTTTGAAAAAGGCTAGCCCAATGGAGTGGACCCCGGAGGCCGAAGCAGCACTGCAGGATCTGAAGAAATACCTCTCTTCTACACCAGTACTGGTGGCGCCTAAACCACAAGAGTCGTTGCTGCTGTATCTGGCGGCGACGAATCAAGTGGTCAGCGCCGCACTGGTGGCGCAGAGGGAGGTCGACGAAGAGGCAGTGGCAACGGCAGGACCGGCGATTCCCCCGGCAGGGCCTGGTGCCGGCAAGGCAAGCCCCCCGGCAGAGTCTGACGACATCGGGACAAGGCCCGCGCAACCAAGTGAAGTGGTGCAGAAGAAGATGATGATGCAGCACTCGGTTTACTTTGTCAGCTCTCTCTTGCAGGGGGCTAGGTCAAGGTACTCCGGTGTGCAGAAATTGCTCTTTGGCCTCCTTATGGCCTCGAGGAAGCTGCGCCATTACTTCCAAGCCCACGAGATCACTGTCGTCACCCGCCTCCCGTTGCAACGGATACTGCACAACCCAGACGCAACCAGAAGGATTGTTGAGTGGGCCTTGGAGCTATCAAGCTTTGGGTTGAAGTTTGAAAGTACTTCGACAATCCAGAGCAGAGTCTTGGCGGAGTTCATTGCAGAAAGGACCTCAACGCCTGACGAGGAAATCCAGGAGACCACTCTCCCCAGCGAGGAAGCAAGTCACAACTGGATCATGTACTTTGATGGGGCTTTCTCGCTGCAAGGCGCCGGTGCTGGTGTGCTGCTCGTCGCACCCACCGGAGAGCACCTCAAGTATGTAATCCAGATGCACTTTCCTAGGGAGATGTCCACCAACAACACTGCTGAGTACGAGGGGTTGCTTGCCGGTCTCAGGATCGCGGCAGACCTCGGGGTTAATAAGCTCATCGTCAGGGGTGATTCACAGCTTGTCGTCAGACAAGTCAACAAAGATTATCAGAGCCCATTGATGGAGGCCTACGTAGATGAGGTGAGGAAGCTGGAAGAGCGCTTTGACGGTATACGAGCAGAGCACATTCCCCGAGCGTAGAACAACATCGCCGATTACCTGTCAAAGTGCGCTGCATTCAAGCTACCTGTAGAACCAGGTACCTTTTTGCTTCGGTTAAATCAACCATCTGTCGAACCATCAACGGAGCAGAACAAACGTTGAAATCAGGCCCCGACAAGTACTTTCCCGCTGAGCCCCCGAGGGCCGCCGGCAAGGGTGTTGCCGTGGATTCTGAGCCTGCTGAGGAGTGACTGACTCCGGCAGGCCGTCAAGCCCTGGCCGTAGAGACGACCGCTCCCATGGAAGAAGAAATGCCCTTGGTCCTTGCCGTCGAGCCCCAGGCTCCGGCATGGGCACAGCATACCGTCCGATTCCTCCAAACAGGGGAGCTTCCTGAGGAGCAGGAACAAGCAGAGAAAGTAGCCCATTGGTCTGCTATGTATCAGTTCGTCGATGACGTCCTGTACAGGAAGAGACCGAACGGTGTGAAATTGAAGTGCATTCCCCGGGAGGAAGGACTGGAGCTGTTGGCAGAGATACACGGAGGCATATGTGGCTCCCACATAGGGTCGAGGGCCCTTGCCGGCAAGGCGTTCCGGCAGGGTCTCTTTTGGCCCACTGCCCTCCAGGATGCAACGGCACTAGTAACCAAGTGAGAAGTGTGTCAGTTCCATTCGAAGAAGCTTCATCAACCAGCTCAAGCCCTTCAAACGATTCCTATTTCCCGGCCATTCTTGGTCTGGGGGCTCGACATCCTGGGCCCTTTCCCCCGCGCTGTTGGGGGCTTTGAGTACTTGTACGTTGCGATCGACAAGTTCACAAAGTGGCCTGAGGTGGAAGTAGTGAGGAAGGTGACAGCGCAGTCAGCCGTCAAGTTCTTCAAGGGGCTAGTTTGGCGTTTTGGTGTACCAAACAGAGTCATCACCGACAACGGCACGCAGTTCACAAGCCACACCTTCATGCAATACATCCAAGACCTCGACAGCAAGGTCTGTTTCGCTTCCGTGGCACATCCACGGAGCAACGGCCAGGCGGAGAGGGCAAATGCTGAAGTGTTGCGAAGCCTGAGGACAAAGACTTTTGACAGGCTGCACAAGAGCGGAAGGTGCTGGATTGATGAGTTGTCAGCAGTTCTTTGGTCGATCAGGATGACGCCAAATCGAGCCACCGGCCAGACAACCTTTGCCCTGGTATACGGGGCAGAAGCAGTTCTCCCCACAGAACTCATATACGGGTCACCTCGAGTGCTCGCTTACGACGAGCTTGAGCAAGTGCAATTGCGGCAAGATGATGCAACGCTCCTTGAGGAAGATCGTCTTCGGGCGGTTGTGAGAGCAGCATGCTACCAGCAAGCCTTGCGCCGCTACCATAGCCGCAAGGTTCATGCCCGAGGCTTTGAGGAAGGCGACCTTGTTCTTCGGCGCGTTCAATCTGCCAAGAATTCCAACAAGTTGACGCCAAAGTGGGAAGGCCCTTATTGGTTAATACGAGTCACCAGGCCCGGCGCAGTCCACCTGGAGACCGAATGTGGTATTCCAGTGAGCAACTCGTGGAACATTGAACATCTTCGCAAGTTTTACCCATAAGGCGCGGTTGTCGGGCCCCCCGGCAAACCACCTTTTGTACAAGCCTTGCCGACAAGGCATGTAACCCTCTGTACAAAGCCAGGCGTAGACCCTGAGCATAAATAAATGAAGCGTTGGCGCCCTAAGTTATAGCATGCATGCTAGGTTAAGTCTCTCCCTCGGTTAGGGTTGATAGTGCTTAGCGGCGACTAACCCCTAGCCTAGAGGTTGAGTGTGCATCTTTCTATCCTCTTTGGTTCACAGGGCACGTGGACACTTCTGTTGAGACACTTGGAAGAAAGAGAATGAACCGGCGCTCTGGCCCCGGCAAGCCAAGACTGCCGGTGGCTGAAGACACAAGGATCCAACCACGACAAGCCAAGGTTGCCGGGGGCTGCGGATTCAGATAGGTCTTTCATCCCCTGTTATGCATTTCCGTATGGAACTGGGACATGTGAAACCTCGTTTATATTCTTAAACCACCGTGCTCCCCTTTTCCTGTACCCAAGAGCTATCCCCTGGGTCAGAACTTGGTCGTAGTCACGGTGGCAAGAAAATGAACGAAGGGCCTAACTCTACTTCGCCCCTGCCTCCGCCAAGAGCGTGAGAATGGTCGACTGAAGTGGGGGGACGGCAAGGCCTGTTGCCGGGCGACAATGTTTATCTTAAAAATAACAAGGACTCGTCCCTTGGCATGGGCCTCGCTCACGCACAAAGAAACCCGGCAAGCACCCTTTTTATTAAAAATGTCCCATACAGGTACAGTTCATAAGGTATTAAAAACATGAGGAGGGGGATTACAAATTTTTAATCTAACAAGTGCCCGCAGGCTTACAAACAAAAAAGAGATGAGATGCCCGTAATCCCTTTCTTGTCCCTCTCCTCAGAAGGTGGAATAAGATATCGGGAGGGCAAAAAGAGCGCCTAGGCGAGGTGCGAGGAGCGGAGGGCACCAAGAGACCATCCCGGTGCCAGGAGAGGAGCTGGAGGATGAGGCAGCGGGCCGACAATACGCAACGAAGGCATCAGTGCCCGCGTACTCTGACTTGACGGCCGCCACCCGCCTTCTCCGACCCTCCTACGCTAGCCGCCCAAGGAGACGACGGGGAGCGTGCCGATGGAGAGCTTGACGAGGAAGGCCCTCGGCAGGGCGCGTGGCCGAGGGAGGGGCGACGCGGTCAGTCGGATTCGGGATCGTCGTCGTTGTCGCTATCCTCCTCGTCGCTCCCGCTTGAGGAGGAATCTTGATCGTCGGAGGAGCTCTTCACGCAACACTTTGGGCGAGTTCCAAGATCTCCATAGACCTTGACGGAGAGCAGGCCGCCCTCCATTAACTTGAAGTAGAGGACGAGCCCCGCCGTCAGGCTGTGGACGCGAGCAAATGTCTTCCACCCATGACGGAGGTACATGACGTGAGGAGCGGGGAAGTTAACGTCAACCTGCGTGCCGCCGTTCCCGCAGCCCCTCATGTGCAACCTGGCGGTCTGGGGCGGATCGAGCTCCATCTCCCGAGCAAATGAGGTAGGGAGACGAAGACGACGACGCGGTGGCCGGCGCAGCCGAACAAAGAATTCACGGGGCTGGTCGCCAACGTGGCCCTCCATCGGGGGAGGCATCGCCGGCGGAGGCGGGGCCGGTGCGCCGCCCCGTCCACCACTTCCCCGAGCGTTGCGGCGACCTCGGCCTCGCCCCTCTCCCTTCCTCTCGTGGCTGGCTCCACCGCCACGAGCTCTTGGGAAGGAGGGGCGCGCTATAGAGCAGTGACCCTCGCTGCCACCGTTGAAAGGCCGACGCCCCCTCTCGCCATGGCAGATGGAAGAAAGGAGCGCAGGTAGAAGGAGATGGACGATGGAAGAATGTGGGAGTGCCATCACCCTCCCCACTTCTTATAAAGGGGCGGGGTCGAGGCTCGGCCGCCCCACTCGACCAATCCGGTCATTAGAGCGCAGGGAATCAGGACCAACCCGTTGCACCAATCGGCGACGGCCCAGTTTCCCGCCTCCACCGCTTGCCACCTACATGAGGGACACGTGGCGAGCGAGCAGAATTGAAGGGACGAGTCAGGCGACCGTTCCCCACCCCGTGATCGTGGGGCACGGGCGCCTTGAAGACCACGACCCGAGTCCGCTCAGTAAATGAGCCGCGCCTTCTGAGGGAGTCCTGGATTAGGGGGTGTTCGTATAGCCGGACTATACCTTCGACCGGACTCCTGGACTATGAAGATACAAGATTGAAGACTTCGTCCCGTGTCCGGAAGGGACTTTCCTTGGCATGGAAGGCAAGCTTGGCGATACGGATATGTAGATCTCCTACCATTGTAACCGACTCTGTGTAACCCTAGCCCTCTCCGGTGTCTATATAAACCGGAGGGTTTTAGTCCGTAGGACGAACAACAGAACAACAATCATACCATAGGCTAGCTTCTAGGGTTTAGCCTCCTTCATCTCGTGGTAGATCTACTCTTGTACTACCCATATCATCAATATTAATCAAGCAGGAGTAGGGTTTTACCTCCATCGAGAGGGCCCGAACCTGGGTAAAAACATCGTGTCCCTTGTCTCCTGTTACCATCTGCCTAGACGCACAGTTCGGGACCCCCTACCCGAGATCCGCCGGTTTTGACACCGACATTGGTGCTTCAATTGAGAGTTCCTCTGTGTCGTCACTTTTAGGCCCGATGGCTTCTCCGATCATCAGCAGCGATGCGGTCCAGGGTGAGACTTTTCTCCCTGGACAGATCTTTGTATTCGGCGGCTTTGCACTGCGGGCCAATTTGCTTGGCCATCTAGAGCAGACTGAAAGCTACGCCCCTAGCCATCAGGTCAGATTCGGAAGTCTGAACTACACGGCTGACATCCGCGGGGACTTGATCTTCGACGGATTCGAGCCACAGCCGAGCGCGCCGCACTGTCATGAAGGGCATGATTTAGCTCTGCCACCGAACAGTGTCCTGGAAGCCGCACCCGCGTCAGCTCCGACCCTTAGTTCGGAGCCGATTGCACCGATCGAGGACGGGTGGTTGGACGCCGCCTCGGATACTGAAACCTCTACGGCGATCGAGCCGAACACCAGCTTTATCCCTTGCGAAGCCCGTGACTCCAAGGTGCCAGACTCCTCTCCGGACTCCGAGCCCCCTGCGCCCCTGCTGATCGAATCCGATTGGGCGCCGATTATGGAGTTCACCGCCGCGGACATCTTTCAGCACTCGCCCTTCGGCGATATTCTGAATTCACTAAAGTCTCTCTCTTTATCAGGAGAGCCCTGGCCGGACTACGATCAGCAAGGTTGGGATGCGGATGATGAAGAAATTCAAAACCCACCCACCACCCACTTTGTAGCCACTGTCGATGATTTAACTGATGTGCTCGACTACGACTCCGAAGACATCGACGGTATGGACGCCGATGCAGGAGACGATCAGGAACCAGCGCCTATAGGGCACTGGAAAGCCACCTCGTCATATGACATATACATGGTGGACACCCCAAAAGAGGGTGATGGCGATGGAACAGCGGAGGATGACCCCTCCAAGAAACAGCCTAAGGGCCGGCGTCAGCGGTGCCGCTCTAAATCCTGCCAAAGCAAAAATGGTGATTCCGGCATGGGAGATAATAACACTCCGGACAGTGCCGAAGAAAACCCCCTCCAGCAAAACTCAGTACAGGACGATGGGGAAGCCAGCCCTCATGAAGGAGCGGCAGACAAAGAGGTTGAGGACGATAATTACATGCCTCCCTCCGAAGACGAGGCAAGCCCCGACGACAACGAATTTGTCGTACCTGAAGATCCCGTTGAACAAGAGCGCTTCAAACGCAGGCTTATAGCCACGGCAAGCAGCCTCAAGAAAAAACAGCTACAGCTTAGAGCTGGTCAAGACTTGCTAGCCGACAAATGGACGGAAGTCCTAGCGGCCGAAGAGTATGAACTCGAACGCCCCTCCAAGAGCTACCCAAAGCGCAGGTTGCTACCCCGATTAGAGGAAGAAGCACCTACATCACCAGCGCATGATGCGGCTGACCGACCACCACGTGGCTATGATAGAGAGGCCTCTCGGCCCTCCACTCAAGCTGCACCCTGGTGCCGCTTTAAAAATACCAAGGCACGGGGGAATGCGCCAGACCTGCGAGATATATTGGAGGACAAGGCAAAGCAAACAAGGTCGATCTACGGATCGCGTGGGTGCCCCACGGCACGAGACGATAATCGTCACGCCGGATACAGTAAATCCGGCCGGGCCGAACACAGTAGACAAAGCTCGTTTGAGCTGCGTCGGGATATAGCCCAATACAGAGGTGCCGCACACCCACTATGCTTCACAGATGAAGTAATGGATCATCAAATCCCAGAGGGTTTCAAACCCGTAAACATCGAATCATATGACGGCACAATAGATCCTGCGGTATGGATTGAGGATTATCTCCTCCACATCCACATGGCCCGCGGTGATGACTTGCACGCCATCAAATACCTCCCACTCAAGCTTAAAGGACCAGCTCAGCATTGGCTTAACAGCTTGCCAGCAGAATCAATTGGTTGTTGGGAGGACCTGGAAGCCTCATTCCTCGACAATTTCCAGGGCACTTATGTGCGACCACCAGACGCCGACGACCTAAGCCACATAATTCAGCAGCCAGAGGAATCGGCCAGGCAATTCTGGACACGGTTCCTAACCAAGAAAAATCAAATCATCGACTGTACGGACGAAGAGGCCCTAGCGGACTTCAAGCATAATATCCGCGACGAGTGGCTTTCCCGGCACCTTGGACAGGAGAAGCCGAAATCTATGGCAGCCCTCACGACACTCACGACCCGCTTTTGTGCGGGAGAAGACAGCTGGCTGGCTCGTAGCAATAACATAACCAAGAGCCCTGGTAATTCGGATACCAAGGACAACAGTACTAGGTCGTAACAAGAACAAGCGCCGCATTAACGGCGACAATGCTGAGGATACGGTAGTTAATGCCGGATTCAGAGGCTCTAAACCCGGTCAGCGGAAAAAGCCATTCAAGAGAAATAATCCGGGCCCGTCCAGTTTGGACCGAATACTCGACCGCTCATGCCAGATACATGGCACCCCCGAAAAGCCAGCCAATCACACCAACAGGGATTGTTGGGTGTTCAAGCAGGCCGGCAAATTAAATGCCAAAAATAGAGACCAGGGGCTACATAGCGACGACGAGGAGGAGCCCCGGCCGCCGAACAGTAGTGGACAGAAGGGATCCCCCACAAGTGCGGACGGTGAACATGATATACGCGACCCACATCCCCAAGAGGGAGCGGAAGCGTGCGTTAAGGGACGTATACGCGATGGAGCCAGTTGCCCCGAAGTTCAACCCATGGTCCTCCTGCCCGATCACTTTTGATCGAAGGGATCACCCCACTAGCATTCGTCACGGTGGATTCGCCGCACTGGTTCTAGACCCAATTGTTGACGGATTTCACCTCACCAGAGTCCTCATGGACGGCGGCAGCAGCCTGAACCTACTTTATCAGGACACAGTGCGGAAAATGGGCATCGATCCTTCGAGAATTAAACCCACTAAAACGACCTTTAAAGGCGTCATACCAGGTGTAGAGGCCAACTGTACAGGCTCAGTCACACTTGAAGTGGTCATCGGATCTCCGGATAATTTCCGAAGCGAGGAGTTAATCTTCGGCATAGTCCCGTTCCGCAGTGATTATCACGCACTGCTCGGGCGAACCGCATTTGCCAAATTTAGTGCGGTACCGCATTACGCATACCTCAAGCTCAAAATGCCAGGCCCTCGAGGAGTCATTACGGTCAATGGAAACACTGAACGCTCTCTCCGTACGGAGGAGCATACGGCGGCTCTCGCAGCGGAAGTATAAAGCAGCCTCTCAAGGCAAATCTCCAGTCTGGCCATTAAATGTTCGAACACCGTTAAGCGCGCCCGGAGTAACCTACAGCAAGACCTCCTGGCATGTTTCGAGCAGGTGTAGCAATGCGGCCCCAACCCCAGCCCTCGCGAAATCACGAAACCAGTGCTGCGCGTACATAACTACGCTCTGGAAATACCATGGGCACAGGGGGAGGGGCACCATCACGGCACACCCAAAACAGGGCTTAAACCGCACTGGGGGCTGCCGATTCTTCACTTTTATCTTATTAGCAGGACTCCATTCTTTGGAAGGCCTAACAGGCCGTACAATTGCCGCACAAACGATGCAAGAACCAGGGAAGAAGAAAACCACGCCGCACTATGGAACTCTAAGGTGGTCTCTATAACGAGCAGTATACCTGTTTTGCATATCATTCCGTAGCCCGCCCCTGGAAGGGACATGTCAAATAGTCCCACCTTTTGCTTATCGCACCATTTGTATCATTCTGCTTTTATCGCAGCCCTTTTTAATAAACAATGCATAGCTTTTGTCTATTATTGTATTACTCATTCTTTAGAATATATGTTCACTAATAACATGTCGCACCCATGCACTTTGGTACGGCCAATACACCAGGGGCTTAAGTACCCCACAACACGGTGTGAGAAGTCCGAACACTTTCACAAGTGCGGCACCCCGAACTTATAGCATTATATGCATCGGCTCCGAATCATGTCTTGGGTCAAATGTTGGGTTTCCCCGGCCCCTATGTTTTGGTACCTTACGTTCAGTTGTATCGGTTAAGGTAGCGCTAGGAGAATTACTGCGATTGTGCCCTAGTTGAGCTGGGCTAAAGCACCTCAGTAGAGAAAGCTAAAACTGACCGTGATGATGAGGTGAGAGCTGGTCACTGTTCGAGAGGTTTTCGAGTCCCTAAAGACTTACGCCGCTTAGAGCGAGGAGTCGGCTTTGTCCGGCCTAGGCGTGGATAGCACCCCGAACTCAGTCTTCTGAACACTAAGGGCTTCGCCGAAATTTAAAATTATAGAATTATATGGCTAAGTGAGAGTGTTCAAGCATTATAGTCCGATTGCCTTGTTCGTTGTGTTGAGCGCCTCCCTCAAAGGACCCAAGAATGGGAAAAAGAATGCTCAAGTTTATCCCGAACACCCCAGCACTCGTGGCATGGGGGCAGAAGCCGACGACTCGCCATCTCTCAAAATTTGATAAACGGCCGCACAGAAGGTAATATTTTAAATTCAAAAAGCATTGCTTAGCGCACATGAACAAGTTTTCAGCGCACAGGACAAAATAAACAAGTTTTACTCAAACATTACATCTTTCGAGCATTTGTCCGCCATTAGGCGGGCGCCCTTCAGAACGCCCTTATAGTACATCTCAGGGTTGCGGTGCTCCTTGCCCGGCGGCGGCCCATCCTTCACAAGCTTCTCCGCATCCAGCTTGCCCCAGTGCACCTTAGCACGGGCAAGCGCCCTACGGGCACCTTCGATGCAGACGGAGCGCTTGATGACTTCGAGCCTTGGACAGGCCTCCACCAGCCGCCGCACCAGCCCGAAGTAGCTCCCAGGCAGAGCCTCTCCAGGCCACACCCAAACTATGAGGCCCTTCATGGCCTGTTCGGCCACCTTGTGGAGCTTGACCAGTTGCTTCAGCTGGTCGGTCAAGGGCACATGGAGTCTAGCCTCGGCATACTGAGACCAGAACACCTTCTCTGTCGAGCTGCCCTCCTCGGCTCGGTAGAATGCAGCGGCATCAGACACGCTGCGGGGCAAATCTGCGAACACTCCTAGAGAGCTCCGAATTCGGGTAAGTAACAAGTAATTCACTTTCACATGGTTGCTTTGCATAAAGAAAGCCTTACCCGCCGCTATCTGTTTCATCACCTCAACCTCCTGAAGGGCCTTCTGGGCTTCAGCCTTGGCAGACTTGGCATTCTCAATGGCTGCCGCGAGCTCGAACTCTCGCGTCTTTGAGTCAAGCTCCAAACTCTCATGTTTTTTCACAAGAGCCTGGAGCTCTTGCCGCACCTCGCCAACCTACGCCTCATATTTCTCCCGCTCGGTGCGCTCCGTGGCCGTCCTCTTCTCGGCCTTGGACAGCGCTTGCTTAAGGGTCGCCACCTCCGTTGTGGCCCTACAATAGCCACATTAATCCTGTCATTTTCTTGCAATTGCACCTTTTACATATATATTTCAATAGGTATTTCTTACCTTCTTTGTCCTCGAGCTGCTTCTTGGCAAGGCCGAGCTCTTGCTCGGACCGCTCGAGGTTCTGCTTCAGCGTGTCCACCTCCGCAGTCAGTGCGGCGGACGCCAGTAGTGAAGCCTGCATACGCATATTGACTTACTTTTGTTAGACTCCTGCGAATTTTATTAGATCCTCTATTCGGCTTTTCTTTCCGAACGCCAAACAGAGCATCAGGGGCTACTGTCTATGCGGTAATATTTTTACATATTTTTTACATACCTCAAAGCCTGTTAAAAGACTGGCACAGGCTTCGGTCAGCCCGCTCTTGGCGGACTGAACTTTCTGAATCACCGCACTCATAATGGTGCGGTGCTCCTCGTCAATGGAGGCGCTTTTAAGCACCTCCAGCAGATTGTCTGGCGCCTCCGGTTGGACGGGGGCCACCGGCTCAGTGGGCTTGCTCCTCTTGGAAGGAGGTCGCCCGCCGGACTCTGGAACCTTTGAAGGATCCAGAGCGGTGTCCAGCCTAGGGCCGGACTTGGAGCCCTTAGGGGTTCTATCCCCTTGGCGCCTGGAGTCTGGAAGGTCGCCTTGCGGCGCCTCCAGGACCACCTCCTCCTGGCTCGGAACCTCCCGGGACGCCACCTCGGCGTCATCCGTAGGATGGAGGGAGGTAGCCGTCCGAAGAGATTTTACATCCGACGAGTCCAGGGAACCGCTCGACGACACGTCGAGCCGATCTTTGGGGGGACTGCATAATCATGTTCGACGTAAGGAAAAGCCGTGCAGTGAAGGAATACTATGACTTACTCTGGTATCCGGATACTTACGATTTCGCCAGGGGCTTGGCCCTGTGCGGCCACTCCTCTTCGCCGTCGCCGGAGTTACTGGAGTAGTCCGGAAGAAGGGTTTTCCCCTTCTTGGACCCCCCGGCCTCCCCAGTTGGGTCGGCCTTCCTTTTCTTTCCTTCCCCCGCTGGAGGGGGAGAGGTATCTTCTTCCTCCTCCTCGTCTTCATGGGAGGATTGCGTCTCGGAGTCGTCGGACAACGAATCCGACACCACCACATGCCGGGCAATCTTTCGAATCCTCATGGCCTTCTTCGTGGCCTTCTTCTCCAGCACCACATAGGGTGCCAGAACCAGCAGCTTTGCCAATAGAGCATCTGCTGGGTCTTCGGGCAAAGGAGCCGGACAGTTGATCTGTCTGGACTTCGCCTGCCAATCCTGTCAAAGGTAAGGGAGCTTAGATCCCGCATAGAGTCGAACTATGGAAAGCTAAAATACCCTGTAAAAGGTAAAAACGGCTTACCTCACTAGCGTGATGCTGCGTGCTGAATCCGCGATCCTCGGTAGCGGATGCGGGAGCCTTGGCGCCCTTGAATAGCACCTTCCAGGAATCTTCGTACGTCGTGTTGAAGAGCCTGCTTAGAGTTTGGTGTTGCGCCAGGTCGAACTCCCACAGGTTGAAGGCCCGTTGTTGACACGGGAGGATCCGGCGGATGAGCATAACCTGGACTACGTTGACAAGTTTAAGCTTCTTGTTCACCAGGGTTTGGATGCATGTTTGCAGTCCAGTCACCTCTCCTTTGTTGCCCCACGACAGGCCCGTCTCTTTCCGTGACGTGAGCCGCGTAGGGGGTCCGGATCGGAACTTGGGGGCTGCAACCCATTCAGGGTCACGCGGCTCGGTGATGTAGAACCACCCTGATTGCCACCCCTTCAGGGTCTCCATGAAGGAGCCCTCGAGCCATAGGACGTTGGGCATCTTGCCCACCATGGCGCCTCCGCACTCCGCCTGGTTGCCACGCACCACCTTTGGCTTGACATTGAAAGTCTTGAGCCATAGGACAAAATGGGGGCGGATGCATAGGAAGGCCTCGCACACGACGATAAACGCTGAGATATTGAGGACAAAGTTTGGGGCCAGATCGTGGAAATCTAGGCCATAGTAGAACATGAGCCCCCGGACAAATGGGTGGAGAGGAAAGCCCAGTCCGCGGAGGAAATGGGGGAGGAACACCACCTTCTCATGGGGCCTTGGGGTGGGGACGAGCTGAACCTCTTCGAGAAGCCGGTGCGCGATGTCGTTAGACAAGTATCTGGCCTTCCTCAGTTTTTTGATGTGTCCCTCCGTGACGGAGGAGACCATCCACTTGCCTCCCGCTCTGGACATGGCTGGAGAAGGTTGAGGTGGGGAGTGCGGACTTGGGCGCTGGAGCTCGAGTGCGCGGAAATGGATAGGCAAAGGAGGAAGAAGGCGGGGATGAGAAAGGTGGATCCTTATCCCCTTATATGGGCGGACGCAACTACACGTCCCCACCCGCCTGGTAAAACTCGCTTATCTCCCAAGGGCCATAATCAATGGCCGGTTGGGTTACCCACGCCCGTATTGATGAGAATCCCGGAATAAGGGGACATGATCTCTGCTTTGACAAGACGTGCCAAGGAAACCGCCTCGCATAACACGCTGAGGTGGGATAATGAAATGATTCGAATAAAGGCTTGGCCGTGGTGTGATGTCACGCCGTGGAATACGTCAGCAGATTAGATTTGTGTAAATATTATTCTCTCTGTGGCAATATGTGGGAACTTATTTTGCAGAGCCGGACACTATCCTTGTGTTCGAAATCTTCTATGAAGTACTTGGAGGAGGAACCCGCCTTGCGATGCCGAAGACAATCTGCGCGTCGGACTCGTCATCATTGAAGCCTGGTTCAGGGGCTACTGAGGGAGTCCTGGATTAGGGGGTGTTCGGATAGCCAGACTATACCTTCGGCCGGACTCCTGGACTATGAAGATACAAGATTGAAGACTTCGTCCCGTGTCCGGAAGGGACTTTCCTTGGCGTGGAAGGCAAGCTTGGCGATACGGATATGTAGATCTCCTACCATTGTAACTGACTCTGTGTAACCCTAGCCCTCTCCAGTGTCTATATAAACCGGAGGGTTTTAGTCCGTAGGACGAATAACAGAACAACAATCATACCATAGGTTAGCTTCTAGGGTTTAGCCTCCTTGATCTCGTGGTAGATCTACTCTTGTACTACCCATATCATCAATATTAATCAAGAAGGAGTAGGGTTTTACCTCCATCGAGAGGGCCAGAACCTGGGTAAAAACGTCGTGTCCCTTGTCTCCTGTTACCATCTGCCTAGACGCACAGTCCGGGACCCCCTACCCGAGATCCGACGGTTTTGACACCGACACCTCCCTCTTCTTATGGGGAAGCCGTGAGCCGCCTCTTTACTATGATGTGATGTGCATGCGTGCGGGAACCACCCCACGCATGACCCCCACGTCACGCACGACTCTCCACGTCGCGCGTTCAACGCGGGTCATAGAGAAGCGCAGCGGACGAGAAGTTACCACGGTAAAAATCCCGCCCCGACTGCCTGCGCACCGTTCTGGGCCTGGCCCAACAACATGTCGCGCTTATGTGTGGCCCAGGCCCGGGGGCTCCTGTCGGTGTACAAAAGTAGGGGCACTCCTTTTTACCCCTTTAGCTGTGCACGGACAATCGGAGCTGCACCCATGGCCACATTAAGCAGGGCAGAGGAGGGAAGCCGAAGGCGCGAGACGATCAAGGCAACGCCAAGACCAGAAACACCAAGATAGCAAAGGGGCGAGGTGGACTCCCCCGGCAAGACCCTTGCTGGTGCGGTTTCCGCGGCCCCGGCAAGAGCCTTGCCGGGGCAACTTGCCCAACGCCAGCAGAGCGAGCCACCCTTGAGCCCAAGAGTTCCAAACGCTGCCAATAACTACATTGGAACCAAGGCTCGGGAGGCGCCTCCGTGGTGGCATGCAGATCTATGTCAAGATCCTAAATACACAGGATCAGATGAGGACCAGAAGACGGCGACCCTCGGCGGGATCCTAGCTGAGGAAATCCACAAGACCCCCGGCAAGCGCCTTGCCGGAGACGACTGCAACGCAACGGCAAGACCCTTGCCGGGCCCCCGGCAAGACCCTTGCTGAGGGCATCAGCGGGGCCACAGCCAGGCTCGCGCCTGCCAAAACTCTACCGCCGTCCCCAAGCAGCTGCTAGCTCAACCAGCTGGGCAGGCACCTGCGTGGCGACGGGTGATAACCCTCAAGTATAGGGGATCACAACAGCTTTTGAGGGTAGAGTATTCAACCCAAATTTATTGATTCGACACAAGGGGAGCCAAAGAATATTCTCAAGTATTAGCAGTTGAGTTGTCAATTCAACCACACCTGGATAACTTAATATCTGCAACAAAGTATTTAGTAGCAAAGTAATATGATAGTAGTGGTAACAGTAACAAAAGAGCAATGAAAGCAAAAGTAATATTTTTGGTGTTTTGTAGTGATTGTAACAGTAGCAACGGAAAAGTAAATAAGCGAGAACCAGTATATGGAAAGCTCGTAGGCATTGGATCGGTGATGGATAATTATGCCGGATGCGGTTCATCATGTGACAATCATAACATAGGGTGACACAAAACTAGCTCCAATTCATCAATGTAATGCAGGCATGTATTCCGAATATAGTCATACGTGCTTATGGAAAAGAACTTGCATGACATCTTTTGTCCTACCCTCCCGTGGCAGCGGGGTCCTAATGGAAACTAAGGGATATTAAGGCCTCCTTTTAATAGAGTACCGGACCAAAGCATTAACACATGGTGAATACATGAACTCCTCAAACTATGTTCATCACCGGGAGTGGGCCCGATTATTGTCACTTCGGTGTTGCCGGATCATAACACATAGTAGGTGACTATACACTTGCAAGATAGGATCAAGAACACACATATATTCATGAATACATAATAGGTTCAAATCTGAAATCATGGCACTCGGGCCCTAGTAACAAGCACAAGCATAGCAAAGTCATAACAACATCAATTTCAGAACATAGTGGATACTAGGGATAAAACCCTAACAAAACTAACTCGATTACATGATAGATCTCATCCAACCCATCACCGTCCAACAAGCCTACGATGGAATTACTCACGCACGGCGGTGAGCATCATGGAATTGGTGATGGAGGATGGTTGATGATGACGACAGCGACAACTCCCCCTCTCCGGAGCCCCGAACGGACTCCAGATCAGCCCTCCCGAGAGGTTTTAGGGCTTGGCGGCGGCTCCGTATCGTAAAACGCGATGATTTCTTCTCTCCTATTCTTTTCTCCCTGAAAGCAAATATATAGAGTTGGAGTTGGCGTCGGAGGAGCTCCAGGGGGACCACGAGGTAGGGGGCGCGCCCTAGGGGGGCCGCTCCCCCCACCCTCGTGGACAGGGTGTGGGCCCCCTAGTCTTCATCTTTGGCAAGGATTTTTTATTATTTTTAACTTGATGTTCCGTGGAGTTTCAGGTCATTCCGAGAACTTTTGTTTCTGCACATAAAACAACATCATGGCAATTTTGCTGAAAACAGCGTCAGTCCGGGTTAGTTCCATTCAAATCTTGCAAGTTAGAGTCCAAAACAAGGGCAAAAGTGTTTGGAAAAGTAGATACGACGGAGACGTATCAACTCCCCAAGCTTAAACCATTGCTTGTCCTCAAGCAATTCAGTTGACAAACTGAAAGTGATAAAGAAAAACTTCTACAAACTCTGTTTGCTCTTGTTGTTGTAAATATATCAAGCCAGCATTCAAGTTTTCAGCAAAGATTATGACTAACCATATCAACAATAATTCTCAGGTCTCATATTTACTCATATCAATAGCATAATCAACTAGCGAGCGATAATAATATATCTCGGATGACAACACTTTCTCAAAACAATCATAATATGATATAAGAAGATGGTATCTCGCTAGCCCTTTCTGAGACCGCAAAACATAAATGCAGAGCACCTTTAAAGATCAAGGACTGACTAGACATTGTAATTCATGGTAAAAGAGATCCAATCATAGTCATACCGAATATAAATTAACAGTAATGAATGCAAATGATAGCTGTGCTCTCCAGCTAGTGCTTTTTAATAAGAGGGTGATGACTCAACATAAAAGTAAATGGATAGGCCCTTCACAGAGGGAAGCTGGGATTTGTAGAGGTGCCAGAGCTCGGTTTTAAAATAGAGATAAATAATATTTTGAGCGGCATACTTTCATTGTCAACATAACAACTAAGAGATGGCGATATCTTCCATGCCACACACATTATAGGCGGTTGCCAAACAGAATGGTAAAGTTTATACTCCCCTCCACCAACAAGCATCAATACATGGCTTGCTCGAAACAACGAGTGCCTCCACTCCAACTAACATCAGGTCCCAGGGGGAGCTTTGTTTGCAATTAATTTTGATTTAGTTTGCATAAAGCATGGGACTGAGCATCCCGGTGACCAGCCATTTTCTCGCGAGTGAGGAGCGGAGTCCACTCCTCTTGAGAATAACCCGCCTAACATGGAAGATAAGGGCAGCCCTAGTTGATACATGAGCTATTCGAGCATACAAAACAGAATGTTTATTTGAAGGTTTAGAGTTTGGCACATACAAATTTACTTGGAACGGCATGTAGATACCGTATATAGGAAGGTATAGTGGACTCATATGGAATAACTTTGGGGTTTAAGGGATCGGATGCACAAGTGGTATTCCCGCTTAGTACAAGTGAAGGCTAGCAAAAGACTGGGAAGCGACCAACTAGAGAGCGACAACAGCCATGAACATGCATTAAAATTAATAAACATTGGATGCAAGCATGAGTAGGATATAATCCACCATGAACATAAATATCGTGAAGGCTATGTTGATTTGTTTCAACTACATGCATGAACATGTGCCAAGTCAAGTCACTTAAATCATTCAAAGGAGGATACCACCCCACTATACCACATCATAACCATTTTAATAGCATGTTGGCACGCAAGGTAAACCATTATAACTCATAGCTAATCAAGCATGGCACGAGCAACTATGATCTCTAATTGTCATTGCAAACATGTTTATTCATAATAAGCTGAATCAAGAACGATGAACTCATCATACTTACAAAAACAAGAGAGGTCGAGTTCATACCAGCTTTTCTCATCTCAGTTCAGTCCATCATATATCATCATAATTGCCTTTCACTTGCACGACCGAACGGTGTGAATAATAATAAGAGTGCACATGCATTGGACTAAGCTGGAATCTGCGAGCATTCAATAAACAGGAGAAGACAAGGCAACATGGGCTCTTGGTTAAATCAACAATAATGCATATAAGAACCACTTGAACAATTTAATTATGGTCTTCTCCTATCGACCCCCAAAGAAAAGAAAAGAAATAAAACTATTTACACGTGAAAGCTTCCAACAAGCAAAAGAAGAACGGGAAATATTTTTGGGTTTTCTTTTTAATTATTACTACTACAGCAAGAAAAGTAAACTACTACTATTTTTTTTGGTTTTTCTTAAAGTTTAACAAACACACAAGAAGAAAGCATGAAAAAGAAAATAAACTAGCATGGATATTACAGTGAAAGAGTATGAGCACCGACATCTAGCAATAAGTGTGTGTGAACATAAATGTAATGTCGGTGAGAAATACGTACTCCCCCAAGCTTAGGCTTTTGGCCTAAGTTGGTTTATTGCCAGGGATAGCTTGGCTGATATCCGTAGGTGTAGCTGGGGTCGTACTGCGATGAAGAGGACTCTGACTGCCACTGACTGACAGCCATCTCCGGATCCCAAGAATAAACAGACTATCGTGGAGGCTCATCTTGCGGTTTCGGCTCCGGGGCTGGTGCAGGATTCCGGTAGGCTTGGACGGCAGCCCACGTAACGAGATAAGGTCTTTCAAAATTAACAAGGAAGGAGCAGGAAAGGTAATAGTTTCAGGATGATGTTTATGAAAGAATAATTTATATTTGAGCTCTCCTTCCCTGCCCTTAACAATAAAATCATGCGCTAGCATACTCTTATAATCTAAATAGGCACTAGGCAGCAATTTGTCTTCTTTCTCATAAAGCCTAGTAGGTATGTTAAAATGTGCAGCAAGGCGTGAAGCATAAATGCCTCCAAAGATGGGGCCCTTAGTACGGTTCAGGCTTAACCGTCTAGCAATAATTCCGCCCATACTAACAGTGTTATCGCGGTATAAACCATGGAACAAAATAATAATATCAGGAACACTAAGGTTTCCACGGTTTCCACGACCAATCAAGCAACGACTAGCAAATATGGCAAAGTAGCGTAAAACAGGAAAATGTATGCTAGTGATTCTTGCATCAGAAACCTTCCTGGTTTCTCCCACAGTGATAGTGTCAATAAATTGTTCCACATCTTTACGGTGTGGTTCTTCTAAGGTGCCCTCAGGGGGTATTTTGCAAACCTTGCAAAATTCAGCTAATGGCATCTTCTTAACAACGTCATATAAATGAAACTCTACTGAAGGAGGTGATTCCTTAGGGAAAAAGTAGAAGTTTTGCACAAAAGTATTTGTGAGTAAGAGATACTGATGACGTTGGTCGCGGAGGAAGTCGGTGAGGCCGGCATTCTCAATCAATGAATAGAAATCCTCATAAATCCCACCTTGTCTCGAGAAGTCATCGGAAGGCCATTTACACGGCCGGACTTCCGCGGTACGAGGCAAATTATATTTGGTCCTCTGTGCTTCTTCATTTTTCTTTTCCTTTGAGCTTCGGCTCGATGAGCCCCTCAAAAGTCTCTTCATCATTTTCTGAAATATTCTCAAATTTTTAGTAACTTTAAACAAAAGTGAACAAAGCTCAACAAAATTGATAGCAACTACTCCTACAAGTGCCTAGAGGATATATCATGCATTAGAACTACTTGGAACCATATAAATTTGACATGCAAGCTCAAGAACATGGTCACCTAGGCAGCACAAATTTGCAATGAATAAAACACTAGATCAAAACTAATTGGACCAATGGAGGAGTCACATACCAAGGAACAATCTCCCCAAGCAGTTTTGTGAGAGGTGCTTTGAGCAAGGAGATCGAAAATCGCAGCAAAGTGAGCTAGAACTCGTGCTTGAACCAGATATTCATGTTTGTGTGAGGAAGAAGAAGAGGATGGGTGCGGGAATAAGTGGAGGAGGGCCACCATGGGCCCACGAGGCAGGGGCGCGCCCTCCACCCTCTTGGCCAGGTGGCAGCTCCCCCCGCGGTGTTTTCAGTACCAAAATCCTCAAATATTCCCGAAAAAATCATATTAAATTGGCATGGCATTTGGAGGACTTTTATTTTCCGGGTATTTTTATATTGCACGGATAAATCAGGAAACAGACAGAGAAATAATATTTTTACTTTATTTCAACTAAATAACAGAAAGTATAAAGAGGGTACAGAAGGTTGTGCCTCTTAGTTTCATCCATCTCATGCTCATCAAAAGGAATCCACTAACAAGGTTGATCAAGTCTTGTTAACAAACTCATTCGGAATAACATGAAACTGGAGAAATTTCGAATATCACTATGTTACCTCAACAGGGATATGCACATCCCCTATAATAAGAATATCATATTTCTTCTTGACAGTAGGAAGAGGAAATTCAAAACCTCCAAATATAATTGATGGACTTTTTCCAATAGAGTTGATACTATGAACTTGAGGTTGTTTCCTCAGAAAGTGTACCGTATGCTCATTACCATTAACATGAAAAGTGACATTGCCTTTGTTGCAATCAATAACAGCCCCTGCAGTATTCAGAAAAGGTCTTCCAAGAATAATAGACATACTATCGTCCTCGGGAATATCAAGAATAACAAAGTCCGTTAAAATAGTACCGTTTGCAACCACAACAGGCACATCCTCACAAATACTGACAGGTACAACAGTTGATTTATCAGCCATTTGCAAAGATATTTCAGTAGGTGTCAACTTATTCAAATCAAGTCTACGATATAAAGAAAGAGGCATAACACTAACACCGATTCCAAGATCACATAAAGCAGTTTTAACATAGTTTCTTTTAATGGAGCATGGTATAGTGGGTACTCCTGGCTCTCCAAGTTTCTTAGGTATTCCACCCTTAAAAGTGTAATTAGCAAGCATGGTGGAAATTTCAGCTTCCGGTATCTTTCTTTTATTTTTGACAATTTCTTTCATATATTTAGCATAAGGATTCATTTTGAGCATATCAGTCAATCGCATATGCAAAAAGATAGGTCTAATCATTTCAGCAAAGCGCTCAAAATCCTCATCATCCTTTTTCTTGGATGGTTTGGGAGGAAAAGGCATGGGTTTCTGAACCCATGGTTCCCTTTCTTTACCATGTTTCCTAGCAACAAAGTCTCTCTTGTCATAACGTTGATTCTTTGATTGTGGGTTATCAAGATCAACAGCAGGTTCAATTTCTACATCATTATCATCACTAGGTTGAGCATCATCATGAACATCATCATTAACATTTTCATTAGGTTCATGTTCATTACCAGATTGTGTTTCAGCATCAGACATAGATATATCATTTGGATTCTCAGGTGGTTCAGCAATAGGTTCACTAGAAGTTTGCAAAGTCCTATCATTTTTCTTTTTCTTCCTTTTAGAAGAACTAGGTACATCAATATTATTTCTCTGAGAATCTTGCTCGATTCTCTTAGGGTGGCCTTCAGGATACAAAGGTTCCTGAGTCATTCTACCAGTTCTAGTAGCCACTCTAACAACATAATCATTTTTCTTACTATTCATTTCATTAAGCAAATCATTTTGAGCCTTAAGTACTTGTTCTACTTGAGTGGTAACCATAGAAGCATGTTTGCTAACAAGTTTAAGTTCACCTCTAATATTAGCCATATAATCACCCAAGTGTTTAACCATATAAGCATTTTGTTTTAATTGTCTACCAAAATAAGCATTGAAATCCTCTTGCTTAAGCATAAAGTTATCAAACTCATCCAAGCATTGGCTAGCAATTTTAGTAGGAGGGATTTCAGCTTTATCATATCAAGATCAGGAGGTTCTTCAATAGGTAATGGATTAAGATCATAAGTTTCTTCAACAGGCGGTAGATTAAGACAATGTATTTCTTCAATGGGAGGTAAATTCTTAACATCTTTAGCTTTAATACCTTTTTGTTTCATAGATTTTTTTGCCTCTTGCATATCTTCAGGACTAAGAAATAGAACACCTCTCTTCTTCGGAGTTGGCTTAGGGATAGGCTCATTAATTGGAGCAGGAGCTGGCTCAGGAGCTGGCTTAGGGATAGGCTCATTAACTGGAGCAGGAGCTGGCTCAGGAGCTGCCCAATGATTTTCATTTTTTAACATATTATTTAATAGAATTTCAGATTCATCCGGTGTTCTTTCCCTGAAAATAAAACCAGCACAACTATCCAGGTAATCTCTCGAAGCATCCGTTAGTCCATTATAAAAGATATCAAGTATTTCATTTTTCTTAATAGGATGATCAGGCAAAGCATTAAGTAACTTGAGAAGCCTCCCAGAAGCTTGTGGGAGACTCTCTTCTTTAATTTGCACAAAGTTGTATATTTCCTTTAAAGCAGCTTGTTTCTTATGAGCAGGGAAATATTTAGCAGAGAAGTAATAAATCATATCCTGGGGACTACGCACACAACCAAGAACAAGAGAATTAAACCATATCTTAGCATCACCCTTTAATGAGAACGGAAATATTTTAAGGATATAAAAGTAGCGAGATCTCTCATCATTAGTAAACAGGGTGGCTATATCATTTAATTTAGTAAGATGTGCCACAACAGTTTCAGATTCATAGCCATGAAAAGGATCAGATTAAACCAAAGTAATTATATCAGGATCAACAGAAAATTCATAATCCTTATCGGCAACATAGCTAGGTGAAGTAGCAAAAGCAGGGTCAGGCCTCATTCTATCTTTAAGAGATTGCTTATTCCATTCAGCTAATAGCCTCTTGAGTTCATATCTATCTTCGCAAGCTAAAATAGCGGCAGAAGATTCCATATCAAAAACATAACCTTCAGGAATAACAGGCCTATCTTCATCATCACTTTCATCATTATAATCAGTTTCAATAATTTCTTTCTCTATAGCCCTAGCAGTTTGTTCATCAAGAAATTCACTAAGGGGCACAGTAGTATCAAGCATAGAAATAGTTTCATCATAAGTATCATGCATAGTAGAAGTGACATCATCAATAACATGCGACATATCAGAACGAATAGCAGAAGCAGGTTTAGGTGTCGCAAGCTTACTCATAACAGAAGGTGAATCAAGTGTAGAGCTAGATGGCAGTTCCTTACCTCCCCTCGTAGTTGAGGGATAAATTCTTGTCTTAGCGTCTTTCAAGTTCTTCATTGTGTCCATCAGATATAAATCCCAAGTGACTCAAAGAATAGAGCTATGCTCCCTGGCAACGGCGCCAGAAATTAGTCTTGATAACCCTCAAGTATAGGGGATCGCAACAGCTTTCGAGGGTAGAGTATTCAACCCAAATTTATTGATTCGACACAAGGGGAACCAAAGAATATTCTCAAGTATTAGCAGTTGAGTTGTCAATTCAACCACACCTGGATAACTTAATATCTGCAACAAAGTATTTAGTGGCAAAGTAATATGATAGTAGTGGTAACGGTAACAAAAGAGCAATGAAAGCAAAAGTAATATTTTTAGTGTTTTGTAGTGATTAAACAGTGGCAACGGAAAAGTAAATAAGCGAGAACCAGTATATGGAAAGCTCGTAGGCATTGGATCGGTGATGGATAATTATGCCGGATGCGGTTCATCAGGTAACAATCATAACATAGGGTGACACAGAACTAGCTCCAATTCATTAATGTAATGCAGGCATGTATTCCGAATATAGTCATACGTGCTTATGGAAAAGAACTTGAATGACATCTTTTGTCCTACCCTCCCGTGGCAGCGGGGTCCTAATGGAAACTAAGGGATATTAAAGCCTCCTTTTAATAGAGTACCAGACCAAAGCATTAACACATAGTGAATACATGAACTCCTCAAACTATGGTCATCACCGGGAGTGGTCCCGATTATTGTCACTTCGGGGTTGCCGGATCATAACACATAGTAGGTGACTATAGACTTGCAAGATAGGATCAAGAACACAAATATATTCATGAAAACATAATAGGTTCAGATCTGAAATCATGGCACTCGGGCCCTAGTAACAAGCACAAGCATAGCAAAGTCATAACAACATCAATTTCAGAACATAGTGGATACTATGGATAAAACCCTAACAAAACTAACTCGATTACATGATAGATCTCATCCAACCCATCACCGTCCAACAAGCCTACGATGGAATTACTCACGCACGGCGGTGAGCATCATGGAATTGGTGATGGAGGATGGTTGATGATGACGATGGCGACGAATCCCCCTCTCCGGAGCCCCGAACGGACTCCAGATCAGCCCTCCCGAGAGGTTTTAGGGCTTGGCGGCGGCTCCGTATCGTAAAACGCGATGATTTCTTCTCTCCTATTTTTTTCTCCCCGAAAGCAAATATATAGAGTTGGAGTTGGCGTCGGAGGAGCTCCATGGGGACCACGAGGTAGGGGCGCGCCCTAGGGGGGCGCTCCCCCCACCCTCGTGGACAGGGTGTGGGCCCCCTGGTCTTCATCTTTGGCAAGGATTTTTTATTATTTTTAACTTGACGTTCCGTGGAGTTTCAGGTCATTCCGAGAACTTCTGTTTCTGCACATAAAACAACATCATGGCATTTCTGCTGAAAACAGCGTCAGTCCGGGTTAGTTCCATTCAAATCATGCAAGTTAGAGTCCAAAACAAGGGCAAAAGTGTTTGGAAAAGTAGATACAACGGAGATGTATCAACGGGCGGCTTCTATACCGACTCAGCAAGCACCTGCGTGGTGGCATGCGACCCTTCGTGAAGGCTCCACCACCGCGCCAGCCCAGTAGCCAGCCGACGTGGCGCAGCAACGCCTCGTCAGCTCGGACGCGTGTCAAAGCCAGGCGAGGCGGTGACAGCTGGGACGTGCTTCCTTTTTGTCCCCGATAAAGCAAGGGGGGCACGTTGGCAGCGCATTAAATGCGTTTTTCTGGCAGTCCCAGAGGATATGCTTATCGACTGTAGACCTTTCCACCTCCTGTGTGCCACTGTGGCAACCCCTTTTTCCTATAAAAGGAGGCCCGAGGCGACCAGGAGAAGGATTCGGCTCTTTGGAACTACGCAGCCACCATAGCTAGTTTGAGAGCTCAAGAACACTCTGAAATACACACCAAAGCAGGACTAGGGTATTACGCATCCTCGCGGCCCGAACCTGGGTAAACGATCTTTGTGCTAGCTCCTAAACCTGCTCTTCTCACAGCCCCATGCCCGCCAACCATAGAAGGGATTCCAATGATCCCATAGGTGTCGTTTCCCCGATAGAATGAGTTCACAACAGTACCTAAGTGGTGATTTATTTTCTTATACTAACGGAGCTTACGAGTTTTCTGTTAAGTTTTGTGTTGTGAAGTTTTCAAGTTTTGGGTAAAGATTCGATGGACTATGGAATAAGGAGTGGCAAGAGCCTAAGCTTGGGGATGCCCAAGGCACCCCAAGGTAATATTCAAGGACAACCAAGAGCCTAAGCTTGGGGATGCCCCGGAAGGCATCCCCTCTTTTGTCTTCGTTAATCGGTAACTTTACTTGGAGCTACATTTTTATTCACCACATGATATGTGTTTTGCTTGGAGCATCATTTTATTTTGTTAGTATTTGCTTTTTGTTATTTAGAATAATGGTTTGCATCTCTATTTTCAATAAAAATGTCAAGGATAGCCTTTACCATGCTTATTTTGCAAGTATACATGTTGCTGTTTCAAAACAGAAAGTTTACCGTTGTTGCAAAATTTCCCTAGAAAAGTTAGAATATGATAAGATGTTGAAACTTTTTGAATATTGAGTTGTGATAAATTTTCTACAGTGTGGTAGAATTTCATAATGTTTGGAGTTAGGGAAGTATGATGAATCTTGCATTCTTTACAGACTGTACTGTTTTGGCAGATTGCTATTATGTTTGCATTGTTTGCATATGTTTGCTTGTTTAATGATTCTATTTGAGGATATGAGTATTAAATATGCAGAGGCATTTAGTATGCAATGTTGAATAATGATTTTAGTGACTTGTTACAGTAGAAAATGATAAGGTTTTTGCATTGGTTTATACTAACTTATCTCACGAGTTCTTGTTGAGTTTGGTGTGGATGAAGCTTTCAAGATTTAGGAAACCATGATATGAGAGGAATTAAGGAGACACAAAAGCTCAAGCTTGGGGATGCCCAAGTCACCCCAAGATAATATTTCAAGAAGTCTCAAGCATCTAAGCTTGGGGATGCCCCGGTAGGCATCCCACCTTTCTTCTTCAACAATTATCGATTAGTATCGGTTGAGCCTAAGTTTTTGCTTCTTCACATGATGAGTGCTATCCTTGAAATGCCATTTTATTTTGTTTTGCTTGCTGTTTGAATAATATCCCAATATCTGAAATTCTTAAATGAGAGAGAGTCTTTACAAAGATGCATAATTATTTAACTATTCATTGATCTTCACTTATATCTTTTTGGAGTAGTTTGTCATTTACTCGTGTGCTTCACTTATATCCTATGAGTAAATGGTTCAATGATTTGAATGTCATAAATCCGAAATTATATATGTTTCATATGCCTTTCCCATGGGGAGTAATGCCTTCACATATAAGAAGTAGAGGTGGTAAATTTATTGATGGTTAGCAAACATTGTATTGGTCACTTGAACAATTCATGAAAGAATATTGAAGGAAGAGAGATTTCACATATAAATATACTATCTTGGACATCTTCTATGATTGTGAGCCCCATTAATTATTTTCAAACCTGAGCAAATTAGTTGAAGTTGGACAAGGAAGACAACATAATGAGTTATGCTTGGGTATATTTGTATAGAAGTTATATTGTTATGGATCCTCTAACATGTGGTGCTTGCTATTTAGAATCCTTTGCTAGCCAAAATATCTATACTAAGCGGGAATACTGCTTGTGCATCCAAATTCCTTGAACCAAGTTCCTTCCATGAGTGTCCACCATATCTACCTATATGCGGTATTTACCTGTCGTTCCAAGTAAATTTGCATGTGCCAAACTCTAAACCTTCAAATAATAATCTATTTTGTATGCACGAATCGCTCATGTAGCGACTGGGGGCTGTCCGTATCTTCCATGCTAGGTGGGTTATTCTCACGATGAGTGGATTCCTCTCATCATTCACGAGAAAATGGCTGGTAAGTGGGATGACCAATCCTATGATCAAAAGATCAAAAACAAAATCACAAATAATTTAAACAAACTCCCCCAGGATTATTGATAGTTGGACGGCACCCATTGTTTCCGACAAGCCGTGGAGTGTGATTGTTGGTGGAGGGGGTGTAAAATCTTTACCTTTCTGTTTGGGAACTGCCTATAATGTATCTAGTATGGAAGATATTGGGAACTCTTGGTCGTTATGTTGACAATGAAAGCATACCTCTCAAAATTATTTTCATCTTTGTTTTAGATTCGAGCTCTGGCACCTCTACAAATCCCTGCTTCCCTCTACGAAGGGCCTATCTTTTACTTTTATGCAAGAGTCAGTAGTATTCCTTCTCATTCCAACCTACTTTTTAGTTGGCAAGCATCATGTGGCGGAGAAAGATCTAAGCATATATGGCCATTCAAATATATTTGATCATGAATTATTATTGTTGACAATTATCTATATGATAAATAAGTTGGGAGGCGAAACATTAAGCCCCTATCTTTCTCTGTGTTCGATGGATGCTATTTGTTCTAAAAATATGCTTTGAGTGGTAGCAATCATGGAAGACTATATGACAGTTGAGTATGTGGGATTTGCTAAATTAAAGCTCTTACATAGACCCTTCCTGAAAGTAAGATGAATTGCAATTGTTTGATGACTGAGAACTGTTTGTTAGTTTTCAAGAAATTTATAATCTATACTTTAACATGTGAATAGCTTGTTACTTGATCATGAGAAGCTTTATGATATGAGCTACTGTTATGACATATAGTGATTCTATAAGGTGACTGAAATTATCATTGATCAAACTTGTGCACCTGCTAGCATTCGCACTTCATAAATTATTTCTTTTATCATTTACCTACTTGGGCGCAAGCAGGAATTAAGCTTGGGGATGCTGATACGTCTCCAACGTATCTATAATTTATGAAGTATTCATGCTATTATATTATCCTTCTAGGATGTTTTATATGCATTTATATGCTATTTTATATGATTTTTGGGACTAACCTATTAACCTAGAGCCCAGTGCCAGTTTCTATTTTTTCCTTGTTTTTGAGTATCGCAGAAAAGGAAAACCAAATGGAGTCTAATTGACCTGAAACTTGATGGAGCTTATTTTTGGACCAGAAGAAGGCCATGGAGAAAAAGAGTTGGGACAGAAGAGTCCTGGGCTGCCCACGAGGTTGGAAGGCACGCCCACCCCCCTAGGCTTGCCCTCCTACCTCGTGGACAGCCCGAAGACCCCCCCTGACTTGTTCTCGACGCCAAAACCGCTTATATATATACCCAAACTTCCAGAACATAACCTAGATCAGGAGTTCCGCCGCCGCAAGCCTCTATAGCCACAAAAAACAATTGGGACCCTGTTCCGGCACCCTGTCGGAGGGGGAATCCCTCACCGGTGGCCATCTTCATCATCCCGGCGCTCTCCATGACGAGGAGGGAGTAGTTCACCCTCGGGGCTGAGGGTATGTACCAGTAGCTATGTGTTTGGTCTCTCTCTCTAGTGTTCTTGATTTAGCATGATCTTGATGTATCGCGAACTTTGCTATTATAGTTGGATCTTATGATGTTTCTCCCCCTCTACTCTCTTGTAATGGATTGAGTTTTCCCTTTGAAGTTGTCTTATCGGATTGAGTCTTTAAGGATTTGAGAACACTTGATGTATGTCTTGCATGTGCTTATCTGTGGTGACAATGGGATATTCACGTGATCCACTTGATGTATGTTTTGGTGATCAACTTGCGAGTTCCGTGACCTTGTGAACTTATGCATAGGGGTTGGCACACATTTTCGTCTTGACTCTCCGGTAGAAACTTTGGGGCACTCTTTGAAGTTCTTTGTGTTGGTTGAATAGATGAATCTGAGATTGTGTGATGCATATCGTATAATCATACCCACGGATACTTGAGGTGACATTGGAGTATCTAGGTGACATTAGGGTTTTGGTTGATTTGTGTCTTAAGGTGTTATTATAGTACGAACTCTATGATAGATCGAACGGTAAGAATAGTTTCGTGTTATTTTACTACGGACTCTTGAATAGATCGATCAGAAAGGATAACTTTGAGGTGGTTTCGTACCCTACAATAATCTCTTCGTTTGTTCTCCGCTATTAGTGACTTTGGAGTGACTCTTTGTTGCATGTTGATGGATAGTTATATGATCCAATTATGTTATTATTGTTGAGAGAACTTGCACTAGTGAAAGTATGAACCTTAGGCCTTGTTTCAACGCATTGCAATACCATTTGTGCTCACTTTTATCATTAGTTACCTTGTTGTTTTTATATTTTCAGATTACAAAAACCTATATCTACCATCCATATTGCACTTGTATCACCATCTCTTCGCCGAACTAGTGTACCTATACAATTTACCATTGTATTGGGTGTGTTGGGGACACAAGAGACTCTTTGTTATTTGGTTGGAGGGTTGTTTGAGAGAGACCATCTTCATCCTACGCCTCCCACGGATTGATAAACCTTAGGCCATCCACTTGAGGGAAATTTGCTACTGTCCTACAAACCTCTGCACTTGGAGGCCCAACAACGTCTACAAGAAGAAGGTTGCATAGTAGACATCAGCTATCCTTTCTGATCGATCTATTCAAGAGTCCGTAGTAAAATAAGATGAAGCTATTCTTTTCGTTCGATCTATCATAGAGTTCGTACTAGAATAACACCTTAAGACACAAATAAACCAAAACCCTAATGTCACCTAGATACTCCAATGTCACCTCAAGTATCCACGGGTTTGATTATATGATAAGCATCACACAGTCTCAGATTCATCTATTCAACCAACACAAAGAACTTCAAAGAGTGCCCCAAAGTTTCTACCGGAGAGTCAAGACAAAAACGTGTGCCAACCCCTATGCATAAGTTCACAAGGTCACTGAACCCGCAAGTTGATCACCAAAACATACATCAAGTAGATCAATAGAATACCCCATTGTCACCACGGGTATCCCACGCAAGACATACATCAAGCGTTCTCAAATCCTTAAAGACTCAATCCGATAAGATAACTTCAAAGGGAAAACTCAATCCATTACAAGAGAGTAGAGGGGGACAAACATCATAAAATCCAGTTATAATAGCAAAGCTCGTGATACATCAAGATCGTGCCGAATTAAGAACACGAGAGATAGAGAGAGAGAGAGAGAGAGAGAGATCAAACACATAGCTACTGGTACATACCCTCAGCCCCGAGAGTGAACTACTCCCTCCTCATCATGGAGAGCGCCGGGATGATGAAGATGGCCACCGGTGAGGGATTCCCCCTCTGGCAGGGTGCCAGAACAGGGTCCCGATTGGTTTTTGGTGGCTATAGAGGCTTGCGGCGGCGGAACTCCCGATATAGGTTATGTTATGGAGGTTTCTGTATTTATAGAAATTTTTGGCGTAGGTCTCACGCCAGTGGGGTCTCCGAGTCGTCCACGAGATAGGGGGCGCGCCCAAGGGGCGTGGGTGCGCCCTCCACCCTCGTCGACAGCCTCGGACTCTTCTGGCCCAACTCTTTTACTCCGGGGGCTTCTTTTGGTCCATAAAAATCGTCAAAAATTGGCACGTCAATTGGACTCCGTTTGGTATTCCTTTTCTGTAAAACTCAAAAACAAGGAAAAAACAGAAACTGGCACTGGGATCTAGGTTAATAGGTTAGTCCCAAAAATCATATAAAATAGCACATAAATGCATATAAAACATCCTAGATGGGTAATATAATAGCATGGAACAATCAAAAATTATAGATACGTTGGAGACGTATCAGTAAGCACCTGCCTTTTTAAGGAGGTAGCTAGGTCTGCTCACCGGCCGCGTTCGCAACGTGCAGGAGTGCAAAGGGCGATGGCCCATGACCCCTTCGCATTTAGGATGTAGAATGGCGTGCTGGCCTCTCTGTTGAGTCTAGGTAGGACTACGGTGTGTTGATCGGCCGAGGCCGGTCATGACCTGATGGTGTGTCCGGCCGGAGTTGATCGAGCATGTTGGGTAAGTTGGTGCACCCCTGCAGGGAAGTATACTATCTATTCGAATAGTCGTCTCCACGGTAACAGACACTCAGAGTTGTATCCCGATTGATACAACTAGAACTGGATACTGAATGTTGAGGTATCTAGTGGATATGTGGCTCCGAGATTGCTTTCCCTCATGGAGTCGGGGAAGGATCTCTGGGTGTTATTTCTACGACATGTTTGTTAAATATAAACTACTATTCTATGCTCTTCTGATTGCTGCAAGATGCTTGGAGCTGCTTGAAGATGCTAGTCTTTGATAGGCTAGGCTTTCCCCTTCCCTTCTGGCATTCTGCAGTTCAGTCCACAGATACTACCCATTTCATTGATACTGATGCATATGTAGTGTAGATCCTTGCTTGCGGGTACTTTGGATGAGTACTCACTGTTGCTTTGCTCCCCTTTTCCACCTATTTCCATTCTTCTCGGATGATACAACCAGATGGAGGAGCCCGGGATCCAGTCACCACCTTCGACGACGACTGCTACTACACTGAGGGTGCCTACTACTACGTGGAGGCCGACGACGACCAGGAGTAGTTAGGAGGCTCCCAGGCAGGAGGCCTTGCCTTTTCGATCAATGTTGCTTTTGTGCTAGCCTTCTTAAGGCAGACTTGTCTAACCTATGTTTGTACTCAAATATTGTTGCTTCCGCTGACTCTTGTGTTTTTGAGCTTATGTATTCGAGCCCTCAAGGCCCCTGGCTTGTAATATAAAGCATGTATTATTTTAATTTGTGTCTAGAGTTGTGTTGTGATATCTTCCCGTGAGTCCCTGATCTTGATCGTACACATTTGCGTGTATGATTAGTGTACGATTGAATCGGGGGCGTCACACGGGTGCCATTAATTCAGATCTGAATCGTTTATGTTATCGCTATTATATCCATGTTCTAGATCCGATCTTGCAAGTTATAGTCACCTACTACGTGTTATGATCCAGCAACCCCGGAGTGACAATAGTCGGGACCACTCCCGGTGACGACCATAGTTTGAGGAGTTCATGTATTCACCGTGTGTTAATGCTTTGTTCCGGTTCTCTATTAAAAGGAGGCCTTAACATCCCTTAGTTTCCAATTGCACCCCGCTGCCATGGGAAGGTAGGACAAAAGATGTCATGCAAGTTCTTTCCATAAGCACGTATGACTATTTACGGAATACATGCCTACATTATATTTATGAACTGGAGCTAGTGCCGTATCGCCCTAGGTTATGACTGTCACATGATGAACGTCATCCAAAAAATTACCAGATCCAATGTCTACGAATTTATCTTATATTGTTCTTGCTAAGTTACTACTGCTACTGTTATTGTTGAACTTGCTATAAAACTACTACTGTCACTGTTACCGTTACCATTGTTGTTGTCACTATTATCAAAACTATCATATTACTTTCTACTGATCACTTGCTGCAGATAATTAATCTCCAGGTGTGGTTGAATTGACAACTCAACTGCTAATACTTGCAAACATTCTTTGGCTCTCCTTGTGCCGAATCTATAATTTGGGTTGAATACTCTACCCTCGAAAACTGTTGCGATCCCATATACTTGTGAGTTATCAAGACCTTTTTCTGGTGCCGTTGCCGGCGAGCATAGCTATATTTCTTGAGTCACTTGGGATTATTATCAATTTATCACTATGAAGAGTCTGAAGGGTGCTAAGACTAAGATTTATCCCTCTAAGACGAGGGGAGGTAAGGAACTGCCATCCAGTTCTGCTTTAGATTCACCTTCTGATATAAGTAAACTTGCAACACCACCACATGCTATTAATCTTGATATGTTGCAAGTTATTGATGATGCTACTTCTACTATGAATGATGCTTATGATGATGCTAGTACCTTGCTTGATGATGATGATGTGCCACTTGGTGACTTTCTTGATGAACCAATTGCTAGAGTAATACAACGTGATGTTGTTGAATCTGATGATGAGCTTGAAACAGAAACTCCTGAAACACCTACTAGAACTAGCCTTCCTAGATATAAATTGCCTAAGGTACCGGAAGGTTATGTTATGAATGAGGAGACAACTAGAGATATTCTTGCTTGTAAGGATAGAGATGATCTAGAGAAATTATTATGCAAGTATAAAGAAAAATCTTTGAATGCTAGAATGCCATATGATCATAAGTTTGCTACCTCACCTATCTTTATTGATGATAAGGATTATGAATTCTCTGTCGACCTAGAGTTAATTACTTTGGTTGAATCTGATCCTTTCCATGGTTATGAAACTAGAATTTTTGTGGCACATCTTACTAAGTTGAATGACATAGCCACCCTTTTTACTCATGTTGAGGAAACTCGCTATTACTATATTCTCAAATTATTTCCATTCTCACTAAAGGGTGATGCTAAAGCTTGGTACAAAACTCTTGCTCCTGGTTGTGTGCGTAGTCCCCAGGATATTATTTATTACTTCTCTGAAAAATATTTCCCTGCTCATAAGAAACAAGCTGCCTTGCAGGAAATATTTAACTTTGCGCAAATTGAAGAAGAGAGTCTCCCACAAGCTTGGGGGAGGCTTCTCCAATTGCTTAATGCTTTGCCTGATCATCCTCTTAAGAAAAATGAAATACTTGATATCTTCTATAATGGACTGACCGATGCTTCTAGGGATTTCCTAGATAGTTGTGCTGGTTGTGTTTTCAGGGAGCGAACCATTGGACAAGCTGAAGAATTATTGAATAACATGTTGAAAAATTATGATGATTGGACTCTTCCTGAATCACCGCCTAAGCCCACTCCGAAGAAGAGGGGTATATTATATCTCAGTCCTGAAGATATGCAAGAGGCAAAGAAATCTATGAAGGAAAAAGGTATTAAAGTTGAGGATGTTAAAAATGTACCTCCTATTGAAGAAATACATGGGCTTAATACACCACCACCACCCAAGGTGGTAGAGGTAAATTCTCTAATGAAATTCAATGATAATGAAAACCCTCACAATATGCATCCTAGCCAATGCCTTTATGAGTTTGAAAACTGTATTAGAAAGCAAGATCACTTCAATGCAAATGTTATGAAACAATTGAAATACAATTCTGATATGATAGCTCGCTTGAGTGACTTGTTATTTAGAATCTCAAATGACGTTAGGGGTGTCGGAAAACATGCTTCTATGGTTCAAACCTAGTTAGAACAAGTTGCTAAATCTCAAAGAGAGTTGCTAGATGAAATGAACAATAATATACATGGCTTTGTTGTTAGAGTAGCAACTAGAGGAGGTAAAATGACTTAGGAACCACTTTATCCTGAGGGACACCCAAAAAGAATTGAACGGGATTCACAAAGGAACAACACCACTGCACCTAGTTGTTCTAAAAAGAAGGAGAAAAAGAAAAATGATAGGACTTTGCATGCTTCAAATGAACCTGAAATAGAAAAACCTCCTGATAATGATAATGATGTTTCTATCTCTGATGCTGAAACTCAATCTAGTAATGAACACTCACCTTCTGATAATGAAACCGATAATGATGTGGTTCATGAAGATACTCAACCAAATATTGAAAAATAACCAGACAATGATGTTGAGATAGAACCACCAGTTGATCTTGAAAACCCACAACCTAAGAATAAATGTATGATAAAAGATACTTTAGTGCTAGAAAATACGGTAAAGAAAGAGAACTGTGGGTTCAAAAACCTATGCCTTTTCCACCCAAGTCAACTAAAAAGAAAGATGATGAAGAATTTGAACGCTTCGCTGAAATGCTGAGGCCGGTCTTTTTGCGTGCTCGCTTGACTGATATCCTTAAAATGCCTCCTTCTGCAAAGTACATGAAAGACATCATCACCAATAAGAGAAAAATACCAGAAGACAAAATTTCCACTATGCTTGCTAATTATAATTTTAAGGATGGAGTACCTAAAAAACTTGGAGATCCGGGAATACCAACACCTTGCTCCATCAAAAAGAACTATGTGTAAACTGCTTTATGTGATTTAGGAGCCGGTGTTGGTGTTATGCCTTTCTCTTTATATAAAACACTGATTTGAATAAACTCAGACCTACTAAAATGTCTTTGCAAATGGCTGACAAATCAACTGCCATACCTATCGGTATTTGTGAGGATGTGCCCGTTGTTGTTGCTAATGTTACTATTTTGACTGACTTTGTTATACTTGAGATGCCCGAGGATGACAACATGTCAATTATCCTTGGCAGACTCTTCTTGAATACTGCAGGGGCTGTTATTGATTGCAATAAAAGCAAGGTCACTTTTCCTATCAATGGTAATGAGCATACAGTGCACTTTCTGAAGAAACAATTCCAAGTGAATGGTATTAATGTTATTGAAAAATCTCCGACAATCATTATTGGAAGTTTTCAACTACCTCTATCTACTGTCAAAAAGAAATATGAAATGCTTATTGTTGGGGATATTCACATTCCCGTTGAGGTAACTTCGTGATTTACGAAAGTTCTTCGGTTTCATGCTAATCAAAAGTGGTTGTTAATAAGACTTGATCAACCTTATTAATGGATCATTTTTTAGAGGTATGAAGTTGATGAATTTAGTAAGCACTACCTTCTGTCCCTATGTTTTGTTTTCTATTTTATTTAGTTAAATAAAATAAAATGCCATATTTTGTCTATTTTCTGAATTTTCCGTGCAATAAAAAAATGACCCAAAAATAAAAGTTCTCAGAATGCCCTGAAAATTTAATACAAATTTTTTCTGAATATTTATGAATTTTTGGTGCAAATAATATCATAGGGAGGTGCATCAGGTGGGCACAACCCACCTGGGCGTGCCAGCACCCCCAGGCGCGCCCTGGTGGGTTGTGGTCCCCACGTGGCCCCTCTCACTTATCCCTTCACACCACATCATCACTTACCTCCAGAAAAAATTCTCCATTGCTCTCTCTCTCTCTCTCTCTCTCTCTCTCTTGTTCCTGCCCTCAAACCCGCGGATTTCGATCTCTTTGCTCGAAGCTTTGTTTCCCAAACTGTTTCAGGGGATTGTTGCTTGGTATGTGACTCCATCATTTGTCCAATTAGTTTTTGTTTTAGTGGTTTATATTTGAATAATTAGCTACTCTTGGTGTTGCTGTAGATGAGCTTGCATGTTGAATTCTTAGAGTTCTAAGTAGTTTGAATGCTTGCTATGGCCTCTATGTATCCCTATGAGTAGTTGCAATCAATCTTGTAAAGTTTTGTTGATAAATTTTGTCACCCAAAAAATTTCAGAAAATTGTACGCAAACATGATGAACCTATTTGGAAGGAGTTCTTCTAGGAGGAGATCCTCGGGGGGCATCCTCTAGCAACAGCTCCGCTTGTTGGTCTTATGTTGAACCAAGTGAAAGATCCATACGAGATGCCGCCACCAAAACATGCTTATTGGCCTTGCGATGACTATATGGTGCGTGTGGGCATTAAGGAGGAATTTGAGCAATATGTTCACAGTGCCAATCTCGGTCCCTACATTTCAGATAATGCAATCAACACCACAATCTCACTGAATTATTTGTCAAAGAATTTAAATTCCATCCCCGTGAGTCTAGGGTGTCATTTAAACTTTATGAAAATCCATTTACCATTTCAGTAGAGAGTTTTGCTCACCATTGCAAACTCCCATTCTGGGGTCCGCTTGACGAACCGCCAAGGGCTGAGTACCAATCATTCTTGACTAGTCTTTGCTATGGTGAGACGAGGGGAGTGGCACAAGGTAGAATAAAGAGCATTCATTTTCCTGCAATTCAGTACTTTGCATTATTTAACGGGAAATGTATAGTACGCAAGCAAGATTGCAATACACTTTGTGCCCCGGATTTAAGCCTCATACGCACCGCTCTCACCGGTGATAGATGTGATAATCTTGGAGCAACTGTTGCACGTAGATTACAACATAACGCTAATAGTGGTTGTTTCTATGGTGAAATATTTGCCACACGTTTAGCAAGAGAGCTGGGTGTTTCACCTTTGCCCTTTGATCCTACTCTACCCACGCAGTATTTAGAATTTGATGCTATGAAAAGTCATAAGATCCTCAAAGGAAAAATTCATAATTTTACTTACAACCTGTTGTTTAACCAAGACTCCGTTGTGCACACATATTTGCCTGTGCCTGCTCTTTTTGATTATCACAGCAAGGGAAGATATTTTGTTCTTGAGAGCGACGCTCGAGTTCACAACGCGGCGGTGGAGGCAGCATGACCGGCCGAGGAATCCGCATCGAGAGTCTCCGTGAGCTACCATGCCGACTACTATCCAGGCTACTGACTGCTTACCAAGTTAGGCCAAAAGCCTAAGGTTGGGGGAGTACGTGCTTTCCACCGACATTACATTCATGTTCACATATTTCATTCCAGTTATCGGTGTTCACACTTTTTCATTGTATTATCCATGTTAGATTTATTTTCTCACTTTCTTCTTGTATATTTGATAAACCTCCGAAAAAACAAAAAAATTAGTTGTAGTTAATTTACTTTATATGCATGCTTAGTTGTAATACCTAAAAGAAAACCCAAAAGATTTCCTTGTTCTTCTTTTTCTTGTTGGGAGCTTTCCCGTGTAAATAGCTTTTCTCGTTTTTGCTTTTCCCTTTTTATTTGCTTGTTCAAGAAAACCAAAGACTCCAAAAATATTCCAGTGTGCTTCTCTGAATTTCTCTTCTTTTTATTCGAGTCGTACCAAGGAGAGGACCACGATGAAAATGTTGCGTGCCTCTCATATGAATAATTGTTGACCTAATAAGGAGCCCATTTTACCTTGTCTTCTCCTGATGAATAAAATGTTTGCAGATTCCAGCTTAGTCCACGGCACTCTTGCACTATTATTATTTTCACATTGTTCGGTCGTGCAAGTGAAAGGCAATAATGAGGATATTTGATGAACTGGCCGTGGCAGAGAGGGGTATGAACTCGACTTGTCATGTTTGTGTAAATATATTTAACCTAGTATCCATGATTCGGCCCATTATGATTAAACATGTTTACAATGACAATTAGAGATTATTGTTCCTCATGCCATGCATAAGTAGCTAGGAGCGGATAATGATTTATCTTGGATATCAACATTGCGTTAAAATGATTGTGATGTAGTATGATGATATGGTATCCTCCTCTGAATGTTCGAGTGGCTTGACTTGGCACATGTTCATGCATGTAGTTGAATCAAAACCAACATAGACTCTATGATATTTATGTTGACGGTGTTCATATCCTACTCATGCTAGTGTCCAATGTTACTTATGCATAATGCATGTTCATGACCGTTGTTGCTCTCTAGCTGGCCGCTTCTCAACCTATTTGCTCACCTTCGCCTGTACTAAGTGGGAATTTTGCTTGTACATCAAAAACCTTGAACCCAACTTATTCCAGATGAGTCCACCATACCTACCTATATGCGGTACTACCCTGCCGTCCTAAGTAAATTTGCATGTGCCACCTCTAAAAACTTCAAATAAATATCTCTTTTCTGTGCCTGGATCATTCATGGAACGACAGGAGGTGGTCGGTATCTTCCATGCTAAGCGGGTTATTCTCAGGTTGAGTGTTTATTCACTCACCATCGCACGAGAAAATGACGGTAACAGGGATTCCCAGTCCCGAACTAAAATGCAAACAATTAAACAAAACTCCCCCAGGACTGTTGTTGGTATGGACGGCACCCGTTGTTTCAGACAAGCCATGGAGTGTGATTGATGATGGAGGGGGTAAACATTTACTTTTATCACTTGGGAACTGCCACTAGCGTGCTTAGCATGGAAGATATTGATAACTGATGGTCGTGAAGTAAATGAGAAGGGTGCATGTCTCAAAATATCATTTACCTCTGTTTAAAAACTTGAGCTCTGGCACCTCTGCAAATCACGGTTCCCCTCTGCGAAGGAACTATCTATTTACTTTTATGTTGTGTCATCACCTTCTAAAATAAGCGCCAGAACCTGAGAGAACTGCTGTCATGCTGATGCATTGTGTGTAGCTAATGTTGGATGCATCATGACTGGATCTTTTCTACCATGTATTACAATGTTTAGTCGCTGCTTGAACTTTGGAGGTACTTTGCATTTATGGTTTGCGGTCTCAGAAAGGGCTAGCGAGATACCATTATTGTCATATTATATCATGGTTGTTTTGATAACGTGTTGCCGTTTGAGATATTTTATTATTGCTCGCTAGCTGATTATGTCATTGATATAAGTTAATATAATCTTTAAGAGTTATTGTCGGCATGGTTAGTTATAATGTTGGCTGAAAACCTAGGTGTTGTTTAAGCTTATTTATGCAAACAAGAGCAAAAGAGTTCGTAAAAGTTTTTCCTTCTCACTTTTAGTTTATCAACTGAATTGCTTGAGGACAAGCAAAGGTTTAAGCTTGGGGGAGTTGATACGTCTCCAACGTATCTACTTTTCCTAACGCTTTTCCTCTTGTTTTGGACTCTAATTTGCATGATTTGAATGATACTAACCCTGGACTGACACTGTTTTCAGCAGAACTACCATGTTGTTGTTTTTGTGCAGAAATAAAAGTTCTCGGAATGGAACGAAACTTTGCGAGGATTTTTTATATTAATAAAGAGAATATCTGGAGCCAAGAGCCACCGGAGGGGGGCATCTGGGTGGGCACAACCCACCAGGGCGCGCCTGCCCTCCCAGGCGCGCCCAGATGGGTTGTCCCCACCTGGTGGCCCCGCAGACCCTGAAACCGACGCTATAAAATCCTATTTTTCCAGAAAAAATGAATTATCGCGATCCACGAGATGGAGCCACCGTCACCTCTTGTTCTTCATCGGGAGGCCAGATCTGGAGTCCGTTTGGGGCTCCGAAGAGGGGGATCTTCGTTCTTCATCATCACCAACCCTTCTCCATCGCCAATTCCATGATGCTCCCCACTGGGAGTGAGTAATTCCTTAGTAGGCTCGCTGGTCGGTGAGGATTTGGATGAGATTCATCATGTATTCTTGTTAGTTTTGTTAGGGCTTGATCCCTAGTATCCACTATGTTCTGAGATTGATGTTGCTATGACTTTGCCCTGCTTAATGCTTGTCACTTTGGGCCCCGGTGTCATGAATTCAGATCTGAACCGTTTATGTTATCACCAATATATCCATGTTCTAGATCTGATCTTGCATGTTATAGTCACCTACAACGTGTTATGATCCGGCAACCCCGGAGTGACAATTGTCGGGACCACTCCTGGTGATGACCGTAGTTTGAGGAGTTCATGTACTCACCGTGTTTTAGTGCTTTGTTCCGGTTTTCTATTAAAAGAAGGCCTTTGTTAAGCTTCATGCACTAACCAACGCAACCAAAAGTCTGAACTGATGGAAAGGGCTAGTGCAATCCACATATACTGTAACACCCCCTCTCACGTGTGACGGGGAAGACAAGTCAACACGTGCAACTAGAAGAGAACGACGGCGCGCGAAACTCACGTATGACTCAAGAAGCCTATACGTGGAGACAAAGGAGGGCAACAACATTTTTTATAAATTGCGCAAACCAGGACTTGAACTCAAGACCTTAGCTCTGATACCATGTTAAGCTTCATGCACTAGTCAACGCAACCAAAAGTCTGAACTGATGGAAAGGGCTAGTGCAATCCACATATACTGTAACAGCCTTAATATCCCTTAGTTTCCAATTGGACCTCGCTGCCATGGGAGGGTAGGACAAAAGATGTCATGCAAGTTCTTTCCATAGGCACGTATCACTATTTACGAAATACATGCCTACATTATATTTATGAACTGGAGCTAGTGCCGTATCACCCTAGGTTATGACTGTCACATGATGAATATCATCCAACAAATTACCGATCCAATGCCTACGAATTTATCTTATATTGTTCTTGCTAAGTTACTACTGCTACTGCTACTGTTACTGTTGCACTTGCTATAAAACTACTACTATAACTGTTACCGTTACCATTGCTGATGTCACTATTATCAAAACTATCATATTACTTTGCTACTGATCACTTGTTGCAGATAATTAATCTCCAGGTGTGGTTGAATTGACAACTCAGCTACTAATACTTGCAAATATTCTTTGGCTCCCCTTGTGTTGAATCTATAAATTTGGGTTGAATACTCTACCCTCGGAAACTGTTGCGATCCCATATACTTGTGGAGTATCAATATCCTTTGAAAACAGTTGAGTAACTCCAGCAAGTCCATCCCGGGCAGCTCAGATATATGCATCCGCGAGCTGAGTGCGGTAAACTCCTGTTCAGTGAAAACTGGAGCGCGCATGGCCTCTTTCAGTCGACGATGATTCATCAGACTCTCTACCTTGGAATTCGTGATAGATACGTCATCTGAACCCTGTTGAGGAGGCGGGTCCGGCACTGTATCGACCCTCGTCCTAGTTGACGAATTTGGTGCCGGATTAGCTGACATTCGGCTAGCAGGGCGTTTTCCCACGACTTGCCGCGTGCTCCTCCTGAAATAGAGGTAGAGGAGAAATTTAACAATCTGATCTCATGCTTCGGCATATATCAAAGGACATACCTCCTTGAAGGAGGAGAAGGCTCGACAACGCTCCCAGTTTCCTTTCGTTTTGAATGATCGCCCTGCATGGAGGCCACTCTTGAGGGAGTGCAGCTTGCCGAGCGCAAATCCTATGAAGTACAATTTAGTGCAATGGGTAAGATGCGGGTAGGGGCTTCTTTTTGATGAAGCTATTTCAATACTTACAATGGAGAAGGAGTAAGGGTGGGGGTAGTCGGCCGTAATAGCCACTTCCAAGCCGTCAAGGGCTCGCCTCATAAAATACTGCATCATCGAATTCTATGTATATATCTGGATCCTCGCAGAAGCCAGGGTCTTCACTGCGATTGTAATCCTCTGGCTGGGGGGAAGGGCAATGAACGTCCTCGATCATCTTCCTCCATGACTGTTTTAAAGACAACAAAGAACAATTTGATTAGCATGCCCCGATAGCAAGGTAAAGCAACACTAATAATCAAAATCTTACCCATTCAATGGGGTTGTACATGGAAAAGCCTTCTCAACAGTTTAAGCGGAGGAAGTCTTCCTTTTCTCCCTTATACAGATCGGCCAGGATCATGGCCAGTTCGGCCGGGGTGTCCGAACCCTTGTGTCGGTGTACTAAAGTAGGGGTACCTTAGTACCCCGAACTTGTGCACGGGCAGTCGTAGCACCCCGCGGCAAGGCTTGCCAGGCGACCGCCAAAACTCTCCATGGTCCCTTTTTGGGCCATCCATGTTGGGGAACGTAGTAATTTCAAAATATTTCCTACGCGCACGCAAGATCATGGTGATGCATAGCAACGAGAGGGGAGAGTGTTGTCTACGTACCCTCGTAGACCGAAGCGGAAGCGTTGACGCAACATAGAGGAAGTAGTCGTACGTTCTCCTCGCGATCCAACCGATCACAGCACCGTTACTCCGGCACCTCCGAGTTCTTGGCACACGTTCAGCTCGATGACGATCCCCGGGCTCCGATCCAGCAAAGCGTCGAGGAAGAGTTCCGTCAGCACGACGGCGTGGTGACGATCTTGATGTGTTACCGGCGCAGGGCTTCGCCTAAGCACTGCAACGATATGATCGAGGTGGAATTTGGTGGAAGGGGGCACCGCACACGGCTAAGGAACGATCCGTAGATCAACTTGTGTGTCTTTGGGGTGCCCCCTGCCCCCGTATATAAAGGAGCCAAGGGGGAGGGGCTGGCCGGCCAACTCTGGTGCGCCAGGAGAGTCCTACTCCCTCTGGGAGTAGGATTCCCCCCCCCCCCAATCCTAGTTGGACTAGGATTCTCCAAGGGGGAGAGAGAGAGAGAGAGGGGGCGCCCACCTCTCCTAGTCCTAATAGGACTAGGGGAAGGGGGGAGGCGCACAGCCCATGAGGGCAGCCCTCTCACCTCTCCTCCAAGGCCCATGTTGGCCCATTATGCTCCCGGGGGGTTCCGGTAACCCTCCCGGTATTCCGGTAAAATCCTGATTTCACCTGGAATGCATCCGATGTCCAAACATAGGCTTCCAATATATCATTCTTTACGTCTCGACCATTTCGAGACTCCTCGTCACGTCCGTGATCACATCCGGGACTCCAAACTCCTTCGGTACATCAAAATGTATAAACTCATAATAACTGTCATCGTAACGTTAAGCGTGCGGACCCTACGGTTCGAGAACAATGTAGACATGACCGAGACACGTCTCCGGTCAATAACCAATAGCGGGACCTGGATGCCCATATTGGCTCCTACATATTCTACGAAGATCTTTATCGGTCAGACCGCATAACAACATACGTCGTTCCCTTTGTCATCGGTATGTTACTTGCCCGAGATTCGATCGTCGGTATCCAATACCTAGTTCAATCTCGTTACTGGCAAGTCTCTTTACTCGTTCCGTAATACATCATCTCGCAACTAACTCATTGGTTGCAATGCTTGCAAGGCTTTATGTGATGTGCATTACCGAGAAGGCCCTGAGATACCTCTCCGACAATCGGAGTGACAAATCCTAATCTCGAAATACGCCAACTCAACATGTACCTTCGGAGACACCTGTAGAGCACCTTTATAATCACCCAGTTACGTTGTGACGTTTGGTAGCACACAAAGTGTTCCTACGGCAAATGGGAGTTGCATAATCTCATAGTCATAGGAACATGTATAAGTCATGGATAAAAGCAATAGCAACATACTAAATGATCGGGTGCTAAGCTAATGGAATGGGTCATGTCAATTAGATCATTCAACTAATGATGTGACCTCATTAATCAAATAACAACTCCTTGTTCATGGTTAGGAAACATAACCATCTTTGATTAATGAGCTAGTCAAGTAGAGGCATACTAGTGACACTCTGTTTGTCTATGTATTCACACATGTATTATGTTTCCAGTTAATACAATTCTAGCATGAATAATAAACATTTATCATGAATTAAGGAAATAAATAATAACTTTATTATTGCCTCTAGGGCATATTTCCTTCAGTCTCCCACTTGCACTAGAGTCAATAATCTAGATCACATCACCATGTGATTAACATCAATAGTTCACATCATCATGTGATTAACACCCATAGTTCACATCGATATGTGACCAACACCCAAAGGGTTTACTAGATTCAGTAATCTAGTTTACATCGCTATGTAATTAACACCCATAGAGTACTAAGGTGTGATCATGTTTTGCTTGTGAGAGAATCTTAGTCAACGGGTCTGCTACATTCAGATCCGCATGTACTTTGCAAATTTCTATGTCAACAATGCTCTGCATGGAGCTACTCTAGCTAATTGCTCCCACATTCAATATGTATCCAGATTGAGACTTAGAGTCATCTGGATCAGTGTCAAAACTTGCATCGACGTAACCTTTTACGACGAACCTTTTTGTCACATCCATAATCGAGAAACATATCCTTATTTTACTAAGGATAATTTTGACCGATGTCCAGTGATCTACTTCCTAGATCACTATTGTACTCCCTTGCTTAACACAGTGTAGGGTATACAATAGATCTGGTACATAGCATGGCATACTTTATAGAATCTATGGCTGAGGCATAGGAAATGACTTTCATTCTCTTTCTATTATCTGCCGTGGTCGGGCTTTGAGTCTTACTCAATTTCACACCTTGTAATACAGGCAAGAACTCTTTCTTTGACTGTTCCATTTTGAACTACTTCAAAAATCTTTTCAAGGTATGTACTTATTGAAAAACTTATCAAGCGTTTTGATCTATCTCTATAGATCTTGATGCTCAATATGTAAGCAGCTTCACCGAGGTCCTTCTTCGAAAAACTCCTTTCAAATACTCCTTTATGCTTCACAGAATAATTCTACATTATTTCCGATCAATAATATGTCATTTACATATACTTATCAGAAATGCTGTAGTGCTCCCACTCACTTTCTTGTAAATACAGGCTTCACCGCAAGTCTGTATAAAACTATATGCTTTGTTCAACTCATCAAAGCGTATATTCCAACTCCGAGATGCTTGCACCAGTCCATAGATGGATCGCTGAAGCTTGCATATTTTGTTAACACCTTCAGGATCGACAAAACCTTCTAGTTGCATCGTATACAACTCTTCTTTAATAAATCCATTAAGGAATGTAGTTTTGTTTATCCATTTGCCGGATTTCATAAAATGCGGCAATTGCTAACATGATTCGGACAGACTTAAGCATAGATATGAGTGAGAAACTCTCATCGTAGTCAACACCTTGAACTTGTCGAAAACCTTTTGCGACAATTCTAGCTTTGTAGATAGTAACACTACTATCAGTGTCCGTCTTCCTCTTCAAGATCCATTTATTTTCTTTGGCTTGCCGATCATCGGGCAAATCCATCAAAGTCCATACTTTGTTCTCATACATGGATCATATCTCAGATTTCATGGCCTCTAACCATTTCGCGGAATCTGGGCTCATCATCGCTTCCTCATAGTTCGCAAGTTCATCATGCTCTAGTAACATGACTTTCAGAACAGGATTACCGTACCACTCTGGTGCGGATCTCACTCTGGTTTACCTACGAGATTCGGTAGTAACTTGATCTGAAGTTACATGATCATCATCATTAGCTTCCTCACTAATTGGTGTAGTAGTCACAAGAACAGTTTTTTGTGATGAACTACTTTCCAATAAGGGAGAAGGTACAATTACCTTATCAAGTTTTCTACTTTCCTCCCACTCACTTCTTTCGAGAGAAACTCCTTCTCTGGAAAGGATCCATTCTCAGCAACGAATATCTTGCCTCCGGATCTGTGATAGAAGGTGTACCCAACTGTCTTCTTTGGGTATCCTATGAAGACATATTTTTCCGATTTGGGTTCGAGCTTATCAGGATGAAACTTTTTCATGTAAGCATCACAACCCCAAACTTTAAGACACGACAACTTTGGTTTCTTGCCAAACCACAGTTCAGATTGTGTCGTCTCAACGGACTTTAGATGGTGCCCCTTTTAACGTGAATACAGCTGTCTCTAATGCATGATCCCAAAATGATATTGGTAAATCGGTAAGAAACATCATAGATTGTACTATATCCAATAAAGTACGGTTATGATGTTCGGACACACCATTATGCTGTGGTGTTCCAGGTGGCATGAATTTGTGAAACTATTCCACATTGTTTTAATTGAAGGCCAAAACTCGTAACTCAAATATTTTACCTCTGCGATCATATCGTAGAAACTTTTTATTTTCTTGTTACGATGATTATCCACTTCACTCTGAAATTCTTTGAACTTTTCAAACGTTTCAGACTTATGTTTCATTAAGTCGATATACCCATAAATGCTTAAATCATCTGTGAAGTTCTGAAAATAATGATACTTGTCGCGAGCCTTAATATTCATCGGACCACATACATCAGTATGTATGATTTCCAACAAATCTGTTGCTTGCTCCATTGTTCCGGAGAACGGCGTTTTAGTCATCTTGCCCAAGAGGCATGGTTTGCAAGCATCAAGTGATTCATAATCAAGTGATTCCAAAAATCCATCAGCATGGAGTTTCTTCATGCGCTTTACACCAATATGACCTAAACGGCAGTGCCACAAATAAGTTGCACTATCATTATTAACTTTGCATCTTTTGGCTTCAATATTATGAATATGTGTATCACTATGATCGAGATCCAACAAACCATTTCGTTGGTGTGTATAACCATAGAAGGTTTTATTCATGTAAACAGAACAACAATTTATTCTCTTACTTAAATGAATAGCCGTATTGCAATAAACATGATCAAATCATATTTATGCTCAACGCTAACACCAAATAACACTTATTTAGTTTCAACACTAATCCCGAAAGTATAGGGAGTGTGTGATGATGATCATATCAATCTTGGAACCACTTCCAACACACATCGTCACCTTGCCCTTTAACTAGTCTTTGTTCATTCTGCAACTCCTGTTTCGAGTTACTAAATTTTTGCAACTGAACTAGTACCAAATACTAAGGGGTTGCTATGAACACTAGTAAAGTACACATCAATAACATGTATATCAAATATACTTATGTTCACTTTGCCATCCTTCTTATCCGCCAATCACTTGGGGTAGTTCCGCTTCCAGTGACCAGTCCCTTTGCAGTAGAAGCACTTAGTCTCAGGCTTAGGACCATACTTGGGCTTTTTCACTTGAGCAGCAACTTGCTTGCCGTTCTTCTTGAAGTTCCCCTTCTTTCCTTTTGCCCTTTTCTTGAAACTAGTGATCTTGTCAACCATCAACACTTGATGTTTTTCTTTGATTTCTACCTTTGCTGATTTTAGCATCGCGAAGAGCTTGGGAATATTTCCGTTATCCCTTGCATATTATAGTTCATCACGAAGTTCTACTAACTTGGTGATGGTGACTAGAGAATTCTGTCAATCACTATTTTATCTGGAAGATTAACTCCCACTTGATTCAAGCAATTGTAGTACTCAGACTATCTGAGCACATGCTCACTAGTTGAGCGATTCTCCTCCATCTTTTAGCTATAGAACTTGTTGGAGACTTCATATCTCTCAACTCGGGTATTTGCTTGAAATATTAACTTCAACTCCTGGAACATCTCGTATGGTCCATGATGTTCAAAACGTCTTTGAAGTCCCGATTCTAAGCCGTTAAGCATGGTGCACTAAACTATTAAGTAGTCATCATATTGAGCTAGCAAAACGTTCATAACGTCTGCATCTGCTCCTGCAAAAGGTCCGTCACCTAGCGGTGCATCAAGGACATAATTCTTCTGTGCAGCAATGAGGATAAACCTCAGATCACGGATCCAATCTGCATCATTGCTACTAACATTTTTCAACACAATTTTCTCTAGGAACATATCAAAATAAACACAGGGAAGCAACAATGCGAGCTATTGATCTACAACATAGATATGCTAATACTACCAGGACTAAGTTCATGATAAATTAAAGTTCAATTAATCATATTACTTAAGAACTCCCACTTAGATAGACATCTCTCTAATCCTCTAAGTGATCACGTGATCCAAATCAACTAAACCATGTCCGATCATCACGTGAGATGGAGTAGTTTCAATGGTGAACATCACTATGTTGATCATATCTACTATATGATTCACGCTCGACCTTTCGGTCTCCGTGTTCCGAGGCCATATCTGTTATATGCTAGGCTCGTCAAGTATAACCTGAGTATTCCGCGTGTGCAACTGTTTTGCACCCGTTGTATTTGAACGTAGAGCCTATCACACCCGATCATCACGTGGTGTCTCAGCACGAAGAACTTTCGCAACGGTGCATACTCAGGGAGAACACTTCTTGATAATTTAGTGAGAGATCATCTTATAATGCTACCGTCAATCAAAGCAAGATAAGATGCATAAAAGATAAACATCACATGCAATCAATATAAGTGATATGATATGGCCATCATCATCTTGTGCTTGTGATCTCCATCTTCGAAGCACCATCATGATCACCATCGTCACCGGCGCGACACCTTGATCTCCATCGTAGCATCGTTGTCGTCTCGCCAATCTTGTGCTTCCACGACTATCACTACCGCTTAGTAATAAAGTAAAGCATTACATCGCGATTGCATTGCATACAATAAAGCGACAACCATATGGCTCCTGCCAGTTGCCGATAACTCGGTTACAAAACATGATCATCTCATACAATAAAATTTAGCATCACGTCTTGACCATATCACATCACAACATGCCCTGCAAAAACAAGTTAGACGTCCTCTACTTTGTTGTTGCAAGTTTTACGTGGCTGCTACGGGCTTTAAGAAAGAACTCATCTTACCTACGCATCAAAACCACAACGATAGTTTGTCAAATAGACTCTGTTTTAACCTTCTCAAGGACCGGGCGTAGCCACACTCGGTTCAACTAAAGTTGGAGAGACAGTCTTCCGCAAGCCATCTATGTGCAAAGCACGTCGAGGGAACCGGTCTCGCGTAAGCGTACGCGTAAGGTTGGTCCGGATCGTCTCGTCCAACAATACCGCTGAACCAAAGTATGACATGCTGGTAGGCAGTATGACTTGTATCGTCCACAACTCACTTGTGTTCTACTCGTGCAAATAACATCAAACCATAAAACCTAGGCTCTGATACCACTGTTGGGGAACGTAGTAATTTCAAAATATTTCCTACGCGCACGCAAGATCATGGTGATGCATAGCAACGAGAGGGGAGAGTGTTGTCTACGTACCCTCGTAGACCGAAGCGGAAGCGTTGACGCAACGTAGAGGAAGTAGTCGTACGTTATCCTCGCGATCCAACCGATCACAGCACCGTTACTCCGGCACCTCCGAGTTCTTGGCACACGTTCAGCTCGATGACGATCCCCGGGCTCCGATCCAGCAAAGCGTCAAGGAAGAGTTCCGTCAGCACGACGGCGTGGTGACGATCTTGATGTGTTACCGGCGCAGGGCTTCGCCTAAGCACTGCAACGATATGATCGAGGTGGAATTTGGTGGAAGGGGGCACCGCACACGGCTAAGGAACGATCCGTAGATCAACTTGTGTGTCTTTAGGGTGCCCCCTGCCCCTGTATATAAAGGAGCCAAGGGGGAGGGGCTGGCCGGCCAACTCTGGTGCGCCAGGAGAGTCCTACTCCCTCTGGGAGTAGGATTCCCCCCCCCCCAATCCTAGTTGGACTAGGATTCTCCAAGGGGGAGAGAGAGAGAGAGGGGGCGCCCACCTCTCCTAGTCCTAATAGGACTAGGGGAAGGGGGGAGGCGCACAGCCCATGAGGGCAGCCCTCTCACCTCTCCTCCAAGGCCCATGTTGGCCCATTATGCTCCCGAGGGGTTCCGGTAACCCTCCCGGTATTCCGGTAAAATCCTGATTTCACCTGGAATGCATCCGATGTCCAAACATAGGCTTCCAATATATCATTCTTTACGTCTCGACCATTTCGAGACTCCTCGTCACGTCTGTGATCACATTCGGGACTCCGAACTCCTTCGGTACATCAAAATGTATAAACTCATAATAACTGTCATCGTAACGTTAAGCGTGCGGACCCTACGGTTCGAGAACAATGTAGACATGACCGAGACACGTCTCCGGTCAATAACCAATAGCGGGACCTGGATGCCCATATTGGCTCCTACATATTCTACGAAGATCTTTATCGGTCAGACCGCATAACAACATACGTCGTTCCCTTTGTCATCGGTATGTTACTTGCCCGAGATTCGATCGTCGGTATCCAATACCTAGTTCAATCTCGTTACTGGCAAGTCTCTTTACTCGTTCCGTAATACATCATCTCGCAACTAACTCATTGGTTGCAATGCTTGCAAGGCTTTATGTGATGTGCATTACCGAGAAGGCCCTGAGATACCTCTCCGACAATCGGAGTGACAAATCCTAATCTCGAAATACGCCAACTCAACATGTACCTTCGGAGACACCTGTAGAGCACCTTTATAATCACCCAGTTACGTTGTGACGTTTGGTAGCACACAAAGTGTTCCTACGGCAAATGGGAGTTGCATAATCTCATAGTCATAGGAACATGTATAAGTCATGGATAAAAGCAATAGCAACATACTAAATGATCGGGTGCTAAGCTAATGGAATGGGTCATGTCAATCAGATCATTCAACTAATGATGTGACCTCATTAATCAAATAACAACTCCTTGTTCATGGTTAGGAAACATAACCATCTTTGATTAATGAGCTAGTCAAGTAGAGGCATACTAGTGACACTCTGTTTGTCTATGTATTCACACATGTATTATGTTTCCAGTTAATACAATTCTAGCATGAATAATAAACATTTATCATGAATTAAGGAAATAAATAATAACTTTATTATTGCCTCTAGGGCATATTTCCTTCAATCCAAGAACAAAGTATTTGAGCCAAGGCCCCGGCAGGAGGAGCTTGCCGGGAAGGCCACCCGAAGAGAGCAAGGCCCCGGCAAGAGGAGCTTGCCGGGACGGCCGCTTGAAGCACAAGGCCCCGGCAAGAGGAGCTTGCTGGGAAGGCCGACCAAGGCACGACAAGAGACTTGCTGTGACGCGCCACGCGTCCCGGCAAGGACCGGTGAGCAACAAGCTCCCGGGCATGACAAGGCATCGACCGCGGCAAGGCGCTTGCCGTGGAAAGTCACCACCCCGCGCCTGCGTTCCAGCTCATCCACCCACGCGTCGCTCTGGGGCCGTTCCAGGCGTACGTGGCGAGAGGCTGCGCAGCCAGGGGCATGCGGTGGCAAAGCAACATTGACAGGGTAGCCGTCGTGGCAAACGGTGGCGCCCCTGACGGCCCCTTTTCTGCACTGTTTGGGCGACCCAGACGGGCATTTAATGCCCTTGTCCCCTGCCGTCAGAGTTAGGTATGATAGCACTGTGCAAACAGTTGTACCCAACACAGCATTTTCCAGTTTTACCCCCGCCTACATTGCCACCTGTGGGTAACCCCTTGCACATATAAAAGGAGGCCCCATGCGCAACGAGGGGGAAAGGGGGAGAAAAAGGAGGAAGAAGCAGACCACTCACGCTCGGTCTGATTAGTTGCCTGAGTGTACTGTAGCACTCAGCGCTCCCAAGAACACAATACAAACCACAAAGCAGCAGTAGGGTTTTACGCATCCGTGCGGCCCGAAGCTGGGTAAAATCCCCTTGTGTGCATCGCCTCGATCCGCTCTTCGTGTGACCTCCGCCCCCCGCCGAACCAGAAAGGGGCTCGGTCCCCATAGGTGTTCGTGGAGGCAGATTTCCCCCGACACCTTGGGTCTGTAACGACACCCGTCGTCTTCTCCATTGTAACACCATAAAGGAGTTACTCTGGACTGAAGGGGCTAAACACATCGTTTTATTGCAACGGCCATGACTTCGATTATCGAAAGCTCGGTATGAGCTAGTAATCTGACCTTGTTGACCAACCTCTTTACTTCTTTCTACCTCTTGAGCACTGCGTTGGTTTTCCCCGAAGAGGAGAGGATGATGCAGCAAAGTAGCGTAAGTATTTCCCTCAGTTTTTGAGAACCAAGGTATCAATCCAGTAGGAGGCCACGCGCAAGTCCCTCGTACCTACACAAAAACAATATCTCAACGCAACCAACGTGATTAGGGGTTGTCAATCCCTTCACGGTCACTTACGAGAGTGAAATCTGATAGAGATGATAGATAATATTTTTGGTATTTTTGATATAGAGATGCAAAGTGAAAAGTAAAAGGCAAAGTAAAAAGCAAAGCAAGATTAAAGTGATGGAGATTGATATGATGAGAATAGACCCGGGGGCCATAGGTTTCACTAGTGGCTTCTCTCAAGAGCATAAGTATTCTACGGTGGGTGAACAAATTACTGTTGAGCAATTGACAGAATTGAGCATAGTTATGAGAATATCTAGGTATGATCATGTATATAGGCATCACGTCCGAGACAAGTAGACCGACTCCTGCCTGCATCTACTATTATTACTCCACTCATCGATCGCTATCAGCATGCATCTAGAGTATTAAGTTAAAAATAGAGTAACGCTTTAAGCAAGATGACATGATGTAGAGGGATAGTTTCATGCAATATGATAAAAACCCCATCTTGTTATCCTCGATGGCAACGATGAAATACGTGCCTTGCTGCCCCTTCTGTCACTGGGAAAGGACACCGCAAGATCAAACCCAAAGCTAAGCACTTCTCCCATGGCAAGAAAAACCAATCTAGTAGGCCAAACCAAACTGATAATTCGAAGAGACTTGCAAAGATAACCAATCATACATAAAAGAATTCAGAGAAGATTCAAATATTATTCATAGATAGACTTGATCATAAACCCAAAATTCATCGGTCTCAACAAACACACCGCAAAAAGAAAATTACATCGAATAGATCTCCATGAGAGAGGGGGAGAACATTGTATTGAGATCCAAAAAGAGAGAAGAAGCCATCTAGCTACTAACTATGGACCCGAAGGTCTGAGGTAAACTACTCACACTTCATTGGAGGGGCTATGATGATGTAGAAGCCCTTCGCGATGACGGCCCTCTTCGGCGGAGCTCTGGAACAGGCCCCAAGATGGGATCTCGTGGATACAGAAAGTTGCGGGGGTGGAATTAGGTTTTTGGCTCCGTATCTGATCGTTTGGGGGTATGTAGGTATGTATAGGAGGAAGGAGTACGTCGGTGGAGCAACAGGGGCCCCACGAAGCAGGGGGCGCGCCCCCACCTTCGTGACCGCCTCTTTTACTTCTTGGAGTAGGGTCCAAGTCTCCTGGATCACGTTCGGTGAGAAAATCACGTTCCCGAAGGTTTCATTCCGTTTGGACTCCGTTTGATATTCCGTTTCTTTGAAACACTGAAATAGGCAAAAAACAGGAATTCTAGGCTGGGCTTTCGGTTAATAGGTTAGTCCCAAAAATAATATAAAAGTGGAAAATAAAGCCCAGTATAGTCCAAAACAGTAGATAATATAGCATGGAGCAATAAAAAATTATAGATACATTGGAGACGTATCAGGCATCCCCAAGCTTAATTCCTACTCGTCCTCGAGTAGGTAAATGATAAAAAGAGAATTTTTGATGCGGAGTGCTACTTGGCATAATTTCAATGCAAATCTTCTTAATTGTGGTATGAATATTCAGATCCAAAAGATTCAAGACAAATGTTTATGTTGACATAAAAATAATAATACTTCAAGCATACTAACAAAGCAATTATGTCTTCTCAAAATAACATGGCCAAAGAAAGTTATCCCTACAAAATCATATAGTCTGGCTATGCTCTATCTTCACCACACAAAGTATTTAAATCATGCACAACCCCAATGACAAGCCAAGCAATTGTTTCATACTTTAGCATTTTCAAAACTTTTTCAATCTTCACACAATACATGAGCGTGAGCCATGGATATAGCACTATATGTGGAATAGAATAGTGGTTGTGGAGAAGACAAAAAGAGGGGAAGATAGTCTCACATCAACTAGGCGTATCAACGGGCTATGGAGATGCCCATCAATAGATATCAATGTGAGTGAGTAGGGATTGCCATGCAACAGATGCACTAGAGCTATAAGTATATGAAAGCTCAACAAAAGAAACTAAGTGGGTGTGCATCCAACTCGCTTGCTCACGAAGACCTAGGGCAATTTTGAGGAAGCCCATCATTGGAATATACAAACCAAGTTCTATAATGAAAAATTCCCACTAGTATATGAAAGTGACAAAATGAGAGACTCTCTATCATGAAGATCATGGTGCTACTTTGAAGCAGAAGTGTGGTAAAAGGATAGTAACATTGTCCCTTCTCTCTTTTCTCTCAAATTTTTTATTTGGGCCTTTTCTTTTTTTATGGCCTCTTTTTTTATTTTATTTTATTTTTCGTCCGGAGTCTCATCCCGACTTGTGGGGGAATCATAGTCTCCATCATACTTTCCTCACTTGGGACAATGCTCTAAAAATGATGATCATCACACTTTTATTTTTCTTACAACTCAACAATTACAACTCGATACTTAGAACAAAGTATGACTCTATATGAATGCCTCCGGCGGTGTACCGGGATATGCAATGAATCAAGAGTGACATGTATGAAAGAATTATGAACGGTGGCTTTGCCACAAATACGATGTCAACTACATGATCATGCTAGCAATATGACAATGATGGAGCGTGTCACAATAAACGGAACGGTGGAAAGTTGCATGGAAATATATCTCGGAATGGCTATGGAAATGCCATGATAGATAGGTATGGTGGCTGTTTTGAGGAAGGTATATGGTGGGTGTATGATACCGGCGAAAAGTGCGCGGTATTAGAGAGGCTAGCAATGGTGGAAGGATGGGAAAAAGTGCGTATAATCCATGAACTCAACATTAGTCATAAAGAACTCATATACTTATTGCAAAAATCTAGAAGTTATCAAAGCAAAGTATTACGCGCATGCTACTAGGGGGATAGATTGGTAGGAAAAGACCATCGCTTGTCCCCGACCACCACTCATAAGGAAGACAATCAATAAATAAATCATGCTCCGACTTCATCACATGACAGTTCACCATACGTGCATGCTACGGAAATCACAAACTTTAACACAAGTATTCTTTAAATTCACAACTACTCAACTAGCATGACTCTAATATCACCATCTTCATATCTCAAAACAATTATCAAGCATCAATCTTTTCTTGGTATTCAACGCACTCAAAAGAAAGTTTCACAAATCTTGAATACCAAGCATATTATTATTAAGCAATTTACCATGCTATTAGAGCCTCTCAAAATAATCTAAGTGAAGCATGAGAGATCAATAGTTTCTTTAAAACAAATCCACCACCGTGCTCTAAAAGATCTAAGTGAAGTACATAGAGCAAAATTACATAGCTCAAAAGATATAAGTGAAGCACATAGAGCAAAACTACATAGCTCAAAAGATATAAGTGAAGCACATAGAGTATTGTATCAAATTTTAATTCATATATGGCTCTCTCAAAAGGTGTGTACAGAAAGGATTATTATGGCACACTAACAAAAAAAGACACAAATAATACAAGACGCTCCAAGCAAAACACATATCATGTGGTGAATAAAAATATAGCTCCAAGTACCGATGGAAGTAGACGAAAGAGGGGATACCTTCCGGGGCATCCCCAAGCTTTGAATTTTTGGTGTCCTTGAATTATCTTGGGGGTCCCATGGGCATCCCCAAGCTTAGGCTCTTGCCACTCCTTGTTCCATAATCCATCAAAAGATTTCACCCAAAACTTGAAAACTTCACAACACAAAACTCAATAGAAATCTTGTGAGCTCCGTTAGAGAAAGAAAACAAAAGACCACTTCAAGGTACTATAATGAACTCATTCTTTATTTATATTGGTGTTAAACCTACTGTATTCCAACTTCTCTATGGATTATAAACTATTTTACTAGCCATAGATTTATCAAAATAAGCAAACATCACACGAAAAACATAATCTGTCAAAAACAGAACAGTCTGTAGCAATCTGTAACTAACGCAAACTTCTAGAACTCCAAAAAATCTACCAAAATAGGAAGACCTAGAAAATTTGTTTATTGATCAGCATAAATTTGAATCAGTATTTTATCACGTTCTGGTGATTTTTAACAATTGTTTTCGTGAACAGAAAGTTTCTGGAAATTACAGCAAGATCAAATAACTATCATCCAAGAAGATCCTATAGGTCTAACTTGGCACAAACACTAATTAAAACACAAAACCACATCTAACCAGAAGGTAGATGGATTATTTATTCCTAAACATAAGCAAAACAAAAACTAAAAATAAAATTGGGTTGCCTCCCAACAAGCGCTATCGTTTAACGCCCCTAGCTAGGCATTGATAATTTTGATGATGCTCACATGAAAGACAAGAGTTGAAGCACAAAGAGAGCATCATGAAACACGTGACAAACACATCTAAGTCTAACATACTTCCTATGCATAGGCATCTTATAGGCAAACAAATTATCATAGCAAGCAAAAACTAGCATATGCAAGGAAGCGGAAATGAACAATAGCAATCTCAACATAACGAGAGGTAAATTAGTAACATGAAAATTTCTATAACCATATTTTCCTCTCTCATAATAATTACATGTGGGATCATAAGCAAATTCAACAAAATAGCTATCACATAAAATATTTTCAACATGATCCACATGCATGCAAAGTTGACACTCTTCCAAAATAGTGGGATTAACATTAACTAAAGTCATGACCTCTCCAAACCCACTTTTATCAAAAATATCATAAGATTGAACATTCTCCAAATATGTGGTATCTAAAGTTGACACTCTTACAAACCCACTTTCAATATTATTCCAAACAATATTATCAATCTCATATTCATCATGGGGATTAAATAAATTTTCAAGATCATAAGAAGAATCTCCCCAATCATGATCGTTGCAACAAGTAGTAGACATGACAAAACTAGCATCCCCAAGCTTAGGGTTTTTCATATTATTAGAACAATTGACATTGATTGAATTTATCTTAAAATCATTGCAATCATGCTTTTTATTCAAAGATCTATCGTGAATCACTTTATAAAGCACTTCATCACAATTTTTAGATTCATGGATTTCAGGCAAAACCTTATAAAGATAATCTAGTGCATCCAAATCAATAGCAAATGGTTCTACATAATTGGATCTCTTAAAGATATTAGCAAGTGCATGAGGATCCATAAACTCTTAGCAAGCAAAGATGCAAGCAAAAAGAAGGCACATGGTAACGCAAGATCGAACGGAAGAAGGGCGAATAAAACGACAAAGGTGAAGTGGGGGAGAGGAAAACGAGAGGCAAATGGAAACTAATGTAATGCGGGAGATAGGGATTGTGATGGGTACTTGGTAGTTGACTTTTGCGCAGACTCCCCGACAACGGCGCCAGAAATTCTTCTTGCTACCTCTTGAGCACTGCGTTGGTTTTCCCTGAAGAGGAGAGGATGATGCAGCAAAGTAGCGTAAGTGTTTCCCTCAGTTTTCGAGAACCAAGGTATCAATCTAGTAGGAGGCCACGCGCAAGTCTCTCGTACTTACACAAAAACAATAGCTCAACGCAACCAACGCGGTTAGGGGTTGTCAATCCCTTCACGGTCACTTACGAGAGTGAGATCTGATAGAGATGATAGATAATATTTTTGGTATTTTTGATATAGAGATGCAAAGTGAAAAGTAAAAGGCAAAGTAAAAAAGCAAAGCAAGATTAAAGTGATGGAGATTGATATGATGAGAATAGACCCGGGGGCCATAGGTTTCACCAGTGGCTTCTCTCAAGAGCATAATTATTCTACGGTGGGTGAACAAATTACTGTTGAGCAATTGAGAGAATTGAGCATAGTTATGAGAATATCTAGGTATGATCATGTATATAGGCATCACGTCCGAGACAAGTAGACCGACTCCTGCTTGCATCTACTACTATTACTCCACTCATCGACCGCTATCCAGCATGCATCTAGAGTATTAAGTTAAAAACAGAGTAACGCTTTAAGCAAGATGACATGATGTAGAGGGATAGTTTCATGCAATGTGATAAAAACCCCATCTTATCCTCGATGGCAATGATGCAATACGTGCCTTGCTACCCCTTCTGTCACTGGGAAAGGACACCACAAGATCGAACCAAAGCTAAGCACTTCTCCCATGGCAAGAAAAACCAATCTAGTAGGCTAAACCAAACTGATAATTCGAAGAGACTTGCAAAGATAATCAATCATACATAAAAGAATTCAGAGAAGATTCAAATATTATCCATAGATAGACTTGATCATAAACCCACAATTCATCGGTCTCAACAAACACACCGCAAAAAGAAGATTACATTGAATAGATCTCCACGAGAGAGAGGGGGAGAACATTGTATTGATATCCAAAAAGAGAGAAGAAGCCATCTAGCTACTAACTATGGACCTGAAGGTCTGAGGTAAACTACTCACACTTCATCGAAGGGGCTATGATGATGTAGAAGCCCTCCGTGATGACGGCCCTCTCCGGCGGAGCTCCGAAACAGGCCCCAAGATGGGATCTCGTGGATACAGAAAGTTGCGGCGGTGGAATTAGGTTTTTGGCTCCGTATCTGATCGTTTGGGGGTATGTAGGTATATATAGGAGGAAGGAGTACGTTGGTGGAGCAACAGGGGGCCCACGAGGCAGGCGGGCGCGCCCTAAGGGGGGGCGCCCCCACCCTCGTGACCGCCTCTTTTACTTCTTGGAGTAGGGTCCAAGTCTCCTGGATCACGTTCGGTGAGAAAATCACGTCCCCGAAGGTTTCATTCCGTTTGGACTCCGTTTGATATTCCGTTTCTTCGAAACACTGAAATAGGCAAAAAAAATAGCAATTCTGGGCTGGGCCTCCGGTTAATAGGTTAGTCCCAAAAATAATATAAAAGTGGAAAATAAAGCCCAATATAGTCCAAAACAGTAGATAATATAGCATGGAGCAATCAAAAATTATAGATACGTTGCAGACGTATCACTTCTACGCTGTCTTCCTCCTTGGGACTCCGGGTACGCCAATTGAGGCGTTTCTTCAAAGGAGCACTGGAAAATTCGGGGACGCCGCGCCGAACTGGGTCCGAAAGTGGGACGTTATCAGTATAAAACCACTCCGAAGACCATTCTTGGGATACCTCTTTGGGAGTTCCAATTGGGTAGCCTGATCCAGCTATGCGCCATACTTTGGCACCGCCCACTTCAAATATGGAGCACCTCGATGGCGAGGGATGAGGCAAAAGAACTTTCTCCATAGTTCAAAATGAGCCTCGCAACCTAGAAACAGTTCACAGAGAACGACGAAGCCTGAGATGTGTAGAATCAAACCTGGGGTGAGGTTATGCAGCTGGATTCCGTAAAACTCCAACAGACCCCTGAGAAAAGGATTGATCGGAAATCCTAAGCCCCGCAAGAGAAACGAAACAAAGCACACCCTCTCCTCCTTATTGGGGTTGGGGAAATTTTCTGCTAGTACATTGTTGCCAATCGAAGCCAACCCCGCTCGCACATAGACTAGATCTGCGAGGGGGAGATATCACTGCGTCTGGAAACGGCTTAGCTGAAGATGAGATACTGAGCAGCTCTACCAATCACCCTCGTGAGGGGCATGAGGGCACGAAGAAGAGCCAGGGGCGCTGGCCATGTTTTGAAGTTTTTTTTGTGGCTGGTCCCGATGCTCTCTGCATGATATGGATGGCATTTGGGGATCTAGCCTCTTTATATAGGCATTGTCCTTGTATGGTCAGGGGTGTATTTGTAAAAAATTATTGTGGACCGTTTGCATTCGCCCGGTGCATGGAAATCAAGGTGACGACAGGGAAGGAGTCATAAAGGCAAAATATGAAGGTCAAGGCCGGACTGTCTGTCGTCCGAAGTATGATGAAGAACCTACCTTGCAAAGCCGAAGACACAAAGCCGGGTACTACATCGTCACTAAAGGCAAGTTCGGGGACTACTGAGGGAGTCTTGGATCAGGGTGTCCTCGGGTGTCCGGACTATTTGACATGGGTCGGACTGATGGGCCGAGAAGATAGAAGCAGAAGGCTTTCCCCCGTGTCCAGGTAGGACTCCTATGTGTGTGGACGGCAAGTTTGGTGTCCGGATGTACTATTTCCTTCCTCTGCAAACCGACTCTGTACAACCCTAAGACCCTTCGGTGTGTATATAAACCGGAGGGTTTAGTCCGTAGAGGCCATCAGAATTCTCATAGGCTATACAGCTAGGGTTTAGCCATTACGATCTCGAGGTAGATCAACTCTTGTAACCCCTATATTCATCAAATACAATCAAGCAGTACGTAGGGTTTTACCTCCATTAAGAGGGCCCAAACCTAGGTAAACATTGTGTCCCACTTGTCCCTTGTTACCATCGATCTTCAGACGCACAGTTCGGGACTCCCTACCCGAGATCTGCCAGTTTTGACACCGACAGAGGGGGCAGCCCAAACTCATGATTTTGAGAAGTTCGGAGTACAAGTCCACATCCCAAAACAGGTGTACGTGCAACTACTGAATGGTTTTGTGGACATATGTGGAACCACAATGAAAACCAATGAGTTTAATGTTTGAATTGTGCACTTCAAATAAATTTTATGTTTGAACTATGTATGTTCGCTATGAACAAATATTATTTACGTGTGATATTAATGTGTATGATCGATGTGCATGAGTTTGCATGCATTTGAGGTTTTGATATGCGGAGTGTCATTGTACAAATGCTTTGGGCATCTCCAATGCGGACCCGCAAGCGTCTGGACTGAGTTGCTCGAATGCCGCAAACCATCTAACATGGTACACCATCAGTCGGTGGACGTGTCCTATTGTCCGAAATCCCGCAAACTGGATGCAAACCAGGGGAGCTTTGCAAGCGTCCGAACCGCCGCCATATACGTGTCCGACACCCCAGTTGATGGTGTCCTAGATTTGGGGGTGCACACGACTTCGGATTGCCATTCATGGGCAGGCCGAGGAACCACTGGAAACTGAAGAATGGTCCACGCAAGTCGTGACCCCCGGCATACTCAAGATGGAATCCTCGAAAGACTTGGCGTACACTTCAAGGTGTATTCAAATGATCGACATGTTATCCCTAGTTGTAGCCGACATACTTGTAACACTAGATACCCCCGGTGCCTATATAAGCCGTGGGGTTAAGTTTGTAGAGGCAAGTTTTATGGTTTTTAGAGGTTAGAACTCATTCATAAGATCTTGAGGTACATGATGCGTCCATTTTACATCATGTTTTCCTACTGTTATTTATAATGTTTTTATCCATAATAATGCTTTATGAGTAATTCTAATGACTTTTCTCTCATAATATGTAAGGTTTACACAAAGAGGGAGAATGCCGACAGCTAGAATTCTGGACCTAGAAAAGCTACGACAGAGTTACCTATTCTGCACATCTCCAAATGAGCTGAAAATTTATGGAGAATTATTTTGCAATATATGAAAAATATTGGAGCAAATAACTACCAGAGGGGGCCCACCAAGTGGGCACAACCCACCTAGGCGTGCCAGGGAGCCCAGGCGCGCCCTGGTGGGTTGTGCTCTCCTCGGCCCACCTCCGGTGCCCATCTTCTGGTATATAGGTCATTTTGACTAGAAAAAAATCAGGGGGGGGGGGCTTTCGGGACGAAGCGCCACCATCTCGAGGCGGAACTTGGGCACGAGCTCTTTTTCCCTCCGGTGGAGCGATTCCGCCGGGTGAACTTCCCTCCCGGAGGGGGAAATCATCATCATTGTCATCACCAACAACTCTCCCATCTTGGGGAGGGCAATCTTCATCAACATCTTCAACATCACCATCTCCTCTCAAACCCTAGTTCATCTCTTGTGTTCAATCTTTGTACCAGAACCTCAAATTGGTACTTGTGGGTGACTAGTAGTGTTGATTACATCTTGTAGTTGATTACTATATGGTTTATTTGGTGGAAGATTATATGTTCAGATCCATTGTGCTATTTAATACCCTCTGATCTTGAGCATGATTATAACTTGTGAGTAGTTACTTTTGTTCTTGAGGTCACGGGAGAAATCTTGTTGCAAGTAGTCATGTGAACTTGATATGTGTTCAATATTTTGATGATATGAATGTTGTGATTCCCTTAGTGGTGTCATGTGAACGTCAAGTACATGGCACTTCACCTTATTAGGTCCTAAGGGAATGCATTGTGGATTAGTTATTAGATGATGGGTTGCTAGAGTGACAGAAGCTTAAACCCTATTTTATGCGCTATTTCGTAAGAGACTGATTTGGATCCAAAAGTTTAATGTTATGGTTAGATTTTATCTTAATACTTTTCTCATAGATGCGGATGCTTGCGAGGGGGTTAATCATAAGTAGGAGGTTTGTTCAAGTAATAACAACACCTAAGCACCGGTCCACCCACATATTAAATTATCAAAGTAGCGAACACGAATCAAACCAACATGATGAAAGTGACTACATGAAATTCCCGTGTACCCTCAAGAACGCTTTGCTTATTATAAGAGAATGATTTGCCCTGTCCTTTGCCACAAAAGGATTGGGCTACCTTGCTGCACTTTACTTACCATTACTGTTACTTGCTCGTTGCAAATTATCTTGCTATCAAACTACTCGTTACCGACAATTTCAGTGCTTGCAGAGATTACCTTGCTGAAAATCACTTGTCATTTCCTTCTGCTCCTCATTGGGTTCGACACTCTTACTTATCTAAAGGACTACGATTGATCCCATATACTTGTGGGTCATCAAGGCTCTTTTCTGGCACCGTTACTGGGGAGTGAAGCGCTCTTGGTAAGTGGAAATCGATAAGGAAAAATTATTACTACGTGCTGAAATTTATTGTCACTTGTTACTATGGAGAACAATCCTTTGAGGGGTTTGTTCGGGGTATCTTCACCTTGAATGGAACCATAATTAGTTTCCCCTCAACCTACTGCACCTACTGAAAACATTGGTTATGAAATTACTTCGGTACGATAGAACAACTACTAGCTAATCCTTATGCAGGAGATGGAACTGAACATCCTGATATGCACTGAATATATGTGGATGAAATTTGTGGATTAATTAAGTTTGCAGGTTTATCCAGAGATGAAGCTAAGAAGAAGGTTTTACCTTTGTCTTTGAAGGGAAAAGCATTGACATGGTATAGGCTACGCGATGATATTGGATCTTGGAACTGGAATCGGTTGAAATCGGAATTTCAGCAAAAAAATTATCCTATGTGATAATCCTCAAGTGCAAGGAATCATTGTAGCACTTTCCAAAGGTGGAAGTGATAAGTATGGAGTGTCGAACCCACAAGGAGCTAAAGGTAAGATCAATAATCTCTCAAGTCCTATCTGCCACTGATACGACTCTACGTACACCGAATGTTTCCTTCCTACTAGAAACGAGAAATAAAACTACGTTGTGGGTATGAAGAGGATAACTTTGCATGATATCAGAGAACTAAAATATAAAAGTTGGTGCTGATAACATAAAGTTAGAATATATTACTATAAATTTATAAATAGTGGAAGTGGAATAATGAGGGATCGGTGTGCGGAATTATCCTAGGCAATTGTTAACAAGATTGGTAATCATTACTGCAATTTCATATGAGGGAGAGGCATAAGCTAACATACTTTCTCTTCTTGGATCATATGCACTTATGATTGGAACTCTAGCAAGCATCCACAACTACTAAAGATCATTAAGGTAAAACCCAACCATAGCATTAAAGCATCAAGTCCCCTTTATCCCATACACAACAACCCCCTTACTCGGGTTTAAGCTTCTGTCACTCTAGCAACTCACTATAAGCGAATCATGAACGAATTGCAACACCCTACAGCGGGAATCCTTCACGTGTAGGTGGCACGGAAGGCACCATAGGACAACACCAAAACAAAGCATACAACTCAAACCAATCTATATCATCAATCAACCTAAAGGATAAAGGAAAACTACTCAAAACATCATAGGATGACAACACATCATTGGATCATAATATGTGGAATAAAGAACCATGTTCAAGTAGGGGACTACAGCGGGGTGCGGGAGAGTGGACTACGTAAAAGAGATGAGGATGGTGATGTTGATGAAGATGATCACCGCGGTGATGGTTCCCCCGATGGCACTCCGGCGCCACCAAGAGAGAGGGGGAGCGGTTCTCCCCTTTGTGCTTCCTTCTCCATGGCCTCCCCCTTAGATGGGGAAAGGTTCTCCCTCTGGTCCTTGGCCTCCATAGCGATGGTGACCCCTCTGGCTGCCTCCTCCATGGCCTTCGGTGATGTTGGCCCTCTCCGGCAGGGTGCCAGAGAGGGCCTAGATTGGTTTTTCATGGCTACAGAGGCTTACGGCAGCGGAACTCCCGATCTCTCTTCTGTTCTGGGGGTTTTAGGATTTATAGGAAGGGTTGGCGTCGGTTTCACGTCAGGGGGCCCCATGAGGCGATCACAAGGACGAGTGGTGCGCCCTAGGGGGGTGGGGGCGCCACCACCCTTGTGGTTAGCCCGAGACTCTTCTCTGGTATCTCTTCGCTCCAATATTTTTTATATTTTCCGAAAAAATTCTCCGTAAATTTTCAGCCCATTTCAGAACTTTTATTTGTGCACGAAAACAACACCATGGTAGTTCTGCTGAAGACAGCGTCAGTCCGGGTTAGTTCTAATCAAATCATACCAAAATCATATAGAATTGTTGTAAACATGGCATGAATACTTCATAAACTATAGATACGTCGGAGACGTATCACTATGCATATAGTTCATCGTGATCGGAATTACATATATAATTTTTGGCCTCATGATGGAGAAAGTATCTCTCTAGCTTGGGGAAGCTTAAGTCAATGTTATATTCATGGCCCAATCATGAGCTCTCGAGAGAAATTATTATTCAAAATTTTTATGCTCGGCTTTCTCGTAATGATCAATCCATGCTTGATACTTCTTGTACTGGTTCTTTTATGAAGAAGACTATTGAATTCAGGTGGGATTTTTAGAAAGAATTAAACGCAACTCTGAAGATTGGGAACTTGACGGAGGTAAAGAGTCAGGTATTAAGCTTGAGTTTGGTTGTGTTAAATCTTTTATGAATATCGATGCTTTTCAAAAGTTTAGCACTAAATATGGACTTGACTCTGAGATAGTATCCTCTTTTTATGAATCATTTGCTACTCATGTTGATCTCCCTAAGGAGAAGTGGTAATAGCTAAAGATGAAACTATTATTTACAATGTTGATCCAGTTGTGCCTACTGCTTATATTGAAAAACCACCTTTCCCTGTTAGATAAAGGAACATGCTAAGGTTTCAACTGTGGTTCGCAAAAGTAATATTAGAGCACCTAAACCTGCTGAATAAATTAAAGTAGAAGATAGTGTTTCTATGGTTAAAATCTCCTGGTAGAAAATATTGATGGGCATGTTATTTACTTTTGTGATGAAAGCTACTAGAGTTGCCAAACCCGATGAAAAAGATAAACACAGGCATGTAGTTGGCATGCCTATTATCTCAGTTAAAATAGGAGATAATTATTATCATGGTTTGTGTGATTTTGATGCTAGTGTGACTGTTATTCCTTTTACCTTATATCAAGAAATTATGAATGACATAGCACCCTCTGAAATAGAGGACATAGATGTTACTATTAAACTTCCTAATAGAGACACCATCACACCACTTGGGATTGCTAGAGGTGTTGAAGTCTTGTGTGGGAAAACAAAATATCCTACTGATTTTCTTTTTCTTGATTCCCCACAAGATGACTTTTGTCCCATTATCTTTGATAGACCTTTCTTGAACACTGTCAATGCCACTATAGATTGTCATAAACAAACCGTCAATGTTAGTTTTGGTGATGAGTCTCATGAATTTAATTTCTCCAAGTTTAATAGACAACCTCATAAGAAATAATTACCTAATAAGGATGAAATAATTGGTCTTGCTTCTATTGCGTACCTCCTACTGATCCACTAGAACAATATTTGCTAGACCATGAAAACGATATGCATATGCATGAAAGAAATGAGATAGATAAGATCTTCTTTGAACAACGACCTCTGCTTAAACACAATTTGCCTATTGAAACTTTAGGAGGTCCTCCTACACCTATAGGTGATCCTGTGTTTGAATTAAAACAATTGCCTGACACTTTGAAGTATGCTTATCTTGATGAGAAAAAGATATATCATGTTATTATTAGTGCTAACCTTTAAAAACATGAAGAAGAAAGATTATTGAAAATTCTGAAGAAGCACTGAGCTGCTATTGGATATACTCTTGATGATCTTACACTACTAGGGAAAAGCCTAGCAGCAGCGCGGGTTTTGGGTGTATCAGTAGCGCGGGTGCCCGCGCTACTGATACGGCGCCACAACTAACTTGTAGCAGTAGCGCGTGTTGACACACGCTACTTGTCGTGGGTTTGTCACGGCAGATGTCCTAGCGAAAGGACTTAGTCGTGGAGCCATCGCAACGGGTTAACTCGAAGGGGTTAAAGCGGACAAGGGACACAGGAAGTTTATACTAGTTCGGCCCCTTCGATGAAGGTAAAAGCCTACGTCTAGTTTATGATGGGATTGATGGGGTTTCAATGACTAGGGAGCAAACAAGCTTCGCCTAGGCCTCGAGTTATGGTTCTCTGTCTTTGAACCGCTATCGGGTTGTCCCCTTATATACACGGGTGACACCCGTCGGTTCATAGAGTCCCAATCTCCGGTTTATATTCGTATCCGGGTTGGTCTCTCCCTATTCCTAACTTATGATACAAGTTTATATACACGCCGGTTTACGGCTACAGATACTGAACCGACTATGGCCTTGGGCCTTTGTCTAGACTCTGGGCTTTAGCACCTTTGGACTACTGATGAAGTCAACCCAGCCCAGTTAGGCCGGTTTACGCCCAATAGTAATATCCCCAACATTAGGCCCCAGATTGTTTTGAACGGGTTCATGTCAATCCTTAGCCAAAATCTTTGTCTTCATCATCTTCCTGTATCTGTTGAACCGTCGTGTCGTCATCTTCTTTGGTTGCTGTAAACCGGCATGACATCATCATGAAGCTAGCTTTTATGATGCCTTCTTTGTTTAACAGATCCGCAATAATCGAGGCGACAAGTCCGAAATTTGTGGCTCCTGGATTCGCGCACCTGACACCTGTCCTTTGCCTCATAAATAGGGCTGAAGGGTCATTTCCTTTTCTCCCCTTCATCCCCTTTCTCTTCGTCTTCTTCGCGCCGCCAGCCTCGGAGCTCCGCCGCCGCTGCTGACCTCTGCATCATCTTGGGCCGCTGCATCGACCTGACCGTACCAGAAAACCGCGACATCCTTCCGCGTCTCCCCCAGCTCCGGTAAGATCTCTGTTTTTATCAACCTGGATCCATACTAGGGTTTCCTGTTCTTGCCGTGTTCTTGCTCACTGTTCGTATTCCTGCTCATACCTCTGGATAGATCCAAGAAAAACCCTACTGTGATTACCAATGGGCCTTTAGCATTCGTCTTGTAGATTCATGCTTAAGTTCATAGATCCCAATAACCTTTCTGCTCTTTGAATCAATATTGTTCCGCCTTAAGCTTTTAAATATTTTCCTTTTTCTAAACTGGCTTTAGATCCATCGTTGTAGAGAAGTCTTGTGAAATCTGTTTCTGTATTTGTACACCCTCAATTGCTTTCAATGTTCAGATCCGGCGGTTTAACTTTGGCGTAGAAAACGTAAAGGACCTGTATATATCATTAGTCCCCTTGTTTGAACCGCCAGACGTTGCCACCTTGCATAACTCCGGTTTAGATAGGACTGCCTTCGGTTTAAATAGATATGCATCCGGTTTAATCAAACATATACTTGAACCGGAACCACTTGTCTTGTAGATTTCCTCATGGCCAAGCAAATATATGAGTGCAACTGGGTTCCTTCCTGTGTTACAGAAACACAGCTGAACAACTTAGTTCTCACCGGCGCTTTAAGCAGTAAAAACACCATCCACTGGAGAGTCCCAGGCACAGAATGTCCTCCCACCCCTGAAGAGGGAGAGGTTGTTGTTTTTGCGGATCACCTGGCCCGGGGCTTTAGTCCGCCCGGTTCAAAGTTTTATCAGGATGTCTTAGCCAATTTCCAACTGCGCCCACAAGATATCGGTCCCAACTCTGTTACTAATATATGCCACTTCCAAGTGCTTTGCGAAGTGTACTTCCAAGAGGAACCCACAGTGGAATTGTTCCGAGACTTCTTTCACTTGAACCGTCGCATAGAGTTTACTGATGGCCCGAATATGGAACTGGGTGGTATGGCGATTCAAAAAAGGAAAGAAGTCACTTATCCTCATGCGAAACTGCACAGTCATCCCCAGGAGTGGAGTACTTCCTGGTTCTATTGCAAAGACACCTCCCCTGCCGAGGAGAATCCATTGCCTGGTCTCCGTCCGGAACGGCTTAGCAACACTCACCCCTTTCCTCAGAGGTTAACTGGCAAAGAGAGGAGTAAGTACGCTCCCCAATTGTCCAAGCTCAGAGCTTTCCTAGCCAACGGTTTAACTGGAGTTGATCTTGCCCGTTGTTGGATATCCTGGAGTATACTGCCCCTCAGCCGACGCTCCGGTTTGATGTGTGAATATACGGGGAGTGTTGACGATCCGCTGCGGCATGTAAACATCCAGCTTACTGATGAAGAAGTCACAGAAGCTGTAAAGAAAATTTTGAACGAACCGGAGCACGTCTGCGCTCGTACCGGCCTGCTTCCTTTTTGCGCCACCAACAAACCGCCAGCCGTAAGTCTGCATTTTTCCTTTGTACTAGCTTTGATGCTATTGTACTGGTCTATTACTGATGCCGACATCTGTTTGATGCAGGGTAATGATCCATTTTGGAGCAAGAAAATCACACAAGAGAAAACCGATAAACCGGACAGACCAATCCGGCCTAAGACCAAGGTCGTTAAGAAGTCTGCTCATAAAAGGAGAACCACCGCTTCCTCTGATCCGCCCGCTGATGCCAATGTGGGTAATCCGGACCTTGAGGCAGAACTTGATTCCCTCGGTTTACTTTTTATACACCTTATTGATGATGATATTTGTCAGGATGATGCCGAAGCTAGCCATGCTGACGATGTAGAGGTAATTGTTCTTTCCTCTGACTCAAGCGTTCCGCCTTCACATAAAATCCGTCAAGCAAACCGCAAAGTTAAATTTTCTCATCCCCTTGCTTATTTGGATCCCAACTTTCTTATGAAGACCCAACTGCATGAGGTGCGCCGCACAACTCGACACAGCGGTCAGGTAGTTACCTCCGCCGGTTTACCGAACAATCCGGTTCGGAGACGTCGTTCAGAGGTCTCTAATTTGCTTGTCAGTATTCGTCCTAAAGCGGGCTGTTTTCGTCAACTGCTTAACCCATCTGGCTCCGATTATCATGTTACTTCTCACTCATCCTCTGGCGAGTCAACTGGCACCCAACTGCCTCCACTAAAAACCGTGCTTGGGTAAAACTTGTACTTATCATACGGTTCCTGGTGTTTTATCTTGTAACATAAACTGTTTTTAACTCTGCATATCTTTTCAGGGCTAAATCGAGGCCGAGCAAAAAGGCCCGCCTAGATAAACCGTCTGGCGAAGAAACTGCTCCTGAATCGAGTGCCGCCCCAAATGTCGAAACGGTCATCCAGGAAGATGTGGCCAGTGACCCGCTGATGCAAGATGAAGTCATTCCTGCTGAAGAAGGTTTTGTTAATACCTCCGGTCCCGCTGACCAGCCTGCCAGCCCCATCCGGATTGAGAGATCCACCAGTCCCTCCAAACCTGCTGATAAACCGACTGCCCCAGTACAAACCGGCGAGTCTAAGGATGATGAGGTCGTAATCACTGGCAGAGCCGGGGAATCCCGTCGCTTTAGCCAAGCATACTGCCAAAGAAGAATTTTCTGCCATGAGTAAAGGTAAGTGGGATGTTGAGCTGGCGACATATACCGCTCTAGGCGCCTAAGATGTGCATTCTGGATATTTGAACCGGCTATATACTAGCCGTGATTATGAAGCTAATCTGGTAAAGCTGATGAAAGAGAAGCTTGAGGTAACTTCCATGAATTTGTTCCTACTTATCACCATTGTAGCCCCCAAGGGCCGGTTCAACCTATTATAGTTGAATCGGGTCTTGACATAAAAATTCCATGCTTCAAAATTCATTGATATAGCCCCCAAGGGTCGGTTCAACTTGATGTAGTGAAACCGAGACTTTAATCTTCATACCGTGGCATCAGAAACTTATCAGAGCAAATAGCCATTAGCCCCCAAGTGCCAAGTTGAGTACTTGTATTAAGCTTGGGACTTGACAATTAACTGATAGTTGTAGATCAAATAAGCATCAGCCCCCAAGTACAAAGTGCATAACTTGTTATGTGGTTGGTACTTCATTGTTCACATTTAGTTGTTAAACCGTATAACTGTCGGAATGCAGGCTGAAGTAAGGGCCAAAGAAAACCAAGTTGCCGACCTTCAAGAGAACTTGAAAACCCAACAAGCTAAAACCTCCAAGGCAAAGGAAGAGCAACCAGCGCTTTAAGCAGCATGGAGCAGCTGAAGGAGGACTTCAAGAAGGAACAGGCTGATTGGGCCGCAGAAAAAGCCGCTTTAATCAAGAAGATTGAAGATGCTGAGGCTGCCCTTAAACCGGTAACAGATGAATTGACCAGCGTAAAGCGACAAGTGCATGCAATGACTGCCGCCATCTTTGGTAAGCATCCTGTAACTTCCATGATAATCTTGATCCTCTTAAAATAGGTCCGGTTTGTTAACTGCTCTATCATGTTGTAGGCACCCGTATTAACCACTTGGGGTCGGATGTGCGAATGAAGCTGAAAGCTGCCTACACCTTGATCGAGCAGCTGTACACTGGAGCGCAGCGGATTATCTCAACTGCGTCACATAATCATCCAGCACCCACCTTGATCCAAGATACTCTGAAAAGACTGTCAATGCTTCCTGCTCGGGTTGAAGAGCTAAAAAGTCTGTGGCTCGAACCGGAGCCATCACTGCCTTAATCCGAGCCAAAGCATGGGTACCCGATTTTGATCCTGTTGAAGTAGCTCAAGGTTATCCCAGTTTGAAAGAAGATGGCTCAGAATTCAATGAAGAGGACCTAAGATCAATAAACCGGGCGGTGCGCCCTCTGGCCTGTCAATTGGTAGAGGAAGCTGACTTGTCTCATTATCAAGCTCAGTATAATGATCAGAACAAACGAGTGGCTGCACCAATCCCCGAAGCGGAGAATCTGATTCCTCCAATCCGTAAGCATACTTACGCTCCTGATATTGAACCGTCTTCACTGATCCATGAGGAGGCTGTCTTTCAAGCATTAATGGGAATCGATTGGACCACTATTGACTTCCAGCCACTGGGTAGGGATGAGGAAGCTGAAGCGGCGCAGGATGACCCACAACAGTCAAACCGGGGCGGCGAGAAGGCATGAACTAGAAGCAGTATTACTTAGCCGCCTTATTATATTCCTGTCAAGAGAACAATGATCCTATTCGGGTACCTTGCTGCCTTGTAATAGGATAGACAATACTTTTGCTTCTTGAGATGCCTTCGTGTATCTGTGCTGATACTTTTATCTGAAAGATCGATATTGCCAATTTATATCTCCTGCAATCATAAAATCTTAAACCGCCATTATTGGGCATGAAGTAGGCGTTAGCCAATCTTGAAGCGGAGGTTTAATAACCTAAACCGTTATGGGAGAAAAACAGCTCCTGATACATAACTCCGGATTACTGTGTAAACCGTACCTTTTGTCATGGTAAATTTCTTGTCACTCCCAAAAAAGGATGTTAACAGAAAACTCAAACCGGGTAAATAATCTCCGGTGTAAAAATGGACCGTGTTCCGCCAATTTGGCTGCTTGAACCGGTGTAAACGATTTCGGTTTAAGAATGAAACCAAAACAAAACGGTAATTTTATCAAGAAAAGATATGTGAAGCAAAAGGCAATAATGGAATCGTTTGCAAAAAAGAGGCTTTACTGAGCCGATCAGATGGTGTTACCGTGGTCGGACACGACCAAGCTCCCAATAGGCGTAGCTGTGGTTCAAGTCAGCCAGGTCCCCAAATGAAACCGTGGCATTACGCCGATCAAGTGGCATGGCAATGGTTCGGGTTCGACCAAGCCCCCAAGTGACTCTAAGGCCTTTAGGCCGATCAAGAGGCGTGACCGGTTCAGACTTGACCGTGTCCCCAAGTGATCTGGTGGCTTTCGCCGATCAAAAGGTGTTGCATCGGTTCGGACACGACCGAGCCCCCAAGTGACCCGGTGGCTTTCGCCTATCAAAAGGTATTGCATCGGTTCAGACATGACCGAGCCCCTAGGTGACATTTAAAATTTTTGCAAGGGGTAAACCAGAGGTCGTTTTAAAACAGAACAACTCCATGCAACCACACATGATAGAAACGAACAGATACCCCGCTTTAGCTGAGGATCCAGTTTATTGTATTGATAATATATACATTGTCATAATATGTACATAAGCAGAGCCAATGGCTCAAGTATAGTAAGGCCAAAGATGAGCTATGTTCCATGGCCTGCTGGTCTCCTCCTCTGACTTACGTGAGTCCTTATGCTCTCGAATATCAATCAGATAGTATGACCCGTTGTGCAGATTTTTGCTGACCACGAACGGTCCTTCCCAAGGCGGAGATAACTTATGCATATCGGTTTGATCTTGAATGAGCCGAAGCACCAAATCTCCTTCTTGAAAGGTTCTGGTTCTGACCCGACGACTGTGATAGCGACGAAGATCTTGTTGGTAAATAGCTGAGCGGGCAACTGCTGTGTCTCGCTCTTCATCCAACCGGTCCAAAGCGTCTTGTCGAGCTGTCTCGTTGTCTGCTTCAACATAAGCCGCAACCCGAGGTGAATCGTGACGGATATCACTAGGGAGAACCGCCTCTGCTCCATAAACCATGAAGAACGGCGTGTATCCTGTCGATCTGTTGGGTGTAGTATTAATACTCCATAACACGGATGGTAACTCTTCAACCCAACAACCCGGCGTCCTCTGCAAAGGGACCATAAGCCGGGGCTTGATGCCTCTCAAGATCTCCTGATTAGCTCTTTCTGCTTGACCATTGGACTGCGGGTGCGCTACTGAAGACACATCAAGGCGGATGTGCTCTCGGTCGCAGAACTCTCTCATGGCACCCTTGGACAAATTGGTACCATTGTCTGTAATGATACTGTGTGGAAAGCCAAACCGGAAAATCACCTTCTTGATGAACTGAACCGCGGTGGCTGCGTCACACTTACTAACAGGCTCTGCTTCCACCCACTTTGTAAATTTATCAACCGCCACCAGGAGGTGGGCCTTCTTGTCCTTGGACCTTTTGAAAGGCCCAACCATATCCAGCCCCCAAGTTGCAAACGGCCAAGTAATTGGAATCATCCTCAATTCTTGAGCCGGAACATGAGCGCGTCTTGAAAACTTTTGGCAACCATCACATCGTCGGACCAGATCCTCCGCATCAGCATGGGCAGTTAACCTATAGAAACCGTGGCGGAACGCTTTAGCTACCAGAGATTTTGAACCGGCATGGTGACCACAATCCCCTTCATGGATCTCACGCAAGATTTCACAGCCTTCCTCAAGAGACACACAGCGTTGAAACGCTCCTGATACACTGCAATGATGCAACTCGCCATTGATGATTGTCATGGACTTGGACCGCCGTATTATTTGTCTGGCCAGAGTCTCATCCTCTGGTAACTCGCCCCGGTTCATGTACGCCAGGTAGGGAAGTGTCCAATCCAGAATGACGTGGAGTGCTGCCACCAACTGAGACTCCAGATTAGGAATAGCCAAATCTGCTTCTCCAGGTAGCTGAACCGATGGGTTGTGTAGTATGTCGAGAAAGACATTAGGCGGGGCCGGTTTACGCTATGAGCCTAGCCGTCTCAAAGCGTCAGCCGCTTCATTCTTCCGACGGTCCACGTGGTCCACCTGATAACCCTTGAAATGACCAGCAACAGCATCAACCTCACGACGATATGCCGCCATGAGCGGGTCCTTAGAATCCCAAGTACCAGACACCTGTTGAGCTACCAGGTCCGAGTCACCGAAGCACTTAACCCGGCTTAAGTTCATCTCTTTAGCCATCCGGAGACCATGGAGCAAGGCTTCGTACTCAGCTGCATTGTTAGTACAAGGGAACATTAAGCGGAGAACATAACAAAACTTGTCACCTCGTGGGGAAGTTAATATGACTCCAGCCCCCGAGCCCTCCAATTTCCGTGATCCGTCAAAATGGATGGTCCAATATGTGTGATCCGGCTTCTCTTCAGGGGCCTGCAGCTCTGTCCAGTCATTAATAAAATCGACAAGTGCTTGGGACTTCACCGCTGTCCGAGGCACGTATTTCAAACCGTGTGGCCCAAGCTCTATAGCCCACTTGGCAATCCGACCTGTTGCTTCCCGGTTCTGGATGATATCACCCAAAGGGGCAGAGCTGACCACTGTGATGGGATGCCCTTGGAAATATTGCTTCAGCTTCCGGCTTGCCATGAAAACTCCGTATACCAGCTTCTACCAATGCGGATATCTTTGTTTGGACTCAATAAGCACTTCGCTAATATAATAAACCGGACGCTGAACCGGGTACTCTTTGCCCGCCTCCTTCCGCTCCACCACTATAGCTACACTGACCGCACGAGCATTAGCAGCGACGTACAGCAATAATGGTTCCTTGCCAACGGGGGCGGCAAGTACAGGCGGATTGGCCAATTGCCGCTTTAAATCCCCCAATGCCTGATCCGCAGCAGGACTCCAGACGAACTGATCCGTTTTCTTCAACATCTGATACAACGGGATCGCTTTCTCACCAAGGCGACTGATAAACCGGCTCAACGCGGCAATCCGGCCAGCCAAACGTTGAACATCATTAATACATTTCGGTTTAGCCAGAGAAGTGATAGTCGTGATCTTGTCCGGATTAGCCTCAATTCCCCTGTTGGACACCAGAAAACCCAATAACTTGTCTGCTGGTACACCAAAGACACATTTGGCCGGATTGAGCATCATCTTGTACGTCCTCAGGTTATCAAAGGTTTCCTTCAAGTCATCGACCAAAGTCTCCTTCTTCCTTGACTTAACAACGATATCATCCACATAAGCATGCACATTACGGCCAATCTGATTGTGGAGACAATTTTGCACACATCGTTGATAGGTTGCCTGGGCACTTTTGAGCCCAAAAGGCATAGACACATAGCAGAAGGCTCCAAAAGGAGTTATGAATGCCGTCTTCTCCTGGTCCTTAACTGCCATTTTAATCTGATGATAGCCGGAATACGCATCCAGGAAACATAAACGCTCGCAACCCGCCGTAGCATCAATAATCTGATCAATACGGGGGAGGGCAAAAGGATCTGCGGGACAGGCTTTATTAAGATCAGTATAATCCACACACATGCGCCAGGTACCATTTTTCTTAAGGACTAGCACCGGATTAGCAAGCCACTCAGGGTGAAAAACTTCAACAATGAAGCCAGCTGCTAAGAGCCTGGCCACCTCTTCTCCAATAGCTTTTCGCCTCTCCTCGTTGAACCGGCGGAGGAACTGTTTCACCGGTTTGTATTTAGGATCCACGTTAAGAGTGTGCTCAGCGAGTCGCCTCAGTACACCAGGCATGTCAGAAGGCTTCCACGCAAAGATGTCCCGATTCTCACGGATGAACTCGATGAGCGCGCCTTCCTATTTCGGATCCAGATTGGCACTGATACTGAACTGCTTGGACGAATCGCCAGGCACGAAGTCAACAAGCTTAGTCTCAGCGGCTGACGTAAACTTCAGAGCCGGATCATGCTCCGTAGTAGGCTTCTTTAAAGGAGTCATATCCGTCGGATCAACATTGTCTTTGTAATACTTGAGCTCCTCGGTACTACAAACTGACTCTGCGTAAGCCGCATCTCCTTCTTCGCATTCCAAAGCGACTTTGCGGCTTCCGTGAACCGTGATGGTCCCCTTATGACCTGGCATCTTGAGTTGCAAGTAGACATAACAGGGTCGTGCCATGAATTTCGCATAGGCCGGTCTACCGAACAGGGCGTGATACGGGCTTTTGATTTTCACCACCTCGAATGTCAGCGCCTCGGACCGGGAATCGTGATCATCTCCGAAAGCCACTTCCAATGCTATCTTCCCAACGGGGTATGCTGACTTGCCAGGTACCACACCATGAAAAACCGTATTTGAAGGCTGGAGTTCCTTATCTGTTAGCCCCATTCGACGGAAAGTCTCATAGTACAGGATGTTAATGCTGCTACCTCCATCCATGAGTACCTTGGTGAACTTATAACCTCCCACCTAAGGTACCACCACTAAAGCCAGCTGACCCGGATTGTCAACCCGGGGAGGGTGATCCTCTCTACTCCATATGATTGGCTGCTCTGACCAGCGCAGATACCGGGGCACAGCCGGTTCAACAGAGTTAACTGCCCGCTTCTGGACCTTCCGGTCCCGCTTGTCCAAGCTAGTGGTGAATACATGATACTGCCCACTATTTAGCTGCTTTGGATTGCTCTGGTAACCCGACTGCTGCTGTTGCTGATTGTGACCACCCTGGTTATTCTGATTATGTTGATTGTTATGTCCGCCCGGGTTACCATTAAACACTGAACCGGAATTTCCTCCACCGTGACTCAGTCTAGATCCAGAACCACCACCAGAGCCGGGGTCATACCGGAAGGCATTGGAGCTCTTGAACTCTTGCATAATATAGCAATCTTTCCAAAGGTGGTTTGCTGGTTCCTCCCTTGTCCCATGCTTTGGACAGGGCTGGTTCAACAGATAATTTAGGCGTTCCGGATTAGGACTAGGCACTCCACTGTGGTTTTTGCCTTTTTGTCGCTGGCCCCCGTTCTGCACGTTAGTATTGGCCACAAAATCCATGTTGCCATCCGCTTTACGCTTGCCTCCGCCACCGTTTCCTGCTGAGTGATGCTGCTGACCTCTGAAGTTGCCGTTCTTCTTTCCCTTCCCGGTCTTTTCATCATCAGACTCGGGATCCTTGGTACTATCAGAATCAGCGTACTTTACCAAGGCGCCCATGAGGGTCCCCATGTCAGTACAATGGCGTTTCATCCGTCCTAACTTCAACTTCAGGGGTCCAAACCGGCAATTGCCTTCCAGGGTTATAACTGCGGTGTCCGCATTGATGCGGTCTGAGGAATGCAGAACCTGTGAGACCCTGCGCACCCAATGAGTCATTGATTCTCCTTCCTCCTGGACACAGACAGCTAAATCCACTATCGACATGGGTTGCTTACATGTGTCTTTGAAATTATTGATGAACCGGTCTCGCAACTGGGCCCATGAACTGATAGAATTGGGCGGCAGGCTTTTTAACCAAGTGCGGGTTGTCCCTTCAAGCATCATGGTAAAATATTTTGCACACGCCGCCTCATCAACATCAAGCATCTCCATGGCCATCTCGTAACTTTCCACCCACGTCTCTGGGGGTTGATCTGCCGTATAGTTCGGCACCTTGCGCGGGCCCTTAAAATCCTTGTGCAGGCGCACATTGCGTAAAGCGGGGACAAGACAAGGCACTCCCAAAGCGCTAGAAGTGAGCCCCGGTTCAACCGAAGTGGTGGGACGAACCGGCGTGAACTGATAGTCTGATACTGCGCTGCTAACTCAGCTTCCCTGCGCGCTCGGGCCCGGTCTACCACCTCCTGGGCATCGGGAGCCGGATTGTTGCCACGGGGCGCTTCACGCCGCGCGTTACTTGACACAGCTGGTTCCTCCATACGCCTGCTATAACTCTGGGCCGGACGTGGGGTAGAATGAATCCGGTCACGGCTGTATGAGTATGCTTCCTGTTGGATCAAAGCCGTCCTAAGGAGCTCCTTAACCCGGCGAGTTTCGATCGCCTGTAATGAATCACCTTCAACCGGAATAGCCTCCAGTCGTGCCGCAGTTGCAACTAGGTTATCCATTGGATTGGAGTAGTGACCCGGAGGTGTAGGCACGGCTTGCGGTACACCAACATTATGACGAGGCAGATCTATTAAACGGGGCTGAACCGGCGCTCATGTCGCAGGTGCCTCCGCCCTGTTTACTACCGGCGGATTATTGATTCCCGCTTCAGGGGTGTTGAAAAGGTTCCTTCCTTCAAAAACTGAGGGCAACCGAGATCGGTATTTCCTCCTCATGACTTCCTGTGAGGCGTTCTGGTCCAGCATGAGTTTATAAGCTTGGGCATCCAAAGCGGCCCGCTCCGCAGTCATCCTGACCTCTTCTGCTACCAGATCCGCTTTGGCTTGGGTAATCTGCTCTCTCACCTTTGCGATCTCTGCGTTATGAGCATCCTGATCCACCGGATTAGCCTCCGCCATGAGTGCAGCCAATGCGTCGAATAGATCTGATAACACTTGAGCCGGCGGGCGCACCGAGCCTCCTGCTCCCGTAGTCGTTGCTGCTGCTGAACCGGAAATCATTGCCGCGGCCGTCGATGAGTGAGGTGCTGCTTGTGTACCGGCCATGAATATTCCAACCCGGTTGGGCAGATCGGAGGGGTCCGGAATACTGTCGCCATCGGAACAACCCCCAATCCGGTCATCTTGTAGCTGATACAATGACTCAGTCTCTCCGATCGATGACTCGTCGCCAGAGTAAACGACAGTTTCACCACCAGATCCTGATCCGTCCTCATAGCTTCCTCCATGAATGACTCCCACGAAGGCACGCTTCACGGCCGGTTTAACCCGGGCAGGTCGTGCACGCTGAGCTGTCTCGACGAGGTCGGTGCAGGCGTCCAGCTCAGGGCCCGGTTCACCGATCTTACCGATGAAGACATGTATGCCACCAAAGGGGACCCGGTACCCGTACTCAATTGAGCCGGCGTCGGGGCCCCAGCCTGCGTCGTTGATGTAGATCTTGCCGCGACGACTCTTGGTCATCCGGCCCACGGCGTATCCCTCGAGTCCTTCAAAGCGGCCCTCCAAGAACTTGAAACCATCGTGCGAACGCCCCACGGTGGGCGCCAACTGTCGTGGGTTTGTCACGGCAGATGTCCTAGCGAAAGGACTTAGTCGTGGAGCCATCGCAACGGGTTAACTCGAAGGGGTTAAAGCGGACAAGGGATACAGGAAGTTTATACTAGTTCGGCCCCTTCGATGAAGGTAAAAGCCTACGTCTAGTTTATGATGGGATTGATGGGGTTTCGATGACTAGGGAGCAAATAAGCTTCGCCTAGGCCTCGAGTTATGGTTCTCTGTCTTTGAACCGCTATCGGGTTGTCCCCTTATATACACGGGTGACACCCGTCGGTTCATAGAGTCCCAATCTCCGGTTTATATTCGTATCCGGGTTGGTATCTCCCTATTCCTAACTTATGATACAAGTTTATATACACGCCGGTTTACGGCTACAGATACTGAACCGACTATGGCCTTGGGCCTTTGTCTAGCCTCTGGGCTTTAGCACCTTTGGACTACTGATGAAGTCAACCCGGCCCAGTTAGGCCGGTTTACGCCCAGTAGTAATATCCCCAACATTACTGCTATACATGGTTAGTTGTAGCGTGCGTTGCAAACAACGCTACTGCTAATTAGCTGTAGCGGGTCTTGTACCCCGCGCTACTGCTATTACTTTCAAAAACAAAAAAAATCTCGATCCCGTGCGTGCTGTCAATGGCAGCAATGGTAAGATCTAGCGATGATTGGCGTCGCCGGAGGCATGAACGGACAGCATAGGACCAGATCCAACAGTGGCTGTTGGAGAGGGCCCGTTTCTATGGCAGAGCCAGGCCGCGGCGTGGGGCTCCTCTCCCCGACCATGCCAGATAGCTTCGGGTCATCCATGGCGACGACCTGCACGGGCATGGACATGGGAGGGTGAGTCAAACCAGAGGGAGAGCAAGAAAAGGAAAACCGAGGGAGAGAGGAAGGTGATGTTGGGAGAAGCGGAGCTAGTCACCGGTGGCGAGGTGCTTCGGTGTGGTGGCGCGGGGCGGCGGCCTCCTAGACGTCGGTGGAAGACCGGCGAGATCCTAGACGCCGGTGGCGCGAGGCGGCGGCCTCTTTCGGCGCCATGGAGGAGGATGGGTGCATGGGCAAGAGGTCCATGTGAGAGCGTATGGAAAGTGAGAGGAGAGAGTGGTGGAAGAGAGGAGGGATTTGGGGGAGGAGATGGGGATTCGGCCGAGGATATGGCGACTTCACCTACCTCGTACTTAGTAGTAGCGAGGGGTATAAAACCGCGCTACTACTATCAACTTAGTAGTAGCGCGGGTTTATACCCCTCGCTACTGCTATGGCATGTGTCGGGGGGCACGGTAGAGACCGCTTAGTAGTAGCGAGGGTTAAAAACCCGCGCTACTACTATCAACTTAGTAGTAGCGAGGGTTAAAAAACCCGCGCTACTGCTGCGCTTCTTTTTGTGCCGCGCTGTTGCTAAGATTCTGTGTATAAGGTTTTCCCTAGTAGTGTTAAGGGCATTAGTCCCACTCTCTGTCAGCACATGATTAATATGGAACCTGATGCTTAACCCGTTGTTGATCATCAATGATGTTTGAATCCTAAGATGAAAGAAATGGTAAGAACTGAAATATTAAAACTTCTAAAAGCAGGTATAATCTATCCCATAGCTGATAGTAGATGGGTAAGTCCCGTTCATTGTGTCCCTAAGAAAGGAGGTATTACCGTTGTTCCTAATGATAAGAATGAACTTACTTCGCAAAGAATTGGTACTGGCTATAGAATGGTAATTTATTTTACAAAATTAAATAAAGCAACTAGAAAAGATCATCACCCTTTGCCTTGTATTGATCAAATGTTAGAAATACTATCTAAGCACACACACTTTTGTACCGAAATCAGTCCCTTACGGAATAACGCATAAACTAGAGTTTAAGCTTCTATCACTCTTGCAACCCATCATCTAATAACTACTCCACAATGCATTCCCTTAGGCCCAAATATGGTGAAGTGTCATGTAGTCGACGTTCACATGACACCACTAAGGGAATCACAACATACATACCATCAAAATATCGAACACATATCAAGTTCACATGATTACTTGCAACAAGATTTCTCCCGTGACCCCAAGAACAAAAGTACTCACAAATGATAATCATGCTCAAGATCAGAGGGGTATTAAATAGCATAATGGATATGAACATATAATCTTCCACCGAATAAACCATATAGTAATCAACTACAAGATGTAATCAACACTACTAGTCACCCACAAGTACCAATCTATAGTTCCAGTAGAAAGATTGAACACAAGAGATGAATTAGGGTTTGAGAGGAGATGGTGTTGTTGAAGATGTTGATGGAGATTACCCTCCCCAAGATGGGGGAGTTGTTGGTGATGATGATGACGACGATTTCCCCCTCCGGGAGGGAAGTTCCCCCAGCGGAATCGCTCCACCGGAGGGCAAAAGTGCTCCTACCCAAGTTCCGCCTCGAGACGGCGGCGCTTCATCCCGAAAGTCCTCTCCTTATTTTTTCTAGGTCAAAATGACTTATATACCAGAAGAGGGGCATCGGAGGTGGGCCGAGGAGGGCACAACCCACCAGGGCGTGCCTGGGCTCCCTGGCGTGCCCAGGTGGGTTGTGCCCACCTGGTGGGACCCCTCTGGTACTTATTTGCTCAAATATTTCTTATATATTACATAAAAACTCGCTGTGAAATTTCAGCTCATTTGGAGTTGTGCAGAATAGGTAGCCTAACGTAGCTTTTTCAGGTCCAGAATTCCAGCTGCCAGTATTCTCCCTCTTTGTGTGAACCCTGCATATTATGAGAGAAAAGGCATTAGAATTACTCCAAAAAGTATTATTATACATAAAAACAATATAAATAATAGTTGGAAAAACATGATGCAAAATGGACGTATCAACTCCCCCAAGCTTAGACCTTGATTGTCCACAAGCGAAAACCGAAATCAAAAAACATGTCCACATGCTTAGAGAGAGAGAGAGAGAGGTGTCGATAAAAACAAAAATACGGACATAGCATCATGTGTCTTATTATAACAGCAACAAATTTTAACATAAAACTTTATTATAGAACTTTTATCATAGACTTCTCATGAATAACTAACAATTCATCACAACATCAAAGTATAAAGCATAAACTCCATTGAAAACCAACAAATTATGTTCTGAGTCAATTTTGCAACTATAATTCATCATATTTTAGGAAGGGTCACGTATCGGAGCCTTTAGGCAAGTCCATATACTCAATCATCATATAGTCTTCTATGATTGCTAACACTCACCGCAAACACATGGGCAAAAAGTTTCAACCAGGCACATTTAAAGATATGGGCTTATAGTTTCACCTTCCAATGTATTCACCTCAAGGATGATGTCAACAATAATAACTCATGTCACCCATATCTAACTGGGTATATGTGCCTAGATCTTTCCTCACCACATGATGCTTACCAAAAGAGAAAATAAAAAGGAATAGAGAGAAAAACTTTGACTCTTGCATAAAAGTAATACATAAAAGTAAAAGATAGACCCTTCGCAGAGGGAAGCAGAGATTGCCATGCGCCTTTTGTTTGTATGCCCAATATCACCCTATCTCTTCTTGCTGTGCGCACATGGCTTATCCGCCCTACTACTTCATGCGGAACAAAATGAACACATCAAGGGCTTACAGATAGCTCCTACGGCACCTTCCGTAAGTCATCTGTTGTTCGCGGACGACTCACATCTCCTATTCGAAGCCAACCCGAAGAGCATCGCTGCAATCAATCAGATCCTACATGTCTACGAGATGGGCTCCGGTCAGGTGATAAACAAAGACAAGTCTGCTGCCCTCTCCAGGCTGTGTTTAATAGCAAAGTATGACTTAAAGTGCAGTATTGAAAAACTACAGTATTTTTGTCTGTAGGTACTAGATACTCCGTTTTTGATATATCAAACTATTTTGAAGTATTGTCAATACCGAGCCCTGTTTGGTCAGTGATGTATGGAGCAAAGTAAATTAGCTAGCCATTTGATAGCAGTTGGAAACATGCGTGTTCCTAGCAAGCTACCCGTTGCAAACTGAAGGGCCATGCACAAAGACCACCAACATGCATAAACTGGTTGATTTATTGATAATCATCATCACTTATTAATGGTTTGGACCCTCGTGTATTGTGGCTGGCACCAATGGGCAAAAATCGCACAAGCAAGAGGAGCAGTGGGTTAGCTCTGCAGCCATAAGACAGTGCACCGCGCAGAGCAGCACAGGCTATGGCCGGCACCGCGCTCGGCTAGCAGGTTGCAGCTGTACGAGAAGATAATGTGAGGCGTTTCTTTCACTAGCTCGGTTTAAAAAAAAAGAGGTCCAGTTTTTTTTTTAAATACAGAGAAAGTACCATGGTTTTGCCAATACCATAATATTAAAAACACAGTTTTTAGTGATAGACAAACGGCTCACGGTAAAATAAACCATGGTAATCTAAAAAACTGAGCATATTTTCTGAAAAAAAACTGAGCATATAAAACAGCGAGTTTTAGTCGTAGAAAAAAACAAGCAACAGGTCATATTTTCAGATATAAGAAAAACTGGACTGCCTACAGCCGTCCGATCACGTCGACCTTTTTCTTTGAATGCAATCCGATCACGTCGACCTTGTGCTTGTGGTGCCCGCACACCACTCTCCCACGAGGGAAAATATCGAACCAGGCCACTACCATGGCGACCGCGTGCTTCCACCTTCGCTTCTGCCCCCGCTTCCGCGCCTTCGCGTCCTTCTCCTCTCTCCCCCTCCTCGCTACCCACCCCAGGACCCTGCCCCTACCACGCACCGGCCCGGCTACGCCGCTCGCCGCCCGCACGCGCCGCGGGTTCGGCTCCTCCACGGCCGCCGCCCCCCCCAATGAGGATGACGACTTCGCCACAGGTTAGCAGCCGCTTCCAGGAACTCTTCGATACTCGGATTGTAGCTTCCATCTCTAATTCTCTTACTAAGTTATTGTTATTGCACGGTGTAGCTGCGGACCTGCGGTTCGAGCCGCCGCTCAAGGTAGTGCAGTACCCCGACCCCGTCCTGCGCGCACGCAACAAGCGCATCAACACCTTCGACGACAACCTTCGCTCCCTCGCAGACGAGATGTTTGATGTCATGTACAAGTGAGTCTGGACGTAGAGCCATGTGCCTTTTACCTTGCCTCTGCTGTGCGCACCGTAGCTGTTTGATGAAATGCACATGAGGTTGCCGTGCCACTTTCTTTACTAAACATATGCACGGTATCGTTAATTTGAGCACCACTGGCTTGTAGAAGTCCAAGTCCATATAGTGCTCTGATTTTTGCCTCTTCCTGCATACACTGACTTTCCATACACCCCGAGAGTTCCTAGGTGGTTAGGGACCTTGACACTATCAATCGATAGACAAGAGATGCACATGTGTGCACATCTCCTACGTTCTCTAGTATTTTATAGGCATTGCTCTTGTCAAATTAGCAAATTGAGGTGTCATTTATACTCATGAGGCTATCTGAGGCTCTGAGCCCTGGAATGGTCAGGTAGTTGTGCATGAGTGCACATGGTGCTACTGCATAGTTAATAGTTTTTTTTATCTGGGCTATATGTCATATTACTCATTTACTTATGGTGGACCTGAAATGCCTTAGTCATATTCTAGTTGGTGCAAATACCCAATCATAAGCTCATAGGCCTCTCCGCTGTTTTTAGAAAGGATTGACCTGGTTTCATGCTACAGGACTGATGGAATTGGTCTCTCGGCACCACAAGTTGGAGTGAACGTGCAGCTCATGGTATTCAACCCAGCTGGGGTGAAAGGGGAAGGAGAGGAAATTGTCCTTGTCAACCCAGTAGTTTACAAGTTCTCGAAGCGGTTGTCAGTCTATGAAGAAGGGTGCTTGTCGTTCCCTGGAATATATGCCAATGTGCTGGTGAGAATTACCTTTATCTTTGCTCTTATTAAGATCTAAGTTGTTGGCGGTGTCTGTTCACCTCTTGAGTTACTAGGAATTACTGGTTGCCATCCATTCTACGGAGGACATATGGTTGAGTCAATTTTATATTTTTGAGATAACTTTTCAACATTTGCACAAAACCCAGGTGCTATGGTGGCATAAACATTTAACTGATAACTAGATGGTACCCTGCGCGTTGCTCCAAGAATTGATTGAAATACATTTTAATTAGATTTAGTTGTATGTAATATAAATTTTAAATTAAGAATATAACTAAAATTTGAAATACTATGTATTTTGATTAGATTTAGTTCTTTTTGATAGGAAATTTAAATTTGTAATCTAAGAACTAAATTTGAAATACATATGATTTACTATATTTTGTTATTGAGCTGAGTCTCTTCTCATGCATATTTGTATGTTGAGACTGGGACTTTTTCATGCATCTTTGCATGCTGAGGTGGCATGTGTGCATGTTGAGGGAAATAGATTAGTGGGGGCTAACTATTTAGATATAGAAGATATGTACTGAAAAAATAACTTCTGTGGAAAAGCACACACATTAGCTAGTCTCGATACCAATACCATCTGTGTTCTTGTTTGATAGCGACAAAGATACATCTTTCATGTGTTGAATTTAATATTTGTCTCATTTGTCATGTGTTGCTTAATTCCAAATTCTGTATATTGTTATAGAAAAAATCCACTTTACAACCCTGAACTATTGCAGGAGCCAGGAATTCATTTTTCAAACTTGAACTGTAAAATCTGGTTGTTTGAACATTGAACTCTTTAATCAGTTTACTTTACCCCTGGCTCTCTCAAACGGTTTTGTGCTGACTGAGACAACACGTGCCATCATCTTGCCATGTCAGCAACTTAAGTGAAAAAAGTAAGAATTAAATAATTCAGACAATAAAGTGAAATAATAATGCTAACGATAATCATAATAATCAGTTTTTTGGAAAGGTCTGTAACTTCGAAGCAATTCACAAATAGTAGAAAGTCAATGGGAAAAACCAGATTCTCTTTTTTTAGTGAAAGAAAAAAAAAGCAGATTCAGTAGTTCTCAGATGACATGTAGCTAAACTTTTTTAGTGTCAGTTTGAAAAAACCCAAGTTCTAAAAAGGTCCTTTTTTTGGTAGTCAAACTGAAAAAAGACTCAATAGTCAATCTGAAAAAACTTCTCCTCAGTTTCCTAAATAGTTCACTTTTTGTAAAAATATATACTCCCTCCGATCTGAAATATTTGACACAGCCTCTATACAATGTCCATTTTACATTGTATAGAGGCTGCGCCAATTAATTTGGATCGGATGGAGTATTATTTTTCTGATTTCTTGATTTTTTTTAATGTTTTAATTAAGTTGCTGACAAGGCAAGAGTGAAGTGATCCACATATCTGCCATATGTCATCTCAGTCTGCGCAAAACCACTTGGGATAGGGCCAGCAGTAAACTGATTCAAGAGTTCAAGATTCGAAAGTAAACTTCTGCTATTTCAGGGTTAAAAGGTTGCTTGTTTCATTTTTATAATCACCCAGAAATATTAGTGATATTTATCAGCCACATAGCCATCTGAAATTAAACCTGCACCAACACTCTAAATATAATTTCAGTTTGCATTTACTTTAAAGCAAGTATGACCTGCATGGCTGCATTACTACAAATAGATTATGTTTTCACAAGTTCAAATTGCTACTGAAAAATCTGAGTACATGAGATTTAGAGTTTAAAGCTTGTTAACATTCACCATACTTATTATCTTAACTATCTGTATTATGTCACTAAGCGTTCATATATAAGACAAAAGTATCAGATATCTAACAAATGATGGGAGTAGACAAGTTAGGGAATGCACCTAATATCCACCTTTGTTGATCCTATTATTTAGTACTCTTTTATATTTAGTATTTGCATTCTTCTGAAAAAGGAGGATTTTACTAATTTATGGGATATGGCATTTGCAATTATCTTTCACCACTGTGCTATGCAGAGACCAGACACTGTTAAAATTGATGCTCAAGATGCTAGTGGAGCAAAGATCAAAGTTAAATTATCAGAACTATCTGCAAGAGTCTTCCAGCATGAGTTTGATCATTTACAGGTATGGGTTTAACCTTGATCCAACTTAATTTTGTCATGTATTTATGTAAGATTTTTGAATTAAATCTTCCACTTGAGTTCATTTATGTGAATGACATATTCAATGGCCAACTAAATCAAGTCTATTTCTCTTTACTTCACTGTCCATGTTACTTTTGATCCAACAAACCAATTGGGTCTAAGGACACCTCAATTTTTGTAATGAAGGGCTTATATTGGTGTGTGAACACATTCAGCACTATAGTCATGTGACCACTCACCATCAACTTGTGGATTTGCAGGGAATCCTTTTCTTTGACAGAATGACTATGGATGTTGTTGAGAGCATATATGAGCAGCTGAAGGTTAGTAAATGTGAATCCGAAGTAGGTGTAGTTACACTGGGAATATCATTTGATATTAGTTCTTGTGCTTATATGCTCTCTCAAAAGCCAGCAGTGTTGTAATTATTGGAATAGTGAGGCGCTTCAAATAAGACACTAATGTCCCTCCAAATTTTGCTTTTCTTTTGGGAGAGCATAGAAGCACTAATTTGTTTGTTGTTATCAACACGGCTGTTCATGATGAAGATATTATCCCTTTTTTTTTGTATATGTGTTGGTCTTTCTTGGTTGGAGTTTTTTATTAACGCTTTGTTGGCTGGAGTTACTTGACTTTGGGTTTTTGGGTTGTCAAGGTTTGGTATATTTGCTGAATAACATGGCATAATATTTCTTGAAGCATGTGCACATGTGTTTATGTTTTGTTATGCCATATCTCATTTTCTAACTTTGCTTACATCTAGTCGAAATTTCTCATTTCCAATAGAGTCTAGAGGACAAATACGTGGAAATAACAGGACAAGCAAGCCCTGAAACTATAGCAAACTACAGAGGGACAAAGGATGTCGTTAGTTTTTCAAGATGATTCCGTCAGTCTTCTTCATCTTAAACCTGTCTACTTCGTGTGTCTTTTCATGTTCTATTAAGCAATTCTGAAATCTTTGTCTGCTACTGTACAAACAGGTTCTGCAAACTTTCCAAGGGCATCATCAAGCTGAGCTACAAATTCAAGTTTTTGTGGAACTGTTTATTGGTGCATACACTGCTGTCATTCTAGTTTTGGCAGTTTTGCTATGTCTAGTTATGTACAACATTAATGAAATTATACACAGAAATTTCACTATTTATGAATGAAGTATTATTTTCCAACAATGAATATCTGAATAGTATTTTGCATGCTATGATCTTGGGGATATAGTGTACTTTCTCTCTTTCCACGAGATTGTGTTGACTTCTTCTTTTCTCAAAATTTAAAGTTCTAAGCAAAGATTACATCCTGGCCTTAGCTGTAACAACCAAATAACTGAGCCATCAATGTGTATTTTATACAATGGCAAGTTCATAGCCTTTTAACTGGATAATGCACAGTGATGTTGGTGCATCTCTTGCATTGGCCAGCATGTATTATACGTACTTGAGAACACATCATATGCTAGTATATCTTTGTATAACATGGCTGTATGGCCCCATGTCTTTTCGCCATTATGTTTGTTTCTAGCATTGCGATATTTATATCTAACAGTGCACTAAGAAATCCTAATCTTTCCGCGGTGGCAAATCTGGTGCAACGAAGTCCATGCAAACATGAAGCTTTTCTTCACAAGCTGTTTGATCAACATAAATACGGATTATTGGGGAAAGTGTTGCTTGAAAGCACATTGGTAGTAATATCTCAATAAGAATGGTGACTGTGGTACATTTTCATGTTTATCAATTGACTTACATTGGGTTTACATGTGTGCTATCATTATGTATGACAAAATTCCCTAATAATATGGTTTGATGTGATCTTCATACAAAACTCTACTTTTTTAAATAATAATGTGTTATAGTTAAGAAATGTGGTTGATGTAGATAGTGACATCCATTCCAAAATAGATGTTGTGTGAGTTAGTCTTGGTATTTAAAATATTGTAATTTTGCTTCTTGATGGCAGCACTTTATTTATTTAGCGTTGGTTGTGATAATTTAGAGATGGGTACATAAGCTGTATGGGCCAACTATGTAAAAGTTAATGCCTTAGCTCATCCGTGTGCATGGAACTGACAGGCAATTAAGATTAGAAGTTATAATAATGCTGGATAGACGGTAAAAATGCTTATGCGTTAACATGTTGGCTGTCCACCTAGAAGTGAGATCACATTGTAAGGTTCAGTAAGTGTTGCACCAATCTACGTATCTTCCATTATAGCTTATATTTGTTGTTCCCTAGATAGCTTATTCTCGTCGAGTTATAATGCTAGAAAGATGGTAAAAATGCTTATGAGTGATCATGATAACCTACTCCCTCCATTACTTAATATAAGACGTTTTTTAGTTACAGAGGGAGTAGTTAACAAATCGTCACTTCTCTGTCATGTTCTAATGGTTAATTCGCTTTCACTTATTCTGTTTTTGCACCATTATTATCTAATTAAGTTGATCTGTTTGAACTTTTTTTTTTCTATCCGTCCGTCAAAATCTTTCTAGCTAAACCTAAAAAAAATACATTTCCTTTTCGCGCTGCACTGCTACATGTCTTGAATACAGAATGTGTATGTTGCAAATGCTTTTGGCATTTGTTGCTTAGAAGATGGATGTATTGTACTTGTTCATTTTTCTAACAATTCATTTTAATATAATTTTGCTGTTCCTTCTGCCAAAGTGCCAAAACAAACTTTTCCTTTGATTAATCAATCAGTATACTTTGTTGGTCATCTAAACATTTATTATGTTGTAGCAATCCGTTTCTGAATCTTAATTGAGTTATTCCATATTGTACATTCAACATTGTCATTGGGATTCTTGGGTCATTAACATTTGCTTCACCTTTACCGATGTTGGCACTGTTTTTATCAAATAGTAAGGTGTAGCAATGTGCAAAAGTGCTGTAATATTATTTTCTAACACTTATACTTTGTATTGGCATAGAATAACATGCTCTATATTTTTTCAGCTCACACACATAATCTGTCTGCCTGCCCATTTTATATGAAAATATTATGTTTGCTTTACCACAAACATGACACACTTGCCGTGATAACAAAACATAAATTAACTGTGTATATATGCACATGACGAAGCAATGGTGCAAAGGGTCGGAAGCATCACAACGACCACTCATGGATAAGCACCAACTAATGGATGAGGATACTATCTGTGTTTCAGCATATGTCATGGTATGACTGCAAGTTGTTCCCAGCAGGTTTTCCGATCTGCAGACAAGCTATGGGAGGGATGGTTGGAGTGAAGAGTTCCCCAAAAGCTTGCCAACAGAATGGATTGATTAGGTGGTAGTGGGCTATTTGCACGGGTTTAAGTTGTATCCCGGTAAGTGTGATCCCTGAACAAGGTGAGCTGTCACTGCATGCAAAATGGAGAGGCTTGATTGTAAATGTCCCTCTGATGTTCTCATACTGAACACCTGATACCGCAACTGCTGATGTTTGATTTGTGCAGGTTCTTTTGTCGCAATAGAACTGGTCTATCATAATAGGTGTTTGAACTTCGGAGACTTGTATGTTTGAGAACCTTATGTCTTGAACCAGTCCTATACCACCCTGCAAGGAGAATTCAATTGGTTTAGCTCAGTAGGTATTATGAGTTTATTCTGCATGCTCTTTCTTTAATTATTGATCTTACCTGCCAGGTCTTGATTCTGACACCAGTCATTGTTCTGAACATGTTGACATCTCTTACTGTTACATTAGAGACGCATGCTTTTGTGTTGTCCCGGCCTAGTCCACCAATGCTGATTCCATGGCCTGGTCCACAATTCACATTGTGTATGTATATGTTGCTACATCCTGTCTGGATGGAGATGCAATCATCACCTGCATGGAACAAGACAAAAGATGCCATGTGATCTGTGCTATATACTCATTGTACTACTTTTGTGTAACTGCAAAAGATGCTTCGATACGGTTCGCCGCCCTTTTCCAGTGTACCCTAAGTCTGGAACTGTCCGCTGCACTGCAGAGCTTGCAGAACAGAGGGACATGCTTTCAGTTGATCATATGCCTTATATTATAGTTTGTTGGAATATATAAATTGTCTTGTGTTCTCAAATTCTGGTTGAAGATATGTTTCATGTGGACACGTGTTGGCAAAACAAAATTGCTGAACATAATATGAATGCATGCTAGATTGGCAAAACAAAATTCTTCTTGAAGTTAGTCATCAAGAGGAATTACCGCAAGCCAAGTTGGTATGATGAATGCTGACGTCTTTGGAGTTCTGCAGGTGTATTCCGTCGGTGTTGAGACTGTTCTCAGGGGAGGATATTGTCAGGTCGTGGACCAGCACCCCTTGACAGTTGTCAAACTTGAGATGGCACTGTGAGCTGTTGACAATTGTGATGCCAGCCACTACGACATTTGAAGAACCATAGAACCTCAATGCCTGCATCAGAGTATGGAATCAAACTGCCAGATGTTTGTTTTGGTATACAGTACTGAATGTGCACTAAAGATAGTGATCTTACCGTAGGTTTAACCCGTGGCATCCTTTCAAGCTCCTGATTGTACTGCTGGAATGTATCCAAGGTTAGTGATTAATAGACCAACTTTTGAATTGAGTGATCTAGTAATACTAGATGGTCGGGTCTTACTGTGTCGTCATCCTCATCGTCATTTGGGTCTGAGTAGGTCCACCACTGTTGCCCCCTACCATTTATGGTGCCACTGCCTTGAATTGATAACCCACTTAGTTTGGTGAATTCAAGCCATTGAAGCAAGCCAGAACCCCATGCTTTAGCATTTGTTGGGGCTAAGATCGTCCCTTCGAGCTGCAAAATTAGCACATCAATTAAACCCATTATGTTTTTGTCTTTCACCTTTGCCAGATTGGAGTTTGTTTCTCTTTGTACACATGCAAATTTCGTTTCATTTTTATTTTCAAATATCCCACCACTTGAAACCTGCTGCGGCGTGATCTTAGACGTAGAAATAATTTAAATTACTCCCTCCAATCCATATTACTTGTCACTCAGACGGATGTATCTAGACATATTTTAGTGCTAGATATATCCATTTGAGTGACAAGTACATAAATATAAGACGTTTTAGAGACTTGTATGGTCAGTCTAAAACGTCTTATATTTGTGAACAGCGGAAGTATCAATGTGGCATTGGAAATGTTTTACGGTCTTAAACATGAAAACACTTCGAATTATTTTGATATATCAAATGTAGCATTGGAATCTGTTACATGCTCATAACATCAAGAGATCATTTTCCCTGCATATGTAAGAGTACATAGGAGTTGTGTTGTTCAATGCAGGTACATATTTGTATGTTAGTATAGAATCTAGTAGAAGAAAGGGAGGCAAGGGGAAAGCTTTTTCAGGTGCATATTTGGCATTAGGTGCAGAATTACCTGGAAAAGAATGTTTGGTTTGCAGTAAGGCCCAGAAAACGAGATTGGCCCAACAAGGAACTCTAGTTCTGATGGTACGAGAACTGTAGACGCTCCCAGCTTGCACGCAGCAGCCCACGCTGCTTGAAAAGCCTGCATGCACACTAATTTATTAGAGGTTTGTTCTCAAAAAGACCAGACTAAGCTAATCATAGTATATAGTTCCACTGTGCCCCTATAGTTTTGTCGGAGTGAAACTATCCTAAACCGTACCCAGAAAATGAGGATTTCTTTTGGCTGAAAAGAAACCCAAATACACTGTTAAATGTTGGTCGAAGCTTAATTTTTGGAAACTTGCAATGCATCTCCCAGTTTCCATCAATTTAACCACCATTGATTTTTATTTTCTGGTATGTATTTTGGATTTCAAGTATGCCTCTACATAAAACATTTCAATCTTTTTAAGAAAAAAATTTAAGGAACTGGTTTTTCCAGAACTATGTAACACTAAAAAAAGGTATAGTTGGCCGATCCCAATTTTGCCATCGATATGTTTCCCGCGTGCAAAAAATATTTTGAAAAAATATCGATGTTTTTCTTGTGAACCCTGAATATATTTTTTACTTGTTTGTTAACCTTGACTTGATGCCCACTTTGTTCACCAAGAGAACGTGATTCCTCAAAAAGGGGAAAATAAAAGAAAAGCCGTACCAGCTTGAAGTGTGGACATGTGAAGGACAGAACAATCCAAAAAGAAACAAATAAAATTTCCGGCAAGCACAGGCAGTCATGCAAATACTGACTACAGAAAGCTATGTCACTAGTGACAATTTCCTGCGGCTCTGCACTAGAAATCATGTGAGGGTAGTCGATGATCATGGATCATAGGACAGTAATCATGTGTGGGTAATGGGCAGTGCAAAATGGAATTGGCAGTGAGAATTTCTGAGTCGGGGAATGCATGATGCTACACAAGTTAGCGAACATCAATTTGAGGGGCAGTGATCTTGACCGACCTTTGTATCGTCTGAAACTCCATCACCCTTGGCTCCGAAATCAACAACGTTGAACACCGTGCCCGGTGAGGCCAAGGCCGCAGGTGGTGGCTGTGGCGGTGGCTGTCTGCCCTTTCCACAGCTTGGAGATGGAAGCTGTGGACTTGAATGCCCATTGCCTTTGGCAGGGCTCGGCTTGGGGCTCGGGCTCGGGCTCGGACTTACAGGTACATTGGGGCTTGGCTGGTATGGCGTCTGGTGTCCTTTGCCAACACCAGGGGGGGCTGGTGGCGGGCTTCGCGGGTTGCCCCCGTGCTGCCGGTGGGAGCTGCCCTTCTTTGCCTTCCCTTTCTTCTTGAGCAGAGAGGAGCTCGGCGAGCTCCTTGGCCTCCAATGCTTGCCTCTCCTCGCGTCGCAGACATCAATGGTGGAGCACAGAGCAAGCAAGACAAGGAGAAGCAGGAGGCCGAAGCCTTTTACTCTGAGCTTCATCCTTGTGTCTGTACCTGTTGGCTAGCTGTGTGGAGTGTGTTTGTACGTGCTTGGGTAGTAGATAGATAGACAGCATACGTAAGAGGTGTGGATTGCTTGTGAGGAGGGAAAGGCAGAGGACTCTCTTTTAAATAACAAGCTTCAGGTTCAGGGTGGCCATGGTTGCGCCTCCCTCCCAAGATTAGATGAAAATGAATGCGGGAAATGGGGCCCCAACTCACGTGCATACAAGGGTCTTGTAGCTGCACAGGGAATTGGTAAGTGATGTCTTCTTGTTGCTTATGCTCCTCGCCATGATCATGTATGCTTGGCAATTTGTTTACGGCGGTTATTCAGTGAGAACTTGTCGGTGGTGAACCACATCTATTATGACATTTTCAGTAATCTCTCTCTGCTATAATGACATCTATACCGTTTGCTCCGCATCTTCTTTGACACCGATTTACTGAAACAGGAATGAAGCATAGCGGGGAGGAGTAATTTCGGCACCAGATTTTGTGGGGAAACAAAACGGCCGTTGTCCTTTATATATATGCTTCCCTGTGGTCCAAGAGATCACGTGCAATTAGAGCGCAAGTATGTCCAGTTTGGCAGCTAATCCAAAAATCCATATGCATTATGGAGATTACCAAGGTGATGCGCAAACTCATAGTTTTCATATCGCTTGTTTTCACATCGTGGGACCTACTCGGCAATATGACATCCTTTTCCCCCAAGCTCTCAATTGACTGCTAAAGTGATTTTTTCAGAAAAAATTGTCACATCGAATGTTATTATGCGGATCGGCTCAACATGAGGACTCTGCTAGAGTTTGCTCTTACTAAAGTACGGAATTACTAACGCTCACATGCATCTCGCTGAACCAAAATATTTTTTTGCTCTGTTTACAGCTCTAAGATAAGAAACAACGAGGGAAGCAAGTAAAAGAATAGTCATATCAGGCAAACCTAACAGCTGCAGAATTTAGTGAGTTTACCCAGATGGCTATGAATGTGCTTTACCCGGCATCCTCGGCGGGTTTGCCCCCGTGTTCAATGATAGACGTAGTTGTCCGTACGTTTAACCTATGGAGGTGCCATGCCAGATCCCTGCTCTTTTGTTTTTAAGCTGTGGAAGATTGATGCGTCTCTGCCATGCCATGGCTGTGCACTGCGTGCAGTTATGCGTATGTGCCCACTTTTCGATCGGTTGCCAAAACCAAAGGCAGACATGTGATCGATCACTGACGGGACGAGCTAGCATCTAGCCGAGGCGGAGGCGGAGGCTAGTCCGTTCCTGAACCAAGCATACGTACTCCCGTGCTCGTGGCAGCCAACGGTTTTGAGCTGCTCGCGCACATCAACCTTGTACGTGAAGGTGAAGGTGAAGCTGGTGGGATTGGGAACGAAGCCCACCGAATCAACGTGTGGCCATGAACAGCGGCGCGATACGTACTAGTACAGGGGAAGAGGGAGCGGTAGAAGACGAGCGCGCGGACTGGCGCGCACATGCCCGGGTCACATGGGGGCAACGGTCACGGGCGGAACGGAAGGGCCGCGCGTTTGTCCGCGCATCGCCCGGGCCGCAACCGCTGCCTGCCCGCATGCGGACGCCGTCGCAATCTCCGATTCTCTTCTCCCGTGCTCCTTCCTTGTCCAATCATTCATCCATCCATCTCCGCCCTGCCGCTCATGGCCGTGCATCCATCGCTTATTAGTTGGCTTCCAAAATAGGTTGCCCCGCTCGGTCGGTGACTTGATCAGCCGTGACCTCTCCCCTAGGACAATGGTCGATGCCCACATTTTCAGCGCTATCTCCGTCTCCGAGACGATCGATCTCCACAGCCTACACGCCTCTTAACTTCTACGTGATGTGATTTTCAGGTGACTGGTACATTTTGTGAAGGCAGGACAGAGGCCAATAAAGAGGCCCTGAATCCACATGCCCTTGCTCAAAAACAATCACCGCCCCTGCACTGCACTGCACCCGGCGCCAGGCGTTCTGTGCTGTCGCGGAGGTTCGCCAACACGTAACACGTAGGAGGACTATGTGGCTACACGTCTGGTTTTCCCTTGCTGTCGCGTTCGCGCCTAATCTTCACTGATTTCTGCACTCGTCCTATTCTTTTATTGCACCGCTGCAGAATCCATTTGCAAGAATCTAATGTACGCTCAGATTGTCCTGGCACCGGTCCTCCACCTTCTCTTCTTTATACATCCGCATACGGCAGGTGTCTGATTTATACGCACGCAAGTGTATCCTGGTCACAACAGCAGCATTGATAATCTGATTGATACAGCACTGCTGTACATCAGTATTATTACTTCGTTGTACTAGTAGTTCAATCTAATATAGCGTATACAGACAGACAATGGGAAGGCACAGCTGCTTTCTGCACATGTGGTTACTATAGTATGCAGTAACAAACACTCGACTGGTCACTCATCAGGCTAAGCCTCACAGGTTGCACTTTTATCGCTAGCGGCAACCTGATGGTTTGACGATAAATCGGCATTTAGCAGCAACTGCTCGGTGAAAGACAAATACTACTGGCAGGAACAGGGTCTGACGTCCACTGGTTAACTCTCAAGGCAACAACATACTAATACAGACATTCAGATAAATACACCTTACAACTTGCTAGTAAAACAACAGACTGAACGCTGGACGTAGAATACTACAAGTCGTTGCAAATGGAGCAGCAAGTACGTAGATTTGCAAGCTGTCGAGGCCTGTCGGCCTGACAGTCTTGGCACACAAAATTACAAATGAGCAAGCTCCTGCATTTTCTGAGCGTTTTTATTATCTCACAATATAGTATTAAGTGGATACAAATTCATAATGAGCAACACCCGATCTTTGAATAGCTAAGATGCACACAACTAAACATCAACGGTCTAAGAAAACAAAAAGTAAAAACCAACATATCGACAACAGTAAAGTCATATAGGACAAACACTGTGCCTACCGAAGGAGGTAGTGGACCGATACAAAGATTATGTTGTGACCATGTTAGGTAAATATCTCTCTTGGCACCCGCTCCACCCGCATACGCACCATCCTGGACAGATGTTGATACTTCGTTCGATGTAGTGTAGACCTCGTAGGAAATGTACAACAACAAAAAAAAATCTGCAAAGGAGAGGCGTTTTTGCCATTCAAGGTTTCTTTTGTTGCCAAACTAAGCTTTTTGGCCTAAATTTTCTGCTACGTGCTAGGGTTTGTTCTGGGGCTGGTTTCCCACCCAGATCCTATTTGGCGCCTTTAAGCGCCACTTATGGACAGTTTTGCTACATGGCACACACTCCCAATCCCAGCTACGTGGAAAATGGGTGGCCCATGTGGTGTTTTTTTCTCCATAGGTTCCTGTCGACTTTCTGGACAGTTTTTCTTGGCATGGGTTTTACTCGGTTTTTGTTTTTCATTCCTTTCCTTTTCCCTTTTTTCAAAGGTGGGGATTTTTTTTCAAATTTTAAAAATCTTTTTGCCAAATTTCAGAACTTTCCTCAAATTCCTGTTTTTTTCAAGTCTACGAACTTTCTTTTCAAATTTGTGAAAATTATCTTTTTTGTAAAAAAAATTCAAATTACAAACTTTTGTAAGTCGTGAGCTTTAAAAAAAATCATTTTTTTTTTCAAATTTCGTGACCTTTTTGAATTTACAAACTTCTTTTAATTTTTATGAATTGTTTTTAATCCGTGATTTTTTAATTCGTGATCTTTTTTGAGTACATGAACTTTTTTGAATTCACGAGCATGTTCATGATATTTTAAAATCTATGAACTTTTCAAATTCATAAACTTTTTCAAATGGTCAATAGTTGAGTAGGGTCAACGGGCGAGTCAGTGGTCAATGGGGTCAAGTCAACGGATCAAAAGTCCCCCCCCCCACAAGAAAAGAAACAGGTCAACACCATGGTTGGGAGACCCGAGCGAGCCACCAGCACGCGTTCGCGGACCGGCCCACTAATTAAGAAGTACTCCTTCTGTGACGCCCTCGATTCAATCGTACACTAATCATGCAGGCAAACGTGTATGATCAAGATCAGGGACTCATGGGAAGATATCATAACACAACTCTAAAAACATAAATAAGTCATACAAACATCATAATACAAGTTAGGGGCCTCGAGGGCTCGAATACAAGTGCTTGATCATAGACGAGTCAGCGGAAACAACAATATCTGAGTACATACATAAGTTAAACAAGTTTGCCTTAAGAAGGTGTGACGCCCCCGATTCATTTGTACACTAATTATGCACGCAAACGTGTACGATCAAGATCAGGGACTCACGGGAAGATATCACAACACAACTCTAAAAAAACAATAAGTCATACAAGCATCATATTACAAGTCAGGGGCCTCGAGGGCTCGAATACAAGATCACGGCTATTCGAATAGATTAACTTCCCTGCAGGGGTGCACCACATTACCCGACACGCTCGATCCCCTTTGGCCAGACACACTTTCCTGGGTCATGCCCGGCCTCGGAAGATCAACACGTCGCAGCCTCACCTAGGCACAACAGAGAGGTCAGCACGCCGGTCTAAATGCTATGGCGCAGGGGTCTGGGCCCATTGCCCATTGCACACCTGCACGTTGCGTGGGCGGCCGGAAGCAGACCTAGCCTCCCTAATACAAGACCAGGCGTTCCAGTCCAATCCGGCGTGCGCCGCTCAGTTGCTGACGTCACGAAGGCTTCGGCTGATACCACGACGCCGGTTGCTCATATATTGTCCCAAGTGGCGGTTAGTGCGTATAAGGTCAACGACTCAACTCAGATCAAATACCAAGATCTCGTTAAGCGTGTTATTATGAAGTAACCGTGGACGCCAACCAGGCCCAGGCCCACTTCTCTTCTAGGTGGTCTCAACCTGCCCTGTTGCTCCACCACAAAGTAACAGTCGGGGGCCATTGGGAACCCGGGCCCACCTCTACCGGGATGGAGCCACCTGCCCCTTCAGCCCCCATCTCCGAACAGTATCATAAGTAATGTAACAGTATGAAGTATATAGCATATGCCCGTGATCGGTGATCACGGCCCAGTAGTATAGCATGGCAGACAAACAAGAGTGTAGGGCCACTGATGGAATACTAGCATCCTATACTAAGGATTTAGGATTGCAGGTAAGGGTAACATCTGTAGCAACAATGATAGGCTATGCAGCAGAATAGGATTAACCGAAAGCAGTAACATGCTACACTACTCTAATGCAAGCAGTAGAGAGAAGGAATAGGCGATATCTGGTGATCAAGAGGGGGCTTGCCTGATTGCTCTGGCAAGAAGGAGGGGTCATCATCGATGTAGTCGATCATAGAGGTACCGGCAGCAGCGTCAGTCTCGTAGTCTAACGAAGAGAAGAGGAGGAAGAAACAATGAATACAATGCAAACATATGCATATCGACACATGACATGACAAGTAACGGTGCTAGGTGTGCCCTAACGTTGTAGGAGGTGATATTGACGAAGGGGGAAACATCCGAGAAAATATCCCGGGTGTTTCGCGTTTTCGGACAAATGAATCGGAGGGGGAAAGTTGCGTATTTGCTATGCTAGGGATGTATGGCCGACGAACGGGCTGCGTACCCGAATTTGTCTCGTCATTTTGAGAAACTTTCATGTACGAAGTTTTTCCATCCGAGCTATGATTTATTTTTAAAAGATTTAAATCATTTTTCGCATTTATTTAATTATTTTAATTCAACATTATCCAGAATAGTGCTCGCTGACGTCAGTATGATGTCAACATTCAAACAGTCAGTTGACTAAGTCAAACTGACATGTGGGTCCCACTTTCATTGATTGATTAATTAACTAATAGTTAATTAGGTTAATTAGTGATTAGATTAATCTAATTATGATTAATTAACTTAATTAATTAATTATTATTTAATTGTTTGTTTATTTAATTCTTTTTTTATAAAACGTTCTGTGGGCGGGGCCCCTCTGTCATAGGCCCATAGGGGCTTTAGCAGGTGCCGGCGTTAGCGGGCATGGGCGCAACGGGTGCCCAGCACCCGTTCGTTCGGGCGCACGCCCGGGGCTGCGGCGAGGCCGACCGAGGGCGGCGGGGGTCGCGCGAGGGGGCGGGCTGCAGGCTGTGGCGGCATGGCGCGGGCGGTGCGGCGCGTGGCGGAGTGGCCAGCAGCGGTGGCGATGAGCGGCAGGGGCGGCGAGCAGCGGGAGGGCAGGGATGAGGCGGCGGCGCGACGCACGGGGAAGGAGCAGCAGGGTGCGGAGCGCCGCGGGGCGACGGTGAGCCGCAGCGGCAGATCGGCGGGGGAAAGGGGGCGCCGCGGGCGCGAGCAGGCGGCGGCCATCAAGGGGGAGTCCGGGCGGCCGTGGTCAGCGCGAGCGTGCGCGGTGGCGCTGGACGCGGCCGATGCGTGCGGGTAATGGCGGGCGAGCAGGGGCGAGGCGCGGTGGTTGCCGAGGCCGGGCGCGGGGAATGGTGACCACGGGCGTGCGCGGCTAGCAGTAGCGAGGGGCATGTGCGTGCGGGTAGGGAGCAGAAGGCGGCCGATCACGGTGAGCGAGCGCGGGCGGTGCAGCAGTGCGGCGGGGCGTAGGGAAGAGGAGGTCGAGGGCCTCACAGGGGGTCGTAGGGACGGGGCAACGGGGCTTGGGGAGGAGGACGGAGACGATGCACGTAGGGAAGGCAGGCCGGCGAGGAGGAGGAGGTAGGTCGGCGAGGTGGCGCGGGCTCTGGGCGGCGGCGCGGTCCAGCGGCGTCGGGGGCGGTCGTCGCCGGGCTCGATCCCGATCGAGAACTGGACCAGGGGGGAGCTAACGAGTTGGAGGGAGTAGGGTGTCGGTTAGGGTTTGGGTTTCCCACTGGTGGGGATATGGAGGGGGGTTTGGGCCGGCCGGTTGGTGGGCTGGCCGGTTGTTGGCTACTTGGGCCACCTGGCCCACGGGAGAGGGGGGGTTTCTTTTCTTCTTTGTTTTCTTTTTTTTTATTTTCTAATTTTGTTGTCTTTACATTTATTTAATTGTTTTACCTACTATTTTAATTACTTAAGTGCATTTAAACCTTTTATAAAATGTGGTTTTTCCATCATAATTACCTTTGCATTATTTGACACAATCTGAACAATTTAGTTTTAACATTTGAAAACTTTTGTTGTTTGCCTTTATTTTGAATTTGAATTCGAACCGGTTTTCGAACTAACGCGAGATTATCAACAATAACCGTGGTGACGTGGCGTCATTAAGGAGGGATTACTGTAGCCTTATTATCCGGGTGTCAAAATTCTCCTCCACTACAAGAAATCTCGTCCCGAGATTTATGAGGGGGAGTAAGGGAGAAAGGTCTGGTTACGAAATTGTAACAAATCTTCCCGGTCTTGGTTGCTCTTCTCGAAGAGGTTGATCCATTATGTTGATGTCTTCATTTCTCTTCTTCAGGTCATCGTGATGAAGTCGGCATCCTTTCTTCGGGAACTCCATCGTACTTACGAAAGAATAAAGGGTGGGTATTCCAGAAGAACGGACCTCTGCAAGGTTGACTATCTGGTCGATAACATCGGGGAAGGTGGCGGAAAGTAACTCTCAAATTGAAACTTAAGAAGATATCGAGAGTAAAGTAAGGAGATATCATGGGAAGTTTCAAGCAGGTAGGCAATCGTTCGTTGCCTGAAACAAAGTGTGAAAGGGGTCCACAGAAACGAGAAGAAGTATTGCTTGTGTTACCAAAATAGATCACTAGGAAGGTGGTCCGTGAATTACATACGAGGCCACACACGAGGAACAACCTTGCGAACAGGGGGTGTACAGGAGAGTCAAGTTTCGATCCCGTGGAACTGTGGGTTATGGGCCCACCATGTGGGTTAATAGTAGGAAGAGGGGTGACGTCTTGCATGATCATGTAAGCAAGGCATGTCAGAGAATAACCGGCCAGTTATGTTGACAACATCGTTGGTACCAAAGGCGAGGGACGAAGAGAACCATTTTCCTGCTCGTTGAATGAGGCGGACCAATAGGCAAAGTTCTCGTCCACCAGAATGTCATCAATAATAGTAACAGGGTCTTGCTGACAGAATTGTACAATGAGGTGTTTACATAAGCAGGAGAATATTACTGCTTAGATCATATAGATCACAAGAAAGGTTAAACCAAACAATGGAAAGGAAAATATGATTATCAGATTAAACAGAACAATGGAAAGGAAAATGTGTTAAAACACATATTTCAGGGGTTTTTCCTTCCCAAGGACAAACAGAGTATGATATCCATGACAGGATATAATGTAGAAAACCCTCTAGGTAGGGGGAGAGAAATTTTCATGACATTACCCATAAAACGGTGTTTGGATAATTGAGCAAGAAACAATTAGCATTGGGATAAGTGTTCTTGTTGAAAATCGGAGTACCACAGACATGCTTCGAGATAGCACTGACATGGTCTTCAAGCAAAGGTCGGACTTGGATACAAAAAGGATTCATCAGGAACAACATATAGAATAAGTCTTTCAATTTCCTCATGGAATAATGGTTAACCTTGCTAGAAAGGAAACTATAACAAAAGGTCCTCTGGCTAGGGGTGCTAAGCAAAGACACCACCTTACCAGGTTATGTAGAGACCAATGTTATAACTCTTGGAAATATGTCCCAACCATCATATCTGACCGAGATTCACATCTGATTGGTGTCAAGATACCTCAGACATCGGGACGCATGAGAAGAAAAGGTGCAACACAATTTGACGAGATGACATTGTGAGATTCTCGGAAATGATCTAGGGAAGCGAGTTCTGGAACCAGAGTTCATCATTAAACCAAGGAGAGGATGAGGGGGTGGCTGATGAACTAAACGACAATTCATCGAGATTTCCAAAAGATGGATTTCCACAATCATGTGAACAACGAGATAACATTTGTCAGATCAAATGATATAATGAGGTATGCTCGAGGAAAACATACCCAGTTAAACATTAGTTGAAAGGTGCACCCAAAATATGGACTTAGGTAGCATGATCAATGTTAGAATGGTGATTCAATAACCAATGGTCTAAGAATGAAATATCGGCCATTAACTTCAAACAATAAGGTTGCTAGAAGTTTTGAATTCACACATCATAGTCCCGTTGTCGGTATTCCGGTTAGAAACAACAGGGAGGGACCAAGGAATGAACGGAGATGGCGAGAAGTAATAATATATCAAGAATTCTCAAGAGGTGGAGAAATTCTCACGACATTCTTGACATAACAGATGTTAATACTCCAAGGTAAAGAAGAACAAATGTTGGATAGCAATGAACTCAAGGTATAAAAACAAACACGAACAAGTTTGTGTTGAACGTAAGGCAATAAAGTGGTCGATGATAACACAATTCATCGAGGGCAAGGATGGTATTTCTCATCATGAATTCAATTGATATCCTGGAAGAGCTCAGAATGCTGATGATTATCACGACACATTTGTCGAGAGATTTCATGAAGATGTAATCGATCGACGATACATCAAGTCAAACGAATTATGAAGCAAAAGGTTATTGCAACCATGGGTACGACACAAACTCAAAATCCAGTTTGCTGTTCAAGGAGAAATGATATGACAAGGAAGATCGACGTAAGATTAGCTCACCGTCGAAATTTGTGCTCCGGGAAGAAGGACCAGGTAGCACCGTTAAACTTTAGCACCATAATGATATAGCCGATTAGGCTAGGAATGACTTGAAGGATGTAACGCCCCGGATTCGATGCGCCAGGTGTCCGTCAGTTATTCGCCGTCGTTGCCATGTCATGTGCTTGCGTGTTGCACTTGGCCATGTCATCATCTGCATTTCATATCATGTCATCATGTGCATCGCATTCGCATACGTGTTCGTCTTATGCATCCGAGCATTTTCCCCGTTGTCCGTTTTGCAATCCGGCGCTCCTATGTTCCCCGGCGCCCCCTTTTGCCTTTTTCCGTGAGCGGGTATTAAACTTTCTCGGAATGGACCGAGGTTTGCCAAGCGGCCTTGGTATAGCACCGGTAGACCGCCTGTCAAGTTTCGGGTCATTCGGAGGTCGTTTGATACTCCAACGGTTAACCGGGTAACCGTGAAGGCCTCTTTTGTGTGCAGCCCAACACCCCTTCCAAGTGGCCCAAAACCCACCCAAGTCACTTCCATCATCTCGGTCGTTCGAGCACGATCGCGTGGCCGAAAACCGCACTCCATTTGGAGCATCCTAGCTCCCTCTACCTATAAATATGCATCTCCCCCTCCAATCCCGGGTCCAAACCCTAGCCCATTCCCCTCGCGCCGCCGGACACAACTTCCCCGCCGCCCGGACATGTCCGCCACCCTCAGCCGCCGCCCCCGCGCCAATCCGGAGCTGCCACGTGGCGCCCCGCCACCCGCCGCCGCCGCGGCCCGCTCGACCCATGGGGAGCCCGCGCCGCCGCCTTGCCTCCCGCTCGCCGCGCCCGCTCCCTGGGCCCCGCCGCCTCGCGCGCCGCCACGCCCATCGCGCCGCCTGCGCTGCCCCGCCGCGCCCGCGCCGCCGCCCGCGAGTCCGAGCTCGCCCCGCGCGCTCCCTCCCCGCCGCCCGACGCGCTGCTCTGCCGCCGCCGCGCCATCTCCGGCGACCAGCGCCGCCACCTCCGCTCGCCGGCCCCGACTCCGGCGACCCCTCCCTCGTTCTCTCCGGCGCCGTCTCCGACGAGCTCCAGCACCGCCTCGGGATCCGCGCAAACCCTAGATCTCGGAGGTAGTTTTTCTGCCAAGTCCCGAAATTCTATTATTTTATACCTCTGTTCATTGCATCATAACTCCGCATCCGTGGCTCCGTTTTGAGCGTGTAGCATATCAAATCGTTCGCCTCTTCGAGTACATCACTCCGTATCATTGAAACATTTCCATTTGAGCTCATCTTGATGCCCGAAATACTGTTGGAAGAGGGCTATGTGATGTTAGTTCCAGATTATTATCAGAACATGCACTTTTGTCATTTTTGCCATGATTGATGTGTGCACCCTATGAAGTTGAGTCCTACATGTGTTTTGTAATATGCCATGCTATATTTCCAGGGGTGTATGCGATGTATTTTTGTGATCTTTTTGGTGACTAGCACAAGCATGCAAACTAGGGATCATAATGTTGCTGAGTTCAGGGACTTAGTAATTTCACCAAGTCATGTCCTGCTGTTATTCTTATGCCATGTGTTCATGTTGTTTCAGAGAGATCTATGCATCTTTTGAGCATGATCATTAAGGGTGTTTTGAACATATGGATTTGATCTATCCATCCATACCTTTGTTTGTAATTATGGAGTGCCATACCTTGAGTCAATCGAGATCTACTTTTGCTATAAAATGTTACTGGCAGATTGTTTACATGTTATTCGATTCTGCCAAGCTTGTTGTTGTTGATCCTTGCATGATATGATGTTGTTCTTGCCATGCCTAGCTTCTATGCCATGTCTTATTGATGTATGTATGCTTATTTTATCATGAAATGCTCTGTAGTGAGTGCATCGAGCTCGTAAACATGCCTACTTGCTATCTGATTTTGACATGTCCAGTTTTCTGCTAAGTCTGAAATCTGTAACGAAACTTGCTTAGTTGACATGTGTGCTATTATATTTTCTGATCCTTTTTGGCCCATGGTCAGTCAGAGACTTTTGTTCAATGCTTTGAGTTGATTCATGCCATGCCTTGATTTGCTATATTGTGTTCCTGTAGCATGTTGTTTCCTTGCTCTAAACATGTGATCCTGATGTTAAATTCTGGCATGTTAGTATTTTCACTAAGTCTGTGAGCCTGTTATCTTTTGCACTTTTGCCATGCTTGTTTGAACCTGTTATGGTGTGATTTAGCCGTAGCTCAGTGTTCATCTTTTGTCAAGCATCTTGAGTAGTTCACTGTAATATGCTTTGTTGATATGTTTGGGTGCAGTAGATTAATTTCTTGTTACTTGCTAAGTAGCATCATGCTGTTAATGGCAGATTATTGTCATTCTTGTATTGCTTGTCATTTGCAAACCGTGCATCCGGTTCCGGTGATCTTTATATCGATTTCAACCGAAATCACCTCACCTTTCCAGTGGCATACTTGGTTTGCCAAGATTATGCCTTTTTCATCTTTTCCTTCCGGAGCATGCATATGCATTGCATACCACATCTCGCATATCATGCCATGTTTATGTGGTGGTTGTTTACTTTGTTGTTTGCTTCTTTCCGGTGTTGCTTCTTCGGTTAGTTCCGATAATGTTGCGATTGTGAGGATCCGTTCGTCTACGTCCGTTTGTCTTCTTCATGGACTCGTTCTTCTTCCTTGCGGGATCTCAGGCAAGATGACCATACCCTCGAAATCACTTCTATCTTTGCTTGCTAGTTGCTCGCTCTTTTGCTATGCCTATGCTGCGATACCTACCACTTGCTTATCATGCCTCCCATATTGTTAAACCAAGCCTCTAACCCACCTTGTCCTAGCAAACCGTTGTTTGGCTATGTTACCGCTTTGCTCAGCCCCTCTTATAGCGTTGTTAGTTGCAGGTGAAGATGAACTTTGTTCCTTGTTGGAACATGGAGATGTTGTTCCTTGTTGGAACATGTTTACTTGTTGGGATATCACAATATATCTTATTTAATTAATGCATCTATATACTTGGTAAAGGGTGGAAGGCTCGGCCTTATGCCTGGTGTTTTGTTCCACTCTTGCCGCCCTAGTTTCCGTCATATCGGTGTTATGTTCCTGGATTTTTGCGTCCCTAACGCGGTCGGGTGATTTGTGGGACCCCCTTGACAGTTCGCTTTGAATAAAGCTTTTCCAGCAAGGCCCAACATTGGTTTTACCATTTGCCTACCACCTATACCTTTCCCTTGGGAGTAGCTAACCCGAGGGTCATCTTTATTCAGCCCCCCCGGGCCAATGCTTGTCTAAGTGTTGGTCCGAACTAGAGCGCTTTGCAGCGCCACCTCAAAACTTGAGGGCTGGTTTTAGTTGTACGGACTGCTCATCCGGTGTTGCCCTGAGAACGAGATATGTGCAGCTCCTATCAGGATGTCGGCGCATCTGGCGGCTTTGCTGGACTTGTTTTATTACTGTCGAAATGTCTTGTAGCCGGGATTCCGAGACTGATCGGGTCTTCCCGGGGAGAAGGAATATCCTTCGTTGATCGCGAGAGCTTATCATGGGCTAAGTTGGGACACCCCTACAGGGTTTGAACTTTCGAAAGCCGTGCCCACGGTTATGTGGCAGATGGGAATTTGTTAATGTCCGGTTGTAGAAAACCCGAAGTTGATCTTAATTAAAATCCATCAACCGCGTGTGTAACCGTGATGGTCTCTTCTCGGCGGAGTCCGGGAGGTGAACACGGTGTTGGAGTTATGCTTGACGTAAGTAGTTTCAGGATCACTTCTTGATCATAGTTGTTCGACCTTGCTTTTGCCTTCTCTTCTCGCTCTCATTTGCGTATGCTAGCCACCATATATGCTAGTCGCTTGCTGCAGCTCCACCTCACTACCCTGTCCTACCTTTAAGTTTAAATAGTCTTGATCTCGCGGGTGTGAGATTGCTGAGTCCCCGTGAGTCACAGATACTTCCAAAACTAGTTTGCAGGTGCCGATGAATCCGTGCAGGTAACGCACCCGAGCTCAAGGAGGAGCTCGATGAAGATCTTGTTCATTGTGTTGTTTCGTTTCAGTTGATCAGTAGTGGAGCCCAGTCGGGACGATCGGGGATCTGTGTAGCATTTGGGGTAGTCTTATTTTATTTTTGGTTCCGTAGTCGGACCTTGATTGTATCTGTTTGATGTAATGCTTTACTCATGTATTGTGTGAAGTGGCGATTGTAAGCCAACTATGTATCTCTTTCCCTTATGTATTACATGGGTTGTGTGAAGATTACCTCACTTGCGACATTGCTTTCAATGCGGTTATGCCTCTAAGTCGTGCTTCGACACGTGGGAGATATAGCCGCATCGAGGGCGTTACAAGTTGGTAATCAGAGCCAGCCCCGACTTTAGGAGCCCCCACTGATTGATCGTTTTTAGCGGCCGAGTTGTGTCTAAAAAAATGTTTTGAGTCAGTTAGGAATTATGTATTGGAGAGTTTAGGAATTCTTTTTACTTCCCAGTCTCCTCATCGCTCTGGTAAGGCATCCTGACGTAGAGTTTTAACTCTTCTCTTCTCAAATTTCACTAATTTTTTTTTAGGATCACGCGGGTATCTTAGAATCGTTCCGATGGTTTTGTGATGACAACATTGTCTTGGTGCCTCCTGTCAGCAGGGGTTTAGTGGAGGTGTCCCGGGGAGTTGAGCTCCGAGGTGTTGTCGTCATAATTTTATCGTTGCAGTTCTGGAATACCTGAGTTTAGTACGCCGACATCGAAAATCTCTTTTGTACAGTTGTTGGTGAGATAACCCTGATAGCCCAGTACTGAGGCGAGTGCGGGAGTATTGCCATAACTCGTATAACTGATGCTTTTCGAAGGTTGAGGTAGACGATTTCCGGAGTTTTCTTGGTTATGTGTTGAAGGATGGATACAGCTGGATCTAGGTATTGTTAGTTTGGGTGATATATTTTGTGTCCCCTGTATCCCCAACACCAGATTGCATAACCAGAAAGTTTCGGGAGTTTATAAGTGGGAATTCAAGTATCACGTAGGAATTCTTTCCAACAGACACAAGATACGATATGGGATCTACCATATGTTTGTTCCGGCTTATTCTGCAAGCCAATCCTTTGTTTTTGTTTTGTTTTGTGGTATTCGAGTTGCTTCAATGTCAAGTGTTGATTCCATACCTTCCCTAAACGGTGTTCTCATATTGCTATGTGAATACTAATCCTTCTTGATCATCGAGGTTATCATGCCAATTCTTTTTCAACCAGTGTGTCTCTCTTCTAGTGGATCCGATCACTTCAACATTCGCAAGATCAATTTTCAGTTCTTCTCAACGGTGTTGGCTTCATCCGTTCCAAGTTGTCTTTGTTTTTCCCGCCCTCCCACCCTTTTTCTTCAAGGACTCAGATTTCTTAACCAATATCCATCTTATGGATGGGAAGTCTCTCCATTCTTTTCCGTCAATGTTCTTATCCGGTGATTTCCATGAAGATACTAACAGAGCTTCAAGTTTATCATTCTTCATTCTTTTCTTCTCCGGTGGATTCAATTCAAGCTTTATCGATCATATCTTTTCCTTGTTTCTAATGTGTTCTCGTACCGATGCACCTCTTAATCATTCACCTCTCGCTATTCATTTGTTCCGGAGTGATGAAGATATCTCAGAAGATTCAAGTTTCCATTCTCAATTCACTCAAGTTCTTTTGAGGATGCTATCTCATTCAAGCCATTTAATTCAACCGGTGTAATCTCCCTTTCAAGCAATCTTTTCAACGGTGTTTCTTTTGAGTGGGCCCTAACCCACAGGTCTTTTCCCAGGATCTTACCTGACTCTTCTAATTTTCCCGGAGCTTCTAAAAATTCTTTTCCAATTTTGACGTAAGAATGAATTTTCATCAGTCATATTCCTTTCTCCAGAATCTTTCAAACTCTTTTCATCGTTGGTTCAACCTTTCCAATTTTCATTCCGGAGTGCCTCAACAAATTCATGGTGGTGTTTCTCATCGTCATTCTCAACATTGAAGACCGAAGAAGAGTTTCTCTTAAATCTTGCTCCATTCTCTTCAAGATTCATGGTTCAAGCTTGATGCCATCCTCTCATGATTGTTTTAGATTGTGAGAATTCTTTTCACCCATCCGGAGCAATTCAGGAGTCTTTCAGTTTGATTCTCCGGAGCCATCATCTCAATATTATTCATTCCAGTTTTCAACTCTCATTCTCCAAATCTTACCGGTGCATCATCGAAGTATTCTCTAATCAGCTCATGATCCATTCGTTCAATTGAATCTAAATCCTAGCAAGCATCTTCGTTCATTTGCTAATTCTTCCCGGTGTTTCCTTATCTTTTCTTCGTTCATTTTCAATTCTTATGGAGGTTCATTCAAGATAACTCTTCCTTCATTATCATATAAATTCATTCATTCTTTCCAATCCTACCGGTGGTTCGTTGAAGACCTTCTCAAGTTTGCGCCAGATCTTTCTTAATCCTTTCTACGAGAATAAGTAGTATGCCAAATCCGTTGCTTGTCATCAATCTAAATTGGTGAAGGATACGCATAACATAATTCTTATTCTTGTTTCATCCAAGTGATTAATTCATTCTTTCGGAGTTTGTTCATGATGAATAAATTCTCGGTTTCAATTGTTTCATCTTTTCTTTTCCCAGAGTTCCAAACTCTCATCATCACGAAGCTCCATCTAAATCATCTCAAAGCTTCACCTTGTGTTTTCAACTTCTCGTTATTTTTATCATCTTTTTATTACCGGAGTTCTTTATGGAGGCTACTCTATGATTCACAAAGGATTTAATTCCTTCTCGAAGTGTTCATCAAGATTCTTTTCAGAGCAGCTCAAGTATTCTTTATCTTGCATTTTAAAGTGCAATTCTTTCAACCGTATCATTCGAGGTGGTATTATGTCATTCTTGATAATTGGAGTTCATGTCTCATGACTCACATGTTGTCAAGAATGAGGTATTTTAAATCCATCAATCTCTTCATTGGAGTTATCTTAGGTTATATTTCACTTAAGGCTTTCCCTAAGGATTGTTGCTTTTTATGGTGCTTATAAATGACCCAAGTTCTTCATTTGTCCTCCCGGTGAAATAAGTTTCTCGTCTCCTTGTGGATATCAATCCAATCATTTGTTTCCGGTTAGTGGCAGAAGCTCACCTCATAATTTTGAGATGTTTCCATAAGCCCACTACAAGCTTATTCGTCTCGTTGTTGATTTTCCAACAACTCTGTTATAACCTTCTTGGAAGGGTGCTTTCCAAGCCCATTTGTGGTAGAAGTCACCATTTTCTGCTCCATTCCTTTATTCCAATGATCTAACTTCTATTTCTTCTTCCGAAGGCTTGGTGATGTTGCTCTCTTCACTCATCATCTCGAATTGTCAAGATCATGTTCTTTTCCTTGCTAATCCATTTAACCGGAGTGCTGTCCGAATTTGTTCTTCCTTATTCCTTGTTTATCTCGTTTCAACCAGAGTGCTTTCAGTTCCTTCTTGTCCTTTGTGCTCGTAATTCATAACTTTGCAACCTCCAAGGTTCACATGGTGTTCCTTGTTCCTCTTATCTAACGGAGTGTTCGCAATCTCATTCATCTCCATTTCATTCTTCTTTAAATTTTTTAACCTCTCAAGGTTCGTGGTTTCACTCGTTTGTCAAAGAAGCAACTTAGTTTTACCTCTTCTCTTCCTCTTCTGTTTCTCTCCGGTGCCATTCTTAGATCTCGGGACGAGATCCTCTCGTAGTGGTGGAGTGTTGTAACGCCCCGGATTCGATGCGCCAGGTGTCCGTCAGTTATTCGCCGTCGTTTCCATGTCATGTGCTTGCGTGTTGCACTTGGCCATGTCATCATCTGCATTTCATATCATGTCATCATGTGCATCGCATTCGCATACGTGTTCGTCTTATGCATCCGAGCATTTTCCCCGTTGTCCGTTTTGCAATCCGGCGCTCCTATGTTCCCCGGCGCCCCCTTTTGCCTTTTTCCGTGAGCGGGTATTAAACTTTCTCGGAACGGACCGAGGTTTGCCAAGCGGCCTTGGTATAGCTCCGGTAGACCGCCTGTCAAATTTCGGGTCATTCGGAGGTCGTTTGATACTCCAACGGTCAACCGGGTAACCGTGAAGGCCTCTTTTGTGTGCAGCCCAACACCCCTTCCAAGTGGCCCAAAACCCTCCCAAGTCACTTCCATCATCTCGGTCGTTCGATCACGATCGCGTGGCCGAAAACCGCACTCCATTTGGAGCATCCTAGCTCCCTCTACCTATAAATATGCATCTCCCCCTCCAATCCCGGGTCCAAACCCTAGCCCACTCCCCTCGCGCCGCCGGACACAACTTCCCCGCCGCCCGGACATGTCCGCCGCCCTCATACGCCGCCCCCGCGCCAATCCGGAGTGGCCACATGGCGCCCCGCCACCCGCCGCCGCCGCGGCCCGCTCGGCCCACGGGGAGCCCGCCCCGGGCCTCGCCGGGCCCCGAGCTGCCCTCGCCGCCGCCTTGCCTCCCGCTCCCTGGGCCCCGCCGCCTCGCGCGCCGCCACGCCCACCACGCCGCCTGCGCTGCCCCGCCGCGCCCGCGCCGCCGCCCGCGAGTCCGAGCTCGCCCCGCGCGCTCCCTCGCCGCCGCCCGACGCGCTGCTCTGCCGCCGCCGCGCCATCTCCGGCGACCAGCGCCGCCACCTCCGCTCGCCGGCCCCGACTCCGGCGACCCCTCCCTCGTCCTCTCCGGCGCCGTCTCCGGCGAGCTCCAGCCCCGCCTCGGGATCCGCGCAAACTCTAGATCTCGGAGGTAGTTTTTCTGCTAAGTCCCGAAATTCTATTATTTTATACCTCTATTCATTGCATCATCACTCCGCATCCGTGGCTCCGTTTTGAGCATGTAGCATATCAAATCGTTCGTCTCGTCGAGTAAATCATTTCATCTAATTGCATCATTTTCATTTGAGCTCATCTTGATGCCCGAAATGCTGTTGGAAGACGGCTATGTGATGTTAGTTCCAGATTATTATCAGAACATGCACTTTTGTCATTTTTGCCATGATTGATGTGTGCACCCTATTAAGTTGAGTCCTACATGTGTTTTGTAATATGCCATGCTATATTTCCAGGGGTGTTTGCCATGTATTTTTTTGATCTTTTTGGTGACTAGCACAAGCATGCAAACTAGGGATCATAATGTTGCTGAGTTCAGGGACTTAGTAATTTCACTAAGTCATGTCCTGCTGTTATTCTTATGCTATGTGTTCATATTGTTTCAGAGAGATCTATGCCTCTTTTGAGCATGATCAGTAAGGGTGTTTTGAATATATGGATTTGGTATATCCATCCATGCCTTTTTTTGTAATTATGGAGTGAAATAGCTTGAGTCAATCGAGATCTACTTTTGCTATAAAATGTTACTGGCAGATTGTTTACATGTTATTCGATTCTGCCAAGCTTGTTGTAGTTGATCTTTGCGTGCTATGAAGTTGTTCTTGCTATGCCTAGCTTCTATGCCATGTCTTCTTGATGGATGTATGCTTAGTTTATCATAAAATGCTCTGTAGTGAGTGCATCGAGCTCGTAAACATGCCTACTTGCTATCTGATTTTGACATGTCCAGTTTTCTGCTAAGTCTGAAATCTGTAACGAAACTTGCTTAGTTGACATGGGTGCTATTATATTGTCTGGTCCTTTTTGGCCCATGGTCAGTAAGGGACTTTTGTTCAATGCTTTGAGTAGATTCATGCCATGCCTTTATTTACTATATTGTGTTCCTGTAGCATGTTGTTTCCTTGCTCTAAACATGTAATCCTGATGTTAAATTCTGGCATGTTAGTATTTTCACCAAGTCTGTGAGCCTGTTATCTTTTGCACTTTTGCCATGCTTGTTTGAACCTGTTATGGTGTGATTTAGCCGTAGCTCAGTGTTCATATTTTGTCAAGCATCTTGATTAGTTCACTGTCATATGCTTGGTTGATATGTTTGGGTGCAGTAGATTTATTTCTTGTTACTTGCTAAGTAGCATCATGCTGTTAATGGCAGATTATTGTCATTCTTGTATTGCTTGTCATTTGCAAACCGTGCATCCGGTTCCGGTGATCTTTATATCGATTTCAACCGAAATCACCTCACCTTTCCAGTGGCATACTTGGTTTGCCAAGATTATGCCTTTTTCATCTTTTCCTTCCGGAGCATGCATATGCATTGCATACCACATCTCGCATATCATGCCATGTTTATGTGGTGGTTGTTTACTTTGTTGTTTGCTTCTTTCCGGTGTTGCTTCTTCGGTTAGTTCCGATAACGTTGCGATTGTGAGGATCCGTTCGTCTACGTCCGTTTGTCTTCTTCATGGACTCGTTCTTCTTCCTTGCGGGATCTCAGGCAAGATGACCATACCCTCGAAATCACTTCTATCTTTGCTTGCTAGTTGCTCGCTCTTTTGCTATGCCTATGCTGCGATACCTACCACTTGCTTATCATGCCTCCCATATTGTTAAACCAAGCCTCTAACCCACCTTGTCCTAGCAAACCGTTGTTTGGCTATGTTACCGCTTTGCTCAGCCCCTCTTATAGCATTGTTAGTTGCAGGTGAAGATGAACTTTGTTCCTTGTTGGAACATGGAGATGTTGTTCCTTGTTGGAACATGTTTACTTGTTGGGATATCACAATATATCTTATTTAATTAATGCATCTATATACTTGGTAAAGGGTGGAAGGCTCGGCCTTATGCCTGGTGTTTTGTTCCACTCTTGCCGCCCTAGTTTCCGTCATATCGGTGTTATGTTCCCGGATTTTTGCGTCCCTAACGCGGTCGGGTGATTTATGGGACCCCCTTGACAGTTCGCTTTGAATAAACCTTTTCCAGCAACGCCCAACATTGGTTTTACCATTTGCCTACCACCTATACCTTTCCCTTGGGAGTAGCTAACCCGAGGGTCATCTTTATTCAGCCCCCCCGGGCCAATGCTTGTCTAAGTGTTGGTCTGAACTAGAGCGCTTTGCAGCGCCACCTCAAAACTTGAGGGCTGGTTTTAGTTGTACGGACTGCTCATCCGGTGTTGCCCTGAGAACGAGATATGTGCAGCTCCTATCAGGATGTCGGCGCATCGGGCGGCTTTGCTGGACTTGTTTTATTACTGTCGAAATGTCTTGTAGCCGGGATTCCGAGACTGATCGGGTCTTCCCGGGGAGAAGGAATATCCTTCGTTGATCGCGAGAGCTTATCATGGGCTAAGTTGGGACACCCCTGCAGGGTTTGAACTTTCGAAAGCCGTGCCCGCGGTTATGTGGCAGATGGGAATTTGTTAATGTCCGGTTGTAGAAAACCCAAAGTTGATCTTAATTAAAATCCATCAACCGCGTGTGTAACCGTGATGATCTCTTCTCGGCGGAGTCCGGGAGGTGAACACGGTGTTGGAGTTATGCTTGACGTAAGTAGTTTCAGGATCACTTCTTGATCATAGTTGTTCGACCGTGCTTTTGCCTTCTCTTCTCGCTCTCATTTGCGTATGCTAGCCACCATATATGCTAGTCGCTTGCTGCAGCTCCACCTCACTACCCTGTCCTACCTTTAAGCTTAAATAGTCTTGATCTCGCGGGTGTGATATTGCTGAGTCCCCGTGAGTCACAGATACTTCCAAAACCAGTTTGCAGGTGCCGATGAATCCGTGCAGGTGACGCACCCGAGCTCAAGGAGGAGCTCGATGAAGATCTTGTTCATTGTGTTGTTTCGTTTCAGTTGATCAGTAGTGGAGCCCAGTCGGGACGATCGGGGATCTGTGTAGCATTTGGGGTAGTCTTATTTTATTTTTGGTTCCGTAGTCGGACCTTGATTGTATCTGTTTGATGTAATGCTTTACTCATGTATTGTGTGAAGTGGCGATTGTAAGCCAACTATGTATCTCTTTCCCTTATGTATTACATGGGTTGTGTGAAGATTACCTCACTTGCGACATTGCTTTCAATGCGGTTATGCCTCTAAGTCGTGCTTCGACACGTGGGAGATATAGCCGCATCGAGGGCGTTACAAGTTGGTAATCAGAGCCAGCCCCGACTTTAGGAGCCCCCACTGATTGATCGTTTTTAGCGGCCGAGTTGTGTCTAAAAAAATGTTTTGAGTCAGTTAGGAATTATGTATCGGAGAGTTTAGGAATTCTTTTTACTTCCCAGTCTCCTCATCGCTCTGGTAAGGCATCCTGACGTAGAGTTTTAACTCTTCTCTTCTCAAATTTCACTAATTTTTTTTTAGGATCACGCGGGTATCTTAGAATCGTTCCGATGGTTTTGTGATGACAACATTGTCTTGGTGCCTCCTGTCAGCAGGGGTTTAGTGGAGGTGTCCCGGGGAGTTGAGCTCCGAGGTGTTGTCGTCATAATTTTATCGTTGCAGTTCTGGAATACCTGAGTTTAGTACGCCGACATCGAAAATCTCTTTTGTACAGTTGTTGGTGAGATAACCCTGATAGCCCAGTACTGAGGCGAGTGCGGGAGTATTGCCATAACTCATATAACTGATGCTTTTCGAAGGTTGAGGTAGACGATTTCTGGAGTTTTCTTGGTTATGTGTTGAAGGATGGATACAGCTGGATCTAGGTATTGTTAGTTTGGGTGATATATTTTGTGTCCCCTGTATCCCCAACACCAGATTGCATAACCAGAAAGTTTCGGGAGTTTATAAGTGGGAATTCAAGTATCACGTAGGAATTCTTTCCAACAAACACATGATACGATATGGGATCTATCATATGTTTGTTCCGGCTTATTCTGCAAGCCAATCCTTTGTTTTTGTTTTGTTTTGTGGTATTCAAGTTGCTTCAATGTCAAGTGTTGATTCTATACCTTCCCTAAACGGTGTTCTCATATTGCTATGTGAATACTAATCCTTCTTGATCATCGAGGTTATCATGCCAATTCTTTTTCAACTGGTGTGTCTCTCTTCTAGTGGATCCGATCACTTCAACATTCGCAAGATCAATTTTCAGTTCTTCTCAACGGTGTTGGCTTCATCCGTTCCAAGTTGTCTTTGTTTTTCCCGCCCTCCCACCCTTTTTCTTCAAGGACTCAGATTTCTTAACCAAGTATCCATCTTATGGATGGGATGTCTCTCCATTCTTTTCCGTCAATGTTCTTATTCGGTGATTTCCATGAAGATACTAACGGAGCTTCAAGTTCATCATTCTTCATTCTTTTCTTCTCTGGTGGATTCAATTCAAGCTTTATCGATCATATCTTTTCCTCGTTTCTAATGTGTTCTAGTACCGTTTCTAATATCGATCATACTCGACAATAGATCAAAGTAGAGGTTGGACTGGGGTATTGCTCTGCAGAAGACAAGTGCTTAAACTTGCACGAGAAATGGTATTTAAAGGAGAACATGGTCGGAACCACGATTGAAAAAGACCAGATCCCAGATATAAGATGAAATTATACCAAAGGAATAATTAATTTAAGAGAAGCTTTAATGATAAGATCTACATCGTATCCATGGGCATGAGCACCAAGTTCAAGGTCGACTCCCACTTCTCCAATGCATAACCTTTCATTCACTTCTCACTTTCGAAGAAGTTGCAGTGTTGAAATTTTATCTGGCAAAATACCAGAAGAATATGACTCACGAAGACTCTCGGATTGCCACAGATTAAGGAAGGCATAGGTTCAACCCATCGGGGCATCTTAGGAACATATACCACAAGCTTCAAGAGTAATTATCACCAGCTCGAAGGCAGAGCATGGTTGACCAAATCCGATAATAGGATTTACCAATGGCATTTTGTATCAGGGAAAGAACTTCTCAAGGTTTTTGTATACGAAGGACTCTGTCGGATGATATTTCAACAAAGGATCCGAAGATACATAACGGAGCTGATGTGAGCATCGACACACAATCAGAGGAAGAAACAATGCAAAGGCATTGGATTATAGAAGCAACTGACTAATTCAGAGCTCAAATGCAAAGGAATTATGATTTTCAAATCAAGGGATCCGAAGCAAAGCTCTGATTAGGGATGGATAAGTTGAATAGCCTTAGGGGTACAATTGATGATGATTTGATTGGTTGAGAACCAGCTCCAGTTCAAAATGACGTCTGAGCTGAAAGGATGAATCATAGGATCTGATTGAGGATTGCGATCATTCACAAATTATTGAATCAATGGACTCAAAATGATAGTGACAAAGGATAGTAAATGAATATTGCTGGTCTTAAGGAACGCAACCAAAATGCAAGCACACAATTGCAGAGCAATAGCGGTCAGAGGATTACTGAAAGATCAGATAACCTCTCAATGTATCTTGTGAATCATATGAACAATGAGGGAAGAATGGATACTCGGTAAGTGTGAGGAATTATCCATAGGGGGTATTCATGTGGCAAAGAACTGCAAGGCAGTAAGCTCAAGGATTCTTAAAAAGTTTGGAGAATAATTCGATGCATCTTGAGCAACTGGGAATGAAAATAAGACGACAGGTGCATGTAATCCTCCATAGGGATAACGGCTATAGGGAATTGCAAAAGCAACGGGAACAAGGTCTCGAGTGAACACTGGAGAGTATCTTCCGAATCTTCTGGTGTAGTTGGCGATCATCTGGACTGAAGGGGCTCTCCGGGAGAAAATATTATCAAGAACCTAGAGTCAGTTAGTAAAATCGTTTAACCCGAACAGAAGAGATGTCAGAGTCCCAGAGTATAGGTCGAGGAATAAAAGATCCTACTACCAACCAATGGCGACGTGGGCCCGTAAGCCACACAGCCATGTTAGTAAAAGTTTTAGCAATAACTAGACTCAACTTCGGCCAAGGAGTTGGAAGGGGAATTCCTACAGGTAGTCGGCTCCGATACAACTTCTGACGCCCCCGATTCAATCGTACACTAATCATGCACGCGAACGTGTACGATCAAGATCAGGGACTCACGGGAAGATATCACAACACAACTCTAAAAAATAAAATAAGTCATACAAGCATCACATTACAAGCCAGGGGCCTCAAGGGCTCGAATACAAGAGCTCGGTCGTAGACGAGTCAGCGAAAACAACAATATCTGAGTACAGACATAAGTTAAACAAGTTTGCCTTAAGAAGGCTAGCACAAACTGGGATACAGATCGAAAGAGGCGCATGCCTCCTGCCTGGGATCCTCCTAAACTACTCTTGGTCGTTGTCAGCGGCCTACACGTAGTAGTAGGCACCTCCAGTGTAGTATGAGTCGTCATCGGTGGCGTCTAGCTCCGGGGCTCCAACCTATGGTTGCGATAAGCAGGTAAAAGGAAAGGGGGAAAAGAGGGAGAAAAGCAACCGTGAGTACTCATCCAAAGTACTCGCAAGCAAGGACCTACACTACTTATGCATGGGTATCTATGTAAAGGGGCAATATCGGTGGACTGAACTGCAGAATGCCAGAATAAGAGGGGGATAGCTAGTCCTGTCGAAGACTACGCTTCTGGCAGCCTCCATCTTGCAGCATGTAGAAGAGAGTAGATGGTAAGTTCACCAAGTATCATCGCATAGCATAATCCTACCCAGCGATCCTCCCCTCGTCGCCCTGTGAGAGAGTGACCACCGGGTTGTATCTGGCACTTGGAAGGGTGTGTTTTATTAAGTAACCGGTCATATGGTCAAGGTACAACTCCAAGTCGTCCTGTTACCGAAGATCACGGCTATTCGAATAGATTAACTTCCCTGCAGGGGTGCACCACACTACCCGACACGCTCAATCCCCTTTGGCTGGACACACTTTCCTGGGTCATGCCCGGCCTCGGAAGATCAACATGTCGCAGCCCCACCTAGGCACAACAGATAGGTCGGCACGCCGGTCTAAATCCTATGGCGCAGGGGTCTGGGCCCATCCCCCATTGCACACCTGCACGTTGCGTGGGCGGCCGGAAGCAGACCTAGCCTCCCTAATACAAGAGCAGGCGTTCTAGTCCAATCCGGCGCGCGCCGCTTAGTCGCTTACGTCACGGAGGCTTTGGCTGATACCACGACGCCAGTTGCCCATATCTTGTCCCACGTGGCGGTTAGTGCGTATAAGGTCAACGAGCCAACTCAGATCAAATACCAAGATCTTGTTAAGCGTGTTATTATGAAGTAACCGCGGACGCCAACCAGGGCCAAGCCCACCTCTCTCCTAGGTGGTCTCAACCTGCTCTGTCGCTCCACCACAAAGTAACAGTCGGGGGCCGTCGGGAACCCAGGCCCACCTCTACCGGGATGGAGCCACCTGCCCTTTCAGCCCCCATCTCCGAACAATATCATAAGTAATGTAACAGTATAAAGTATATAGCATATGCCCGTGATCACCTCCCTAAGTGATCACGGTCCAGTAGTATAGCATGACAGACGGACAAGAGTGTAGGGCCACTGATGGAATACTAGCATCCTATACTAAGCATTTAGGATTGCAGGTAAGGGTAACAACTGTAGCAACAATGACAGGCTATGCAGCAGAATAGGATTAACCGAAAGCAGTAACATGCTACACTACTCTAACACAAGCAGTAGAGAGAAGGAATAGGCGATATCTGGTGATCAAGGGGGGGCTTGCCTGGTTGCTTTGGCAGGAAGGAGGGGTCGTCATCGATGTAGTCGATCATAGAGGTACCGGCAGCAGCGTTAGTCTCGTAGTCTAACGAGAGAAGAAGGGGAAGAAACAATGAATACAATGCAAACATATGCATATCGATGCATGACATGACAAGTAACGATGCTAGGTGTGCCCTAACGCGATAGGAGGTGATATCGGCGAAGGGGGGAAACATCCGGGAAAGTATCCCGGGTGTTTCACGTTTTCAGACAAATGAATCAGAGGGGGAAAGTTGCGTGTTTGCTATGCTATGTATGTGTGGCGGACGAACGGGCTGCGTACCCGGATTCGTCTCGTCGTTCTAAGCAACTTTCATGTACAAAGTTTTTCCATTCGAGCTACGGTTTATTTTATATTGATTTTAAAAGATTTAAATCATTTTTCACATTTATTGAATTATTTTAATTCAACATTATCCAGAATAGTGCTTGCTGAGTATGACGTCAGCATTCAAACAATCAGTTGACTAAGTCAAACTGACATGTGGGTCCCACTGTCATTGATTGATTAATTAACTAACAGTTAATTAGGTTAATTAGTGATTAGATTAATCTAATTACGATTAATTAACTTAATTAATTATTTAATCAATTAATTAATTACTTAATTATCTTAATTATTATTTATTTATTTGTTTATTTAATTCTTTTTTATAAAACGTTCTGTGGGCGGGGCCCCTCTGTCATTGGCCCATAGGGGCTTTAGCGGGCGCCGGTGTTAGCGGGTACGGGCGCAACGGGTGCCCAACACCCATTAGTTCGAGCGCACGCCCGGGGCTGCGGCGAGGCCGGCCGGGAACGACTCCGGCGAGGCCGACCGAGGGCGGCAGGGGTCGCGCGAGGGGGCGGGCTGCAGGCTGCAGCGGCGTGGCGCGGGCGGTGCGGCGCGTGGCGGAGTGGCCAGCAGCTTTGGCGATGAGCAGCAGGGCGGCGAGCAGCGGGAGGGCAGGGATGAGGCGGCGACGCGGCGCACGAGGAAGGAGCAGCAGGGCAGGGAGCATGAAGGAAATATGCCCTAGAGGAAATAATAAAGTTATTATTTATTTCCTTACATATCATGATAAATGTTTATTATTCATGCTAGAATTGTATTAACTGGAAACATAATACATGTGTGAATACATAGGCAAACAGAATGTCACTAGTATGCCTCTACTTGACTAGCTCATTAATCAAAGATGGTTATGTTTCCTAACCATGAACAAAGAGTTGTTATTTGATTAACGAGATCACATCATTAGTTGAATGATCTGATTGACATGACCCATTCCATTAGCATAGCACCCGATCGTTTAGTATGTTGCTATTGCTTTTATCCATGACTTATACATGTTCCTTTAACTATGAGATTATGCAACTCCCGTTTACCGTAGGAACACTTTGTGTGCTACCAAACGTCACAACGTAACTGAGTGATTATAAAGGTGCTCTACAGGTGTCACCGAAAGTATTTGTTGGGTTGGCGTATTTCGAGATTAGGATTTGTCACTCCGAATGTCGGAGAGGTATCTCAGGGCCTTCTCGGTAATGCACATCACATAAGCCTTGCAAGCATTGCAACCAATGAGTTAGTTGCGAGATGATGTATTACGGAACGAGTAAAGAGACTTGCCGGTAACGAGATTGAACTAGGTATTGGATACCGACGATCGAATCTCGGGCAAGTAACATACCGATGACAAAGGGAACAACGTATGTTGTTATGCGGTCTGACCGATAAAGATCTTCGTAGAATATGTAGGAGCCAATATGGGCATCCAGGTCCCGCTATTGGTTATTGACCGGAGACGTGTCTCGGTCATGTCTACATTGTTCTCGAACCGTAGGGTCCGCACGCTTAACGTTACGATGACAGTTATTATGAGTTTATGCATTTTGATGTACCGAAGGAGTTCGGAGTCCCGGATGTGATCACGGACATGACGAGGAGTCTCGAAATGGTCGAGACGTAAAGAATGATATATTGGAAGCCTATGTTTGGACATCGGATGTGTTCCAGGTGAAATCAGGATTTTACCGGAATACCGGGAGGGTTACCGGAACCCCCCGGGAGCATAATGGGCCAACATGGGCCTTGGTGGAGAGGAGAGAGGGCTGCCCTCATGGGCTGCGCGCCTCCCCCCTTCCCCTAGTCCTATTAGGACTAGGAGAGGTGGCCGGCCCCCCTCTCTCTCTCTCCCCCTTGGAGAATCCTAGTCCAACTAGGATTGGGGGGGGGGGGGAATCCTACTCCCAGAGGGAGTAGGACTCTCCTGGCGCGCCAGGCTTGGCCGGCCAGCCCCTCCCCCTTGGCTCCTTTATATACGGGGGCAGGGGGCACCCCATAGACACACAATTGATCATTGAGATCTTTCCTTAGCCGTGTGCGGTGCCCCCTTCCACCAAATTCCACCTCGGTCATATCGTTGCAGTACTTAGGCGAAGCCCTGCGCCGGTAACACATCAAGATCGTCACCACGCCGTCGTGCTGACGGAACTCTTCCCCGACGCTTTGCTGGATCAGAGCACGGGGATCGTCATCGAGCTGAACGTGTGCCAAGAACTCGGAGGTGCCGGAGTAACGGTGCTGTGATCGGTTGGATCGCGAGGAGAACGTACGACTACTTCCTGTACGTTGCGTCAACGCTTCCGCTTCGGTCTACGAGGGTACGTAGACAACACTCTCCCCTCTCGTTGCTATGCATCACCATGATCTTGTGTGTGCGTAGGAATTTTTTTGAAATTACTACGTTTCCCAACAGTGGCATCCGAGCCTAGGTTTTTATGGTTTGATGTTATTTGCACGAGTAGAACACAAGTGAGTTGTGGACGATACAAGTCATACTGCCTACCAGCATGTCATACTTTGGTTCAGCGGTATTGTTGGACGAGACGATCCGGACCAACCTTACGCGTACTCTTACGCGAGACCGGTTCCCTCGACGTGCTTTGCACATAGATGGCTTGCGAAAGACTGTCTCTCCAACTTTAGTTGAACCGAGTGTGGCTACGCCCGGTCCTTGAGAATGTTAAAACGGAGTCTATTTGACAAACTATCGTTGTGGTTTTGATGCGTAGGTAAGATGAGTTCTTAAGCCCGTAGCAGCCACGTAAAACTTGCAACAACAAAGTAGAGGACGTCTAACTTGTTTTTGCAGGGCATGTTGTGATGTGATATGGTCAAGACATGATGCTAAATTTTATTGTATGAGATGATCATGTTTTGTAACCGAGTTATCGGCAACTGGCAGGAGCCATATGGTTGTCGCTTTATTGTATGCAATGCAATCGCGATGTAATGCTTTACTTTATTACTAAGCGGTAGTGATAGTCGTGGAAGCATAAGATTAGCGAGACGACAACGATGCTACGATGGAGATCAAGGTGTCGCGCCGATGACGATGGTGATCATGACGGTGCTTCGAAGATGGAGATCACAAGCACGAGATGATGATGGCCATATCATATCACTTATATTGATTGCATGTGATGTTTATCTTTTATGCATCTTATCTTGCTTTGATTGACGGTAGCATTATAAGATGATCTCTCACTAATTATCAAGAAGTGTTCTCCCTGAGTATGCACCGTTGCGAAAGTTCTTCGTGCTGAGACACCACGTGATGATCGGGTGTGATAGGCTCTACGTTCAAATACAACGGGTGCAAAACAGTTGCACACGCGGAATACTCAGGTTTAACTTGACGAGCCTAGCATATAACAGATATGGCCTCGGAACACGGAGACCGAAAGGTCGAGCATGAATCATATAGTAGATATGATCAACATAGTGATGTTCACCATTGAAACTACTCCATCTCACGTGATGATCGGACATGGTTTAGTTGATTTGGATCACGTGATCACTTAGAGGATTAGAGGGATGTCTATCCAAGTGGGAGTTCTTAAGTAATATGATTAATTGAACTTAAATTTATCATGAACTTAGTACCTGATAGTATCTTGCTTGTCTATGTTGTGTAGATAGATGGCTCGTGCTGTTGTTCCGTTGAATTTTAATGCGTTCCTTGAGAAAGCAAAGTTGAAAGATGATGGTAGCAATTACACGGACTGGGTCCGTAACTTGAGGATTATCCTCATTGCTGCACAGAAGAATTACGTCCTGGAAGCACCGCTAGGTGCCAGGCCTGGTGCAAGAGCTACGCCAGATGTTGTGAACGTCTGGCAAAGCAAAGCTGATGACTACTCTATAGTTCAGTGTGCCATGCTTTACGGCTTAGAACCGGGACTTCAACGACGTTTTGAACACCATGGAGCATATGAGATGTTCCAGGAGTTGAAGTTAATATTTCAAGCAAATGCCCGGATTGAGAGATATGAAATCTCCAATAAGTTCTATAGCTGTAAGATGGAGGAGAACGGTTCTGTCAGTGAGCATATACTCAGAATGTCTGGGTATAACAATCACTTGATTCAACTGGGAGTTAATCTTCTGGATGATTGCGTCATTGACAGAATTCTCCAATCACTGCCACCAAGCTACAAGAGCTTCGTGATGAACTATAATATGCAAGGGATGACCAAAACTATGCCCGAGCTCTTCGCGATGCTGAAAGCCGCGGAGGTAGAAATCAAAAAGGAGCATCAAGTGTTGATGGTTAACAAAACCACTAGTTTCAAGAAAAAGGGCAAAGGGAAGAAAAAGGGGAACTTCAAAAAGAACAGCAAGCAAGTTGCTAATCAAGAGAAGAAACCCAAGTCTGGACCTAAGCCTGAAACTGAGTGCTTCTATTGCAAGCAGACTGGTCACTGGAAGTGGAACTGCCCCAAGTATTTGGCGGATAAGAAGGATGGCAAGGTTAACAAAGGTATATATGATATACATGTTATTGATGTATACCTTACTAATTCTCGCAGTAGCACCTGGGTATTTGATACTGGTTCTGTTGCTAATATTTGCAACTCAAAACAGGGGCTACGGATTAAGCGAAGATTGGCTAAGGACGAGGTGACGATGCGCGTGGGAAATGGTTCCAAAGTCGATGTGATCGCGGTCGGCACGCTACCTCTACATCTACCTTCGGGATTAATATTAGATCTAAATAATTGTTATTTAGTACCAGCGTTGAGCATGAACATTATATCTGGATCTTGTTTGATGCGAGACGGTTATTCATTTAAATCAGAGAATAATGGTTGTTCTATTTATATGAGTAATACCTTTTATGGTCATGCACCATTAAAGAATGGTTTGTTCTTACTTAATCTCGATAGTAGTAATACACATATTCATAATGTTGAAGCCAAAAGATGCAGAGTTGATAATGAAAGTGCAACTTATTTGTGGCACTGCCGTTTAGGTCATATCGGTGTAAAACGCATGAAGAAACTCCATACTGATGGACTTTTGGAGTCACTTGATTATGAATCACTTGGCACTTGCGAACCGTGCCTCATGGGCAAGATGACTAAAACACCGTTCTCCGGTACTATGGAGAGAGCAACAGATTTATTGGAAATCATACATACTGATGTATGTGGTCCAATGAATGTTGAGGCTCGTGGCGGATATCGTTATTTTCTCACCTTCACTGATGATTTAAGCAGATATGGGTATATCTACTTAATGAAACACAAGTCTGAAACATTTGAAAAGTTCAAAGAATTTCAGAGTGAAGTGGAAAATCATCGTAACAAGAAAATAAAGTTTCTACGATCTGATCGTGGAGGAGAATATTTGAGTTACGAGTTTGGTCTACATTTGAAACAATGCGGAATAGTTTCGCAACTCACGCCACCCGGAACACCACAACGTAATGGTGTGTCCGAATGTCGTAATCGTACTTTACTGGATATGGTGCGATCTATGATGTCTCTTACCGATTTACCGCTATCGTTTTGGGGTTATGCTTTAGAGACGGCCGCATTCACGTTAAATAGGGCACCATCAAAATCCGTTGAGACGACGCCTTATGAACTGTGGTTTGGCAAGAAACCAAAGTTGTCGTTTCTTAAAGTTTGGGGCTGCGATGCTTATGTGAAAAAGCTTCAACCTGATAAGCTCGAACCCAAATCGGAAAAATGTGTCTTCATAGGATACCCAAAGGAGACTGTTGGGTACACCTTCTATCACAGATCCGAAGGCAAGATTTTTGTTGCTAAATTCGGAAACTTTCTAGAGAAGGAGTTTCTCTCGAAAGAAGTGAGTGGGAGGAAAGTAGAACTTGATGAGATAACTGTATCTACTCCCTTATTGAGAAGTAGTACGTCACAGAAATCAGTTTCTGTGACACCTACACCAAATAGGGAGGAAGCTAATGATAATGATCATGAAACTTCAGATCAAGTTTCTACTGAACTTCGTAGATCAACCAGAGTAAGATCCGCACCAGAGTGGTACGGTAATCCTATTTTGGAAGTCATGTTACTAGACCATGATGAACCTACGAACTATGAAGAAGCGATGGTGAGCCCAGATTCCGCAAAGTGGCTTGAGGCCATGAAATCTGAGATGGGATCCATGTATGAGAACAAAGTGTGGACTTTGGTTGACTTGCCCGATGATCGGCAAGCAATTGAGAATAAATGGATTTTTAAGAAGAAGACTGACGCTGATGGTAATGTTACTGTCTATAAAGCTCGACTTGTTGCAAAAGGTTTTCGACAAGTTCAAGGGATTGACTACGATGAGACTTTCTCACCCGTAGCGATGCTTAAGTCTGTCCGAATCATGTTAGCAGTTGCCGCATTTTATGATTATGAAATTTGGCAAATGGATGTCAAAACTGCATTCCTGAATGGATTTCTGGAAGAAGAGTTGTATATGATGCAACCAGAAGGTTTTGTCGATCCAAAGGGAGCTAACAAAGTGTGCAAGCTCCAGCGATCCATTTATGGACTGGTGCAAGCCTCTCGGAGTTGGAATAAACGCTTTGATAGTGTGATCAAAGCATTTGGTTTTATACAGACTTTTGGAGAAGCCTGTATTTACAAGAAAGTGAGTGGGAGCTCTGTAGCATTTCTGATATTATATGTGGATGACATATTACTAATCGGAAATAATATAGAATTTCTGGATAGCATAAAGGGATACTTGAATAAGAGTTTTTCGATGAAAGACCTCGGTGAAGCTGCTTACATATTGGGCATTAAGATCTATAGAGATAGATCAAGACGCTTAATAGGACTTTCACAAAGCACATACCTTGACAAAGTTTTGAAGAAGTTCAAAATGGATCAGGCAAAGAAAGGGTTCTTGCCTGTGTTACAAGGTGTGAAGTTGAGTAAGACTCAATGCCCGACCACCGCAGAAGATAGAGAGAAAATGAAAAATGTTCCCTATGCTTCAGCCATAGGCTCTATCATGTATGCAATGCTGTGTACCAGACCTGATGTGTGCCTTGCTGTAAGTTTAGCAGGCAGGTACCAAAGTAATCCAGGAGTGGATCACTGGACAGCGGTCAAGAACATCCTTAAGTACTTGAGAAGGACTAAGGATATGTTTCTCATTTATGGAGGTGACAAAGAGCTCGTCGTAAACGGTTACGTCGATGCAAGCTTTGACACTGATCCGGACGATTCTAAATCGCAAACCGGATACGTATTTACATTAAACGGTGGAGCTGTCAGTTGGTGCAGTTCTAAACAAAGCGTAGTGGCGGGATCTACATGTGAAGCTGAGTACATAGCCGCTTCGGAAGCAGCTAATGAAGGAGTCTGGATGAAGGAGTTCATATCCGATCTAGGTGTTGTACCTAGCGTATCGGGTCCAATGAAAATCTTTTGTGACAATACTGGTGCAATTGCCTTGGCAAAGGAATCCAGATTTCACAAAAGAACCAAACACATCAAAAGACGCTTCAACTCCATCCGGGATTTAGTCCAGGTGGGAGACATAGAGATATGCAAGATACATACGGATCTGAATGTTGCAGACCCGTTGACTAAGCCTCTTCCACGAGCAAAACATGATCAGCACCAAGACTCCATGGGTGTTAGAATCATTACTTTGTAATCTAGATTATTGACTCTAGTGCAAGTGGGAGACTGAAGGAAATATGCCCTAGAGGCAATAATAAATTTATTATTTATTTCCTTACATATCATGATAAATGTTTATTATTCATGCTAGAATTGTATTAACTGGAAACATAATACATGTGTGAATACATAGGCAAACAGAATGTCACTAGTATGCCTCTACTTGACTAGCTCATTAATCAAAGATGGTTATGTTTCCTAACCATGAACAAAGAGTTGTTATTTGATTAACGAGATCACATCATTAGTTGAATGATCTGATTGACATGACCCATTCCATTAGCATAGCACCCGATCGTTTAGTATGTTGCTATTGCTTTTATCCATGACTTATACATGTTCCTTTAACTATGAGATTATGCAACTCCCGTTTACCGTAGGAACACTTTGTGTGCTACCAAACGTCACAACGTAACTGAGTGATTATAAAGGTGCTCTACAGGTGTCACCGAAAGTATTTGTTGGGTTGGCGTATTTCGAGATTAGGATTTGTCACTCCGAATGTCGGAGAGGTATCTCAGGGCCTTCTCGGTAATGCACATCACATAAGCCTTGCAAGCATTGCAACCAATGAGTTAGTTGCGAGATGATGTATTACGGAACGAGTAAAGAGACTTGCCGGTAACGAGATTGAACTAGGTATTGGATACCGACGATCGAATCTCGGGCAAGTAACATACCGATGACAAAGGGAACAACGTATGTTGTTATGCGGTCTGACCGATAAAGATCTTCGTAGAATATGTAGGAGCCAATATGGGCATCCAGGTCCCGCTATTGGTTATTGACCGGAGACGTGTCTCGGTCATGTCTACATTGTTCTCGAACCGTAGGGTCCGCACGCTTAACGTTACGATGACAGTTATTATGAGTTTATGCATTTTGATGTACCGAAGGAGTTCGGAGTCCCGGATGTGATCACGGACATGACGAGGAGTCTCGAAATGGTCGAGACGTAAATAATGATATATTGGAAGCCTATGTTTGGACATCGGATGTGTTCCAGGTGAAATCAGGATTTTACCGGAATACCGGGAGGGTTACCGGAACCCCCCGGGAGCATAATGGGCCAACATGGGCCTTGGTGGAGAGGAGAGAGGGCTGCCCTCATGGGCTGCGCGCCTCCCCCCTTCCCCTAGTCCTATTAGGACTAGGAGAGGTGGCCGCCCCCCCTCTCTCTCTCTCTCCCCCTTGGAGAATCCTAGTCCAACTAGGATTGGGGGGGGGGGAATCCTACTCCCAGAGGGAGTAGGACTCTCCTGGCGCGCCAGGCTTGGCCGGCCAGCCCCTCCCCCTTGGCTCCTTTATATACGGGGGCAGGGGGCACCCCATAGACACACAATTGATCATTGAGATCTTTCCTTAGCCGTGTGCGGTGCCCCCTTCCACCAAATTCCACCTCGGTCATATCGTTGCAGTACTTAGGCGAAGCCCTGCGCCGGTAACACATCAAGATCGTCACCACGCCGTCGTGCTGACGGAACTCTTCCCCGACGCTTTGCTGGATCGGAGCACGGGGATCGTCATCGAGCTGAACGTGTGCCAAGAACTCGGAGGTGCCGGAGTAACGGTGCTGTGATCGGTTGGATCGCGAGGAGAACGTACGACTACTTCCTCTATGTTGCGTCAACGCTTCCGCTTCGGTCTACGAGGGTACGTAGACAACACTCTCCCCTCTCGTTGCTATGCATCACCATGATCTTGTGTGTGCGTAGGAATTTTTTTGAAATTACTACGTTTCCCAACAGAGCGCCGCGGGGCTGCGTTGAGCCGCAGCAGCGGATCTGCGGGGTAAAGGGGGCGCTGCGGGCGCGAGCCGGCGGTGGCCATCGAGGGAGAGTCCGGGCGGCCATGGTCAGCGCGAGCGCGCGCGATGGCGCTGGACGCGGCCAACGTGTGCGGGTGATGGCGGGCGAGCAGGGGCGAGGCACAGCGAGGCGGGGCGTGGTGGTTGCCGAGGCCGGACGCGGGGAACGGCGACCGCGGGCGTGTGCGGCTAGCTGCAGCGAGGGGCATGTGCACGCGGGCAGGGAGCAGAGGGCAGCCGGTTACGGTGAGCGCGCGCGGGCGGTGCAGCAGTGCGGCGGGGCGAAGGGAAGAGGAGGCTGAGGGCCTCACCGAGGTTCGTAGGGATGGGGCAACGGGGCTTGGGGAGGAGGACGGAGACGATGCGCGCAGGGGAGGCAGGCCGGAGAGGTGGCGCGGGCTCTGGGCGGCGGCGCGGTCCAGCGGCGTCGGGGGCGGTCGTCGTCGGGCTCGATCCCGATCTAGAACTGGATCGGGGGGGGGGGGGAGCGAACGAGTGGGGGGAGTGGGGTGTCGGTTAGGGTTTGGGTTTCCCACTGTTGGGGATATGGAGGGGGTTTGGGCCGGCCGGTTGGTGGGCTGGCCGGCTGTTGGCTACTTGGTCCACCTGGCCCAGGGGAGAGGGGGGGTTTCTTTTGTTCTTTCTTTTGTTTTTGTTTTATTTTCTAATTTTGTTGTCTTTACATTTATTTAATTGTTTTACCTACTATTTTAATTACTTAAGTGCATTTAAACCTTTTATAAAATGTGATTTTTTTCATCATAATTACCTAAGCATTATTTGACACAATCCGAACAATTTAGTTTTAATATTTGAAAACTTTTGTTGTTTGCCTTTATTTTGAATTTGAATTCGAACCGGTTTTCGAACTAACGCGAGATTATCAATAGTAATCGTGGTGACGTGGTGTCATTAAGGAGGGATTACTGTAGCCTTATTATCCGGGCGTCACAGAAGGCTAGCACAAACTGGGATACAGATCGAAAGAGGCGCATGCCTCCTGCCTAGGTTCCTGCTAAACTATTCCTGGTCGTCGTCAGCAGCATGCACGTAGTAGTAGGCACCCTCGGTGTAGTAGGGGTCGTCGTCGACGGTGGCGTCTGGCTCCTGGGCTCCAGCATCCGGTTGCGACAACTGGGAAGAAAGGAAAGGGGGAAAAGAGGGAGAAAAGCAACCGTGAGTACTCATCCAAAGTACTCGCAAGCAAGGATCTACACTACATATGCATGGGTATTTGTGTAAAGGGGCAATGTCGGTGGACTGAACTGCAGAATGCCAGAATAAGAGGGGGATAGCTAGTCCTGTCGAAGACTACGCTTCTGACAGCCTCCATCTTGCAGCATGTAGAATAGAGTAGATGGTATGTTCACCAAGTAGCATCGCATAGCATAAATCCTACCCGACGATCCTCCCCTCGTTGCCCTGTGTGAGAGCGATCACCGGGTTATATATGGCACTTGGAAGGGTGTGTTTTATTAAGTAACCGGTTCTAGTTGTCATAAGGTCAAGGTACAACTCCAAGTTGTCATGTTACCGAAGATCACGACTATTCGAATAGATAAACTTCCCTGCAGGGGTGCACCACATTACCCGACACGCTCGATCCCCTTTGGCCGGACACACGGCCTTGGAAGATCAACATGTCGCAGCCCTACCTAGGCACAACAAAGAGGTCAGCACGCCGGTCTAAATCCTATGGCACATGGGTCTAGGCCCATCGCCCATTGCACACCTGCACGTTGCGAGGGCGGCCGGAAGCAGACCTAGCCCCCACTACAAAAAAATACACTTCCGTGATGATACGTGTTTGTCACAGTAGGTCGCGTTTTCTGTCATGCATGTACATCCATGACAAATTTATGACAGAATCAAGATAGTCATACCTGTGCTGTCGTAGAAGTGTTCCATGACATTGCCAAAATTATCATCACGGAAGTGTCCACTTCCATGACGATAAATCGCGCGTCACAGAAGTGCTTTCGTCAAGGGTGACCAACACGTGGCATCCATCGTAACGTAACGCCGTTAAGCTATCGGGTCGGATTTTTTGATCCGATAACCCGTTAACAGCCACGACCAATGCCGGTTTCCCACGTGTAAAATTCTCATTGGCTGACGGATCCACGCGTCAGCTCTGCGTTGGCACAGGTGTCACTCATCCAACGGTCGAGATGGGCCTATGATATGAAGACACGTGGACCGGCCCAAAAGCGGCCCACAAAGATTAAATGGGCCGGCCCAACCGAAGGCCCATAAGATTTAGCGGACCATAATGGGCCGGCCTAGCTAAAGGCCCACAAAATTTGCCGGACCATAATGGGCCGGCCCAGCTAAAGGCCCACACAATTTTGCAGACCATAATGGGCCGGCCCAGCTAAAGGCCCACAAGATTTTGCGGACCACAATGGGCCGGCCTAGCTAAAGGCCCACAAGATTCTGCCGACCATAATGGGCCGGACCAGCTAAAGGCCCAACATTCTCTGTCAAATCGGCCCGTCAATGGCCTGTCCTAAACTTGTCATCAACGCGGCCCATGGTCACTCCTGGCCCGTTAACAGTCCGCTAAGTAATTGGGCCGAATTACGACCCGGTGTATTTCCGGCCTGTTAAAGGTCCGCCTTCATTTGGGCCCATTTACAGGCCATCAAAACTTTCGGCCCATAAACAACCATGAAGGATTTAGGTCATATTCGGCCATGTGAGACATTCGGCCTGTTAGAGGCCCACTATAGCTTTGGGCCACTTTCGGCCTGTTGTCATTTTCGGCCTGTTAACGCCGGACGTAAACCATGGGCCATATGTGGCCCAAAGTCATATCGGGCCCATTAACAACCCATATAAAAATGACGATAATCTAGCCCGACCGAAGTTCCGGCCTGTTAAAGGCCCGTGTATTAGGTCGGCGCATTTACGACCCGTCCGAATTTCGGCCTGTTAAAGTCCAGTGGGTTATTTGGCACAATTAGGTCCCAATCTCACTTTCGGTCTATTAAAGGCCCATGTATTTTTTGGGCTCGTGATATTTACACGTGTAAACAACTTATTTTTACTGAGGGCCCAAATTATGTTTAGGCCTGTTAAAGGCCCACTATAGGCACAGGCCTACCAGAAAAATATGAAAGCTTATGCTGATTTAGGCCCAGATATTTTTAGTGGGATACATGCCAATTTCGTCCCGTAATCGTTTTTAGCCCAATTGGAATGGGCCCGATGAATGTTGGCATGTTGGGCTCCTACGAAGCTTTTGGACGAATACATTACTAAGATAAACCTACACTATACAAAAATAGCGTCATAATTACTGCAGCCTGAGGCAGCATCATAAATGTTTTATCACAACAAAATAAATTCCAACCATACAACAAAAGGCCTGTTGGCATAAAGTTTACAGTCCTTCCAGATATAAGCACCATCAGATGTATAGAAGTACAGATCATTTGACCTGAGTGCTAATGTTTCAGGCTGTAGAATCTGATGGAGCAGCACGATCTCCACCTTTTTTCCACCATTGCTCTTGAACAACGAAGCGAATGTCTGATAGTTTGGTTTCAAAACCATTCATAACTTGACGACATTTCTCAACCACTATTCTTGTTTTTGAAACAACGTCCATTAGGGATTGGACTTGTGTCTGGAGCACAGATAGATCACTCTGTCTAGCAGGAAGATTTTGTTCAGTAGGCGATTTGGACGAGGTTACCTTGACAACCAACCCAAAATTATGCAGGAAGGTGCTTTTTGCACTGTTAGTGGAGAGATACTGACGCACTGCAGCAAGAGGTGACATTGTGCATGTAGTAGCCTCGTCACCTTCAGGTGGTTGTGGCTGTTCAATCATTTGTTCCATAGCTTCCTGAAAGTTTGAACTTGTAGATTAGTGTACCAGATAAGTTACTAATGAGACAAAAACAAACAAAGTAGGTTAAACGTTTATACATAACTTATTTTGGTGAACTACTGTAATACATTAGCATGTATTGTAGTGCCAACTACATAATAAAATTACTTTCGGAACATATGTCCATGTAGCATGCCTACTGTATTGTCTATTTCCTCACATTCGTTGACATCTAAGGATAAAGAGACATGGTTTAAAGTAGGATGAACATAGTATGACATCACTCATATCATGGGCAAACAGATATAAAACAAATAGGCTATTTTATCATTGTGTGCGCACGTGAACATAACAACTAGACTACAGATCAAGACCAAAAGTGTGATAGCCTGGCTTATTAGGGATGATAGACTACTCATATCAATAAGGAATTCCTTCTTTTCCGGGAGCCCATTCAGACAGAACTCCAAAGTTAAGCGTGCTCAGCTTGGAGTAGTGTCAGGATGGGTGACCGACCGGGAAGTTGCTCCCGGGTGCGCACGAGTGAGGACAAAGTGCGCAGAAAAGACTAGTATTGATCTGTGGGGCCAGTCTAGATCCCGCCAGGAGTAACGACCACCGGCGGGTGTGTCCGGGGCGTTACAAGTTGGTATCAGAGCCGACCCTCGCGGTTACACGGATGGTTGCGGACAGGTGCGTGGTCATGTTGTTCATGACGTTTGTGACCCGTCGTGGCACCCGACATGGCACATGTACCGGACTGGAAGCACAGACGTTTGTGCCAAGAGGGAACGTTCCTGTGGCCCGACGAGGACGTCGGTTCCTCTGAGTGGGGGTGTATGTGATAGCCTGGCTTATTAGGGATGATAGACTACTCATATCAATAAGGAATTCCTTCTTTTCCGGGAGCCCATTCGGACAGAACTCCAAAGTTAAGCGTGCTCAGCTTGGAGTAGTGTCAGGATGGGTGACCGACCGGGAAGTTGCTCCCGGGTGCGCACGAGTGAGGACAAAGTGCGCAGAAAAGACTAGTATTGATCTGTGGGGCCAGTCTAGATCCCGCCAGGAGTAACGACCACCGACGGGTGTGTCCGGGGTGTTACAAAAAGAATATCCTTCATCTCTTTTAAACCATGTAAGGTGAAATGATACATTAAGACAACTATGAATAAAAGTGAACAGAGTAACTGACATCGGCTGCAAACCAAGTAGTTAAATGAACACATCACAGTACCAATCAGTTCAAGGCACGAGGAGTAAGGACTTACAACAGCGGCTTGAACTGGTGTGCTCATGCCCTTCATCTTGCTGGTGTGGAAATCCTTGAAGATTTGCACTGCATTCGGTTCAGGTTCTTTTTGGTCCACATGGGATTTCCTCTGTATTTGGAACAAGTCAATATATATACGATAATATGGCACAAAGAAAAAGAAGGAAGTAGCAGCTATTTACAAGAGCCTCGAAGTGTGCAATATAGTTACGAGATCCTGTTGTCTGTTGGAATTTCACTTTAGAACGGTTGGTTTTGTTCTTCAAACAATTAGCCTAGAAGAAGATACACTTGTAAGGCACATACATAAATACAAGTTCAATATGTGGTCTGATCAAATACATATAGCCTACCTGATACTTTGGATCAGACCAGTGTTTAACGAGGGTTGTCCAGTCTTCATCTGTAATATATTCCACTGGAGATGTTTGGGCGATTTCATTGTTAGCCTTGCCTTCAAACTGAGATTTTCTAAGGTGGTACCGATACTGTCGCAGAGCAGACTGAAAAACATGAGTGCATGCTTGTCTAGTTGCATCATCTTTCGGATACAACTTGAACCTCATCTGTTGAAAAAAGAATGTGAGTCTTATTCGGAGGAAGCTAGAAAGTATGGGACAGAGCAAGACAATATTACTAATTGCGATGAATAACATTACTTATGGATAAATGGTCAAGGAAGGTGTTAAACTGTGTATTGTCTTTCTCATTCCTATACTGGATCCACGTTGGGAGGATACGTGCATGACACCTAACGGCAACGGATGCCTCTGATACTAACTTGGCTGACTCTGTAGCATCACGTGGCCTTTTTAAACCTGCCTCAATATGGATCTCCATTTTTCCTCCTTTAGATTTTGTTAATCTGTCAAGCATTATCCCTGATGTCTGTTTCCGCTTGCGCCGTGGTGCTAGTTCAACAACGAATATGGAAAGTGTTAGTGTACATCAACTTGTGAGAGTACATATAAAGGAGCATGCAACTGCAACTTGACTTGGCCAGGTACCGTCTTGGTGTTGATGCTCATGAGGTTCATCTGATCTTGCCAAGTCCTGTTGTGTCAGCAATGCTTCGGAAGTAGTGTTAGGTGTGAAGGTAGCTTGGGAACTGGCCAGTTCCGGAGCAAACGAACGAGTAACTGGTTGAGATGCTGGTACAGTTGAAGCGGATGCTGCAGCTGGTGGAGCAGGTGATACCGTGTTTGTAGATTTAGCCGGTGGACTTGGACCTTCTACTGCACTATAAGTACCAGCAGAATCTCGACGGCAAAACCTTTTCCGTTTCACCCGACGAGTAACAGCACTCCCTACTATATTATTTTCCTTGCTCTTTTTTGACTTTGCCATGTCAAGCTGTACCCACAACACAAAAGAATAAAATTACTCTTCAGAACTCATTGATGCATGATACAGACAAGCAATACTTTGATGTAAACAACCGTATGAGGATGGAATATGTAAGAAAAACACGATGGCATGACATATTCACAGCTATGATGTGCAAACTAAGCAGAAGGATTTTCAAGAAAATAGAAGTAATGCAAGCTAGACACCATATGAAAGATGCAACCAATATTACTCTGACAAGTTAAAAGTGTCTTGTCATAAGTGGCAATTCAAAAAATTAGAAGCAGTACAACATAGAAATCAATGCAAGATGCAACCACTATCAAACTGCCATGTTAAAAGCGTCCAATCATGAGTGACTGATGCGGGATACACAACAACAGTACTTTGATGTAAGAACATGGTATGATAGATAGATGAAGTGTATTCTAGACACAGAAAGCCATGTCATATGCACATGTATAACGTATAAACTCAACAGGTACAATTTAATCAAAATAGAAGCAGGCTAGACAACATATGCAACATGAAACCAATTATCACACTGTCAACTTAGAGCAAGCACCTGCGATGGCGGAGTACGGGAGATGAACTCATCATGTAGACTTGGGACTTCAACTTCATTAGCAGTAGCAGTGGCAAATCTAGAGAGTCTCTGTTTGCGTCGGTGCGGAGGACCACCAACATCCCCTAACTTACTCTTTTCCTTCCTATTTTCTGATGTTGCCTTATGAAGTCAAAACCACAAGAAGATGAATAAAATTAGCTCTGCATAAATGGTTGATGCATGATACAGACGAACACTACTTTGATGTAAGGCAAGTGTAGGATAGGAGGATGGAATATATACAAAAAAGATAGTGTTTCATATTCACACGTACGATAGCGTGTCTTATGGGTAAGTGATCGTTGCAGGTATAAGTCGTAAGCTATGCAGATGCAATTCAACATAATCAGAAGCAATACAAACTAGACATCATACCGAAAAAGGCAACCACGTATAACAGTTCCAAGTAAGAGCAATCACCTGTGATGGTGGAGTAGGGGAGATGTGCTCATCATGTACATGTATGTTCTAGAAACAGGAACACGTGTCATATTCACATGCATTATGTCTAAAGTAAGCAGATGCAATTCAAGTTAGAAGCAATACAAGCTAGACATAATACGCAACATGCAACCACATATAATAGTGTCAAGTTAGAGCAAGCACCTGTGATGGTGGAGTAGGGGAGATGTGGTCATCATCTACACAGCTACGTTGACTGTCCAGCCTTGTGCTATCTTGCGAATCTTGTTGGGAGGATGGAGGAGTAGAATCTGTAGAGACCCCCTGTTTGAGTTGCTCCGAAGGACCACCATCATCCACTGCCGGACTAATTTGCTTCAGCTGTAATGATTTTGCATTGTGAAGTCAAACCGATAAGAAAAAGGAATTAGAAACACTACAAGACACCATATGGAAGGGCCAATCAATATCACTCTGCCAAGTTAAAACTGTCTCGTCATAGGTGGCGTTCATCAAACTAGAAGCAATACATGCTAGAAATCATATTCAAGACGCAAACCAATATCACACTGCCAACTTAAAGGTGTCCCATCATAAGTGACTGATGCAGGATACACAAGAAGAGTAGTTTCATGTAAGAACATGGTGTGATAGACATATATAGTATGTACCAAAAACAGGAAAGCGTGTCATATTCACATGTATCATGTGTAAGCTAAGCAGATGCAGTTTACACTAATTAGGAGCAATACGAGCTAGACACCATATGCAACATGCAACCAGATATCACACTGCCAAGTTAGAGCAAGCACCTTGGATGGTGGAGTAGGGGAGCGGAGACTTGGACCTTGTAATGCACTATCAGTACAAGGAGAATCAGTACAGATGCTCCATTTACGTTGCTGCAGAGGACCACCATCATCGCCTTCCTTACTCTTTTCCTTCCTCTTTCTTGATTTTGCCTTGTCAAGTCAAACCCACAAGAAAAAGGAATAAAATTTGCTCTTCATAACTCATTGATGCATGATACTGACGAACACTACTTTCATGTAAGGCAGCCGCATGATAGGAGGATGGAATATGTATGAAAAACAGGACGGCGTCACATATTGACATGTATGATGTATAAAGTGTAAACTAAGCACAAGGTGCTTGAACTTGTTAGAATCGATGCAAGCTAGAAACCATATGAAAGATGAAACCAATATCACTCTGCCAAATTAAAAGGGTGCCCTAACAAATGTATTTGACCAGATTAGAAGCAATACATGGCAACAGGCTAGAAATAATATGCAATATGCAACGAATAAAGGTGACTCATCGTAAGTGATTGATGCAGGATACAGAAGAGAGGTAGTTTCATGTAAGAACAAGGTTAACACATAGATGTAGTCTGTACCAAAAATAGGAAGGCATGTCATATTCACAGGTATAGTGTGTAAACTAAGAAGATGCAATTTACCCTAATTAGAAGCATTACAAGCTAGACACTTTATGCAACATGCAACCACATATCACACTGCGAAGTTAGAGCAAGCACCTGTGATGGTGGTGTAGGAGAAGTGCGGTCTTCAGGTACAGAGCTACGTCCAATATCTTCATTTAGGCTTGCTGTTTCTTGAGAATCATGTGGAGAGGATGAAATTGCATTATTTATAAGAGTATTGCGTCTCATATTAACCAACGCGCGTGACTGTCTCTTCATAAGCGATAGACGCATGATACACAAGAACAGTAGTTTGATGTAAGAACATGGTGTGATGGGCAGATGTAGTATGTACCAAAAACAGGAAGGCGTGTCATATTCACATGTATAATGTGTAAGCTAAGGAGATGCAATTTAACAAATTAGGAGCATTTATGAGGGATACACAAGAAAAGTAGTTTGATGTAAGAACATGGTTAATAGAAAGACGTAGTATGTACCGAAAACAGGAAGGCATGTCATATTCACAGGTATAATGTGTTAACTAAGCAGATGCAATTTACCCTAATTAGAAGCATTACAAGGTAGACAACATATGCAACATGCAACCACATATCACACTGCCAAGTAAGAGCAAGCACCTGCGATGGTGGTGTGGGGGAATTTCGGCGATCAACTAGAGAGCTACGTTGACTATCTTCATTTAGCCTTGCTGTTTCTTGAGAATCATGTGGGGAGGATGACACTGCACTCTTTAAACGAGTATGGCGTCTCACAGTAACCCACCCGGGTAACTGTCTCATCATAAGTGATTGACGAGGGATACAAAAGAGCATTAGTTTGATGTACGAACATGGTTAATAGACATATGTAGTATGCATCGAAAACAGGAAGGCATGTCATTATCAAAGGTATAATGTGTAAAGTAAGCAGATGCAATTTAACCAAATTGGAAGCAATACAAGCTAGACACCATATGCAACATGCAACCACATTTGACAGCGCGAAGTTAAAGCAAGCACCTGGGATGGTTGTGTGTGGCAATTGAGATCATCAACTGCAGAGCTACGTTTACTGTCTCCAACTGCTCACACTTCACCCGTTAGAGCGCTGGAACGCTTAGTGCTTATCTTCGAATTACACTGGAGCGACTTCTGTCTTTGCTTTTCTGCATTCATCAACACTGCGTCAGAGTCTGAAATACCCATGCATAAAAAAACAATAGTGTGAGTATGGGTGAAGTGTGTGCACAATTAGTACAGTGTAAAGGTAGCAGATAGCAGGTCGGTGAGAAATAAATGACGGGAGACATATGATAGCTCTACAACATGCATGGCACACTAAATTACTACAAGATTCTATGAAAATAACAATCGACTGAAAGCAAATAGGTCAGTCCATTTTTTCTGCACCATCCGATGTACAAAGAACGGGCAGATCACCTTCATCTACCTCCAGCGAGTCAGTGTTGACGATCTTCCTCGAAACGCCAGCGACCACCGACTCAGTATTCCTCCCCTGCCTGCGCCCTCCCCTCGACCTCACCGCACCGCCGTGCTTGGCACCGCCCCCCCGACCATCCATTCAAGCCCCGCCGACCTCCAGATCGGGCGCAAGCAGCTCCTGCGCCCCACACCCCGCTTCCCCAGGGAACAGGCGGACTAGGTGCTCAGTGCGCCTAAGCGGGTGCTGCTTCTTTTAATTGTGGTTCGACTAACCCTGAATTGAAATCCAGGCGGGCTACTGACCTCTAGCAAAGGTGAAATAGTAAAAGGGAGGAAACCTTGTGCATTTAGTATCACAAAGAAGATGCAGTAAGAAGCACTCAACTAGTTTGTTTCGTGGGATGAATACGGTGTGAGCGGAGACGTAAGATTTGCACGAATAAGGGAAGAGGAGTACCTCTTTCTACTGGCAGTGCTGTGTCCTCCTTCTGTTTTTCCGATGATCTTCTTGTTGTTTGCCGGAAACCATAAGTTGTGGAGGACGGTGCAGCCTTGGACGAACCCATGGCCAAGTTGTTGAGTGTGGTGTGGTGGCCGTCTGTCGGCGGCGGGGAAGCAGATCCGAGGCGGCGAACGACGGCGTAGCGGGAACAGCTCCGGTACGGTGGACGGTTGCGACAGTGGAGTCGCAGCAGTGAGGCACAGGACGGCGTGGTCGGAGTGGTTCTAGTACGGCGCACGTCGGCGTCAGCGTCGTGGAGGCAGCTCTGCCTCGGCTTCAGCTGCTAAGTCCTTGAGTGCGTTGCGGTTGCGTTGGACGACGACGTCGGGGTACCGGCTCCGGCATGATGGAGGAGGGCGGCGGTGGATTGGCCGCTATGGGGTGGAGGACGGAGGAGGCTGGGTTTTCGTGCCCATGGAGTATGAATGAGGAAACAGAGGGAGGCGGGGAACTAAGGGGGAACAATGTTTCGGTTTGAGATGCGCTTGTTTGAAATTTGGGGAAAGTTACAAACTTTCCCCACATCTAAAATTTCAGACATATTGCGGGTTGGGGGTAGGACAGTCATGTCAGGTGTCCCAAATGTGGGCGGGATAGATTTCGGCCGAGCGCATGGGTAGGCGCCCACGGCGTATGAATGCTTCTCCGGCGTCTTGGTGAAGTTACAAACCTACCACGATTTAGACCTTTGGACATCGGGCCGATTGGCTACACGGGCCCGAGTCAGGACAGTAATTTCCTACCACCAAGACATTAGTCTCGCACGGTTTCGGGTGACCAGAGGCCTATTTGGCGCTTCGTTCAATATTTGGGAGCAGAAGCATTAACGTTTTCGGTTCTCTTGAATTGAACTTTCTGGATTTGTCAAACTTAAAAAATCTTTACTCTTGAAAATCCTAAAGCTACGATTATTTTGGAATGGAGGGGGTACATTTGAATATACATTGTACACGAGTATATACTAAAAAATATGCAACTTACCTCAGTTCATGCATGGTTCCAGATATAATCTCCTTGGTTGCAAAAAAAGTTAGATATGCGTATGAATATATATAGCATGTTCAAACTCACAACAAAGATTGACGCCCCCTTTTACATCTGATTTACAAATGCCATTATCTCGGGTTCAAATAGATGAATGGACTTCCTATGAATTCGAATCTTCGAAACCCCTTTTATGTTGAATTCGACATGTATTCTATTTCGTAGCTAGCAATTTGGAATGTATCCATGCAAGTGACAAATGTATAAAGTGCTTCACACTAACAACATGGAGTGCACTAATTAATATTTATATATGAATTGCAAAAGCATCCATTGCCTGTATTTCAAACCGCTCTCACTCTATGGATCAATAATATGAACATGCACATGCTAGAATTCAATTGCAGTTGAAAAAAGAGCCTACTCCTGGTACTGTATATTAGTGATAGGGGTGTGTACAAAGTACATGTGAATACTAGGCATTGTGCGTGTGTGTATACTATCGACGAACTAGCCCCCAAGCTTGTATAACATACTAAGGGCCTAGGGTTACAAATCATATATAGTCGGCTTATCACCAGTGGGGATAGAGTCCTCCGCGACTCTGGTAGCTTCGTGTTGTACGCCCAGTCCTCCACATGGGTCTTCGTATAACACGTCTCGGTCCAACCTATATGTGGCGCAGGATGGAACCGACCCATGAGTCTTCATGTTGACCCACCACAACTAGAAATGATGTGCCCACCACCACACACGCAATCGGCCACTAAGAAAATAAGCATATACAATATTACAACGGTATCTAGCTCACGATATGTCTCCATATTTTGTTGATGACACTGACAGACTTTGCATTTGATGCGTGCTCTGTATTTTGTTGACGACACTTCCGGTCATTGTATTTGAAGCAAAAGCACGATATGGTCACTGGACTTCAGAATAAGCTCATCACGGTCACCACATACATTTTGTCGTGCTAACCAACATGTGGTTGGATGGTTAGTGGACAGTGGTTTCTCGAGCCCACCAAGGTTAAAGTCCCGATGCTTGCATTTATCTTGTGTTAATTTCAGTATTTTCCAGCGACGTACGTTCAGTGGGAGGAGACGTTCCACTCGACTACGAGGCACCTATGGTGACTTCGTAAAATCTCAAGATCATATATGCTGGCCCACTCTCTCGAAGGTGCTCATAGGGGTAGGGTTCACGTGTGTGTGCTTATAGCGGTGAGTGCTTGAGCGTATATACGAGCCCTTGCGTCTGTACCGTGTTAAACAAATACATATCATGATTATACGGTCACTAGCTCACCCGTACAACTCCGTATTTTGTTGATGACACAATCAATTGACCAGTCAAACGTTCCATGCGGCGCAACTAGTGTTGCAACATCGGGGCGCGTAACCGTGGGGCCCACCTATCAGCTCGTATATGAAAGAAAGAAATGGTAGTTTGAGTCTGTACTGTGTGAATAAAACATGAGTACATTTTAGGGTGATCATACGGTCACTGGCTCACCATACAGCTCCGTAATTTGTTGATAACACGATCAATTGACCAGTCAAACGGTCCACATTCAGCAGCGCGCATTACCATAGGGCCCACCCGTCAGTGCGTATATGAAGGACATAAATGGTAATAAATTAGTGGTCGGTGGGTATTCGAAGTCGTGAGACCTCTGGTTGGCAGTCACCGGCGGTTGGGGGGCGTTCATTGGGCGGTGGGGTGGGGATCCCCGGAGAAAAAGCTCGGCGGGGGGGGGGGCTAGAGGGATGGCTGGTGCGGTGGCGGACCGGCGGTGGGGAGTGGTTTCCGAGAGGGCGGGCCGGCCGCGTGCGGCGAGGGCGGGCGGTTCGGCCGGTGGTGGCTGGAGGCTCAGGGGGGTGGAGTTTGATGATAAACTGGAGGCCCTTGATTTCGTATCCAACGGCTGGAAAATCTAATGACCAAAGATGAAAAAGTCAGTCGACTGACGTGTAGCCTCACCCCGCACGTACACATGCACGCACGCAAGACACGCACACATGTAGGCGTGTAACACTAACACATACACACGCACGCATGCTGGCGTGCAACACTGACACGTACACATGCACTCACGAACACATGCACGTACGCACCCATGCATGCAACACTGAAACGTACCCTTGCACGCACGCAACAGTTGCATGCCTGCATGCACACATCACACGACGCAAGACACACGTTCAACCTATACGTGCATGCACCCTTTGTTTAGGACATGGATTGTTACGGGTATTAATCAATCTTATCTGTGATAAGCAGAACATTGATGTTTGCAGCGGTCTTTATGAATCACAACGTATCGAATGGGCTATCAACATAGTAGGCTTAGAGCAGGTACAATAGTACACAGTCAGCAGGCTATTAGCAGTTCCACGTCATCAAATTCATAGCTGGAAGAGAGAGAATGAAGAGAAAAGGAGGGAGCGGGCGCTTGGTCTATCGCCGACTTGAGCGCAAGAAACAAGAAATCGAACCTGCATGCAGCCCGCATGCAGCCGTGTGAGCCTGCGCGCCTCTCCTTTCCACCAATGAGCATGTGCCTTCTTTTCTTCTTTCACATGCAAGCATTAAATACCAGTAGCTACTTTACATCCCATCTATCATATTAGCTGGCTATTATAAAGGCTCCAAGTGACATGGCATTGGTATATAGCCAGCAACTGGCTTTCTTATTAACCATGCCCTTATCTACATCAAAAAGATGACGTCACACTCAATGAACAATCATCGGTTTATGAAATGCCTGCTTCTGACCGCCCTGGCCCACCAAAGGTTCCTCTGCTGTGCGCTGCCTGCGTTGGGTCACTGACATGCATGTCATGCACCCAAAGAGCCCACATGTCAGTGGAAGAACGACGCGGTGTCCTAGGTCAGAGTCGAGGGCGCCCCTCGCGGCATGCTCGGCTGAACACGCCTCCGTGCCGCATTCAAACACCTCCATGAAACCCGCCCGTGTGGAAGCCGAGAAACCCACTCTGGACACACGTCCGTTCATGACCGGGCCGGCGTTAAACACAACACCGGCCGAGCTCCTCCCGTTCGCCATGTATTTAATCTCATATTTAAACGAGGCCAAACGCCGGCCAAGAATCACACACCTCCGTCGCTCCCCTATCTCCTCCACCATTTTGTCCACTCTTACAATGGCTTTCGAAGAGTAGTTATTCCGCATCCAAGCCGGCTGGGTAGCCCGCTGGATACGAGGTATGCATCTCGCTGATCCACCTCCCTCCCCTCGCCCGACGGAGCCAGTTGCCGCCCCAAGCCAGCGCGCGGTTCAGCAACTCGCCGCTCCAGGCTAGCTCGACGAGGAGTGGTGCACGGGCGTCGTTGCTGCCGTCCACGCCGCCGCCTCGTACCGCGTCTCCCCTTTCTGTGGCTGAGACTCCCATGCCGGCGGCCGCACCATGCAAGCAGCGACAGAAGCCGGGTGCACGGAGAGCGACGTGTCGCTGGCCAGCGCCTCCGCGTCCGCCGCCATCATCGAGGAGAAGTAGAACACGGGAGGTCGCCGCCGCTTGGGTCCCATGAAGGCCACCGCGGAGGCGACGCCGGCGTACACAGCAGGTGTCTTGCTAGATCCTTTTGTTGCGAGGACCTTCGTCAACCCCGCATGGGCTCCACAGAAGAGGGCAATGTTAGGATGAACTCGAGCCGGTGCCGGCCATGGCGAAGTAGTCACCAATATTTTGGCTACCCCGGGCAAGATCCAAACAGCCCCTCCCAACAGATTCAAATCCCTCGTTCGCTGTGGAATTTTGCCATGTGTTGTTTTCATGGACTAGCAAGATGCCCGTGCATTGCACGGAACATCAAGATGCATTTTTTTACAAACTCCCGCATGCATGCAAGGGATAATTAATGTCCTCCTTTGCTAGTACCACGAGGAAAACACCATTAATATTGCATCGATTAGTGTTAGTGGCCTTGTATATCTGCAAATTGTAATTTTGAATGGCCCCTTGTATATAAAAATGGAGGGAGAAAGATGAGAGATAAGGTGAGGAGGAGTGGGGTGTGGTGGTGACTGGCGGTCGGACTGGGCGGAGGTATGCGGATGGACGGCGCATTATGTCTAGGTTTGTATCTCTCTCACACACGCCCACGTAGGTGGGGGACGTGCATGAAGAGAAGAGGTGCACGCACAGCGCACGTACTCCCGTCTCTTTCCCAACCACACCCGCGCGGGTACACGGTGGAGCTCATTTCTATCCGAAAAAGGCAGCCCACGTGGTAATTTGGCACGTGTACTGGTTGTCCACTTGGTGGAGGGAGGATCATCTATTGTCGGTGTCGAAACCGGCGGATCTCGGGTAGGGGGTCCCGAACTGTGCGTCTAGGCGGATGGTAACAGGAGACAAGGGACACGATGTTTTTACCCACGTTCGGGCCCTCTCGATGGAGGTAAAACCCTACTCCTGCTTGATTAATATTGATGATATGGGTAGTACAAGAGTGGATCTACCACGAGATCAGAGAGGCTAAACCCTAGAAGCTAGCCTATGGTATGATTGTTTGTTGTTGTTCTACGGACTAAACCCTCCGGTTTATATAGACACCGGAGGGGGCTAGGGTTACACAGAGTCGGTTACAATGGGAGGAGATCTACATATCCGTATTGCCAAGCTTGCCTTCCATGCCAAGGAAAGTCCCATCCGGATACGGGACGAAGTCTTGAATCTTGTATCTTCATAGTCCAACAGTCCGGCTATCCAGACACCCCCTAATCCAGGACTCCCTCATCTACCACGGGTGAATAAACAAATTGCGACTTGACGCGTTATGTTAAATTAAAAAAAGAGGCAAACCATGTGGGGCCTACCTTAGAGGCAAGGCTCTATACATTGGAGTACTTTTGATGTGTCCTGTCAACTTGCAGAACAAGGAGAAGCTTGCTTAGTACGCCGTCTCCCCTGCCCACGGGCGCGGTGGCTCGCAGGATGAGGTGAAGCTTGCTTACTACGCCTTACGCCCGCTCCCTCGCCCACGAGCGAGGTGGCTCGCAGCACGAGGAGAAAATTTACTACTCCCTCCGTTTACTCCACGTTCCTACTAGTACTACGTACTTTGGTTAGTACTCTCTCCATTTACTTATACAAGGCCACTATAAAAAATACATTTTGCTTCTATACAAGGCCACAAATAGTAATCGAGACAAAAGTTACTACTCCCTCCTTTCCAGTTTATGGCTCAATTTCAAAATCTCTCCAACCAAGGTATACGGTGAGTGGTCGAATTAATTTTGTAGTTTGCACAAGTAATTAGTACGCTAGTTTTTCTCAAGAAGTTATGTTTACCGAGGCATTAATTAGAACGAATGCATGAATGACCACTAAATTTCCACGAACTTGTACATGCATTGGTTAGTTTCCTCTTGACACTGCTTGCGTCGGGTGATCTAACGCACCTCGAAATCCAACATGTAATGGTACTACTACTAGTATAGTAGAATTGAGACTTATCAAACGGAAAAACGGATGTTATTTAGATGAGCCCTATAAACCCTAGCGGGTACGTACTCCGTAAAAACAGAATTTTCCAAAACTAAGTCGCTCCCTTTCATGAATTCTGTAGTATACTCCTCCGTCGACGCTCCCTTTCATGAATTATTTACTTCTTGTCGCCGACATGTGGGACATATAGAAACCGGGTCGACGTGTCAAGCACCAAATAACAGTGCAGAACAGTAGGGGGACGCACCCCACTCGTACCGGCCCAGTAGTAGTAATGAGCAATGAGACGTCAAATCACAATGCCGCACTTTCCCAGACGGACGAAGCAACCATTATTTCACACTTTGGTTCACCATCATCTCAAACCACGTACTAGTATTGCTTCTGCCTCAAGAGGGACACGCGCATCGCCTTGGTATATCATGACACGTGGGACCGCATGACATGCCATGCTCCCCCGCCGATGAACGGTACTCTAGCCTTTTAAAAAATGTATACTTTTGTATAGTAGTACTATCGATGGATTGCGCCATGGAGCAAAAATTGAAATTAAAAAAAAGGTGGTACATATAGAGAGCGCTCGTCGCCAAATTATGCATATAGTACTATTAAAAAAGCTAGTACGTGCTTAATTGGGGTGCTAAATTCTATTAAAGAAATACTAGTAGTATGTACATACTGAAGAGTTAAAGTAACGAGAAGAAACATAACATAGTTCTGCTGGGGGCTCAGCACAACACACCCCTCAAATTAAACTAAGCACACCTGAAATTAAACTATGCAACTAATCCGGTAGACACTGCATTAGAAGTTTAGAACCACCATGAGCAACGACACTGCCACCTTACTCGGAGTCCTCGTCCACGTCCTCGACTTCATCCTTGTCCCTATTCCTCTTGGCCGATACTTCTTTGCTTGAATCGCACACTTGGCTGTTGCTCTTCATCCAACCCTTGTAGACATTGAAACAAAGATAGCCATCCATTGCAGCATAGTGGATGTGGTCTATATCTAGTACAATCCGCTGCCATGCATGACGATGAAACGTGTATGGAGGTTTCACCAGTTTACCGTACGAAGGATGAACCATGGCTCCTGCCAGGGTCAGCATTGAAGGCTGACGAGAGGGCACCAGTCGATTCTTCTGGAGGTCGAAGGGGTTGCCTACAACTAGGCCTATTGTCACACCCTAGCTAGTCATGCATTAGAGTGTTGCATCATGTTTACTTTTCATCAGAAACTTGAAATGGGGAAGGCAGAACCCCCAGCACCCCCCCTGAAATCAACTAGGGTTTACTAAAAGCTTTTTCAATGAACCTAAAATGCCCTTCTAAAATGTTCACCCTCTTTGTCTTGGGATGGAACCTATGAAAAAATAGGTGCACAATTTTCTAGGTCAACAGAAGGTCATTGATTTAAATCATAAGTATTTGAATATGGGCATTTAAATACTATTAAATAATTTAAATGCTCAAATAATTCTAGAAATAAATGTTTGCTGTTGGAAATAATCCTAACAGAGGCCACAATTATTTTCAGGATTTTTGGTTTTAGTATTTTAAATAAAGCCCAACAGTTTCTGTTAAATAGAAAAACAGAAACAAATAAAAAAAGAGGGAAAAGCCCACCTGGGCCTTACCTGTGCTGGCCAGCCCACCAGGCTCGGCCCAGCCGACTGGCGATGCCAGTCGTCGTCCTCCTCGCGCCAGAAGGACGCGGAGCGCGTGGCCGGCGCCCGCGGCCACACGCCGGCCACCTCCTGCTTCCGCCGACGCCCCGAGACGTCCTGGGTCGCCACGTGACCCCCACGTACCCCTCTCGTCCTCGCTCACTCTCCCCCTCGTCTTCCTCCCCCTCTCCCAAGATGGCCGACGCACCCGTCGCCGTCTCGCCGCCATAGCCGCGCCCACCGTCACCCCCTCGCCCCTCTGACCTGCCCAGAGGCTCCGCCACTTCGCCCTCGCCCTCCCCACCGAGCCACGCCTTGCCGGAGGCCCTGCATCGCCGCCAGCAGATCGTCTTCGACCTCGGTGCCCGCCGGCCGCCGTTCGTCGATTCGCCTCGCCCCGTTCGCTCCCGAGCCCGCTGAGCTGCTCATCGACCTCCCAGTGAGCTCCCGCCCCGAACCCCTCTCTTCCCCGCCTCTTTTGCGCCGCGTAGGCCTAGTTTCATCGGAGCCGATAGCTCCTCGCAGCCGGCCATGGCGCCGTCGTGGCTAGAGCCACAATGGCTCGAAGCCAACCTCACTGTTGTGCTCAGTGCAGCACTAGGAACCCGTAGCCACCACCAGTTGGTCCCCTAGTGCACCGTAGCGCCCAAACCGACCCCGCCCGAACTCCGGCGCCGCCCCGAGCTCATTTCCGGCGAGCTCCGGCAGTCCCCGCTGCAGCCGCGTGCCGTGCTGGATGCGCACGAGCCCCAGCTTCCCGTAGATGGCCTCGGCCGTCGTTTTGGTCGCCGGAGCGCGAAACCCGCGCTGCCCCACCACGTCTGGTCGTTGCCGGTGTCTCAACGCCGGCGAGTTGACCCCGCTGACCCCATGTGACCATGGGTGGGCCCAGTTTGACCCCCTGGGTCAATGACAGGTGGGCCCAGCCCTGTTAATTAGTTAGGATTGGTGCTAATTATTTTTAGTTTAACTAAATCACACTGACACACGGGACCCACGTGTCAGGTTTGACCTGGACCGGGTCAGTTGACCGCTGACGTCACACTGACGCCAGGCTGACGCAGTAAATCCTTTTCTGGATTTATTTTTATTCAGGAAAATCCAGAAAATGTTTCAAACTTTAAAAAATCATAGAAATTAATCTGTAACTCCAAATGAAATAATTTATATATGAAAAATTATCAGAAAAATTCAATCTATCCATCTGTAATGGTTTCATGCATGACAAAACAAGTTTACCTTGCTGTTTAAGCAGAATAAGGTAATGCACTATTAAGGCCATGTCTAATGAGCTAATATTTGAATCTTTGATTCAAATGAGTTCATCCCTTTCTATTCTAGCTTGCATTAGGCCAAGACACATTCATATTGCCATGTCATAGCATGCATCATATTGTAGCATATCGTCATGTATTGATTGTGTTCCGATGTGTTCTTCGTGGTAGGTTCTGCCTCCGAGGATATTCACGAGTATCCAACTGAAGGGCGGTATCCCACTACCACTCCATCAGGCAAGCAACCCATTGATCATTCCGATACAAACCCATGTTCTCGCTTCTGCTCTCACTTACTGCATTAAGACAATGCGATTCAAACTGTTGTGTGTCTCGGTAGTTGAACCCACTTCCTTTGCATGACCTGTCATTGCCACAGTAACTAGATGAAACCCACTAGCATGTGTAGGAGTTGTTTGAGCCATATGTGTGTGTGTGTGTGTGTTCCTACCATGCTATGCTTGCTATGCTTAAAGTTGTGTCAGGTCTGGCTCATCGGGATGATGAACTAGAGTGAAAGGTTGTGACGTTGTCGAGAGTGTGAAAGTGTTGAACACGATTTGGTAAAGGAATCGATGAAAGGCCATGTAGGAGTACATGGTGGGTTGTTTCATTGAGGCCGTCCTTAAGAACTGAGATCTGTGTGTGTGATTTAAGACTCAGCTACTACCACGCATTGGGCCCGAAACCAATGGACCCTCTCGGCTTATTAACCATACTTGTCCTCTGTCCGGGAGTTGCAAAGTAGTTTCTGGTGTTTGTAGCATGCTGGGGGCCGCACGCAGCGCTGACCATAGGGGTGGGCTGTGTTGCGGTAGGCACGTGGCCCGGTGTACCGATTCGCCCGTTTGGTGTCTCGGGAACCCTGCACACATCGTTCGGGGCCGTTAGTGGAAACCTCGGCCGGACTCCCTATGGATGGAACCCGAATAGGCGATAAACCTGGACTAGGGACTTGTGTGTTTAGTCAGGTCGTGGCCAACACCCGCGCTGGGCTTCCGCTTGAAGGTTGTCGAGTACATGTCGTGTAAACGGCGATAAGTGGTGAGAGCGTGTGTGAAGAAGTACACCCCTGCAGGGTAAAAAACTATTCGAATAGCCGCGTCTGCGGTAAAGGACTACTTGGTCACCTATACAGTTCATAGACAATTAAATGGATACTACTAAAAGTTTCAAGATAAGTGTGAGTACCGCGGATGGCCCTCTCGTAGGATGACGAGAGAGGATCCACGGTGGAGTATTGTGTTGGTGATAGTGGACTCGTGTGCGACAAATGCTTCACAAGTTGTGTCTGTCGTAGGATAGCTTAGCCAAGAGTCAAAGCTGGCTTGCTGCAATAACTCCACTACCTTCTTGAGAATGTGCATGTATAGTAGGATTTTGTTGTAAGACTTGCTGAGTACCTTCGTACTCATGTTGCTTTAATTAATGTTTTCAGACGACTACGCCAACCCCTCTGATGGGTTCTACGTAGACCTCGACGTTGACGAGTGACTTATCACCCAGGTGGTGATCCAAGACTTGTGAAGGGTCGATGTAGATAGACAGGCTTTGTCAGGCCTTCTTCCTTTCTAATGTCTGTACTCAGACTACTTTGCTTCCGCATGTGCTTGTATGATTGTATGACTTGAGTGCCGGGTCATGTGACCCCTATCTGTATGGATGTTATGTATGGCTCTTCGGAGCCTCTTAAATAAAGTACTTGAGTTGTAGAGTTTTGTTGTGATGCAATGTTGTATTTACTCATATCGGGCATATTGTGTGTATGATTGTAATGCTTGGTATGAGTGGGATCCGACTATCTAGTTGTTATCCTTGGCAGCCTATCATATGAGGAAATGTAGTCTAGTGCTTTTGAGCGATAGTGGTCCGCTACAGCCCGGTTCACCGGAGTCCTGCTAGCCCAGCACTACTGCTTGGAACACTTGACTGGCCGGCATGTGATTCACGTCGTTCCTGTGTCTGTCCCTTCGGGGAAATGTCACGCGGTGTTATCCGGAGTCCTGCCTAGCCTGCTACAGCCCGGGTTACGGGAGTCCTGTTAGCCCAGTGCTACAGCCCGGATTTATACGTTGTTGACTGACATGCTCGATGTGATTCATGTATGCCTGTCCTCATGGGTTAGTGCCGCCTTGGGTTCACGACTAGCCATGTCGGCCCGGGTTCTCTGTCATATGGATGCTAGCGACACTATCATATACGCGAGCCAAAAGGCGCAAACGGTCCCGGGCCAGGTAAGGTGGCACCCGTGGGAGTTTCGTGCGTGAGGCCGCAAAGTGATATGATGTGTTACATGCTGGATCGATGTGGCTTAGGATCGGGGTCCTGACAGCGTTGGCATCAGAGCCGGACTGCCTGTTGGTTCGCTAAGCCAAACTGGTCGATGTCGAGTCTAGAAATGCTTTAGTTATATGTAGGGGAATTGATCGTGGGAGGGAACGTAAGGCTCTTTTACTCCTTTACCTTATGCCTCTGTTCTGAGTCATCCTCTTCTCATTCTACGTGGGATAAGGACTAGGCTCTCATCTCTCTATCAGGTTCACGTGTTACTAATCCGTAGTAACTTATAGGATTGTTGGTTACAACCCAGTTCAGCTTCTACTAAATTTTAGTATGTTGCCAGTTGAACCAGAACCTTGATATGATGTTGTTGAGTGGTTTTGCAAACTATTGTGAATGTCTCATCTCTTTTTCTGAGCATTTACAGCCGTTATGCTGTCCAAATTCTCCTAGAAAATTCTAATGCCTTTGCATTATTTTGTGCTTCCAGATGGCCACCCGTTCGCAGAACCAAGTGGTTCGTCTGACCCGTTGCATCGATATATGTGGTCACACAGCTATGTTGGTTCGAGTGATGGTCGAGACAGGTTACCGATGGTATCCTGAATACACCGTCGAGGAGCAGTTTAGAGACTTTAATCAAAGCCAATATTTGTGCACGGTCAGGATTTATCCATCCTATCCCGGAGCTACTGAACCGCTCCACTATTCTTATGGACTTGGGATCACTATTGGAATGTCCGTGCAGGATGCAGCCTACTCGATGATGACTGTTATTCGAGCCAGAACTGCCTTGTTGAGCAACACTGATTTCCGCTACATGCCGGCATCCCTTCCTGGGGCGCATGGCTACCTTCAGGGTATGTATAGCGATGCATCCCATGAGAACTCACTCCTCCGCAGCACTACTGAGATGTTGGAAGACAAGGACCGTGAAAACCGGGCCTTGCGTATGGAGCTCTTTAATGCTCGTTCTGATCACTGGGCCACTTTGACTCGGTTTGCCCCTGCGGTGCAAGCCGGATACATGGACATGAGGGACTTGTATCCTGTACATGCCAGCCTGCCAGATTTCATGGAGTGGCGTGAGGTGGGAGGCATCACTCCTCCTCGTGGACCTCGTCTGCCGCCATTTGTTGGACCAAGGCCACACCCAAGTCCCTATGGTCCGCAAGCTCCTCAGGACCGTCTGTTCCCAGATGATCATGTTCCGCTTCCAGGCTTGGGTGGTGACTTCTATGAGGATTACTACGGAGCTGTCTGAGCTAGTAGTAGTTTCGCTGGTATTGTAATAGTTGTATGTCCACCGTCCTGCATGACTTGTGGAATATGACTTAGTGTGTATCCATTCCGGAGGTGTAGAAAAATAATCTATAGGAGTTTGGAATGCCTCCGACGAGATGTAACATCTTTCATCATAGTTGTACCTTAGCTGGGGCTTGTACTAAACTATGTATGGTGTGTATGACCGTTGGTTAATGTATGGCAGTTTCTGTATTACCATGTCATACGGATGAACATCTCTGCATTCCTTGTTATCCATTACATTCCGCACTTCCTTGCCCAAATTTTGCCATCCTGGTCTAAATCGTTGTTTGTTTTTCCTAGGATGGTCAACACCCGCAGCAACCCTGCTGCTCCAGATCAGGGTGAAGCTAGCGCAGCTAGGGATGAGACTCTGCCTCAACCGCCTTCTCTGGCCGAAGTAATGCTGGAGGCAGAACGAAACAAGCGCGAGACTAACCGCTTGCTGGAGCGGATTGAGCAGAATACTGCACGCCAGCAGAGAAACATTCCAGTGTCAATCAATGACTTTGTCAAGCTGTACCCACCAAAGTTTAACCATTCCATCGAACCTCTCGATGCGGATGACTGGCTTCGCAGCATCGCCCACAAGCTACGTTCTGCCAACGTAGCCGAAGATGATAAAGTTACCTTTGCTGCTTACCACCTCGAAGGACCTGCTAGCCTTTGGTGGGAAAATTATGAGGCTATGCGCCCGGTCGGCCAAATCACTACTTGGGCTGATTTCAGTGCTGCTTTCCGTGAGCATCATATTCCGGAAGGCCTCATGGATCGCAAGAGGGAGGAGTTCTGTAACTTCACCCAGGTTAGGCTGACTGTGGATGCTTACAGTCGCGAGTTTGGGAAGTTAGCACGTTATGCTCCCGAAGAGGTATCCACCGACGCTAAGAAGCAGGCAAGGTTCCGCAAGGGACTTAGCCCCGAGCTTCGCCGTGATCTTCGTCTGCACGATTGCACCTCCTTTCCGAAGTTGGTCAACAAGGCCATCAGTGCCGAGACAGGGCAGAATGACTTTGAAGCTTCACGCAAACACTCCTGTGACTTTGGATCTTCATCCGGCTCTGGATCTCAGAAGCGCCGGGTCTGGATCCCAAACACTGCCGTGCCATCCAGGTTCACTCCGAGGCCATCCTTTGAGGCGCCTCGCCCCAACCAGCAGTATGTACCGCCCAAGACTTATGGTGGTCCCACTGCTAATGCTGCTCCACGCCCCAATATGATAACTTGCTTCAAGTGTGGAGAGACGGGCCACTACATCCGTGAGTGTCCCCAGAACAACCCCAACCAGTTCGGAAAGTCTGTTGGCCGTGGTAAGCCAACAGCAAAAGTGCTCGTCGCCAAGCCGGCCACCACTGCTCGTGGCCATGTCAACTACGTCTCAGCTGAGGAGACTCAGGAGGACCCCAACGTTGTTCTCGGTACGCTCCTTGTTAATTGCCATCCGGCAACTGTTCTCTTTGATACTGGAGCATCTCATTCATTTATTTCTGAGAGCTATGCTCGTCTGCACAATACCACATTTAGTGACATGCCCACCTCCATGGAAATTCAAACTCCTGGCTCTAGATGGCAAACCTCTAGAATCAGCCATGGAAATGAAATTCTTGTCGACAGATTAGTCTTCCTCGCGTCACTAATAGCTCTCAAGTCCTCGGACATAAACATCATCTTGGGTATGGACTGGATGTCATCCCATTACGACGATTGATTGCTCTACCAGAACTGTTCAACTCACCCATCCATCGGGCAAGACAGTCCATGTGTTGACCCGAGTGTCAGAGCGTCAACTCTACTCTCTAAATGCCAACCCCCTTCCAGATCTTGAAGATATTCCGGTAGTTCGTGACTTCCCGGATGTCTTTCCAGAGGAACTGCCAGGTGTTCCACCTGACAGAGATGTCGAGTTCTTAATAGACCTTGTTCCAGGAACCGTCCCAATCTCTAGAAGACCTTACAAGATGGCACCCCTAGAACTAGCCGAGCTCAAGAAACAACTCGATGAGTCCTTGCAAAAGGGTTTCATCCGTCCTAGTTCTTCTCCATGGGCTTGCCCCGTCCTCTTCGTCAAGAAGAAGGATGGAACGGATCGGATGGTTGTGGATTACCGACCAGTCAATTTGGTCACTATCAAGAACAAGTATCCGCTCCCCAGGATCAACGACCTGTATGACCAGCTCGCTGGATCCTCAGTCTTTTCCAAGATGGATTTGAGGTTGGGCTACCATCAAATCAAAATCAAGAACGGGGACATTCCCAAAACGGCCTTTGTTACTCGTTATGGCCAATACGAGTACACCGTCATGTCCTTCGGTTTAACCAATGCTCCAGCCACCTTCTCTCGGTTAATGAACTCGATCTTCATGGAGTATTTGGATAAATTCGTCGTGGTTTACCTCGATGATATACTCATCTACTCCAAGAATGAGGAGGAACATGCCGAACATCTAAGGCTAGTATTGACGAAACTTCGAGAGCATCGTCTTTATGCCAAATTCTCCAAGTGCGAATTTTGGTTGCCAGAAGTGACCTATCTGGGCCATGTAATCTCTAGTAAGGGCATTGCTGTCAATCCCGAGCGAGTTCAAGCCGTCCTTGACTGGACTCCACCTGAAACGGTCAAGCAAGTTCGGAGTTTTCTTGGTTTAGCGAGCTATTGCCGCCGCTTCGTCGAGAATTTCTCCAAAGTTGCTAAGCCTCTAACTGAACTCCTCAAGAAAGATAAAAAGTTCGAGTGGACCCCACAGTGCGAGTTCAGCTTTCAGGAACTGAAAAGACGCCTGACATCTGCTCCCGTACTGGTACCACCAGATTTTTCTAAGGACTTCGTTATCTATTGCGACGCCTCGCGACAAGGACTAGGATGCATTCTCATGCAAGATCGTCATGTGATTGCCTACGCTTCTCGACAGTTGCGTCCACATGAGGATAACTATCCCACACATGATCTAGAGCTTGCAGCGGTAGTCCATGCACTCAAAACCTGGCGACATTACCTCCTTGGTAATCGTTGCGAAATCTACACTGATCACCAAAGTTTGAAATACATCTTCACCCAACCGGATTTGAATCTCAGGCAAAGACGTTGGGTCGAGTTGATCACAGATTACGACTTAGGAATAACTTACACCCCAGGCAAAGCCAATGTCATGATGCGCTAAGTCGTAAGTCTTATTGTAACAATCTAATGTTACAACAAAGTCAACCACTTCTCCACGAGGAATTTCGTAAGCTTAACCTTCACATTGTTCCTCGAGGATTCCTTTCCACCCTGGTGGCGAAACCTACCCTTACGGATCAGATCATCAAGGCACAGAAGGTGGATCCGGGAATCTCCCGTATCAAGAGAAACATCAAGAAGGGAGTTGCAGATTGTTTCTCCATTGATGATAAAGGTGTCGTGTTCTTTGGGGACCGCCTAGTGGTTCCCAAAGTATGCAACCTGAGGCGATTGATCCTTAAGGAAGCTCATGAATCCCCTCTCACCATTCATCCCGGTAGTACTAAAATGTATCAAGACCTACGCCAGAGGTTTTGGTGGACTAGGATGAAGAGAGAAATCGCTCAATACATTGCTAATTGCGACGTCTGTCGTCGTGTTAAAGCAGAGCATCAACGGCCTGCTGGCACCCTTCAACCATTGGAGATTCCTGAATGGAAATGGGATAAAATCGGTATGGATTTCATTACCGGGTTTCCCAGAACCAAGAGTGGAAATAATGCTATCTTCGTTGTTGTCGATCGTCTTTCCAAAGTAGCCCACTTCTTACCTGTTCGCGAGAGTATAACCGCTAGCCAGCTAGCTGATTTATACATCTCTCGAATAGTGTCCCTCCATGGTGTTCCTTTGGAAATTAATTCAGACCGTGGAAGTCTTTTCACCTCTCGATTTTGGGAAAGTTTCCAAAATGCTATGGGAACTCGTCTCTCCTTTAGCACCGCCTTCCATCCTCAGTCAAGTGGTCAAGTAGAACGAGTCAATCAAATTCTGGAGGATATGCTCCGAGCTTCTGTTATCTCTTTCAGTATGAATTGGGAGAAGTGCCTTCCATTTGCCGAGTTCGCTTATAACAACAGTTATCAAGCTAGCTTGGGCAAGGCTCCCTTCGAAGTTCTCTATGGACGAAAATGTCGAACGCCTCTTAACTGGTCAGAAACCGGCGAGAGACAACTCTTTGGCCCGGACATGATCCAGGATGCCGAAGAGCAGGTTCGCATTATTCGTGAGAAGTTGAAAACCGCCCAATCTCGACAAAAGAGTCAGTATGACCGCAAGCATAAGCCGATGGCTTATGAAATTGGCGAGAAGGCTTACCTTCGGGTTACACCTTTAAAGGGAACCCATCGATTCGGTATCAAAGGCAAATTGGCTCCTCGTTACATTGGACCCTTTCACATTCTTGCCAAACGAGGGGAAGTTGCCTACCAATTGGAACTACCTTCGCATCTCTCCAGAGTTCATGATGTCTTCCACGTTTCTCAACTTAGGCGTTGCTTCTCGGATCCTATCCGTGGAGTGGACCACGAAACGCTTGATCTCCAAGATAACCTCACCTATCGAGAATACCCCGTTCATATCCTTCATCAAGCCGAGCGTACCACTCGACGCCAGAATATCAAGTTTCTCAAAGTTCAATGGTCACACCATTCCGAGCAAGAAGCTACTTGGGAAAGGGAGGATCGTCTATGACTCGAGTACCCCACCTTCTTTCTGACGGATCCTAAATCTCGGGATGAGATTCTTTCGAGTGGGGGTGAGTTGTCACACCCTAGCTAGTCATGCATTAGAGTGTTGCATCATGTTTACTTTTCATCAGAAACTTGAAATGGGGAAGGCAGAACCCCCAGCACCCCCCCTGAAATCAACTAGGGTTTACTAAAAGCTTTTTCAATGAACCTGAAATGCCCTTCTAAAATGTTCACCCTCTTTGTCTTGGGATGGAACCTATGACAAAATAGGTGCACAATTTTCTAGGTCAACAGAAGGTCATTGATTTAAATCATAAGTATTTGAATTTGGGCATTTAAATACTATAAAATAATTTAAATGCTCAAATAATTCTGGAAATAAATGTTTGCTGTTGGAAATAATCCTAACAGAGGCCACAATTATTTTCAGGATTTTTGGTAATGTTTTAGTATTTTAAATAAAGCCCAACAGTTTCTGTTAAATAGAAAAACAGAAACAAATAATAAAAGAGGGAAAAGCCCACCTGGGCCTTACCTGTGCTGGCCAGCCCACCTGGCTCGGCCCAGCCGACTGGCGACGCCAGTCGTCGTCCTCCTTGCGCCAGAAGGACGCGGAGCGCGTGGCCGGCGCCCGCGGCCACACGCCGGCCACCTCCTGCTTCCGCCGACGCCCCGAGACGTCCTGGATCGCCACGTGACCCCCACGTACCCCTCTCGTCCTCGCTCACTCTCCCCCTCGTCTTCCTCCCCCTCTCCCAAGATGGTCGACGCACCCGTCGCCGTCTCGCCGCCATAGCCGTGCCCACCGTCACCCCCTCGCCCCTCTGACCTGCCCAGAGGCTCCGCCACTTCGCCCTCGCCCTCCCCACCGAGCCACGCCTCGCCGGAGGCCCTGCATCGCCGCCAGTAGATCGTATTCGACCTCGGTGCCCGCCGGCCGCCGTTCGTCGATTCGCCTCGCCCCGTTCGCCCCCGAGCCCGCTGAGCTGCTCATCGACCTCCCAGTGAGCTCCCGCCCCGAACCCCTCTCTTTCCCACCTCTTTTGCGCCGCGTAGGCCTAGTTTCATCGGAGCCGATAGCTCCTCGCCGCCGGCCATGGCGCCGTCGTGGCTAGAGCCACAATGGCTCAAAGCCAACCTCACTGTTGTGCTCAGTGCAGCACTAGGAACCCGTAGCCACCACCAGTTGGCCCCCTAGTGCACCGTAGCGCCCAAACCGACCCCGCCCGAACTCCGGCGCCGCCCCGAGCTCGTTTCCGGCGAGCTTCGGCCGTCCCCGCTGCAGCCGCGTGCCGTGCTGGATGCGCACGAGCCCCAGCTTCCCGTTGATGGCCTCGACCGTCGTTTTGGTCGCCGGAGCGCGAAACCCGCGCTGCCCCGCCGTGTCTGGTCGTCGCCGGCGGCTCAACGCCGGTGAGTTGACCCCGCTGACCCCATTTGACCATGGTTGGGCCCAGTTTGACCCCCTAGGTCAATGACAGGTGGGCCCAGCCCTGTTAATTAGTTAGGATTAGTGCTAATTATTTTTAGTTTAACTAAATCACACTGACACACGGGACCCACGTGTCAGGTTTGACCTGGACCGGGTCAGTTGACCGCTGACATCACACTGACGCCAGGCTGACGCAGTAAATCCTTTTCTGGATTTATTTTTATTCAGGGAAATCCAGAAAATGTTTCAAACTTCAAAAAATCATAGAAATTAATCTGTAACTCCAAATGAAATAATTTATATATGAAAAATTATCATAAAACTTCAATCTATCCATCTGTAATGGTTTCATGCATGACAAAACAAGTTTACCTTGTTGTTTAAGCAGAATAAGGTAATGCACTATTAAGGCCATGTCTAATGAGCTAATATTTGAATCTTTGACTCAAATGAGTTCATCCCTTTCTATTCTAGCTTGCATTAGGCCAAGACACATTCATATTGCCATGTCATAGCATGCATCATATTGTAGCATATCGTCATGTATTGATTGTGTTCCGATGTGTTCTTCGTGGTAGGTTCTGCCTCCGAGGATATTCACGAGTATCCAACTGAAGGGCGGTATCCCACTACCACTCCATCAGACAAGCAACCCATTGATCATTCCCATACAAACCCATGTTCTCGCTTCTGCTCTCGTTTACTGCATTAAGACAACACGATTCAAACTGCTGTGTGTCTCGGTAGTTGAACCCACTTCCTTTGCATGACCTGTCATTGCCACAGTAACTAGATGAAACCCACTAGCATGTGTAGGAGTTGTTTGAGCCATGTGTGTGTGTGTGTGTGTGTTCCTACCATGCTATGCTTGCTATGCTTAAAGTTGTGTCAGGTCTGGCTCATCGGGATGATGAACTAGAGTGAAAGGTTGTGACGTTGTCGAGAGTGTGAAAGTGTTGAACACGATTTGGTAAAGGAATCGATGGAAGGCCATGTAGGAGTACATGGTGGGTTGTTTCATTGAGGCCGTCCTTAAGAACTGAGATCTGTGTGTGTGATTTAAGACTCAGCTACTACCACGCATTGGGCCCGAAACCAATGGACCCTCTCGGCTTATTAACCATACTTGTCCTCTGTCCGGGAGTTGCAAAGTAGTTTCTGGTGTTTGTAGCATGCTGGGGGCCGCACGCAGCGCTGACCATAGGGGTGGGCTGTGTTGCGGTAGGCACGTGGCCCGGTGTACCGATTCGCCCGTTTGGTGTCTCGAGAACCCTGCACACATCGTTCGGGGCCGTTAGTGGAAACCTCGGCCGGACTCCCTGCGGATGGAACCCGAATAGGCGATAAACCTGGACTAGGGACTTGTGTGTTTAGTCAGGTCGTGGCCGACACCCGCGCTGGGCTTCCGCTTGAAGGTTGCCGAGTACATGTCGTGTAAACGACGATAAGTGGTGAGAGCGTGTGTGAAGAAGTACACCCCTGTAGGGTATAAAACTATTCGAATAGCCGCGTCCGCGGTAAAGGACTACTTGGTCACCTATACAGTTCATAGACAATTAAATGGATACTACTAAAAGTCTCAAGATAAGTGTGAGTACCGCGGATGGCCCTCTCGTAGGATGACGAGAGAGGATCCACGATGGAGTATTGTGTTGGTGATAGTGGACTCGTGTGCGACAAATGCTTTACAAGTTGTGTCTGTCGTAGGATAGCTTAGCCAAGAGTCAAAGCTGGCTTGCTGCAATAACTCCACTACCTTCTTGAGAATGTGCATGTATAGTAGGATTCTGTTGTAAGACTTGCTGAGTACCTTCGTACTCATGTTGCTTTAACTAATGTTTTCAGACGACTACGCCAACCCCTCTGATGGGTTCTACGTAGACCTCGACGTTGACGAGTGACTTATCACCCAGGTGGTGATCCAAGACTTGTGAAGGGTCGATGTAGATAGACCTTCTTCCTTTCTAGTGTCTGTACTCAGACTACTTTGCTTTCGCATGTGCTTGTATGATTGTATGACTTGAGTGTCGGGTCATGTGACCCCTATCTGTATGGATGTTATGTATGGCTCTTCGGAGCCTCTTAAATAAAGTACTTGAGTTGTAGAGTTTTGTTGTGATGCAATGCTGTATTTACTCATATCGGGCATATTGTGTGTATGATTGAAATGCTTGGTATGAGTGGGATCCGACTATCTAGTTGTTTATACTTGGCAGCCTATCATATGAGGAAATGTAGTCTAGTGCTTCTGAGCGATAGTAGTCCGCTACAGCCCGGTTCACCGGAGTCCTGCTAGCCCAGCACTACTTCTTGGAACACTTGACTGGCCGGCATGTGATTCACGTCGTTCCTGTGTCTGTCCCTTCGGGGAAATATCACGCGGTGTTATCTGGAGTCCTGCCTAGCCTGCTACAGCCCGGGTTACTAGAGTCCTGTTAGCCCAGTGCTACAGCCCGGATTTATACGTTGTTGACCGACATGCTCGATGTGATTCATGTATGCCTGTCCTCATGGGTTAGTGTCGCCTTGGGTTCACGACTAGCCATGTTGGCCTGGGTTCTCTGTCATATGGATGCTAGCGACACTATCATATACGCGAGCCAAAAGGCGCAAACGGTCCCGGGCCAGGTAAGGTGGCACCCGTGGGAGTTCCGTGCGTGAGGCCGCAAAGTGATATGATGTGTTACATGGTGGATCGATGTGGCTTAGGATCGGGGTCCTGACACCTATCCGACCCAGGATTTCTTCGTCGTTCGTAAAGTCTACAGTAACAAATTTTACTGTTTTGTCCTTGAGGAAGTTCTTAAAATCCTGGCACTCAACGTCGGCATGGCATATGTGGTAGACCAAGCAAACGTTATGTACGCAAACCTGGATCACGGCGGGCTTCTTCCTCTCTTCGTCCTTTAGATTCTTCTCTCGTCCCAGGATTGTGGTGTACTCAACATCTAGCCCAGCGACCCACTCATCATCTGAGTTTTCGAACATGCGTCTGAAGCGAGAAAGGCATCCTTTCACCGTCGCGGAAGAACGGGTGTAGATGACGTCAAACTCATCGCCGGTGATGGTTCTAACCTTGTACTCACCGCCGATCATGGAGATTTGGGACGCCATGGATTTGGGAGGAGGGTTAGGATTAGTGAAACTGCTGTAATGTGAATGGAAGGGACGACTAGGAGTGAACCGCCATAGTATTGAAGGACGTGCGGGGACGAGTAGGAGCGAACTGCCAGCCTGCGATCGGCAGGGTAGTGGCTTTCCATTCTCCCATGATACGGGCTTCCGAGAGCCTTTGGATCTGAGATCGAACGGTTGCATGGCGTGATCTAGACCTATGGGTGAATATCCTATCCTGGAGGGTTATTCTGCAAATTTTCAGCAACTTAGCATGCGACCGTTTGATCTCAGATCCAAGGGCTGCCAGCAGCCCGTATCATGGTCGCGCCTCCCACGACCGTCGCGTCGCTCGCGCGGTTGCGCCCTTGGAGATTTGACACGGTGCGTTAGGCTATTTGATGTTGGCATGTCATACATAGTCATCACTTAGTCAGTCATACTACAACAAGGTTGGCTATAAGTGTATTTTTTTACCCCTCTCTATCTCTTTCTTTGTACTCAAGGAAGAAATGGTGCTAGTAAGCGCGTGTATTTATTGCATTTGCCAAGGAGTGACCTCTTCCAATGAAATGGTGTTGCTAAGTTTGCTTCATTTAATTAGCTACAGACTCAAAATTGTCTTTTCACCTAGGTACACGCGCTTAGCACCGTTTCTTCCTTGGGTCACCAAACTAGTCTCTCTCTTCTTGATTAACTTGCCACATCAGACTTTATGCCTATGTGGCAAGCTTAAGCACCTCTAGGAGCAAGTAAAAGTAAGTACAATAGTGCGCTTTACATGGCATTTTTGCATATGTGGAGGAAAGAGAGGCAAGGAAAAAGTGGAGAAGTGGGCTCTCATGCAAGAGCAAGACTCTACTACATGGTGGAGCATTGGGAGAGGCACCTGTATGGAGGTGGTCAGGAATCTAGGAGACTCACGCCGGTCGTAGCGCCGCAGTTAAAATGATAATGGCAAGTCAAATCACGGGGACCCACCTGTCCAACAGTAACTCGCTGTCAAATCACACGGCCCTACGTTTGCAGCAGCCTACTCCCTCGTCTTCTCGCGTCTCTGTCAAACCGACTAGGCGGAACTGCCCCGCCGCCTACCGCGCAGGAAAAGCCCCGCCCTCGACTTTTTAATACAACTACATCCGCTTAAGAATCCAATGATATACTTTTTGTGACATAGTAACTCATATTTAGTTAGTCAAATGGATGACCTAGAACTACGTGCAGGACCTATAAACCGAGACGCCTAAAAATAAAAAACCTGAGACGGAGAGGGTAGTTCAGCACGTATCTTTTTAGATCAATATATAGTCGGGATTCACCAAGGAGCAAAACCAAGTGGTAGGCTGCTCCTATCATGTTGGCGTAGCAACTCAAGCAGGGTCAGTCCGCACACGAAATGGCGACACACTTAACAGGACCCCTTTGGCCGACATGTGGCTCATCCACCGTCTTGTTCCACGTGCGATGCACCAAATTACAGTTCAGAGCAGCGGTTGGAATTGGAGGCACCTCGGTCGTAGCACCGTAGTAGTAGAAAATGAGCGACGAGGGGTCAAATCACAAAGCCCCACCTTTCCCGCATTAAGCTGGACGGACGAAGCAACCATCATTTCACTCTAGGGCGCAAGAGCATAAAGAAAAGAGAAAACAATTATGCGTGCGGCAGCTACCTAGGGCACCCTAGGGTAGGGGTCTCCACTACAAATCCTTTTTTTTGAAAGCGCCTCCACTACAAATCGGCTTCTCCCTCGTCCTCTTGAAGAAAACCGATGATGAGTGCGGCAGTAGGGTTTGTAGGAGTACTACGGCGTGCGGGGCCACGTCGTAGTAAACGGGTTCGAGCCGATGCCTTAAATATGTGTGGGCCGCTTGGTTTTACGGGAACGAGGCAGCATTTTGGGTTCGGGGACCTATGGAGACATAATACATACAAAAAATTGTGGACGTAGGTTCGACCGAAAGGCAATGATGCATGGGCCCTGCATTTTGATATACCCGGGGCCGCGTGAAATTTGCTACTCTACTCAAAACTAGTAAGGTACACATGTATTGAACGCATGAGATTTCGAAACCAAATTATGAATAAATACACACTATAGCATGTAAAGCTTTGAGTCATATATGCATGATGTAGATGTTCGTTTAGTTCTTATAGTTCATCTCATTCAAAATCAATAAGTTTTATAAAAATGTTAAGATTCATGGGGTTGTGCATTGTACTCCCTCCGTTCCAAAATAGATGACCCAACTTTGCACTAACTTTGTGTAAAGTTGGGTCATCTATTTTGGAACAGAGGGAGTAAATCGTAAAGTAAAAAACAAATAATGGCAATTCATTTAGAAAAAATAATCAATTATGATACAGAAGATTCTAGAATAAAGGAGAAGTACTTGTGTTTTGAGGTTTGTGCATTATGCTTAAGTTCAACCATGGAGTCTTCTAAATTGTACATGTGGCAGATCTGGTGGAATGTTGATGATATCCAACGGCCAGTAGTGCTCGGATTTGCCTATCTCTGCACTGCTGGGTTAGCTTCATCTAGCGACCATCTTTCAAAGTTATTGGCACACTATATAGTTCTTGTGCCATGGTTGCATGTTTTGGAAAAAAACTACTAGTGGGTTGTACTATCTATTTAGGAATAGAATATGTATACATGGAAGTTGTAGGGAAAGAGATGACATGGAGCATCTCAATTCCTATGAGTAGGGATTGGAAAAGAGATGTCATTTGGTTCACATCGTAGGAACTTTTCTATTGAATCTAGAGATGACATGTATCTCAATTCCTATGAGGAGGGATTAGAAAAGAGATGTAATTTGGTTCATATCATAGGAACTTTTCTATTGAATATACACTAATGTTTATTTTCCTTTGAAATTAACGGAGTATAGGAATACATTCATATGAACCAAGTGGCTCTAAAGCTATAGAAATGATATCATGTTTATTTCCTTTGAAATGTGGAGTATACGAATCTATTCCTATGAACCAATTGGCTCTAAAGGAAAAAATCCTATAAAAATCATATCATATAGAGTTCCTATGATATTCCTCGACACTAAAGGATGCTTGAAATTGCTGCGGGTGATACGATGGTCTTTCTTTGTAGACTCCTCACCCAACTTCATAGTTACCTCTCGAAGATGAATGAAATGATATATACATGGTATTCTACACGTGCAATTTGGTGCACGAAAACTCGGTAAAAGTTTGCGAGGTTCGAATTTTCAATAAAGCTATATGCACTGCATTTCGGAACGGAGGGAGCATACGTCAGTTGCTAACACTCACGTGGAAGATTTGTGTGTAGGAGGAGTGGCTGTTCTGTTAAATGACATGGCAAAACTGACACTGTCGGATGCCGATCTAACGGTTCTTACGGCGTTCGTCAGGAAAAGGCTTGTGGCGAACGTTTGTCGAATAATGATTTACGGACACATGCATTGCATTGATACGTGCCCCCTCTCTCTCACGCACACACACCCTCACAAGTCACGACTCTCCCGAGTCCTCTCGCAGACTCGCACGTCGCACCCACCGTCTATCTGCAGGTAGATGTCACGCACATATGTGCTCTTCACACCCTACCCTCAGAACTTCTAAAAAACAAAAGACGGCACACACATTTTATTTTAGATCACACGTCACACACTTGTACTATTACTCTTGTGGCGAACGTTCTTTGGGCATAGTATATTGTACTCTCACGAAGAGAAGCGGTGCACGCACGCACTAGTTCTCTCACACCCACTCGCGGGTACACGTAGGAGCACATTTTTTTGAAGCTGGTACAACAAAATCACTCCACTATATATAAAAGCAGGAGCCTTAGCGCTTGCTTTACTAGGGTTCCTCTCATTCACTCTCTCATGCTCTCCAGATCTAAGCAACACATAGGTGGCTACACTCTCTCTCAGCTCACGGCTGGTCACAAATCTGGCCGGACAACGTCGACCGGGGCAGGGGTGTAGGTGCATAGTTCACGCTGTCAGCGGCGGCGAGGGAGGAGACCAACGGCTGCCCGCGTGTCCCGATCGGGGGCCGTGCCATTCTCTCCGAGAGAGCGCCGGCTCGGGAGGGCCTCCGATCCCTTCTTCCTCCCTGTGGTATTGTGGCCAAGATGCGGCCTTCCGACGCCATCTTTGCGACATGCCGACGACCCTCAGGTATATATTCCTTCGAAACCTGCCTTGCTCTACTGCCCCAGCTCCCTTCGTGTGGATCCTTTTCTACTTCCGTCCGCTGTTCCAAAGCCACCTAGACTTCTACTATTATTAGAAGTAAAGCTATTTCATACAGTCGACTCAAAGCGTTGGTTCAAACAGGGAAGAAAGTGGGAAAGCTGTAGCATGAATCTAGGACTTGGTTCTAAGAGGAAACGGGGGAAAGTAGTAATATCTGTCACTGTTTAAATAACCGTATTTCTTATTTGCGCAAACAGGGATGTCTGTCTCCATATCATTTCGGGATGTCTGTCTCCGTATCGTTTCTATCCGCGCAATCAAAAGCACACACCTCAGTTTTAGTACAACTGCACAAAATGAGATGGCTATCCCTCGCTGTCGTCGTCTAACCTCCCGTCTTCAAGGTATCCCTACATTGGTAGTAACTAAGGTAGAATGACCAACGCAATCTAAAAGAAGCTGATTCATACGTTTTACTTCCTGATTGCAGTGCAGGGACGAGCGAAAACAACTGCATCCTAGTCCGGAATGCACTTTCTACCAGTTCATCCATGGACCAAGGACTAGCTGGCACGGCTGCACGGCGTTTTTTGGACAGGTGCGTGGACAAGAGGCATTGTGGTATGCTTATTTCTGCAAATAGCGGTGCTTAAATTTAGTGGAATGCACAAGACTTTCAGCTGGTCAGTACACTGCATGGTTCAGTTCAGCATTCCAGCTAAGACCACAATTATAATTGGTTATTCTGGAATGAGTGAACCTAACCCTGAATGGTGGCAACAAGAAAAAACCAGAGTGAACTCCAAGAAATTTAAGCCTGCCGGGAGGCCCTTTGCTCAGAGAGAAGCCTTGCTTGTTTTTTTTCTGATTTGTAAACCTTCTCACAACTTTGTCTTTTGCTGTGAACTAGTATATGTTTGTTATGTTCTATGAGTCATTGAGATGTATAAAATCGCTTAACTTATGCTTTTCAAGTTTTTTATGAAGACGAGTTTAATGTGAGTGTTCCACATGAGCGCTGGACTAGCGTGTGAACATTTGGAATTTATTACATTGTGGCCTCAATTAACTGCATGAACCACTGTAACAAGATACATAGTTGCTTATATGTCAGACAACAGATTGTTGATTGTTAGCTGGTCGATAGCCTAGTGTTGAAGCGAGCTGAGCCAATGTGCCGTGTTTTGCACAACTGCTTACAAGTGGGGTAGCACCAACAGTGTTTACAAGTACTTATGTATACGTCGGTGCACGGTTCTCGAAAGAGTGCTCTATTTCATCAAACACACACTGCTCGTATGATAAACCGTGACAACTTATGTATTACCATGCCATATTCATGAAAAAACTAGTGAGGACGCATCTGTTTCGGCAACAATTACGATGGTTCTCACATGATTCACGGGCACACATAAGTAGCAGTAGTTCCCATAGACGGATTCAAACAGAGTACTAGCCCCAGAGGGGTCGATAACAGGCAAGGTTCGTATAATTAGACACGATCCAAACTACTATTAAACACTAGTTGGGGCAACTATTTCATGCCTCGATCTAATTTGGGCTAGACACAAGACGGACCTTGCCATGAACATCATCGAGGATGTCCCGCAGCAGCTCAATCCCGTGAACCTTCATGAACACAACCTTGTGGCCTTGCCACTGATAAACTTGTTTGTGGAGGCATGCCACGTCATCTTCCTGCGTAAGCTTGACAAGAATAGTATCCCTCACAAACGAAGGAGTAGCTTTGAACTTCTTGTGCTTCAGTACACTGTCGGTGTACTAAAGTAGGGGTACCTTAGTATCCCAAACTTGTGCACGGGCAGTCGCAGCCCCCCCACGGCAAGGCTTGCCGGGCGACCGCCAAGGACCTCCGAAGTCCCTTTGGAGCCATTCAAGAACAAAGTATTTAAGCCAAGGAGACAAGGCCCCGGCAAGAGGAGCTTGCCGAGAAGGCCACCCAAAGCACAAGGCCCCGGCAAGAGGAGCTTGCCGAGAAGGCCACCCAAAGCACAAGGCCCCAGCAAGAGGAGCTTACCGGGAAGGCCACTCGAAGCTCAAGACCCCGGCAAGAGGAGCTTGCCGGGAAGGCCAACCAAGACACTTGCCGCGACAAGCTACTACTCCGCTGCCCGCGCTCCAGCTCATCCACCAACGTGTCGCTCTGGGACCATTCCAGGATACGTGGCGAGAAGCTGTGCAGCCAGGGGCATGCGGTGGCGAAGCGACGCTGACAAGATAGCCATCGTGGCAAACGGTGGCGCCCCTGACGGCCACTTTTCGCACTGTTTGGGGCGACACAGACGGGCATTTAATGCCCTTGTCCCCTGCCGTCAGGGTTAGGTATGATAGCACTGTACAAGTAGTTGTACCCAACACAGCACTTTGCCATTTTTGCCCTCATCTACGTTGCCACCTGTCGGTGACCCCTTTAACATATAAAAGGAGGCCCATGCGCACGTAGGGGGGGAGGAGAACACTCACGCGGGATCTCGCCAGCGGCCCGTGTGTACTGTAGCACCTCGCGCTCCCAAGCAAGAACACAATACAATCCACAAAAGCAGCAGTAGGGTTTTACGCATCCGTGCGGCCCGAAGCTGGGTAAACCCCTTGTGTGCATCGCCTCGATCCGCTTTTCGTGCGACCTCCACCCCCCGTCGAACCAGAGAGGGGCTCGGTCCCCATAGGTGTTCGTGGAGGCAGATTTCCCCCGGCATCTTTGGCGTGCCAGGTAGGGGGGCGTCGAGGTTGCGTGAACCTGATCCGACGTTCGCACGAGCTAAATCTTCATCATCATCGCCAGTCAACGTCAAGTCGAGCCACTGGCCAGACACCTTTCGCTCTAGCCTATGGAGAAGATGCGGTTCTCCCCACGGAACTCGTATACGGGTCACCTCGAGTGCTCGCTTATGATAAGCTTGAGCAAGAGCAGCTGCGAGAGGACGCGCTGCTCCTCGAGGAGGACCGTCTTCAGACTGCAGTGCGAGCTGCTCGCTACCAGCAAGCTTTGCGCCGCTTCCATAGCCTCAAAGTTAAAGCCAGAAGTTTCGAGGAAGGCGACCTTGCTCTTCGGCGCGCTCAGACCACCAAGAATTCCAGCAAGTTGACGCCGAAGTGGGGAGACCCTCGCCGGGTGAAACGAGTCACTAGTTTCGCCTTGCCGGGGAGCGACCTTGCCGGAAAGCAAACAGCAGAAAAGCTAAGTTGCCAAAGCTTGAGAAATCAGATCTTTTAAAACTTTTTAGTTATCTTCCTTGAACGACCGTCCTTTGTATGGAAAACCTATGCGCGGAGGAACCAGCTCGCGGCTAGTTGTGCCCTTACTTCATTTCGAGCCCGCTCAACGACTTAAGTGTGCTGCGACTCGAGTCGCGCCCTTACTTTGTTTTCGAGCTCGCTCAACAACTTAAGTGAGCCGCGACCAGAATCGCACCCTTACTTTGTTTCGAGTTTGCTCAAACAACTTAAGCGAAGCTGCAACTAGTCGCGACAAGGTTTCTTGTCGGCGGCGGCACCGCCAGCAGGCTGCTGATGTTCCGCACTCAGCGCTCGCGGCAAAGGTGCCTACACCGGCAAGTTCCCTAAAAGCGTAGGGCAAAAGCATACAAAGTAAGGAATCAAGTAAAGGAAATAACATTGCAATTACTACCCAAAATAGAGTTATGTTACAAGATAGCTTGTCGCAGCTCTAATAAATTGTTTTCATAACATGACCCGCAGCAGCAAGAAAAGAAGAAGGCAGGCGGCCTAGTCTACACGGTCGCCCTCAATCCTCTTGATCCCTCTCACCCTTTCCACGATGGGTTCGATAAGGGCATCGAGCCCCTCCAGATCATCTTCCGGCGGCGGGGACCTGAGGACGTTGGTAAGGCGGAGGTCCGGGTTGCGGAAGACCACCTTCCTCAGCACCTTTCGGAGAGTTCCCACGCAGATCTCGCGCGACTCGTCGGCCAGCTGCTTCGGGATCCTCTCCCGGAGTTGCCGGAGCGCCGTCGTCACGCCTTTGAGGAACAAAGTGAGCTTGGCGCTGGGAGCGAGGTTCTCGTCAGAAGGATACCCGAGATCCTCCACCCCCAACAGCGCCAACTCCTTGTCGATGTCTGCGGCGGCATTCACAAGGCCCTCCGTCCATCGCTCCACAGTCTCCCTGAAAGTGCTCTGGGCGGCAACAGCACTCTCCAGCAGTGTCTCGTTGGCCGCGATCTCCTTCTTCAGAGCCACCTCCTGCTCCTTGGCGCTGTCCAGCGTCTTGGTCAAAGTGGCCAGCTTCAACTCAAGATCGGCGTTGGAGTCCTTGGCGGCATCGAGCTCCTTGACCTTCTCGGCGAGACGGCCCTGCAGCTCGCCGAAGGTGTAGGTGTCCTTCGCGCGCTCCTCCTTGAGCGTGGCAAGCTCTTCGCCGCTCGCCTTGAGGTTGGTCTCCAGCTGCGCCACCTTTGTCACCAGCTCCTTCTTGGCGGCCTCGGCAGCTGCGGCAGCATCCTGTGCTTCCTTGAGAGCCCCGCCAAGCGCTTGCTCGCGCGCAGCAAGCTCCTCCTCGTGGCTGTCAAGGTCGACCTTCCGCTGCGCCAACTCGCCCTCCCGCGCAGATAGCCCCTCGGGCGGCAAGTCGCTGTTGTTCTTCAACTTCCGCCTTCTCGAGGACGAAGGCTGTTCGCGCCTCGGCAAGTTGCTCCCGCTCCTCCGCCAGGGCCCGGAGAGCTTCCTGTCTCTGACCCCGAAGCTCCTTCGCACGCTTCTCAAGGTCCGCTCCCGCCTTCGCGGCAAGCGCCTCGCGGGACTCCAGCTTGGCCTGCCTGGCGCGGTAGAGCAACACCAGCTTCCGAAGCAGCCGCTCCTCCTCAGACTCGCCGTTGCTGCTGCTTGGCGCGTCGACCAGCGTCAGCTCGGCGGAGGCGAGCACTTCTCCGTCGAAGGTTTCTCCCTCGACCGGCGCCCTGGAGCTCGACTCCCAGGGGAGCTTGATGAAGACGTCGTCGCCGGCCTTCAAGTACACGCCTGGCTGAGGCTCTTCGGAGCCCGGCGCCGCGGCGGGGGCGGGTGGGTCGGCAGTCGGAGAAGCGCCTGTCGCTCCTGCGGCCCCAGGGCCGTCAGTGCGATCGCCAGACCCCTCGTCAGCCGCTGTGGCGGCTGCTTTGGCGGCCTCTTCGCCGGCAGGATCATCGGCATCGACCGTTTCTTCGGTGACGATGGCGTCGTCGACAGCGACCTCGGTCTCCATCAGCTCCACGGTAGATGGGACTGGCGGCCGGAGAAGGAAGAAAAGTCAAGCAAATATCCAAAAAGAAGATTAAGCAAAGAAGAACCCAAGGGAAGTTTCGAGGCAAGGAGATTACCTGCGCCAGGTTCCGCAGTCACGGTCTCCGTCACCAAGGGGTCGCCGGTGTTGTCCCTTGCCGGGGACTTCTCCCTTACCGGAGACTGCTCCCTTGCCGGGGACTGCTCCCTTGCCGGGGATTCCTCCCTTGCCGGGGAACTCCCCCTTGGCGGTGTAGCTGTAGCAGGTGGCACGTCGGGGGCGGTCTCCGGACGCTCCTGGTGGGGCTGCTCTGCTCCTACACAAATCAACAGTCAGATATCAGAAAGCGAAGAGTATCCAGGCGCGCCCAACAGCAGGAAGCAAATCAAATACTTACGCTGGGGGCTGCTCTGAGGATTAGTTGGCGGGTCCGGCAGGGTCGTCTCAGGCGCACCCCCTGCCGTCACAGTGGGCTCGTCGTCGAAGATGACCACCGGGACCTTGGCTCTCTTTGCCGCTCTCTGGGCCAGAGTCCTGAAAAGGAGTAAGTTCAGAGAAAAGCAAATGAGATACAAGACACAACTGCAAGAATTGAAGAAATACAAGTTCAACAAGGATCTTACTCCTCTTCTTCTTCCTCATCGGAGCTGAGCGTGGAGAAGTCAAAGCGCGTCCCACCTCCGGAGCGAGGAGGAGTAAGCTCCCTCGGCCGCTTGAGGGGGACAGTGCCGGTGGTCTGAGACGACCCCGCTCCAGTTGCCCCTTCAGCGGTCCGCGAAGACCCCGCTCCAGTTGCCGTGGTGGAACGCGTCTCGCGGCGCGGGGGCAGTTGACCCGCCTGCCGCTCCGCCACGTCCGCGGCCTTGCGGAGACGCCTTCGTTGCGGGGCCGGGGGCTCTGCTTGTGATGAGCTGCCCAAAGGAGGGGCGGAAGAGGAGTCGATCTCCGGCAAGCCACTCGTATCCTCGACGGGCTCGCCCGACTCGGCGTCATGCCCGGCGGGCTCTTCCTCGCAGACAAGCTCCGTTCGCTCGGCAAGGCTTGCCGCCTTTGCCGCATCCGCCTCCGCCACGGTGAATCCAAACTCGCCCGCGGCCGCGGCTGCCGCCACCTCCTCCAGCCGCGTGGCGATGCGCTTCAGTTCATCTTCGGTGGTGTCTCGGGTGAGGCCCTTCTGCTCGTCGGGGCGGATCGGCACCTCTACCAGGTCATCGAAGAACGCCTGCACAACGTCATCTGCCGGCTCTTGCCACGTTGCGTCAACCCCGTGCGAGTCGCACAGCGGCATCATTGCAAGGATGCGGCTGAGCGAAGAATTGTTGCACAGTGGGACGACACCTTGCGGCAGCCTGAACCATTCGGGATGATCAGGGTCGTACTTGAACAGCTCCTTGAGCATCGCGTCAAGTTCCAAGACAGTGAAATTGAAGTTGAGGCCAGGGGCGCAGCCTCATGATGTCCGCCGCATTCTGGAACTCCCAGGCGGGTCTCCCTTTCTCCTGCAGGGGAGCGATGCGGCGGCGGAGGAAATCTGCGCCAACGGCGGCAACTGTGAGCCCGGCAAGCCTGAGCCGCAGGATCCGGGTAACGGCAATCTGCAGCTTGTCGTCGTCCGGAGCCACGTCGCTCCAATCCCTGCCGCGCACTACAGGAGTTCGGCGCACGACAGTGAATGGCTGCGGGTTCTCCTCGACGATCAGGCACCAGTCTGCTCTCCACTCCTCCCATTTGCTGCGGAGCTCTCCCTCCAGATAAGCCTCCTTCTTGACGGGCTTCGAGATCCAGGCGATTCCGCCGGAAAGAGGCTCTCCTCTCTCAACTCGAGGCGTAAAGAAGTGGCGGAAGAGGGCTACGTTTGGATGGACTCCGACAAAGTTTTCGCAAAGATGTGCGAAAACTGCCATGGTCAGGACAGCGTTGGGGGTGAAGTCAAGGAGATGGAACCCGTAGGTGTTCATGATGTCGCGGAAAAATTCAGAAAAAGGCGGGCAGAGCCCGCAGTAGAAGAACAAGACGAAGAAAGCGTATCCAGGCGGAGCTCTTGCCCGGGCGGCGGCTGGAAATACCTTCGTGCGCGGGTGCGCCCGCGTCTCCGCCGACCAGAAGAGATAAAAGTCCTCCCTCAGCTCCACCGCGTCGAGCCTGGGGGGGGGGAAGATGGCCCGCTCCTTTCGCAGCGCCTCGAGCCGCTGTGCCTCGGCCGACTTCGAGGCTTTTCCCTTCCCCTTGTCGCCCTTCGGGGCCATGGAGGAAGTGGCGAAAGAGGTCGACGGCGTTGATGGTGCTGGCGGCGATGGGGGCGGGGCGCTACTCTCTTTCGGCTTTGGGAAGAAGGGGAGTGGCGGAGATTTCTGGAAGGCAGAATAGCGACGGGCAGATGGGCGAACTGCCCTTGTTTCCTCTGTTTATAAGGGGGAGGGGCTGCATGTTTCGCCTCTCCGAATAAAGAAACCACCTACGATGTGACGCATGCGTGCGGGACTCAGCCCCGCGCACGCCACCCATGTCACGCACGTCTCTCCCCACGACGCCGCAATTGACGCGTGCCGTTCGGGGAAGGCATGGTGGATACAGAGCAAGATACGGCGTGACCCAGGCCGCGAGTGCCCGTGCCCTGTTTTGGGCCTGACCCAACAGCGCTCGGCACCGTGTATGGCCCAGGCCCGGGGGCTCCTGTCGGTGTACTAAAGTAGGGGTACCTTAGTATCCCAAACTTGTGCACGGGCAGTCGCAGCCCCCCCCCCCCACGGCAAGGCTTGCCGGGCGACCGCCAAGGACCTCCGAAGTCCCTTTGGAGCCATTCAAGAACAAAGTATTTAAGCCAAGGAGACAAGGCCCCGGCAAGAGGAGCTTGCCGAGAAGGCCACCCAAAGCACAAGGCCCCGGCAAGAGGAGCTTGCCGAGAAGGCCACCCAAAGCACAAGGCCCCGGCAAGAGGAGCTTGCCGGGAAGGCCACTCGAAGCTCAAGACCCCGGCAAGAGGAGCTTGCCGGGAAGGCCAACCAAGACACTTGCCGCGACAAGCTACTACTCCGCTGCCCGCGCTTCAGCTCATCCACCAACGTGTCGCTCTGGGACCATTCCAGGATACGTGGCGAGAAGCTGTGCAGCCAGGGGCATGCGGTGGCGAAGCGACGCTGACAAGATAGCCATCGTGGCAAACGGTGGTGCCCCTGACGGCCACTTTTCGCACTGTTTGGGGCGACACAGACGGGCATTTAATGCCCTTGTCCCCTGCCATCAGGGTTAGGTATGATAGCACTGTACAAGTAGTTGTACCCAACACAGCACTTTGCCATTTTTGCCCTCATCTACGTTGCCACCTGTCGGTGACCCCTTTAACATATAAAAGGAGGCCCATGCGCACGTAGGGGGGGAGGAGAACACTCACGCGGGATCTCGCCAGCGGCCCGTGTGTACTGTAGCACCTCGCGCTCCCAAGCAATAACACAATACAATCCACAAAAGCAGCAGTAGGGTTTTACGCATCCGTGCGGCCCGAAGCTGGGTAAACCCCTTGTGTGCATCGCCTCGATCCGCTCTTCGTGCGACCTCCGCCCCCCGCCAAACCAGAGAGGGGCTCGGTCCCCATAGGTGTTCGTGGAGGCAGATTTCCCCCGGCATACACCCTGGACAACACGCCTAACAACAGTGAGGCTGGAATACAACTCTTCATTGGTATAACCGCAAATGGCTTCCAGGATCCAACAACCTAAGAACTCTGTTTTCCTAGTGCGTATATTCAAGTCGTCCGCCTCATAGCGAGTGACATGTACAACCACACAATCATTGTCTGCATCAGGGCTCTAATTGAAACAGAAACAAATTCTGAATTACTTTTCAGTATAAGAAACATAAGTTATTTAAACCACTACGTATACCATGGCATCGAAGCTAGTAAAATTTTGCATTATTAATCACCACATACTTCCTTTTCTAAAAAAAATCACCACATACTTAGATGAAAAACCACAATCGAGATCGGCAAAGAAGGAAATCACCTTGGGCAGCTCAGCGGGGGGGGGGGGGGGGGTGGGACACATCCACGAAGGGGGAAAACTGCTCCTGCAGTGCCACGGGGGCTGTAACCTCAAACGGGGCGTTGACCATCTCAGTATCTGGGGTCGCCTCGGTGGTTGCCTCCATCTTCTTGGAGCTCTCTGTCTCGTGGGGATCAGCCTCCCGCGTCTGCTCCAATATCGACAGATCTTTGCCTGGTTCTCCTTGGTCCATCATGAAACTGACGCATACTAGGAGACCACTGAAAGGAAAACACAATCGCAATGACAATGAAACAAAAAAGAGAGTGAGGATCGGTTACTGCTTTGCAAAAGTTCTTTTTTTTCTCTGAACGAAAATATACCAACATCACGGATCCGCTTACCTTCACTTCGTTCGGAGAGAAGAACAGTGGCAGATGCAAGTGTTGACTTTCTTAAAGACGGTGAGGGAGAAGGGGATTCAGCGAAGAGTGAAATTAGACCTGGTCATGGACAATCCGGCCCGCCGGCCCGAACCCGAAGCCCGACATTCGGGCCGGGCTCGGGCTCCATTTTCTGACCCGAAGCCCGGCCCGAAAGCCCGAATAAAGCCTTAAATATATATAAACATATTTTATTCAAATTATAGGTATAATAAATTAATATAATACCCCAAAATTGATTAATTTAATTAAAAAGTGTCACTGCTCATGTAATTCGGGCCGGGCCGGCTCTTGCTTGGGATTTTTCCTTCGGGCTTTGTCAAGCCCGGCCCGAACCCGACCCGGCCCGACAAATGATCAGGTTTAAGTGAAAGGATGGTTGCTTTGTCCGTCAAACTTAGACTGCGGGGAGGTGGGGTTTTGTGATACGATGGCTCATTACTGCCGCGCTACGACCGGGGTGACTCTCCGCCTGCATACTACCTTCTAATTTGGTGGATGGCATTTAGGCCCGCGCGCTGCATGGCCCGCATGTTGGTGAACAAAAGTATAACAACATTCAGTAGAGGGAGACGTTTCAATGACCTAGGAGGAGCCAGAAGCGGTAGAGTGTTTCCACTGTACTAGTAGTAATTGTTTTCTGGGTAGCTGTAGAGTGTCTCCACTGTACTAGTAGTAATTGTTTCTCGGGTCCCAAGACAAAACAGCCCATCCACACTAGTAAATTATTTTTCTTCCTCCTCGCTCCCACCCACCTCACATCAGGTCGCTCCACTCGTACCCCCAAATTCCTCACCTCACTCCTACAGAAAACCCCAGCTTCCCTTCTTCCTCACTCCTACAGAAAACCCCCAGCTCCCCTTCTTCTTTGCTCGCACTACAACTAGGCTCATCATTCGTTACTCTGCTCAAATCCGTGAGCGCGACGCGACGCCCTCGAGGAAAATGGAGTCGGGTGACCCCAGCGCCAAGAAGACGAGGCTCCCGCCAGCGGCGACACCTGTTGTAGATCCCGCACCCGGTAGCGCGGGGAGAAGCGGCGACCCCGCCCCCACCGGATCCCAGGAACCCGTAGAATCTCGGGTGGATCACATCAGCGATCTCTCGGACGCCATCCTTGGGGAGATCATCTCGCTTCTCCCCACCAAGGATTGCTGCCGCACCCAAGTCCTCTCAATTCGGTGGCGCCCTCTATGGCGCGCCGTTCCCCTTAATATCGACTGTCGTCAGCTATCTCTCTTCAGTGATTTTGAAATCCCCAGAGCCATCATCTCCTCCCACCAGGGCTCCGTTCAAAGCCTCTACATCCCGTCATGCAACCTGAGCAAGCATACCATGCCCTGCACGGTGGGCGCCTGGCTGGAATCCCCTAAATTCATAGAACTACAGCTGCTTGAGTTCTACTATTCCCCTGGAAATCACATACCACATACCGAACGCCAAGAACTTGTGCCCTCAGCACCGATGTCCATCTCGTGGTTTTCGTCCTCTCTCCACACCGCCACCTTTGTGCAGTGCTACCTACCAGACAATCTGGTACTAAACCTTCGACTCCCATTTCTCAAGAAACTTTCACTTGTGCAGGTTCGTATATCGGAGGCCTCATTGCACAGGATCATCCACTCCAGTTGCCCTGCGCTGGAGTGCTTGGTGCTTGTTTTCACAGTTAGAATCAGTTGTCTCCAAATAAAGTCGCCTAACCTTGTAAGAATTGGAATTTCTTTTGACGGAAGGCAGCTCATCATCCAAGATGCCCCTTCACTTCAAAGGTTGATCCTTGATTCTAGTTATTCACTGTTGCAAATAACCGTCCTCTCTGCGCCTAAACTGGAGACCTTGGGTGTAATACATGATCTTTGTGCTCATTTCAATATGGTGTTTGGCTCCACAGTTCTTCAGGTACTTTATATTATCATCTACACTTGTAACCATAAGCTGCATTTTAAATTTCTGCGCATAATTTATATATCATCTTGGAGTACACATTTTGTACTAATATTATGTTCTATGCTCAATGAAGAGTTTCTCCATGGATGGCCTATCAATGGTGCTGGATTCTGTCAAGATCTTATATATCCAAATGAATAGTTTTGATCTGAACAAGATTATTGGCTTGCTGCAATGCTTTCCATGTCTGGATAAGTTGTATATAAAGGTGATGATTTCGCGCACATTGGAAGCCCGCATATAGTGTACTAGAACTAACCGTTCAGCTGTTGCTCTTTCGACACTGACCTTAACTGTTTTCAATCTTCATGTCTATTTAGGCAACAGGACGGGGTAAGAAAGTTATAACCAATCGGTGGATTTGTAAGCATCGAGATTTTCTCAGTTCTCGTGAGATTCGATTGAAGACAATAACGCTAGAAGGATATGTAGCCAATTGTGCAAACACAAGATTTGTCACATTCTTCCCGCTGAATGCGAGGTTACTATTGTCCATCAGGCTTAAGTTTATCAGCAACATGGTTTTGACGGATGGGTATGTCGAAGAGCAAAAAAAGGAGTTTCAGGTGGGCAAAAGAGCTTCTGAACTTGCCGGGCTTCTATTTACAACATATTGTGGTCATAATCCAGTAAATTTTACGACCCATGATGTTCATTCTATGGACCTGACCGATCCATTTGACTGTGACTCCCGAAAACAGTGCTGGAGTTAGATGTTGTTGCCCTTTTCAATCTGGTTTTTTTGTAAACCTGATGAACAATTAACCCTCGTGCTTTTGTACAGTTTGTAAGCTGGAGTTAGATGTTCCTGCCCTTTTCAACTCGGCTGCGACTGTCATATTTTTTTTGAAACAAGGAAAATGGCTTGCCATTCGTTTAATTTAGAGTGAAGTATTGTAACAAACCCAAACCAAGGGAAATAACATCACTCTCGCCGGCTGCTTGAGCTCACTGTGCATTACAGAAGCCAAGTGATTAGCCCCCACCAGCACCCACAAACTTATTTCGAACTAGCACATCAAATGGGCTGTAAATTTTCATAGGAAAGGCTGGACATCTGGGGCTCACGCCATTGTCAACGTAGTCAATAGACGAGAGAATTACACTACGAGCGGCTGACACCAGGGACCCAGCAAGTCGCGCAGTTTTTTTTGAGGAACAAGCAGTTGTTATTTATACTAGTTTTAGCGACGGATCAGGGTAACAACGGGGTTGTGCGGGGGATGTGGCCCGTCTAGCCAGGGTTTTATTTATGTTTACCACATCATGAGCCCAGTTGTGTTTTTTCTAGCCCAGTTCTATTTTTTTAAAGAAATACCCAAACAAGGCCTGCTTGCTTTATCGGCCCTGCTGGGCTGCAAATCTTTCAAGACGAGGAGAGTTTCATTCGGTTTGCCTAGAAATGGGCTGTACATTTTTAAAACACATCAAACCGGGAATTAGTTTCAATTTTTTTCATTACAAGATCTTAAATTCCATTGATTTTTATAAGTGGACAATTATTTGGATTTTATATTTATATAATTTATTTTTCAAAATAGTTTGAATGTGAATCGGTATTTCTGGATTAAAAACAGTTGACCGCATCGAAATATGCAAAATTTCATATACTTTTTAACCGTGGCCACAATATGGGGTGTGATGCTAACAAAAAGAAGATGGGCTCCAAAAAAATTCTTAAGAATTAGCAAATGGGCTGTACATTATTAGAAATAATGGCAGATGGGTTGTATGCTGTTTTCCACAGATTTAAGGCTGACTTGTGCACCTACTACACGTTAACGCGTATGCTTTCATAAAAAAAGGGTTGACGCACACGCAACGCCTTTTCAACTTAACACACGAGAGCAGTGACTGTTGGATGTCCATCCAACGGCTGTCGTGCTTATTCAATCTCTGCTCTTCATGCTCAAGCCACTCAAACAAGCGCCAGCGGGACTGCCTGCTCCCTCCTCCCGCGGCCGGCTATGCTGCCGCACAGGCCTCACGGCCCCACCGTACTCCCATTGCTGGCCTAGCCATCCCTCTACTCACCCATACATGCTGTTATTCTTCGGCGATGGCAGACGAACCAGTAAACCCTCATACTCCTCCGCGTGAGAAACAACTGCCGAGTATTCCCTGGCTCCGTGTCGTTCCCTTCCTAGGCCTCACCATCGTCCATCGCCCTGGTGCTCTCGGCGCGGCCTGGTCAACGTGGTCAATGAACGACATCCATCGGAAGTGGACTGTACGTGGAGAGGCTAACAGCTGGGTCCACGACCGCACGCAAGGAAATGCCTCCTTATTACACGCAATATAATGATTCCTCCACCTGACAGCTAGGACCCACAGGAAGGGCCTCTGTATTTCGCGAAAAAAAGTTCCCCTCGCTGACAGGTTGGACCCACCAGCTATATCTTCGCACGCAAGGAAGTGCCTCCTTATTACGCCCAAAAAAATGAATACCCCCCTGCTAGCCGGGACCCACCATATTGTTGGGCTGACTTGTGGGCCTACTAAGTTGACAGGGACGGAGAGCTTTGTCAACTTAGTCAATACTCCAGTGACCGTATGATGTCCATCCAACGGCCATAGTGCTTCTTCAACCTCTGGTCTTCTTGCTCCAGCCGCCCAAAGCAGCGCCGGTCGTGCCGCCTGCTCCTGCCTCCCGTGGCCGGCCGTGCTACCGCGGAGGCCTCACCGCCCCCATACTACTCCCACCACTGGCCAGGCCATCCCTCCACTCACCCACACCCCCTGTTATTCTGCGGCGATGGCAGCCTCACACCATAGCCGAACCAGTGAACGCTCGTACTCCTCTCCGCGTGGGCATCCACTGACGCGTCTTGCACGGCTCCGCGTCGTCCCCTTCCTAGGCCTCGCCATCGTCCACCGCCGTGGTGCTCTCGGCGCGGCGTGGTCAATGTGGTCAACGACCGACTTCCATTGGAAGAGTACTGTACGTGGAGAGGCTGATAGCTGGGTCCACGACAGCCGCAAGGAAGTGCCTCCTTATTACGCGGAAAATAATTATTCCTCCACCTGACAGCGGGGACCCACCGGACGGGCCACCAGTATTTTGCGAAAAAAATCGTTTTCCCCTAACTGTTGGGACCCACCGGACGGGCCACCGTATTTCGCGAAAAAAACGTTCCCCCCGCTATCAGCTCGGACCCGCCGGAAGTGCCTCCTTATTACACACAAAAAGTGAATACTCCCCCGGCTAGCTGGGACCCACCTTGCTGGGAGGCTGACTTGTGGGCCTACTAAGTTGACGGGGACGAAGGTCTTTGTCAACTTAGTCAATATGAACGATTCTAGCTCCAGTGACCGTACGATGTCCATCCAACGGCCGTAGTGCTTCTTCAACCTCTGGTCTTCTTGCTCCAGCCGCCCAAAGCAGCACCGGTCGTGCCGCATGCTCCTGCCTTCCGTGGCCGGCTGTGCTGCCGCAGAGGCCTCACCGCCCCCTACTATTCCCACCGATGGCCAGGCCCTGCGGCGACGGTAGCCTCACACCGTAGCAGAACCAGTGAACCCTCGTAGTCCACTCCGCGCGGGCTTCCACTGCCGCGTCGTCCCCTTCCTAGGCCTCATCGTCGTCCACCGCCGTGGTGCTCTCCGCGCGACATGGTCAAGGAACGACTTCCATCGGAAGAGTACTGTACATGGAGAGGCTGACAGCTGGGTCCACGGCCATAGCCCATTTTTTTATGATTTGCCAAGTAAGTCGCTTTGTCAGGCCTGTTGGGCTGCAAATCTTTCAAGACGAGGAGAGCTTTCATTCGGCTGGCTGAGAAAATGGCCCATCAGTAATGAGAAATGGGTTGTACATTTTTAAAACACATCAAACCGGCAATTAGTTTCAAATATCTTTTTTTCATTTCAAGATTTTAAATTACATTAATTTTTATGCGTGGAGAATTTCTTGGATTTTATATTGATATACATTTATTTTTAAAATCAGTTTGAATGTGAGTCGAAATTTCGGGATTAAAACCAGTTCGGACCGCATCGAAATATGCAAAATTTCGTCTAATTTTTTAACCGTTGCCACGATATGGGTTGTAATGCTAACAAAAAGAATATGGGCTCCAAAAAAACCTTAATAATTAGCAAATGGGCTGTAAATTATTAGAAATAATGGCAGATGGGCTGTATGTTGTTTCCCACAGATTTGAGGCTTTCCTAAAAAAAGGTTGACGCACAAGCAGTGACTGTTGGATGGCCATCCAACGGCCGTCGTGCTTTTTCAATCTCTGCTCTTCCTGCTCCAGCCGCTCAAACAGGCGCCGGCAGGACTGCCTGCTCCCTCCACCCCACGGCCGGCTCTGCTGCCGCGCAGGCCTCACCGCCCCACTGTACTCGCATCGCTGGCCTAGCCATCCCTCTACTCACCCACACCTGCTGTTATTCTCCGGCAACGGCAGACGAACCAGTAAACCCACGTACAGTCGTACTCCCCTCTGCGTGGGAAACAACTGCCGAGCCTTCCCTGCCTCCGTGTCGTCCCCTTCCTAGGCCTCGCCGTCGTCCACCGCTGTGGTGCTCTCCACGCGGCGTGGTCAATGTGGTCAAGGAACGACTTCCATCGGAAGAGTACTGTACGTGGAGAGACTGACAGCTGGGTCCACGGCCATAGCCCATTTTTTTATGATTTGCCAAGTAAGTCGCTTTGCCAAGCTTGTTGGGCTGCAAATCTTTCAAGACGAGGAGAGCTTTCATTCAGCTTGCCGAGAAAATGGCTCATCAGTAATGAGAAATGGGTTGTACATTTTTAAAACACATCAAACCGGCAGTTAGTTTCAAATATCTTTTTTTTCATTTAAAGATTTTAAATTACATTAATTTTTATGCCTCGAGAATTTCTTGGATTTTATATTGATATACATTCATTTTTAAAATCAGTTTGAATGTGAGTCGAAATTTCGGGATTAAAACCAGTTCGGACCGCACCGAAATATGCAAAATTTCGTATAATTTTTTAACCGTTGCCACGATATGGGCTGTAATGCTAACAAAAAGAATATGGGCTCCAAAAAAACCTTAATAATTAGCAAATGGGCTGCAAATTATTAGAAATAATGGCAGATGGGCTGTATGCTGTTTCCCACACATTTGAGGCTTTTCTAAAAAAAGGTTAACGCACAAGCAGTGACTGTTGGATGGCCATCCAACGGCCGTCGTGCTTTTTCAATCTCTGCTCTTCCTGCTCCAGCCGCTCAAACAGGCGCCGGCAGGACTGCCTGCTCCCTCCTCCCCACGGCCGGCTATGCTGCCGCGCAGGCCTCACCGCCCCACTGTACTCGCATCGCTGGCCTAGCCATCCCTCTACTCACCCACACCTGCTGTTATTCTCCGGCGATGGCGGACGAACCAGTAAACCCCCGTACAGTCGTACTCCCCTCTGCGTGGGAAACAACTGCCGAGCCTTCCCTGCCTCCGTGCCGTCCCCTTCCTAGGCCTCGCCGTCGTCCACCGCCGTGGTGCTCTCCGCGCGGCGTGGTCAACGTGGTCAAGGAACGACTTCCATCGGAAGAGTACTGTACGTGGAGAGGCTGACAGCTGGGTCCACGGCCATAGCCCATTTTTTTATGATTTGCTAAGTAAGTCGCTTTGTCAAGCCTGTTGGGCTGCAAATCTTTCAAGACGAGGAGAGCTTTCATTCAGCTGGCCGAGAAAATGGCTCATCAGTAATGAGAAATGGGTTGTACATTTTTAAAACACATCAAACCGGCAATTAGTTTCAAATATCTTTTTTTTTCATTTAAAGATTTTAAATTACATTAATTTTTATGCGTGGAGAATTTCTTGGATTTTATATTGATATACATTCATTTTTAAAATCAGTTTGAATGTGAGTCGAAATTTCGGGATTAAAACCAGTTCGGACCGCACCGAAATATGCAAAATTTTGTATAATTTTTTAACCGTTGCCACAATATGGGCTGTAATGCTAACAAAAAGAATATGGGATCCAAAAAAACCTTAATAATTAGCAAATGGGCTGTAAATTATTAGAAATAATGGCAGATGGGCTGTATGTTCTTTTCCACAGATTTGAGGCTTTCCTAAAAAAGGTTGACGCACAAGCAGTGACTGTTGGATGGCCATCCAACGGCCGTCATTCTTTTTCAATCTCTGCTCTTCCTGCTCCAGCCGCTCAAACAGGCGCCGGCAGGACTGCCTGCTCCCTCCTTCCCGCGGCCGGCTCTGCTGCCGCGCAGGCCTCACCGCCCCACTGTACTCGCATCGCTGGCCTAGCCATCCCTCTACTCACCCACACCTGCTGTTATTCTCCGGCGACGGCAGACGAACCAGTAAACCCCCGTACAGTCGTACTCCCCTCTGCGTGGGAAACAACTGCCGAGCCTTCCCTGCCTCCGTGTCGTCCCCTTCCTAGGCCTCGCCGTCGTCCACCGCCGTGGTGCTCTCCGTGCGGCGTGGTCAACGTGGTCAAGGAACGACTTCCATCGGAAGAGTACTGTACGTGGAGAGGCTGACAGCTGGGTCCACGGTCATAGCCCATTTTTTTATGATTTGCCAAGTAAGTCGCTTTGTCAGGCATGTTGGGCTGCAAATCTTTCAAGACGAGGAGAGCTTTCATTCAGCTGGCCGAGAAATGGCTCATCAATAATAAGAAATGGGTTGTACATTTTTAAAACACATCAAACCGGCAATTAGTTTCAAATATTTTTTTTCATTTAAAGATTTTAAATTACATTAATTTTTATGCGTGGAGAATTTGTTGGATTTTATATTGATATACATTTATTTTTAAAATCAGCTTGAATGTGAGTCGAAATTTCAGAATTAAAACCAGTTCGGACCGCACCGAAATATGCAAAATTTCGTATAATTTTTTAACCGTTGCCACAATATGGGTTGTAATGCTAACAAAAAGAATATGGGCTCCAAAAAAACCTTAATACTTAGCAAATGGGTTGTGAATTATTAGAAATAATGGCGGATGGGCTGTATGTTGTTTCCCATAGATTTGAGGCTTTCCTAAAAAAAGGTTGACGCACAAGCAGTGACTGTTGGATGGCCATGCAACGGCCGTCGTGCTTTTTCAATCTCTGCTCTTCCTGCTCCAGCCGCTCAAACAGGCACCGGCGGGACTGCCTGCTCCCTCCTCCCCGCGGCCGGCTTTGCTGCCGCGCAGGCCTCACCGCCCCACTGTACTTGCATCGCTGGCCTAGCCATCCCTCTACTCACCCACACCTACTGTTATTCTCCGGCGACGGCAGACGAACCGGTAAACCCCCGTACAGTCGTACTCCCCTCCGCGTGGGAAACAACTGTTGAGTCTTCCCTGCCTCCGTGTCGTCCCCTTCCTAGGCCTTGCCGTCGTCCACCGCCCTGGTGCTCTCGGTGCGGCGTGGTCAACATGGTTAAGGAACGGCTTCCATCGGACGTGGACTGTACGTGGAGAGGATAACAGCTGGGTCCACGGCCGCAGCAAGGAAGTGCCTCCTTATTACGTGCAAAATAATTATACCTTCACCTGACAGCGGGGACCCACCGGACGGGCCACCGTATTTCGCGAAAAAAACGTTTGCCCCTGACTGCTGGGACCCACCAGCTGCATCTTCGCAAGCAAGGAAGTGCCTGACAGTCGGGACCCACCTGGTCGAAGCGTACGTAGCGTTGTCATTCTGGTCGCGAATGTGTACGTACATACTGGTCGATGTAGAGGCGCGCATGTGTCGTAGTAGAGACGCGCACGTGTCGTAGTAGAGGCGCGCACGTAGCATGTACACGTACGTAGAGCAGCCAGGGTGCAAGAAAGAAAATACGGCCACGTATGTGTACGTACGGGCGGGGTCTCGAACGCCTACTCGCGCATACGTACGACAAGGGCTCGTTGACATGGCTGGGTCGGAACGGAGAAACAACGTCGTCGTCGTGTTCATGGGGAGGCAACGGAATGTGTCGTGTTCATGGGGAGGCAACGGAATGCGTCGTGTTCATGGGGAGGCAACGGAACGCGTGGGAGCCAACCGGCTGGGTCGGAATGGAATGCATGGTCGTGTTTATCGGGAGGGCTTGGACGGAACAAGCGATGGAAACGAGGCCTGGCGTACCGCACAACGGAGGAAACGGACCTCCTACATTCTGAACGGGGTCCTGTTGATCGGGAGGGGTCTGGCGTACCGCAAAATGGAGGAAACGGACCTCCTACGGTCGAAACGGGGGTCCTGTTGACCGGGAGGGGTGTGGCGTACCGCAAAACGGAGGAAACGGACTTGTGTTGGAGCATTACGGTCGAAACGGGGGTCCTGTTCATCGGGAAGGGTGTGGCGTACCGCAAAACGGGACTCCATGGGATACTGTTCATCTCCATCGTCGACCCCCTCCAGCCTCCACGAGCTACTGTTCATCCACCGTCAACCTCCTCCAGCCTCCACGGGCTCCTGTTTATCCAGCCTCCATCGCGCGCTACTCCACCGGCTACTGTTTAAACACCCCTCCACCATCTACTATTCATCCAGCCCTCCATACCACGGGGTCCTGTTCAACCACCCCTCCACGGGCACCCCTCCACTGTTTACTGTTCATCCAGCCCTCCACACCACGGGGTTCTGTTTAACCACCCATCCACCGTCTACTGTTCATCCAGCCCTCCACACCACGGGGTCCTGTTCAACCACTCCTCCACCGTCTACTGTTCATCCAGCCCTCCACACCACGGGGTCCTGTTCAACCACCCCTCCACCGTCTACTGTTCATCCAGCCCTCCACACCACGGGGTCCTGTTCAACCACCCCTCCACCGTCTACTGTTCATCCAGCCCTCCACACCACGGGGTCCTGTTCATCCACCCCTCCACGGGCACCCCTCCACCGTCTACCGTTCATCCAGCCCTCCACCACACCACAGGGTCCTGTTCATCCAGAGGCAACGCCACCGCTCACTGTTCATCCAAACCCCCCGCAACACTCACTATTCATCCCATCGATCGGCTTCAGTTAGCAGCAGTAGCAAAGGAATCGCTCGATCGGGTTCAGTTAACAGCCATCGATCGATCGCTCGGGTTCAGTAACGCGTAGCCTGCAGTGCAATCGCTCGAGTTCAGTTATAGCCCAACGCCTCGCTCGGGTTCAGTTAGAGCCAACGCCTCGCACACACGCGCGTACGTGTACAAGAGAAACACGCATCGCTCGGCCCTCGACCTCCCACCGTAACCGGGAACTCCCCGAAATTTTCCTCCCCCTCGCTTCTACCACGGATTTTTCCATCATGGACGGCCTAAAGAATGTCATGCAGCTGCGTCTCCGGCCCGCCCAGGACGAAAAGCCCATTTTCTGTCATGATTTTGTGTCATAGAAGTAGGAGCCCACCACATCTATGATGATACCGGGTTTTGTCACAATTATCGTCATAGAAGTATCATATGTATGATAGAATTTTTTTCGTTTGGCCCAAAATGTCACGGAGGTGTCTTTTTTTTGTAGTGCCCCTTAATACAAGCGCAGGCTTACGGTCCAATCCAGTGCGCGCCGCTCAGTCGCTAACGTCACGAAGGCTTCGGCTGATACCACCACGCCTGTTGCCCATATCTTGTCCCATGTGGCGGTTAGTGCGTATAAGGTCAACGACCCAACTCAGATCAAATACCAAGATCTCGTTAAGCGTGTTATTATGAAGTAACCACGGACGCCGACCAGGGTGTAACACCCCGGATGTAACTTGCCATATTTGTATTTTGCATATTCCCTCATGGTTGGGTTCTTCTGCATTTTGCATTTTGTCCATGTCATGCATTTCATATCATGTCATCATGCGCATCGCATTTGCATACGTGTTCGTCTCATGCATCCGAGCATTTTCCCCGTTGTCCGTTTTGCAATCCGGCACTCCTACGCCCTCTGGCGCCCCCTTTTACCTATTTTCGTGTGCGGGTGCATGACAAGTCTCGGTCCAATCCGGAAATGTTTAACACCCGCACACGAAAATAGGTAAAAGGGGGCGCTGGAGGGCGTAGGAGTGCCGGATTGCAAAACGGACAACATGGAAAATGCTCGGATGCATGAGACGAACATGTATGCAAATGCGATGCGCATGATGACATGATATGAAATGCATGACATGGACAAAATGCAAAACGCAGAAGGACCCAACCATGAGGGAATATCATAACTTAGTGCCGAAAATGGCAAGAGTTGGAATACAAATATGGCAAGTTACATCCGGGGTGTTACACAGGGCCAGGCCCACCTCTCTCCTAGGTGGTCTCAACCTGCCCTATCGCTCCGCCACAAAGTAACATTCAGGGGCCTTCGGGAACCCAGGCCCACCTCTACCGGGATGGAGCCACCTGTCCTTCCAGCCGCCACATCGGAATCACTTGCGGGTACTCTACGAGCCGACCCGACTTTAGTCACCACATGTATCATATAATATGTATGTAAGTATATACCCGTGATCACCTCCCGAGCGATCATGGCCCAGTAGTATAGCATGGCAAACGGACAAATATGTAGGGCCATCGATGGAATACTAGCATCCTATACTAAGCATGTAGGATTGCAGGTAAAGGTAACAACAGTAGTAGCAAGGACAGGCTATGCATTAGAATAGGATTAACGGAAAGCAGTAACATGCTACACTACTCTAACGCAACCAGTAGAGAGAAGGAATAGGCAATATCTGGTGATCAAGGGGGGCTTGCCTGGTTGCTCTGGCAAGGAGGGGTCGTCAACACAGTAGTCGTACTGGGTAGCAGCGGCGTCGGACACGGTGTCTAGCGAGAGAAGAGGGGAAGAAGCAAATATAATGCAACATATGCATGACAAGACAACGAGCGGTGTTAGGTGTGCCCTAACGCGGTAGTAGGTGATGCTGACGAAGGGGGGAAACATCCGGAAAAGTATTCCCGGTGTTTCACGTTTTCGAACAGACGAACCGGAGGGGGAAAGTTGCGTGTTTGCTATGCTAGGGATGTGTGGCGGACGAACATGTTGCATATCCGCATTCGTCTCGTCGTTCTGAGCAACTTTCATGTACAAAATATTTTCACTCGAACTACAGATTATTTAATATTAATTTTCAAAGTTTTAAATGATTTTCTAATTTCTGGATTTAATTTAATTCGAAGTTATATTAGTATTTAAATGCTATGGGTGCACAATAAGTGTACCCAGAAGTGTGCACCTAAGGCTGACAGGTGGGGACGGTTGACTAAGTCAACTGCCCAGTCAGCCAGTCAGCAGAGGCTGACAGGTGGACTTGAGGGTGCTGACGTAGCGGTCAGAAGGTCAACATTGAACAGTCAACTGGCAGGTGGGGTCCACCTGACAATGACACATGTATTTAGCAGGTATATATTTTAAAATTTCCCTAATTAGCTGACATGGCCCACATGTCATACACCAGTTTATTCATAGGTTTATTTTTAAACAGGGTTAGTTTAGTGAGTGGGCCCCTGGCGTCAGTGAGTGATTAGGGGCAAATTACTGGCTAATGATAGCCACGTCACTGGATTAGCTTCGGCGACGAGGTACAGAGCGGCGGCGGTGCTGGACCTCACCGGAAACGACGCACAAGGGGTCGTTCGTCGCGCGCGTCGGCCGTGGTCTGCAGCGACGGGGCTTGGGCGGCGGCGGCGATGGCGGTGCGGGTGTGGGGTGCGCAAGGGGAGGGGCGAGCGGCAGGCTGCGACCGCTGGCTTGGCCGCGACCGAAGGCAGAGCAGAGTGGGGGGGGGAGCAGGAGTAGGCCGGAGCGAGCGGGTGCGAGGAGCGAGAGGCGACGGCGCGGGGCGAGGCCACGGCGGGCGCGGGCCTCGGCGACCAGAGCGGGGGAGGCGCGCGTGTGCAGCGGAGCGGGGCAGAGGAGAAGGAGGGGGGCCTCACAAGGGGTTGCAGGGCACAGGGCAGTGGGGCGCGGGGCGGAGGTCGGGGACGACGTGCGGCGACGGAGTCGTGGCGGCGCGGGGCTCCGGCGATGTGGTCCTGTAGGCGGCGTCAGGGGCGATGCGACGACATCAAGTCTCGGGAGACGGGTGTGCGGGAGGAGGGGATCGAACAGGAGCGCTCCTCCTCCGTGCGTCGGCGTGTGTGTGTCTGCGTCGTGGGTGGCGGCGCAGGGAGGGAACGGGGGAGAGTGGGGGATCGTGCGGGAGAGAGTGGGTGAGGCCTAGGGTTTGCGGGAGTGGGGGAAGGATAAGGGAGTGGGGGGCACTGTCGTGGTTCTAAGTCTGACAGTAGAATGGGGGGGTAGGAATGGAGAGGCAAGATCCTAGCTCTGGAGTAGTTGTGCACGCAAGGAGTTAACGAGTTCAGGCCCTTCTCGGAGGAAGTAATAGCCCTACGTCTCGGAGCCCGGAGGCGGTCGACTGGATTATATGCGTAAGTGTTACAAAGATGCGAACCCCTGTCCTAGTGGAGGGGGGTGGCTTATATAGAGTTCGCCAGGACCCCAGCCAGCCCACATTACAAGGGGTTTAATGTACATAAAGAGAGGGGGTTACTGGTAACGCCTGTAATAAAGGACCATGAAGGCCATAAAAGCTACTTATGAGGTGACCGTTTGTAGGCAGTGCCTTTAGATCTTCTTACGGTCGAGTGGTGTCTTCATGGTCGACTGCTTGCGCTTCTGGTCGAGTACGCTCGTGTCCGTCGACTGGGCTGACCAGGTCGACTGACCTGTCGATACTTCTCAGAACGTCCTTCATTGTAGGAGTCGTGTCCTTGATTGGGTACCTCAGGTACGATAAGTTACCCTACCCTAGGTACGTATCCTCGTCATTAGCCCCCGAATGGGTCAGGGGTTAAGTGAGAATGGGGTCGAGCCTGCGCTTCCGACTCAACCTCCATGCTTCAGTTGCATCTGTCTTCGGATAAATGGAAGTCATGGTGGGGCCTCATTCTTCAGTTTGCCTTGATCCATTCAGATGCTCGTCGAGTGGTTACGGATTACCGTCGAGTGCGTTTACGTGGCGAGTCCCTTGGGAGACTTAAGGAAATGGATCTTTTGTCTGAGAACCCGTCCTGTCGATCGCGGATTTTGCGGGATTTGAAAATTGAGAAGCGCACCGGACGGAGGGAACCGCGCGAATCGGCTGGATAAGGCAAGGGCGCCTCGATCTCTGCGCCACCTTTTTCGCCACATACTGCGCGCGCGCCTGTTGCGGGATCTGACTGGGAGGGGCAGGCCCACTGATCAGCCACTCGGGTGTGGCCTTATATAAAGCAATGACTCTGACCTTTTACTGTGCGCCCTTGTTCTTCTTCCTCCTTCCTCTGTGAGCCTCCGCCTCGCTCTCCGCCACAACCTCGACACCGCCGCTCGGCCAAGACTTCGTTCGAGGCGATGGGGACGGACAAGACGGCGGCGGCGGAACGGGCGAAGAAGGCCGCGGCGAAGGGCAAAGGGAAGAAATCTGGGCGAGGCGGGTCGTCCTCGCGGGCCGCTCTGCCGTCCGGCTGGCTGCAGGGGGATTGGATGCCCTCCATCCTTACTCAGGCAGATATCGACGACATGGTGGAGGGAGGACTCATTCCCCACAAGGACTCTCGCCTTCCTGGGAAGGAGACGGAGCCAAGACCTCGCGATGGTGAGCGCGTCCTGATAGCCACCCATGTCGACCGGGGGTTTTCTCTGCCCCCGAGTCCTTTCTTCAGGGCTTTCCTGAACTTCTTCGGAGCGCAGCTCCACCATTTCACGCCCAATTCCATAGTCTATCTCGCTGCTTTCGTGTCTCTGTGTGAGTGTTTCTTAGGTTGTCGACCCCACTGGGGCCTCTTCAAGCATATCTTCACCTGCCGATCCCAGTCGGTTAAAAAGCTTAACCCGGACGGGGAGAGGACGCAGGTGATCCAGATGTGCGGGGGCCTCGGGATCCAGACGAGGGGTAAGAGTTGTTTTCCTCCCATGACACTTCCCGATTCTGTGCGCGGGTGGCAGTCGACTTGGTTCTACTGCAAGGACCAGCCGACTCCTGGACACTCGACCGGCCTACCTCCTTTCACCTTGGACCGAGTGCAGAAACCCGCTTCTTTGAAAGTGGTTCCGGAGGAGAAGGCTCAGGTGAAGGAACTAGTCAGTCGAGTGGTTGAGTTGGTTCGTGAAGGCGTGACCGGCATGGACTTGCTCGAAGTCTTTCTCCAGCGACGAATCCAACCTCTCCAGGCTCGGGATCACCCGATGTGGTTGTATTCCGGGCCCGACGACTCCACGCGGATCCACCCGGAGGGGGTCGAGGCTTCTGTGCTGGAGAGCTGGATGACCAGCATAACCGGGAATAAGGACAACCCCAGGGGTTCCAGGAGGATTGCTCCGCTCGACGGGATGATGCAGACAGACAAGGTACATCTTGTTTCTTCCGACTGAAATTTTCACTCCGTCTAGTAACTGGCTCGCGAAAAGTCGACTGATCCTCGTTCTGCCTGTTGTTTCGCAGGAGATCAACGATATGTACTCGATGCCGAATGGGAACCAGGAGCACGTATCTGAAGGAGGAGGGAGTGGAGGCGAAGGGAGTGAGAATGAAGTTGAAGCCGAGGGCGAAGTCGAGGAGTGGGAATCTAACGATGACGTAGAGGGGGAGGTCGGCGATGACTCGGGTGACGAAGATGAAGAGGTGGAGGTCGACCCTCCTCGACGCGAGAGACGCTCCAAGAACGCTCAGGATCCCGCCGTGGAGCGCGGTCAGTCGAGTGCTCCGGCGGGCCAGTCATCCAAGCGCCCTCGGACCGCGTCGCCGCCCCCAACTGAGAAAGCGCCCAAGCAGCCTAGAGCCATCCCGACTAAGCCACCCAAGGCCTTGCCCAAGATCAGGGTCGCCATCCCGGTCATCTCTGGGTAAGTGACTGTCTTCACCTTTCTTGAGTCGACCAGAACGGATTCTTAGTCGATTCATTTTCAAATTATTTGCTTGGAATCGTGCAGCGCCGCTACTTCCGAAACTTCCATCCAGAATGCTGATGAGACGATGGAGGACGCCGTCACTTCCAACTTAGGTATGATCCTTGACATGATCCGATTGTTTTACTGCTGGGTCGATTGGGTATTCATTTCTGAACTTTTGTAGCTCCAACCAACATCATTGACCTTCCGGATGATGAGGAGGAGGCGGAAGCGCCGCTCAGGCCTTTTGGGAGGAGAGGCCGAAGGGCTCCGGTCGACAAGGTTCCTCAGACCGCGTCGACTGCCGAGGCGGTGGTCCAAGGGGGTGAAAATACCGCCCGGACTACTGTGACTTTTGCTGAGCCACTGACGACTGCCCGGCCTTCGTCGTCGACTGCCCCTCTACTGGTCGACCCCCCCTCGTTCTTCGCCGCCTACCAGACCCCGGAGGATCAAGTGAGTGCTGCCAAGGAGGCTATACGTCAGGCGGGGCTCGTGATGGAGCAGACCAAAGCGGCTCGGGATGCCAGTCAAGCGGCCTATGACATCAGCTCGGCGTTGCAGCAGAACGTCCAGGTTAGTTGATCTTCACTTGCGTTGTACACCCACTGGGTGCCGTTGGTCCGAAATTTCTCATTGGTGGGGGCACGCTGAGTGCACCCACTGGGTGTAGTCCCCGAGGCCACGGTCGACTGCTGGCAGTCGACTGTGGTCTGTGTACTGTCTTTCTGTAGTTGTACCTCGTCGGATGACACTGTATCCGGTCGACTGCTGGCAGTCGTCCCCTTTTTTTTTTGAAAACCAGTGGGGACACGCTGAGTGCACCCACTGGGTGTAGTCCCCGAGGCTACTGTCGAATGTTTTGATTTGGCTGTAGTCTTAGAAGTGTTGTGCTCTTTCTTTCAGTCACTCGGGAGTAACTTATCTTTGATACCCTTTGTCGATTGACTCTTTGCAGAAGTCTTGTGAGCTTGTTGCTCAGCTCGCCGATCTGAAGAATAAGCAAATCCAGCTCAATCTTGATTTACAGTTTGCTCAGGAAAACGTGCAGAAGGCGAAGGATGAGGCAAAAGGTATGGCTGGTGAGGACTCGACGGCTGTCTCTGTCCTCCTGTCTGTTCTCAACTCTGTGCTTATTGTTGCTTCGCAGACGAACTGGAAAAGGCCCTGAAGAAGAAGGATCTTGACCTTGCGGAGGCACAAAAGGCGGCTGCGGAGAAGCTGAAGCTTGCTGAAGAGAAACTTGCTTCGGTCGACCAACTGGAGAGCGAGAACGCTAGGCTGAAGTCTGCTCTTGACTCGGCCAACAAGGAAGCGAGTCGACTGAAGACTGACAAGAGTATTCTGAACGACAAGCTCGACCAGCTGGCGGGGAAGCACAAGGACTTGGGGGATTATCTTGGGGGTCTTGCCAAGAAGATATACCTCATGCTTGAAGGTAACCCTCTTTGTGCGATTAATCTCGTTGTTGTCGACTCACCATTTGGCTACAGTTTTGACCTGTCGAAACTTCTTTCAGAATTCTGCCGAAACTTTGAGGAAGAGACCAGTCGAGTGGAGACCCGCTTGGACCCTATCAACTCTCCCGTGAAGGACGAAGTGGCCATGAATGTCTTCCGGTTGGAATCCCGTGTCGCTAGTGCGGTGGACTACCTGGCTCGACTGAAAGCTGCAGTGTCACGGATCGACTCCGCACTCTGGCCCAAGGAGACGCTTCAGAACGACCTTGAATCCCTGATCAGTCGACTAGGTGAGGTTCCAGGTCGAGTGCAAGAATGGAAGAAGTCTTCTGCTAGGTGCGGCGCTGACGTGGCTTTGTCACTGGTTCGCGTCCACTGCAAGGAGGCGCGCGAGGAGAAGCTGGCCGCTCTCCAGGTTGCCAATACCAGGAAGCATAACTTTCAGGACTTCATGGAGACCTTCATCGCTGCTGCCACTCGGATCTCTGATGGGATCGACTTGGACGAATTTGTTGCACCATCCAGTCCTCCGCCGGAGGAGTAAAAAACTGATGTTCTTTGCCTTAAATTTGCCTCGGAATGCCGAGTGGTTTATGTAACCGATAAACTCCGTCGAGCTTATAGCTCGAGTACTTTATTTGCGATCTAGGATTTTTTGGTTTTGTCCGAACTTGGCTCGACGTTGAATGCCTTCGTGACTTGATCCGCCGATCTACTATTCGTTGTTCCCTCAGAGGCTGCCTGGTTTGCACGATGCTTATCGCCACGATGGTGTCTTGTCAACCTGGCTTGGGCGAGTATCGGGCTATAGCTAAGTCCCCGAGTGGGAGGTCTGCTCTTCACTCGGTAGGAGTCCAATTACTTTAGTCGAGTGCTTGGACTGCAGCTAAGCCCCCCGAGTGGGAGGTTCGCTCTCCACTCGGTAGAATTTCGATTCCTTAGGCGAGTACTTGGACTGCAGCTAAGCCTCCGAGTGGGAGGTTTGCTCTCACTCGGTAGGATTTCAATTACTTAGGCGAGTACTTGGACTGCAGCTAAGCCCCCGAGTGGGAGGTTTGCTCTCACTCGGTAGGATTTCAATTACTTAGGCGAGTACTTGGACTGCAGCTAAGCCCCCGAGTGGGAGGCTGGCTCTCCACTCGGTAGGATTTCAATTACTTAGGCGAGTACTTGGACTGCAGCTAAGCCCCCGAGTGGCAGGTTTGCTCTCACTCGGTAGGATTTTGATTACTTAGGCGAGTACTTGGACTGCAGCTAAGCCCCCGAGTGGGAGGTTTGCTCTCACTCGGTAGGATTTTGATTACTTAGGCGAGTACTTGGACTGCAGCTAAGCCCCCGAGTGGGAGGTTTGCTCCCACTCGGTAGGATTTTGATTACTTAGGCGAGTACTTGGACTGCAGCTAAGCCCCCGAGTGGGAGGTTTGTTCTCACTCGGTAGGATTTTGATTACTTAGGCGAAACGGATTCGTAGCTAAGCCCCCGAGTGGGAGGTTTGCTCTCACTCGGTAGGATTTTTCAAACTTAGGCGAAGCGGATTCACAACTAAGTCACCCACTGGGGGAGATTTAGACAGACAGAAAAAAGAAATAGCAGTCTTTTTCTTGAAACAAAGGAATTACAGAGGTGCTTTTATTACATCTCAGTCGAGTGAGTTTTTAAGTGTAAAAAGGACGGAGCAGGTCCGCATTCCATGCTCGAGGCTCGTCGATCCGTCGATCGATGTTGTAAAGGTGATACGCTCCGTTGTGCAAGACTTTGGTGATGATGAAAGGGCCTTCCCAGGTCGGGGCAAGTTTGTGAGGTTTTTGCTGATCCACGCGGAGGACCAAATCTCCTTCCTGAAAGGCTCAACCCTTCACATTTCTGGCGTAAAACCGACGCAACTCTTGCTGGTAGATGGTCGAGCGGATTAGAGCCATTTCTCTTTCCTCCTCTAAGAGGTCGACTGCATCTTGCCGGGCCTGTTCTGCTTCTGCTTCGGAATATAACTCGACTCGAGGCGCGTTGTGGAGCAAGTCGCTTGGCAAAACCGCCTCGGCTCCATAGACCAGAAAGAATGGCGTTCTTCCAGTCGACCGGTTAGGGGTGGTCCTCAACCCCCATAGAACTGACGGAAGTTCGTCGACCCAGGCGCCTGCTGCGTGTTTGAGATCACGCATTAGTCGGGGTTTTAGTCCTTTGAGGATGAGGCCATTCGCGCGTTCGGCCTGTCCATTCGTCTGAGGGTGAGCAACTGAAGCGTAGTCGACTCGAGTGCCCTGAGAGGCGCAGAAGGTTTTGAATCTGTCATTATCAAAGTTTGATCCGTTATCTGTGATGATGCTGTGCGGAACTCCATATCTGAATATCAATCCTCTGACAAAACTGATGGCAGTGCTTGCGTCGAGGTCCTTTATGGGTTTTGCTTCTATCCACTTCGTGAACTTGTCGACTGCGACCAACAAGTGGGTGAAGCCACTCCTACCAGTTCTCAGTGGTCCGACCATATCCAGACCCCAGACAGCGAAAGGCCAGACGAGTGGAATGGTCTTCAAGGCGGAGGCGGGCTTGTGAGACATGTTGGAATAAAACTGGCACCCCTCGCACTTGTCGACTATATCCTTCGCCATTTCATTCGCCTTTGGCCAGTAGAAACCCGCTCGGTATGCTTTAGCCACGATGGTCCGAGAGGACGCGTGATGGCCGCAGGTCCCCGAGTGGATGTCTTCGAGAATCATCTGTCCTTCTTCAGGCGTGACGCACTTCTGACCGATTCCAGTCGCGCTTTCTCTGTATAGCTGCCCTTTGATTACTGTAAAGGCTTTGGATCGACGGACGATCTGCCGAGCCTCTTCTTCATCTTCTGGGAGCTCTTTTCTTATGATATACGCAATGTACGGCACTGTCCAATCGGGAGTGGTGGCCATAACTTCCATAATCAGATCGACCACAGCTGGTATCTCTACTTCGGTCGAGTCAGAGGCGCTTTTTGGTTGTGGAGGCTCTTCTGTGAAAGGATCTTCTTGCACTGATGGTGTGTGAATGTGCTCCAAACACACATCCTTAGGGATGGCCTCCCTTTTGGACCCTATCTTCGCCAAATCATCTGCAGCTTGATTTTTCAGTCGGGGTATATGATGGAGCTCTAACCCCTCGAATCGTTTCTCCAGCTTTCTCACTGCGCTGCAATATCCCGTCATGGATGGGCTTCTGACATCCCACTCCTTCATCACTTGATTAACAACCAGATCTGAGTCGCCGTAGACCATGAGGCGACGGACGCCGAGAGAAATGGCCATACGTAATCCGTATAGAAGCGCTTCGTACTCTGCTTCATTGTTGGAGGAATCAAAGTGAATCTGGAGGACATACTTGAGCTTATCTCCTCGGGGGGAAACCAGTACAACCCCCGCACCGGATCCGTTCAGCATCTTGGAGCCATCGAAAAACATAGTCCAGTGCTCCGAGTGAACTTGAGTCGGAAGCTCCTGCTCGGTCCACTCGGCGAGGAAATCAGCTATTGCCTGGGACTTAATAGCTTTCTTTGCTTCGAACTTGATATCAAGAGGAAGAAGTTCAATTGCCCATTTCGCCACTCGACCGGTCGCATCTCTGTTATGAAGAATCTCTGATAATGGAGCGTCGCTGACGACTGTGATAGAGTGATCAGAGAAATAATGAGCAACCTTCTTCGTGGTCATGTAAATCCCGTAAACGAGCTTCTGATAGTGGGGATATCTTTGCTTCGACGGGGTCAGAACTTCAGAGAGATAATACACTGGGCGTTGAACTTTGAAGGTCTTTCCTTCCTCTTCCCGCTCGACCGTAAGAACGGTACTAACGACTTGTCCCGTGGCTGCTATGTAAAGCAACAATGGCTCTTTGCTGACAGGAGCAGCAAGCACCGGCTGGGTGGAGAGCAGAGCTTTTAGCTCTGCGAATGCTGCATCAGCTTCTGGAGTCCATTCGAACGTGTCTGACTTCTTCATCAGTCGGTAAAGAGGCAACGCCTTTTCACCGAGCCTGGAGATGAATCGACTTAGGGCGGCCAAGCATCCAGTAAGTTTCTGGACGTCGTGCACACGCACGGGGCGTTTCATCCGGAGTATGGTGCCAACTTTTTCAGGGTTAGCGTCGATTCCTCGTTCGGAAACAAGAAAACCGAGTAACTTTCCTCCAGGGACTCCAAATGTGCACTTCGACGGATTGAGCTTGATATCATAACTCCTGAGATTGGCAAAAGTTTCAGCTAGGTCAGTCAGCAGGTCGGAACCTTTTCGTGACTTGACCACTATGTCATCCATGTACGCTTCTACATTCCGACTGATTTGAGTGATTAGGCACTTCTGAATCATTCTCATGAATGTAGCTCCGGCGTTCTTGAGACCGAAAGGCATGGTAACATAGCAGAAACACCCAAATGGGGTGATGAAGGCTGTTTTTATTTCATCGGGTCCATACAGACGGATCTGATGGTATCCAGAGTAAGCATCTAAAAAGGAGAGCCTCTCGCATCCTGCAGTCGAGTCGACTATTTGATCGATGCGAGGAAGAGGAAAATGATCTTTCGGGCAGGCCCGATTGATATGCTTAAAATTGATGCACATGCGCAACGACCTGTCTTTCTTAGGGACCATCACAACATTAGCGAGCCACTCAGAGTGGAAGATCTCGCGAATGAATTTTGCTGCTAGGAGTCGGGCCACTTCTTCGCCAATGGCCTTTCTCTTCTGAACGGCGGACCGTCGGAGACGCTCCTTGACTGGTTTGGCCTTTGGGTCGACTCGGAGACGGTGCTCGGCCAGTCCCCTGGGCACACCTGGCATGTCAGCAGGCTTCCATGCGAAGATGTCCCAGTTCTCACGGAGGAACTGGACGAGCGCTTCTTCCTATTTGGGGTCGAGTGTAGTGGAGATGTTGGTTGGAGCCGCATTTGGATCGGTCGAGTGGATGTGGACTTGCTTGGTCTCACCAGTCGACCGAAATGCTGATTCCGTGGCGGGCTTCTTGGCTCGTAACAATTCACTCGGGTCTGCAGTCTTCTGATACTCTTGTATCTCTATCTTGGCCATCTGAGCGTCAGCAATCTTGGCGCCTTTCTGAAAGCACTCCTCTGCCTTCTTCCGATTGCCGACGATGGTGATTACACCTTTGGGGCCAGGCATCTTCATCTTGAGGTATACGTAGCATGGCCGAGCCATGAAACGAGCATAGGCTGGCCTCCCAAGAATGGCGTGGTACGCACTCTGAAAATCCACGACCTCAAAGGTTAATTTTTCTTTCCGGAAATTCTTCGAGTCACCAAAGACGACGTCGAGAGCGATTTGGCCGAGTGACTCAGCTTTCTTTCCAGGGATGACCCCGTGGAAGCTCATGTTGCTGGGGCTGATCCGGGACATCGGAATGCCCATCCCCTTCAACGTCTCTGCATACAACAAGTTTAGCCCACTGCCGCCGTCCATCAGAACCTTGGTCAGTCGAGTGCCTTCAACAATTGGGTCGACCACCAACGCTTGCCTCCCTGGGGTGGCAATATGAGTCGGATGATCGGACTGGTCGAAGGTGATGGCGGTTTGGGACCACTTCAGGTAATGGGGTGTCACCGGAGCGACCGTGTTTACTTCGCGATTGATGACCTTCAGTCGACTCCTACTTTCGACATCAGCGAAAATCATCAGAGTGGAATTGATTTGAGGGTATTCTTCGCCGCTGTCTTCTCTGTCTTCAACTTTGTCCGACTCTTTCCCTTTGTCCTTGGCTTGCTTCCCTTGGAACTGTTGCATCAGGAGTCGACATTGTCGAGTGGTATGCTTAGGGTAAATGAGATTTCCCTCTTCATCTTTCTTCGTGTGAATGTGGCATGGTAAGTCCATCACATCGTTCCCGTCCTGGTCTTTCACTTTCTTGGGGTTCCAAGGGCCCTTGGGTTTCCCCTTAAACTTCCCTGTGGTCACAGCTAAGGCTTCCCCGGGGGCGACTGGCTCGGCCTTGCGCTTCTGCTTCCGACTGGAGTGTCCTCCACCGGTCTCATTAGCGGCTGCCTTATACTTGCCACTCCGGAGTCTATCTTCTTCTTCTCCGTTCGCGTACTTGGTGGCGATTTCCATCATTCGACTCAGGGTCATATCTCCGGTTCGACCAAACTTCAAAGTTAACTCCCTGTTTCTGACACCTTCCTTGAAGGCGCAAACTGCTTGATGATCGGATACATTCTCGACCGTGTGATTCAGAGTGATCCATCTCTGGATATAATCCCTCAGGGTTTCACTCGACTTCTGAACACATGACTGCAATTCTGTCAACCCGGCCGGTCGCTTGCAAGTTCCTTCGAACGTCCTGACAAACACCTGGGCTAGATCTTCCCAAGTATAAATACTGCTGGGAGCCAACTGATTCAACCACGCTCTGGCTGATCCTTCCAACATGAGGGGCAAATGCTTCATGGCCACCTCGTCATTGCCGCCTCCGATCTGAACAGCCACTCGGTAATCCTCGAGCCATGTGTCCGGCTTGGACTCTCCGGTGAACTTGCTGACTCCAGCCGCCAACCTGAAGTTGGGAGGAATCACTGCAGCTCTGATTGCTCTGCTGAAACACTCGGGACCTGAGACGCGAACTCTGCTGCTGGACGGGGCGCCTCCGTCACGGTCTTCTCGGTGAGCTCTATTTCGGTCGACCAGGCCTTGAACGATGACGGATCTCGCATCAAAGCCTGGTTCCCTGGGGTCAACTGGGACCTTTCGCCCAGTACTGAACTGGCGTCTGTCTTCTTGCCGTCGAGGAATGTACGACCCGGCTCTTGGGGGAGGAGAAGGCACTCGACGTTGATCGTTGCGATCGAATCGGTGCTCATATCGCTCGTGCCCTTGGTACTGATTCTCGTGCCGGCCTCTGTGTCCTTCACGCCTCGGGGGCGACCTCGGACTATGAGCCGACTGAAAGGAATTCGCAGTGACGGATCGACTGTGAATCCTGTTGCGCGACTGTGACACGGCTGAATTCTGGTCACCCGCTGCACGAAGCAAATCTCTGATCTGCAACAGACCTCTCCCTGCCTCTGACTGTGAAGGCTGGATCGACTCCGCTATGCGAGCCGCAGCTGCCAAATTCTGAATCGGAGTACGGTATACCTGGGTCGGCGGCTGGAAGACGCGACGACGGCTGGACTCGGGAGCGGGCGGTCGTGCGCGCTCGTCGAGTGCTCTCTGAAGATTCTCCAATCGAGCACGTTCAGCCAAATTGGCCAAGCGTGCCTCCTCCAGGGCTCGCGCCTCAGGGGTTTCTCCAACGATAGGAGTGTGAAGGGCGTCCACGTTCCGGCGACGGAGTTCCTCTCTCTGCACTGAGGTAAGGGGCTCGGGCCTGTACTCTTCGTGACCCCGCGCCGGAATCCCCCCTGCGGCAACCTCTTCGGTTTGGGGGAATCCGGGGGGGCTACGTGGTCCGTCGACCATTAGTACTTCCGCCGCTGGGTCACTGCTGTCGCACTCGGACGCAGTCCCTACGGAGCCAGTCGACAGGTCGAACAGGCCGTAGAGTGACTCGTCGGGCTCGATTGCCGCGACTTGGGGGATGGCCGACTGGCGGGCCAGCGCGTGCTTCACCCACCGCTGGAGTCTCGACCGACCGGTGCGCTTGCGCTGGTGGGAAGCTGATGACGATGATGATGATGATGACGGCGCAACGAATGCCGACCCGTACTGGGTCGACGGTTGCCGCAGGAGGACGCCGCGGACGCATGCGCGAAAATGCGTGGCTCCGCGGGCGGGAAGCGCGTCCACGTCGAGTGGAGCCTCCTGCAGCCAAGCAGAGTCGTCAACGATGAAGGAGAGAGCGCCGAGACGGATCTCGCGGCTCTCGACCATGACTCCGCTCGAAAACATGATGTGGGTTGAAAGAATCCCAACTCCTCCAACAAATCGCTAGAACACCTGCCCCACGGTGGGCGCCAACTGTCGTGGTTCTAAGTCTGACAGTAGAATGGGGGGGTAGGAATGGAGAGGCAAGATCCTAGCTCTGGAGTAGTTGTGCACGCAAGGAGTTAACGAGTTCAGGCCCTTCTCGGAGGAAGTAATAGCCCTACGTCTCGGAGCCCGGAGGCGGTCGACTGGATTATATGCGTAAGTGTTACAAAGATGCGAACCCCTGTCCTAGTGGAGGGGGGTGGCTTATATAGAGTTCGCCAGGACCCCAGCCAGCCCACGTTACAAGGGGTTTAATGTACATAAAGAGAGGGGGTTACTGGTAACGCCTGTAATAAAGGACCATGAAGGCCATAAAAGCTACTTATGAGGTGACCGTTTGTAGGCAGTGCCTTTAGATCTTCTTACGGTCGAGTGGTGTCTTCATGGTCGACTGCTTGCGCTTCTGGTCGAGTACGCTCGTGTCCGTCGACTGGGCTGACCAGGTCGACTGACCTGTCGATACTTCTCAGAACGTCCTTCATTGTAGGAGTCGTGTCCTTGATTGGGTACCTCAGGTACGATAAGTTACCCTACCCTAGGTACGTATCCTCGTCAGGCACGGCCGGTTGGGCCGGCAAGGCGGCCCGGTGGGCCGAAGTCTAGTGGGGGGTTCTCCTTTTTCCCTTTTTTGTATTTTGTTTTGTTTTCTGTTTTTATTTTTCTTTTATGATTTTTATTTTATTGTCCAACTTATTTTTGTTTGTAAAATATATAATTAACACCCAATTTTGCATTACCAAATATACCTCTGCCACAATAACTTTGGCACCTAATTAAGATAGTTTCATAATTATTTATTTTTTTAAAAGTATTTAAATAACAGTTTTTGCTACTGTTTTATTCCTTTTAGAGTATTTAAACATTTTATAAAAGTATGGTTTCTCCTCCATAATTACCTATGCATTATTTGGCTCTCTCCGAACATTTTAGTTTTAATATTTGAAAATTTTTATTTTTTGCTTGATTTTTAATTTGAATTTTGAAGTGGTTTTTGAACTAACGAGAGATTAGCAATAGTAACGGAGGTGACGTGGCATCATTAGCATAGTTTCACTGTAGCTTAATTATCCGGGCGTCACACCTTCCAAAGGTCACTTCAACCGCCCAGGTTGCGACAAGTGGCGCATCCTATGTCCGCCAATTGTCACAACTTGGGAGTTTTCTCTTTTTCGTAGATCCAATTATTCAAAATGCTCTATCTCTTAACTATGTGTTTAAATCTCGAACTGTTTTCACTGTCGAATTCCTTGCGTCGAGTCCTTGAAACTAGATCCAGTGTTAATAGGATTTCACAAACTTCTTTTCAAAGAAAATCGTGCCTCTCGTGAAAAAAAGAAAACATGTTTTTTTTCGTTTTCGAGTGCCTCTCACGAAAGGAAAACAAAAAAAAACATGTTTTTTTCCTTTTTGAGAGGTACGGTCGTGCCTCTCGTGGAAGCAAATTTGTACCTTTCGCGGAAGCAAAAAAGACAAAACGTGTTTCTTTTTCGTTTCCGAGAGGCACGACTGTGCCTATCGCGGAAGTAAATCCATGCCACTCATGGGAAAAAAAGAAAACACATTTTTTGGTTTTAGAGAGGCACGACTGTGCCTCTCGCGAAAGCAAATCCGTGCCTCTCGCAAAAGCAAAAAAGAAGAGAAAACGCGGTTTTCTCCGTTTTCAAGAGGTACGACCGTGCCTCTCGCAGAAGCAAAATCAGTCCTCTTGCAAAAGAAAAAAACATCTTTTTTTCTCTCAAAAATATTTTTTACTAAATTGTTTTGTTCGAAAGCTAAGAAAGCCAGGTGGAAAATCGAAAAGCCAAAAAAATAAAAAAACTATCAAAAGGCCGAAAACGCTTAGAAAAAATAAATAAATAACTAAAAATTAGAGAGAGCGCGACACAACCCACCCCAAGTGACCCTTGGGGAGGCTCCCAACAAGCGCTCCTTGAGTTGCTCACCGTTGGAGGGGAGGGGGGGAGGAGGGGGTGTCGCGGGGCGTTTGTATGGCTGACCCATTTTTTTCGTCCTTTCCTTTTCCTTTTTATTTTTTTTTATTTTTCTTCTTTTATCTTTCACCTTTTTGTGATTTTTTTTAAAATTCTGAACATCTGTTTGTTCATCAAATCCAAAAATGTTCATTCTTTTTAAAATGCGAACAGTTTTTGAATTCAAGAATCGTTTCTGAATTCGGTGAACATTTTTTGAATCCATGGTTAATTCTCAAGGCAACAGCATACTAATACAAACATTCAGATAAATACACCTTACAACTTGCAAGTAAAACAACAGACTAAACGCTGGACGTAGAATACTACAAGTCATTGAAAATGGAGCTGCGAGTACCTAGATTTGCAAGCTGTCGAAGCCTGTCGGCTTGACAGTCTTGGTACACAATATTACAAATGAGGAAGCTCCTACATTTTTTGATAAAGGACGTTTTTATTATCTCGTAATATAGCATTGGATGGATAGAAAATCATAATGAGCAACACCCGATCTTTGAATAGCTAAGATGCACACAACTAAACATCAACAGTCTAAAAAGGTAAAAAAATAATGACTAACATATCGGCAACAGTAAAGTCATATAGGACAGACATTGTGCCTATCGAAGGAGATAGTGGATCGATACGGAGATTATGTTGCGACCATGTTAGGTAAATATCTCTCTCGACAACCACTCCGCCCGCATATGCACCATCCTAAACAGATTTTGATACTTCATTCGATGTAGCGTAGATCTCGTACGAAACGTACAACAACAAAATCTGCAAAGGAGAGGCGTTTTTGGCATTTAAGGTTTTTTTTTTGTGATAAACTAAGCTTTTTGGCCTAATTTTTGTGCTGCATGCTAGGGTTTGTTCTAGGATGATGGGGAAAGAAGCATGAAAATCAATTTTTTTCCTATGAAACACACAATATCCAATCTAGGAGATGCATATGAATGAGAGGGGAGTGTGTCTACATACCCTTGTAGACCGAAAGCGGAAGCGTATATAACGCGGTTGATGTAGTCGTACTCTTCGCGATCCAATCACGATCCAAACCGATCTAGCACCGAATGGACGGCACCTCCGAGTTTAGCACGCGTGCGGCTCAGTGACTTATCCTCCTCCTTGATGCATCCAGCAAGAGAAGGGGGAGAAGTAGATGGGATCTCAACCAACACGACGATGTGGTGGAGTTACTCTGGCAGGGCTTCGCCAAGCCGTACCGAGAGAATATGGTGGTAGAAGGGGGGAGGGGCTGTGCTAGGGTTTAGGGTGCCGCTCCCCTCATCTCCCTCGACTATATATAGGGGCAAGAGCAGGGGCGCAGCCCTTAGCCCCTCCTCCAAGGAGGGCTGCGGCTAAGGGGGGAGGAGTCCCTCTCCCGTACGATATATGGGAGATGGGATCCTCCCTTCCCCTTCAGGGACTCTCCCCTCCCCTCTCGAGCCACATGGACTCTAGGGGCTGGTGCGCTTGGCCCATCTAGGCCAGGGCACCCCCTTCAGCTCATGGTGGCCATGGGGGTGGTGGAACCCACTGGTGGTCCCCCGGAACCCTTCGGTGGCCCCCGGTATGATGCCGGTATATACCCAAACTTTTCCGGTACCCTGAATATGACTTCCCATATATCAATCTTTACCTTTGGACCATTTCGGAACTCGTCTTGACGTCCGGGATCTCATCCGGGACTCCTGACAACCTCTGGTCACAATTGTACATATCCCAATACTACTCTAGCGTCAACGAACGTTAGAATCATGCAGACATGACTAAGACTCCTCTCTGGTCAATAATCGATAGCGGGACCTGGATGCCCATATTGGTTTCCACATATTCAACGAAGATCTTTATCGGTTGAACCATGATGTCCAGGATTCGGGTAATCCCGTATGCAGTTCCCTTTGTCTGGTGATATGTTACTTGGTCGAGATTCGATCGTCGGTATCTCCATACCTAGTTCAATCTCGTTACCAGCAAGTCTCTTTACTCGTTCTGTAATACAAGATCCCGTGGCTAAACTCATTAGTCACATGAAGCTTCTTGTGATGTTGTATTATCGAGTGGGTCCAGAGATATCTCTCCGTCATACAGAGTGACAAATCTCAGTCTCGATCCATGCAACCCAACAAAGACTATCGGAGACACCTGTAGAGCACATTTATGATCATCCAGTTACGAAGTGACGTTTGATAACACATAAGGCATTCCTCCGGTATCCGGAAGTAGCATGATCTCATGGTCGAAGGAACATATACTTAACATGAAGAAAGCTATAGCAAAACTAAATGATACGACCTTATGCTAAGCTTACGGTTGGGTCTTGTCCATCACATCATTCTCCTAATGTTGTGATCCCGTTATCAAATGACAACTCATGTCTATGGTCAGGAAATCATAACAATCTTTGATCAACAAGCTAGTCTAGTAGAGGCTTACTAGGGATACAGTGTAGTCTATGTATTCACAAATGTTTAAGTTTCTTGTCAATACAATTCTAGCATGAATAATAAACATTTATCATGAATGAGAAATATGATAATAACCAATTTATAATTGCCGCATATTTCCAACATAGGGTTGGTTTCGTACCCATATCATATTTTGGCGCCTTTAAGCGCCACTTACAATTTTGCTACATGGCACACATCATCCGTCCCATCGCTACATGGAAAATGGGTGTCCCATGTGGTGTTTTTCTTCACATGTTCTTATTTCTGGGCGGTTGTTCTTGGCATGTGTTTTACTCAGTTTTCTTTCTTTTTCTTCTCCAAATTTTCAAATGTGGGAAAAAAAATTCAAATCCCTTTTTTTTGCAAATTTGATAACTTTCCTCAAATTCGTGATTTCTTTTTCAAGTTTACAAAATTTCTTTTCAAATTTGTAAACTTTTTAATATTTCTATTTTTTTGCAAGTTGTGAACTTTTTTGAATTTACGACCTTCTTTTAGCTTTTTTGAATTTTTTTAATCCATGATTTTTAATTCATGATTTTTTAATACATAAACTTTTTTAAATTCGTGAACCTTTTGCATGTCCATGATTTTTTTAAATCTGAACTTTTCAAATTCGTGAACTTTTTTCAAATGGTCAACAGTTGAGTCAACGGTCAGAGGGTCAGTCAGTGGTCAATAGGGTCAAGTCAACGGATCAAACCAAGTCCCTGAAAAACAAAAGATCAAAACCATGGCTGGGAGAGACCCGAGCCAGCCACCAGCTTGCGTTCGCGGGTCCCATGAGACGCTGCAGTGAGCGCTAAGGCGTTTGAATGGGCCGGCTCATTTTCCTTTTTTTGTTCTTGTTTTCCTTTTTATTTTAATTTTTTTCTTCTTTTACCTTTTCACTTTTTTTGCGAATTTTCTTTTCAAATTATGAACATTTTTTGTTCATCGAATTCAGAAAATGTCCATCAAAATATGTTTTTGCATCAAATTTGAAATTTGTTCATCAATTTCAAAAAATAATAATCAAAGTTTAAAAGTTTTCATCATATTCAAAAATTTTCCGTCTATTTTTTAAAAAAGGATCTAGAATACAAATTTTGTTCATAAAGTCCAAAAAATGTTCATCAAATTCAAAAAAATTTCATCGAATATAAAAAAATGTTCATCATTATTGAAAAATGCTTACAAAAAGTTATTCGTCAAATAAAAAAGTTTCATTAAAATTCAAAAAATGTTCATTCTTTTTAAATTGCGAACAGTTTTTGAATTAATAACTGTTTCTGAATTTGACATTTTTTGAATCCGTGAATGTTTTTTGAAAGTCAGAATTTTTATTCGAAATCTCGTAAAAAAAACCAGGGGCAGTGGAACGATTGGTTCGCCAAGGAATGATTTGTTGGCCATGCGGGTCCATATCTCTCTCTTTTCGTGGATTTGTTCCCGGTAAAGCAGGTGATGTGCGTGCAAGAACGAAACGGGAACAAAGCTATACCTTGTTTCCTTTTTTTTTGCGGGTTTAAAACTTGTATTACTCAATTAACACCGTACAATCTATCGCATCCAGTTCCAAAACCTCCGGAGGAGCCGAACCAATCCAAGTCATGGTTCTACCTTAAACTCTACCAAAAGCAGCTAAACTATCTCTGACCTTATTTTGCGACCGCGAGACATGAGTAATACAAGATTGAAGAAGACTAAGAAGATATCTAATCTCCTTTACTAGAAAGGCATAAGTAGAACGGTCAAAACCGTCACATGTGATCATAGACACCGCCACAAGAGAATACATCTTGACTGTAATAGGCAAGTCCGATCGCTGTATAGCATAGGAGAGCCCCTCCATGCAGGCGCATAGTTCAGCCTCCAAAGCATCTCTGCAGGAGAACAGAGTCCTACACGCCAAGAAGATAATCTGTCCATCTGAGCCCCTCAGAATCATCCCTGCTCCAGCAGTGTCACTCGAAATAAAAGACCCATCTGTGTTAAGTTTCACCCATCCAATCCCCGGCCTAGACCATCTTGGCGATGCAACCACAACTTCTCTTTTAAAGTTCGTAGCACCGTCCAGAGGGATAGCAGACTTCCCCTTTGCTGGGTCACAATGCGAGTTTGATTTTACTGCCTCCAAAGACTTCATGCAACTTTGCAAGAACCCGATGAATACGTCCATTGGTGCGGTTGAAGGTCACCGGAGATGCCGCCTCTGTCGTTGTCGAAGATGGTGCCGTGTCCTCGCGCGTCGGCCGTGCTGGATGGCGTCGCCTCTCAGTGGAGGGTCGAGCCTAGGGCCTTGGTTGTCGGCAGGGTGTCGTTTGCCTGTTCGTACGCCGGCCCGGCGAAACAATGACGACAATCTTTTTTATTTCCTAATATATAATTGCAGATTCAAGAAAGAGAAAACCTGTCATTCGATTATTGATGCTAATCTTTTTTTAGTCCGATTATTGATGCTAATCAACAAGGCCCATATTGCACGCAAAAGTGAGCGCTGACATTTCTCCGGTTGTTTTGAGTAGGCGAGAGCAGCTCATCTGACTCTATCCACATTCTACAATTGCTAATAAACATCGCCACTCTGTAGTCGTGTCTCTCTTCTTCTTTTTTTTGCTGCGGGAACACTCTGTAGTTGTGTCTGATTCGCTTGAGAGCGGCCCTGCCGATGGTAATGGGTTTTCAGATACCAAACAAATTCAAGCGGTCCAATCCATCAATGATCCATGTGACAGACTATTGATTGTGTGAATTTCAAGTCCGGGTTGCACTTGACTGTCGAGCATCGTGCCGTCTGGCCCAAGCGTTAGGACGATGTTGTTGGTCTATCGGTTAAAATCTACTGGCCGGCTCGAGCTCATGGATCTCATGACGATCACAGAAAAGGATCATTTGCTTGGAGTCCCTTTTATTTTCCGAAGGATCAAGTGACGCACTTAGAGCATCTACACCGGGCTCTCCAAACCCGCCTCAAACACCCGGACGAACGGCCCGGGCACTGACCGGTCATAAAAAAGTGATCCAAACAGGCTTCTCAAATGGGCATCAAACGTCCGGACTGACCGGCACTTCTTATATCCAGCCCAAATCTAAAGCTGATATGGGCGTCTGGGCGCGTCCGTCACGTCGGACTGACGATGGGGTCTCACACGAAATAGCCCGGAAACCCGACGGTAGGGCTAGACCAAAAGCTCGTAACTCGTGAGCTTAATGAGCGCTCGATAGTTCGGCTCGTTAAGCTCGTAGTTCGCTTCTTAATGAACAGAGCCAATCATTGATTTCAACTCGTTAAGCTTAACGAGCGAGCTAACGAGTTTCGCGAGTAGTTCATTAAGCTCGTTAGTAACAACACATCACATATTTTCATCTTACGTGACAAACTTTTGTAGCACCTCAGCCCATCTATTCAATCTAATCGATATATGAGGCAACACACTACTACATTTCTTTTTTATAGTCATCGTATTTCGTCTTGAAAACCACACCTACACATTCATCCTGTATATCGTAGCACATTATAATCTGTTAGCTCACAAGCTTAACGATCTTCAAACGAGCCGAGCCGAGCAGGGTTTTCTGCTCATTAATCTTAACGAGCTTAACGAGCCGAGCCTTAACGAGTACGAGCTTAACGAGCCGAGTTGCTCGTTAGTCCACCCCTACCCGACGGTCCGACGAACGTCTCCTCCGGTGGGGTGTTTGAACGCCGCGTGGCGCCGCTCCGGCTCGCCGCCCGAGGCCAAAGCCGGCTATTTAAGCTGGTCGGCGTCTCCCAACCCTAGCCAGATCCACCTCCTTCCTCTCCGCACCACCAACCCGAACCCATCCACCACCTCTCTCCCGCTCCGCCGCTCTTCCCGCGCCCTCCAGCTTCGTCATGGTTCGGCAAAAGAAGATCACCTATGCTATGCTCACACCGGAGCGCCGGTTTCAGATTGAGCAGGAGATCCGGGCAAGACACGCCGCCCGCATCGCTGTCGGCTTGCCTCCGTACTCGCCGGAGCCGGAGGAGGAGGAAGAGGAGCAGCAGCCGGCTTCGATGAAGGTGGCGGATCCGGAGCAGGCGAGATAGCTGGAGGAGGAGCTGGCGCCAGCTCCGGGCTTCAACATGGAGGACGCGGAGGCGGAGTTCGCGGTCGCCCAAGCGGCCGAGATGGCGGAGCAGCAGGTCATCCTCCATTCAGGATGAGGCCTATGTGGATGCCAACCGGCAGTTCATCCAGCATGAATGGACGGCGTTCGACGCGCTCTTTGACGAGGCCGAAGCGGAGATGGAGGCGGAGTCCGACGCAGAGCAGCCGGAGGAGCCGCGAGAGCCGGAGCTGCGACTGTCGGCCATGTACCTGGAGTCGGGCACAGAGATAGTCGACATATCCGACGAGGTCTAGGGTAGTATAGATTACTTGATCTACGTAGTACGTGGATTTCATCATTTGCATGCTTCTGTATGAATCTAAAGTTTGTAGTATGAGGTATCCGGATGCAGAGGAGCAAATTTGAGGAGTGACCGATCACTGTCCGCAAATGCGCCCGGGCACTTCCGTGCTGAGTGGTCGGATTTGCTGTCTGTGGCTGTAGATGCTCTTACACTGCAGACCAAACAAATTATGTTTAAAATAGTGTAATACTACATGTTGATGTTATAGTGTCAAAATTTTACATTTTGAGTGTCATACAACATAAAAGAGCGAATGGTTCGCCGTGGTAAACTTTAGCACAAATGTATAGGACATAAAATTTATTTCACCTTTTTTTAAGCTTAGAGATAATTGTATTTATATACAAATACACAAAGTTGACTGAGATGAACTGACATTACAAGATCTTAGATGTAGCAACACCACTAGTAAATTTTACATCAAATTATAAAGCTAAAATAACTTACATTTTTATAAAAGTGAGTGCTAAGAAGTTTTAGCAAACACTCGTAGGTGGCCACTGATACATCCATTTTGCATCATTGCTTTTATATTGATATTTATTACATTATGGGATGTTATTGCACATTATATCACAATACTTATGCTTTTTCTCTCTTATTTTATAAGGTTTACATGAAGAGGGAGAATGCCGACAGCTGAGATTCTGGAGTGGAAAAGAAGCAAATATTAGAGATCTCCTCTGCGCAACTCCAAAAGTCCTGAAACTTCACAGAGCATGTTTTTAGAATATATAAAAAATATTGGGCGAAGAAAGAACCAAAGGGGGGCCACCAGCCAGCCACAAGGTTAGAGGGCGCGCCCTACCCCCCTGGGCGTGCCCCCCGTCCTTGTGGCCCCCCTGGCAGGCCTCTGACGCCCATCTTCTGCTATATAGTGTGTTTTGACCTGAAAAAAAATCAGAGGGAAGCTTTCGGGTTGAAGCGCCGCCGTCTCGAGGCGGAACCTGGGCAGAACCAATTTGGGGCTCCGGCGGAGCTGTTTTGTCTGGGAAACATCCCTCCAGGAGGGGAAACTCGAAGCCATCGTCATCACCAATGATCCTCTCATCGAGAGGTGGTCAATCTGCATCAACATCTTCACAGCACCATCTCCTCTCAAACCCTAGTTCATCTCTTGTATTTGATCTTGGTCCCAAAACCTCATATTGATACCTGTGGGTTGCTAGTAGTGTTGATTACTCGATGTAGTTGATGCTAGTTGGTTTATCCGGTGGAAGATTATATTGTCAGATCCTTAATGATAATTAATACTCATCTGATCTTGATCATTAATATGCTTTGTGAGTAGTTATGTTTGTTCCTGAGGACATGAGAGAAGTCTTAATCATGTGAATTTGGTATTCGTTCGATATTTTGATGAGATGTATGTTGTCTTTCCTCTAGTGGTGTTATGTGAACGTCGACTACATGACACTTCACCATTATTTGGGCCTAGGGGAAGGCACTGGGAAGTAATAAGTAGATGATGGGTTGCTAGAGTGACAGAAGTTTAAACCCTAGTTTATGCGTTGCTTCGTAAGGGGCTGATTTGGATCCATATGTTTCATGATATGGTTAGGTTTACCTTAATTCTTCTTTTATAGTTGTGGATGCCTGCGAGATGGGTTAATCATAAGTGGGAGGCTTGTCCAAGGAAGGTCAACACCCAAGCACCGGTCCACGCACGTATCAAATTATCAAAGTAACGAAGGCGAATCATATGAGCATGATTAAAACTAAGTTGGCAACAATTCCCATGTGTCCTCGGGAGCGCTTTACATTATATAAGAGTTCATCCAGGCTTGTCCTTTGCTGCAAAAAGGATTGGGACACCTTGCTGCACATTATTTACTTTTGTTACTTGTTACCCGCTACGAATTATCTTATCACAAAACTACATGTTACCGATAATTTCAGTCCTTGCAGAGAGTACCTTGCTGAAAACCACTTGTCATTTTCTTCTGTTCCTCGTTGGGTTCGACACTCTTACTTATCGAAAGGACTATGATAGATCTCCCATACTTGTGGGTCATCAAGACTCTTTTCTGGCACCTTGTCGGGGAGTGAAGCGCCTTTGGTAAGGAAATATTTATATAGTGTGCTGAAATTTACTGTCACTTGTTACTATGGAAAATAATCCTTTGAGGGGCTTGTTTGGGGTATCTTCACCTCGATCGGAAGACCAAAGAGTTGCTACTCAACCTACTACACCTACTGAAAATATTTATTATGAATGAAAGTGCGTTATATCGACTAGAGGGGGGTGAATAGGCGATTTTTATGAATTCTTCACTGAGGAATTTGCTAGTGAGGAAATTCCTTAGCGAAGAACTACTTGCAGCGGAACAAGTACTCAGAAGTAAACATAGCAGAACACAAGCATGGTCATCATGATGAAATGAAGACTAGCACAGAGTACAGAAAGTGTAATCACAGGATAGCACAAGATGAAGACAAACAGACTGAAGAAATTGAACTAAGGAAATTGAGAAAGTCTTCAGCCAAAGTCTTCAAACACAGATATGATAAACGAACAGCACAATACTGAGGAAATGGAAGAGTTGAGGAAATGGAACCAGTAAGCTTGGTGAAGACAATGGTTTGGTAGACCAGTTCCAACTGCTGTCTCAGTTGTACATCTGGTTGGAGCGGCTGAGTATTTAAACTCGAGGACACATAGTCCCGGACACCCAGTCCTGAGCACGCAGCTCGGGACACCAAGTCCTCACCGTATTCTCCTTGAGCTAAGGACACACAGTCCTTGCCCAATCACTCTGGGTAAGTCTTCAGGTGACTTCCGAACCTTCACAAACTCGGTCACTCGGTGATCCACAATTCCTCTTGGATGCTCTAGACCATGACGCCTAACCGTCTGGAAGAAGCACAGTCTTCAAAGGTAACAAGCGTCGGATCCACGCAGGATCAATCTCTTCAGTGATGCTCAATCACTTTGGGTTAGGGTTTTTGGATTTTCCTCACTTGATGATTTTCGCTCAAAGTCCTCGGAGGATGGGATGCTCTGAAATGACAAGTGTCAGTTTCTTGCGGAGCAGCCAACCAGCTAGTGGTTGTAGGGGGCGGCTATTTATAGCCTAGGGAGCAGCCCGACATGATAAGACATAAATGCCCTTCAATGATATGACCGTTAGATGGATAAGATATTTTGGGACAGCTGGCGCGTAGCACAGCAACAGTCGGAAATTTGAGGTACAAATTCCTCAGGGCTATCATGTTCCTCACTGTGTAGGCAATCCGCACTGGCGAATTCCTAACTCCTCAGTCAGAACAAAGTCCTCAGTGACCAGAAGAACTGCGTCCCTGTCACTGAAGAAATTGACTGAACTGTATGAGATTTCCAATGGCTTCACTCGAAGGGATTGGTAGGTGTAGGATTTTGAGTTGAGCATCACATGGAAAATTTTCCTTTGTATTTCCTCAACCCCCTTTAACAGTACGGTGTTTCCTATGACTCAAGAAAGAGAAAATGAAACGCTTCATGTTCCTCGAATGAATACCAAGTCTTCAAGGTCACACCAATTTCTTCACTTTCAAAGTCTTTAGAAAGTCTTCAGAATACCAAAGTCTTCAGAAGAAGAACTTCATTTTTAGGGGTCGACTTTCTCTGTAAATATCAAACTCCTCATAGACTTATAGACCTGTGTACACTTATAAACGCATTAGATCCTTAGCCTATAAGTCTTCAATACACCAAAATCACTAAGGGGCACTAGATGCACTTACAATGAAATTCCTTCGGGTATGATAGAGAAACTGCTAGCTAATCCTTATGCAGGAGACGGAACATTACATCCTGATATGCACCTAATCTATGCGGATGAAGTTTATGGATTATTTAAGCTTGCAGGTATGCCCGAGGATGTGGTCAAGAAGAAGGTCTTCCCTTTTTCTTCGAAGGGAAAGACATTGACAAGGTATAGGCTATTGGCTGATATTGGATCATGGAACTACAACCGACTGAAATTTGAATTTCATCAAAAGTTTTATCCTATGCATCTGGTTCATCGTGATCGGAACTATATATGTAACTTTTGGCCTCATGAAGGAGAAAGTATCACTCAAGCTTGGTGGAGGCTTAAGTCAATGTTATATTCATGCCCCAATCATGAGCTCTCAAAATAAATTATTATTCAAAAAAAATTTTGCTCAGCTTTCTCATAATGATCGATCCATGCTCGATACTTCTTATACTGGTTCCTATATGAAGAAGGATATTGAATTCAAATGGGATTTATTGGAAAGAATTAAATGCAACTCTGAAGATTGGGAACTCGACGAAGGTAAAGAGTCAGGTATAAATCTTAAGTTTCATTGTGTTAAATCTTTTATGGATACCGATGCTTTTCTTGATTTTAGCACTAAATATGGACTTGACTCTGAGATATAGTAGCTTCTTTCTGTGAATCTTTTGCTACTCATGTTGATCTCCCTAAGGAGAAGTGGTTTAAATACCATCCTCCCATTGAAGTTAAAGTAGTAGAACCTAGTAAAGTTGAAGAAGAAACTATTATTTGCAATGTTGATCCTATTGTTCCTATTGCTTATATTGAGAAACCACCTTTTCTTGTTAGAATAAAGTATCACGCTAAAGCTTCAACTGTGGTTCGTAAGAGTTATACTAGAACACCTACACCCCCTGAGAAAATTATAGTTGAACCTAGTATTGCTATGGTTAAATATCTCCTGATTGATAATATTGATGGGCATGTTATTTATTTCTGTGATGAAGCTGCTACCGATATGAAAGTTAAACATAGACCTGTTGTTGGCATGCATGTAGTTTCTGTTAAAATAGGAGATCATTGTTAGCATGTATTACATGATGTGGTTGCTAGTGTGAGTGTAATTCCCTACACTCTATATAAAGAAATTATGAATGATATTGCACCCGCTGAGATAGAAGATATTGATGTTACTATTAAGCTTGCCAATAGAGATATGTAACGCCCCAGATGTAACTTGCCATATTTGTAATCCAACTCTTGCCATTTTCGGCTATGTGTTATGATATTTCCTCCGTGGTTGGGTTCTCTTTGTTTTGCATTTTGGTCATGTCATGCATTTCATATCATGTCATCATGTGCATCGCATTCGCATACGTGTTCGTCTCATAAATCCGAGCATCTTTCCCGTTGTCCGTTTTGCAATCCGGCGCTCCTATGTCTCCCGGCGTCCCCTTTTACATTTCTTCGTGAGCGGGTATTAAACATTCTCGGAATGGACCGAGGTTTGACATGTGGCCTCGGTATAGCACCGGAAGACCGCCTGTCAAGTTTCGGGTCAATCGGAGTTCGTTTGGTACTCCAACGGTTAACCGGGTAACCGTGAAGGACTCGTGTGTGTTGCAGCCCAACACCCCTTCAAAACAGCCCAATAACCCATCTAAGACACTCTCATGTCCTCCGCCGTTCGATCACGATCGCGTGGCCGAAAACCGCTCTCCATTTGGAGCTCCCTAGCTCCTTCTAGCTATAAAAACGCCTCCCCCTCCTCAAATCACGGGCAAAATCCACCCCTAACCCTAGCCTTTTTCCCTCCCGCCGCCGCCGGACAAAAACCGGACGGACGGACACGTCCGCCCGCGCCGCCGGGCGAACCGCGCGCCGCCACGTGGCAGCCGCGCCCACATCGCCGCAACGAGCCGCGCCGGCCCGCCGGGGCCCAGGCGGGGCCCCCCTGAGCCCGAGCCGCCGCCCGTCGCCTCCCGCACCGGCCCGCTCCGCGCCGCCCGCCAGCCGCGACCCCGCGCCGGCGCCGCCCCTCGCCGCCGTGCCCGCCGGTTCCCGGCGCCGCCGTCTCCCGCGCGCCCCGCGCCGGCCGCCGCCGCTCCCGCCGCCACCGCACCGCCCCGCGCCGCGCCGCGCCGCCCTACGACTCCGGCGAGTTCGCGCCGCCGCCTCGGCCCGCCGGAGCCCAGATCCGGATCCAGCGGGTTGACTTCTTCCCCCTCTCGTTTTTCTCTAAGTCTTCAGTTTTCATCATCATCATGCCATGTTCCCAGTGCCATAATTTTGCATACGTTGCTCCGTTTCGCGCGTATAATATGTCAAATTGTTCGCCTCGAAGAGTAAATCATTTTGTTCCATTGCATCATTTTCATCTGAGGTCATCTTGATGCCCGAAATGCTGTTAGCAGAGGGCTAGTTGATGTTAGTGGCTGGATCTTATCTGAACATGCACTTTTGTCATTTTTGCCATGATTGATGTGTACCTCCTATGAAGTTGAGTCCTACATGAGTTTTGTAACATGCCATGTTACCAATCCAGATGTTTTTGACATGTATTTTTGTGATCTATGTGGTGACTAGCACAAGCATGTAAACTAGGTATCTTGATGTTGCTGATTTCAGAGAGTTAGTGATTTCACTAAGTCCCTGACTGCTGTTATTTTCATGCCATGTATTCATGTTGTTTCTGAGAGATCAAGGCATAACTTGAGAATGATCAGTAAGGGTGTTTTGAACTTCAGGATTTTCTCAATCCATAAATGCCTTTGTTTGCAATTATGGAGTGCCATAGCTTGAGTCAATCGAGCTCTACTTTTGCTTCAAAATGTTGCTGGCAGATTGTTTACATGTTATTCAATTTTGCCAAGCTTGGTGTAGTTGGTCCTTACATGATATGATGTTGTTCTTGCCATGTCTAGTTCCTATGCCATGTCTTCTTGATGTATGTATGGTTAGTTTATCATGCAATGCTCTGTAGTGAGTGCATCGAGCTCACGAACATGCCTAGTCGTTATCTGTTTTTGACATGTCCAGTTTTCTGCTAAGTCTGTAACCTGTAACGAAACTTGCTTATTTGACATGGGTGTAATCATATTTTCTGATCCTTTTGGCTTATGGTCAGTAAGAGAAGTTTGTCAAGTGCTATGTGTAGATTCATGCCATGCCTTATTTTGCTATGTTCTGATCCTGTAGCATGTTGTTTCATTGCTCTGAACATGCCATCCTGATGTTAATTTCTGCTATGTTGCTATTTCACAAAGTCTGTGAACCTGTTATCTTTTGCACTATTGCCATGCTTGTTTGGACCTGTTATGATGGGATTTAGCCGTAGCTCAGTGTTCATCTTTTATCAAGCATCTTGAGTAGTTTACTGTCATATGCTTTGTTGCCATGTTTGGGTGCAGTAGCCTAATTAATTGTTGCTTGCTAAGTAGCATCATGCTGTTAATGGCAGATTCTTGTCATTCTTGTATTGCTTGCCATTTGCAAACCGTGCATCCGATTCCGGTGATCTTTATATCGATTTCAATCGAAATCATCTCATCTATCCAGTGGCATACTTGGTTTGTCAAGATTTTTCCCTGTTCATCCTTGTCCTTCCGGAGCATGCATACGCATTGCATATCACCTCTCGCATATCATGCCATGTTTTGCATCATGTTGCTTGCGCATTGCATCGTGGTTGATTTTGGTTCCTTTGCTTGTTCTCTTGTCTTGGGTAGAGCCGGGAGATGAGTACGTGAACGAGGAACCTGTTGAGAACGCTTTCGAGGACCAAGCTTTCGACAACTCTGAGAACCTTGCAGGCAAGATGACCATACCCTCGAAATCACTTCTATCTTTGCTTGCTAGATTGCTCGCTCTTTTGCTATGCCCATGCCGCGATACCTACCACTTGCTATATCATGCCTCCTATATTGCCTTGTCAGCCCCTAACCATCCATGTCCTAGCAAACCGTTGTTTGGCTATGTTACTGCTTTGCTCAGCCCCTCTTATAGCGTTGTTAGTTGCAGGTGAAGATGAAGTTTGTTCCTTGTTGGAACATGGACTTGTTGTTCCTTGTTGGAACATGTTTACTTGTTGGTATATCACAATACCTCTTATTTAATTAATGCATCTATATACTTGGTAAAAGGTGGAAGGCTCGGCCTTATGCCTGGTGTTTTGTTCCACTCTTGCCACCCTAGTTTCCGTCATACCGGTGTTATGTTCCCGGAGTTTGCGTGCCTTACACGGTTGGGTGATTTATGGGACCCCCTTGACAGTTCGCTTTGAATAAGACTTTTCCAGCAAGGCCCAACATTGGTTTTACCATTTGCCACCTAAGCCTTTTTCCCTTGGGTTCTGCAGACTCAAGGGTCATCTTATTTTAAACCCCCCCGGGCCAGTTCTCCTTCGATTGCTGTTCCAAACTAGAGCACCGTGCAGGGCCGTCCCTTGGCAACTTGGGTTATGTTGGCTCCTGTACGCTTAGCTTATCCGGATGTGCCCTGAGACCGAGATATGTGCAGCTCCTATCAGGATTTGTCGGCACAATCGGGCGGCTTTGCTGGACTTGTTTTGTTGCTGTTGAAATGTCTTGTAGTCCGGGATTCTGAGATTGATCGGGTCTTCCCGGTAGAAGGAATATCCTTCGTTGACCGTGAGAGCTTATCATGGGCTAAGTTGGGACACCCCTGCAGGGTATTATCTTTCGAAAGCCGTGCCCGCGGTTATGAGGCAGATGGGAATTTGTTGATGTCCGGTTGTAGAAAACCCAAAGTTGACTTTAACTAAAACACATCAACCGCGTGTGTAACCGTGATGGTCTCTTCTCGGCGGGGTCCGGGAAGTGAACACGGTTGTTGGAGTTATGTCTGACGTAGGTTGTTTCAGGATCACTTCTTAATCACTTCTAGCTTCACGACCGTGCTTTGCCTTCTCTTCTCTCTCTCTTTTGCGCTGTAGCCACCATATGCTAGTCGCTTGCTGCAGCTCCACCTCACAAACCCCTTTCCCACCTTTAAGCTTAAATAGTCTTGATCTCGCGGGTGTGAGATTGCTGAGTCCCCGTGACTCACAGATATTATCACCACAGTTGCAGGTACCAACGATGTCAGTGCAGATGACGCGACCGAGCTCACTTGGGAGTTTGACGAGGAACGTGGCCGTTACTATGTTTCTTTTCCAGATGATCAGTAGTGGAGCCCAGTTGGGTGATCCGGGGATCTGTTTAGCATTTGGGGTAGTCTTCTTTCATTTTGGTACCGTAGTCGGACCTTGAGTGTAATCTGTATGATGGATGTTATTTATGTACTTGTGTGAAGTGGCGATTGTAAGCCAACTATGTATCTTTCCCCTTTATTTATTACCTGGATTGTGTGAAGATTACCTCAATTGCGACATTGCTTTCAATGCGGTTATGCCTCTAAGTCGTGCCTCGACACGTGGGAGATATAGCCGCATCGAGGGCGTTACAAGTTGGTAATCAGAGCCTTTCCCCGACCTTAGGAGCCCCCACTGTTTGATCGTCTTTAGTGGCCGAGTTGTGTCTAGAAAAATGTTTTGAGTCTTTTAGGAATTATATATCGGAGAGTTTAGGAATTCTTTTTACTCCCCAGTCCCTTCGACCTTCTGGTAAGGCATCCTGACGTAGAGTTTTGACTCTTCTCTTCTCAAATTTCTCTAAAAAAAATTTTTAGGATCACGCGGGTATATTACAATCGTTCCGATGGTTTTATGATGACAACATTGTCTTGGTTGCCTCCTGACATTTAGGGGTTGTGGCAGTGTCCCGGGGAGTTGAGCTCCGAGGTGTTGTCGTCATAATTTTATCGTTGCGGTTTTGGAATACCTGAGTTTAGTACGCCGACATCGAAAATCTCTTTTGTACAGTTGTTGGTGAGATAACCCTGATAGCCCAGTACTGTGGCGAGTGCAGGGGTATTGCCATGACTTGTATAACGGATGCTTTTCGAAGGTTGAGGTAGACGATTTCCGAAGGTTTCTTGGTTATGTGTTGAAGGATGGATATAGCTGGTTGTAGGATTTGCTAGTTTAGGTGAGATATTATGCTTCCCCTGTATCCCCAACACCTGATTGCATAACCAGAAAGTTTCGGGAGTTTATAAGTGGGAATTCTTGTAGCTCTAGTATTTCTTCCGCAGATATTTGGTTTGTGATTGGGTAATCCTTACCAAGTATTTGTTCACTTCCGTACCTTGTTGATTTTATTCCTTACCATGTTCTAAGTGGCTTCTCAATTTTGGAAGTGTGATGATTTACATTGGAATTCATTCGTTCATTCTCGTTCGAATGTTTATTGTGAAGACTATATGTTGCAATTTCGTTCCTTTGATTCAGCTTCAATATATCTCTGTCAAGATGCTAATGGATGTCACCCTCTTCAGGATGGCTCCACCAACGCGTCAGAATCCGGAACACAATGAAGGGAATCAGGCTAACCCTCCGCCACCACCTCCGCCTCCGGAAGCTTGGCAGGCCTTGATGACTGCCACAAATGCCAATGCTCAGATTCTGATTCAGCTCTTGCAAGATCGCAACCAAGGGCAAGCTAATCAAGAGAATCAAGGCCAAGGCAACAATCAGCCGCACTTCGCTTCACTGAACCAGTTCCTTGCTAATCAGCCAAAGACCTTCAGCTACTGTGTCGAGGCCACAGACGCAGATGATTGGCTCGTGGACATCAGCAATCATTTCGAGTGCAGCAATGTGAGACCTGAGGACTTTGTCAAGTTTGCCTCTTTTCAACTCAAAGATCAAGCTGCTGAGTGGTTCCAGTAATACAAAGATTCTAGAGGAGGTCGTGTGATCACTTGGGATGATTTCCGTCGTGACTTCAAAGCTCACCACATTCCAGAAAGTGTTGTTGAGAGTAAGCGTGAGAAATTCCGCAATCTCAAGCAAGGCAACATGTCTGTCTATCAATACAACACTCAGTTCCAGAAGCTCTCTCGTTTTGCAAGGCAAGACATTCCTGATGAGAAGAGTATGATCTACCAATTCAGGCGTGGTCTCAGAGAAGATCTGCAACTTGCTCTCGTGCTTTTCGAGCCATTAAAGTATGATGAATTCTACAACATGGCGCTGAAACAAGAAGCTGCTCAGCTCAAGTGTGAGGCTTCTAAGAAGAGAGTTAGAGACGCAGTTCAGTCTTCTTCTTCCTCACTTGTGGCAGCTAAGCAACAGAAGTTCTGGTTGCCTCCTCCTCCTCCGTTCCGTCAGCCTTATCAGCAGAAGAACTCAAGTGGTCGTGGATCTTCCCACCCACCCAACCCTGGTTTTCAGAACAAGTCTCAGAACCAAGCTCCAAGGCCAAGTGCTCCTTACCATCGTCCGCTCTCAGAGGTGACTTGTAACAAATGTCAGCAAAAGGGTCACTATGCGAACAAGTGCTTCTACCAGAGGCGCCTTCCGCCTCCTCCTCCTGTGAAATCTAATAGCAATGCAGTGGTCAAGCATAATCCTAAGCATGCCAAGGTGAACATGATGAACGCAGCTCAAGCGGAGGATTCTTCTGAAGTGATCATGGATAATCTTCCTGTTAATGGCGTTCCTGCAAAAGTCTTATTTGATACTGGTGCATCGCATTGTTTCATGTCTAGATCATTTGTTTCAAAGCATGACTTTGTTTCTGAATTACTGGCTAAACCCTTGGGGGTTGTTTCTCCGGCCAAGTCTATGAGGGCCACCACAATGATTCCGAATGTTTCTATCAAGATGGGCGACTATAAATTTCTATCTTCTCCAATGGTGCTTGGTGATTCTGATATTGATCTTATTCTCGGGATGGACTGGCTTTCTAAGCACAAGGCTCAGCTTGAGTGTGCTGCCAGGGAAATCAAATTGACTCACACTTCGAACGATGTGATCATCTATGCTTCTCGTGATGATACCATTCGGTTGTTTTCTCTCAATGAGAATGATGAATTGGAGGCTATCTCTCAGATTCCAGTTGTTTGTGAGTACCAAGATGTTTTTCCAGAAGAGCTTCCGGGTATGACTCCCCGCCGGCCAGTTGAATTCGTTATTGATCTTGAGCCTGGCACGGAACCCGTTTGCAAGCGTCCTTATAAGCTTGGACCAGATGAGCTCAAGGAATTGAAGATTCAACTCGATAAACAAGAACGTCTGGGTCCGATCAGACCGAGTTCTTCTCCTTGGGGTTGTGGTGTTCTTTTTGTCAAGAAGAAGGATGGCATGGACCGACTTTGCGTCGATTACCGTCCATTGAACAAGAAGACTATCAAGAACAAGTACCCACTTCCCAACATCAATGAGCTTTTTGAGCAACTCAAAGGTGCTAAGGTGTTCTCCAAGCTTGACCTTCGTATGGGTTACCATCAGATTTGCATTCGTGAAGAAGATATTCCCAAGACAGCATTCAGAACAAGCTTTGGTTCTTATGAATATACTGTCATGTCTTTCGGCCTTGTCAATGCTCCTCTGTATTTCACTCGCTTGATGAATTTCATCTTCAACCCCTACATCAACGAGTTTGTCTTGGTCTATCTTGATGATATTTTGGTCTTCTCCAAGAATAAGAAGGATCATGCCAAACATTTGCAATTGGTACTCGACAAGCTCAGAGAGTATCAATTATATGCGAAGTTCTCCAAATGTGAATTCTGGCTGGATGAAGTTCTTTATCTTGGTCATATCATCTCTGCCAAGGGCATCGCTGTTAATCCAGAGAGGGTGTCTGCAGTTTTGAATTGGAATCCTCCTCAGAATGTCAAACAGCTTCGCAGTTTTCTTGGACTTGCAAGCTATTGCCGAAGATTCGTTGAGAATTTCTCAAAGATTGCAAAGCCTCTTTCCAACCTCCTCCAGAAGCATGTGAAATATGTCTGGTCTCCTGAGTGTGACGTTGCTTTCAACACTCTCAAAGAGAAACTCGTCACTGCTCCAGTTCTGACTCCTCCTGACGAATCTAAGCCTTATGAAGTATTTTGTGATGCTTCTCTTCAGGGCCTCGGTGCTGTCTTAATGCAAGAGAAGAAGGTTGTTGCCTATACCTCTCGCCAGTTGAAGCCCAATGAAAGGAACTACCCCACTCACGATCTTGAGTTGGCGGCAGTTGTCCACGCACTAATAACATGGAGACATCTCCTGTTGGGAAGAAAAGTGGGCATTTTCACAGATCACAAGAGTCTCAAGTATATCTTCACTCAACCTCATCTCAACCTCAGGCGAACTCGATGGGTCGAAATGATTCAAGAGTATAATCCGAGTATTGAATATACTCCAGGCAAGGCTAATGTGATTGCAGACGCTTTGAGCAGAAAGGCTTACTGCAACAGCTTAATCCTCAAGCCCTTTCAACCGGATCTTTGTGAAGCTTTCCGCAAGTTGAATCTCCAAGTTGTCCCGCAAGGTTTGCTTGCCAACCTCATCGTCTCTCCTACTTTGGAAGATCAGATTCGTGAGGCACAATTGTTGGATACCATGGTGAAGAAGGTGAAACGTGGTATTGACAAGGGCATTTCCAAATACAAGTGCTATCGAGTTGATGACAGAGATACTCTTTTCTTCGAGGACCGGATCGTGGTTCCAAAGGGTGATCTTCGTAAAGTCATTATGAACGAAGCGCACAACTCTCTTCTGTCTATTCATCCTGGAAGTACAAAGATGTACCATGACCTCAAGCAGTCGTATTGGTGGACTCGAATGAAGCGTGAGATCGCTCAATTCGTGAATGAGTGTGATGTCTGCAGAAGGGTGAAAGCAGAACACCAACGACCAGCTGGTCTTCTCCAACCTCTTGCTATTCCAGAATGGAAGTTTGATCATATCGAAATGGACTTCGTGACTGGTTTTCCTAAGTCCAAGCGTGGAAATGATGCTATCTTCGTCGTCATCGACAAGCTCACCAAAGTGGCTCATTTTCTTCCTATAAAAGAGTCTATCACAGCAGCGCAGCTGGCAGAGCTCTACACCTCCAGAATTGTCTCTTTGCACGGCATTCCGCAATTGATCTCTTCAGACCGTGGCAGCATCTTTACCTCCAAATTTTGGGATTCTTTTCAGAAGGCCATGGGCACCAACATTCGCTTCAGCACAGCTTTCCACCCTCAGACTAGTGGACAAGTCGAGCGTGTCAATCAAATTCTTGAAGATATGCTCAGAGCCTGTGTTATCTCTTTCGGCATGAAGTGGGAGGATTGCCTTCCTTATGCTGAATTCTCGTACAACAACAGTTTTCAAGCCAGCTCGGGCAAAGCCCCATTCGAGATTCTCTATGGCAGGAAGTGCCGTACTCCTCTCAACTGGTCTGAAACCGGTGAACGCCAATTGCTCGGCAATGATTTGATCTCAGAGGCTGAGGCTATGTGCAAGGTGATTCGTGAGAACCTCAAAGCCGCGCAATCGCGCCAGAAGAGCTATTACGATAGCAAACACCGAGATGTGGCATTCGAGATCGGATACCATGTTTACCTCCGCGTCTCTCCAATGAAAGGAACTCGTCGCTTCAGTATCAAGGGGAAACTTGCCCCGCGATACGTCGGTCCCTTCAAGATCATTGGCAAGCGAGGCGATCTAGCCTATCAACTTGAGCTCCCCTGCAACTTTGCAAATGTGCACGATGTCTTCCACGTGTCACAGCTTCGCAAGTGCTTCAAGACGCCTGAGCGCACCATCAACTTCGAAGAGATTGATCTTCAAGAAGATTTGTCCTATCATGAGCATCCAGTTGCCATTCTTGAAACAACTGAGCGCAAGACTCGCAACAAGTCAATCAAATTCCTCAAAGTGAAATGGTCACATCATTCAGACCGAGAAGCCACCTGGGAGCATGAAGACCACCTACGTTCCGAGTATCCGGAGTTCTTTCAGTCCTAGATCTCGGGACGAGATCCTCTCGTAGTGGTGGTGTGTTGTAACGCCCCAGATGTAACTTGCCATATTTGTAATCCAACTCTTGCCATTTTCGGCTATGTGTTATGATATTTCCTCCGTGGTTGGGTTCTCTTTGTTTTGCATTTTGGTCATGTCATGCATTTCATATCATGTCATCATGTGCATCGCATTCGCATACGTGTTCATCTCATAAATCCGAGCATCTTTCCCGTTGTCCGTTTTGCAATCCGGCGCTCCTATGTCTCCCGGCGTCCCCTTTTACATTTCTTCGTGAGCGGGTATTAAACATTCTCGGAATGGACCGAGGTTTGACATGTGGCCTCGGTATAGCACCGTAAGACCGCCTGTCAAGTTTCGGGTCAATCGGAGTTCGTTTGGTACTCCAACGGTTAACCGGGTAACCGTGAAGGCCTCGTGTGTGTTGCAGCCCAACACCCCTTCAAAACAGCCCAATAACCCATCTAAGACACTCTCATGTCCTCCGCCGTTCGATCACGATCGCGTGGCCGAAAACCGCTCTCCATTTGGAGCTCCCTAACTCCTTCTAGCTATAAAAACACCTCCCCCTCCTCAAATCACGGGCAAAATCCACCCCTAACCCTAGCCTTTTTCCCTCCCGCCGCCGCCGGACAAAAACCGGACGGACGGACACGTCCGCCCGCGCCGCCGGGCGAACCGCGCGCCGCCATGTGGCAGCCGCGCCCACATCGCCGCACCGAGCCGCGCCGGCCCGCCGGGGCCCAGGCGGGGCCCCCCCGAGCCCGAGCCGCCGCCCGTCGCCTCCCGCACCGGCCCGCTCCGCGCCGCCCGCCAGCCGCGACCCCGCGCCGGCGCCGCCCCTCGCCGCCGTCCCGCCGCTCCGCCCGCGCCGCCCGCCGCCGTCCCTCGCCGCCCGCCGCCGCCCCTCGCCGCCGTGCCCGCCGGTTCCCGGCGCCGCCGTCTCCCGCGCGCCCCGCGCCGGACGCCGCCGCTCCCGCCGCCACCGCACCGCCCCGCGCCGCGCCGCGCCGCGCCGCGACTCCGGCGAGTTCGCGCCGCCGCCTCAGCCCGCCGGAGCCCAGATCCGGATCCAGCGGGTTGACTTCTTCCCCCTCTCGTTTTTCTCCAAGTCTTCAGTTTTCATCATCATCATGCCATGTTCCCAGTGCCATAACTTTGCATCCGTTGCTCCGTTTCGCGCAGATAATATGTCAAATTGTTCGCCTCGAAGAGTAAATCATTTTGTTCCATTGCACCATTTTCATCGGAGGTCATCTTAATGCCCGCAATTCTGTTAGAAGAGGGCTAGTTGATGTTAGTGGCTGGATCTTATCTGAACATGCACTTTTGTCATTTTTGCCATGATTGATGTGTACCTCCTATGAAGTTGATTCCTACATGAGTTTTGTAACATATCATGTTACCAATCCAGAAGTTTTTGCCATGTATTTTTGTGATATATGTGGTGACTAGCACAAGCATGTAAACTAGGTATCTTGATGTTGCTGATTTCAGAGACTTAGTGATTTCGCTAAGTCCCTGACTGCTGTTATTTTCATGCCATGTATTCATGTTGTTTCTGAGAGATCTAGGCATAATTTCAGCATGATCATTAAGGGTGTTTTGAACTTTAGAATTTTCTCAATGCATCCATGCCTTTGTTTGCAACTATGGAGTGCCATAGCTTGAGTCAATCGAGCTCTACTTTTGCTTCAAAATGTTGCTGGCAGATTTTTTACATGTTATTCGATTTTGCCAAGCTTGGTGTAGTTGGTCCTTAAAAGATATGATGTTGTTCTTGCCATGTCTAGTTCCTATGCCATGTCTTCTTGATGTATGTATGCTTATTTTATCATGCAATGCTCTGTAGTGAGTGCATCGAGCTCACGAACATGCCTAGTCGTTATCTGTTTTTGACATGTCCAGTTTTCTGCTAAGTCTGTAACCTGTAACGAAACTTGCTTATTTGACATGGGTGTAATCATATTTTCCGATCCTTTTTGGCTTATGGTCAGTAAGAGACTTTTGTCAATTGCTATGTGTAGATTCATGCCATGCCTTATTTTGCTATGTTCTGATCCTGTAGCATGTCGTTTCATTGCTCTGAACATGCCATCCTGATGTTAATTTCTGCTATGTTGCTATTTCACTAAGTCTGTGAACCTGTTATCTTTTGCACTATTGCCATGCTTGTTTGGACCTGTTATGATGGGATTTAGCCGTAGCTCAGTGTTCATCTTTTATCAAGCATCTTGAGTAGTTTACTGTCATATGCTTTGTTGCCATGTCTGGGTGCAGTAGCCTAATTAATTGTTGCTTGCTAAGTAGCATCATGCTGTTAATGGCAGATTCTTGTCATTCTTGTATTGCTTGCCATTTGCAAACCGTGCATCCGATTCCGGTGATCTTTATATCGATTTCAATCGAAATCACCTCATCTATCCAGTGGCATACTTGGTTTGCCAAGATTTTTCCCTGTTCATCCTTGTCCTTCCGGAGCATGCATACACATTGCATATCACCTCTCGCATATCATGCCATGTTTTGCATCATGTTGCTTGCGCATTGCATCGTGGTTGATTTTGGTTCCTTTGCTTGTTCTCTTGTCTTGGGTAGAGCCGGGAGATGAGTACGTGAACGAGGAACCTGTTGAGAACGCTTTCGAGGACCAAGCTTTCGACAACTCTGAGAACCTTGCAGGCAAGATGACCATACCCTCGAAATCACTTCTATCTTTGCTTGCTAGATTGCTCGCTCTTTTGCTATGCCCATGCCGCGATACCTACCACTTGCTATATCATGCCTCCTATATTGCCTTGTCAGCCCCTAACCATCCATGTCCTAACAAACCGTTGTTTGGCTATGTTACTGCTTTGCTCAGCCCCTCTTATAGCGTTGTTAGTTGCAGGTGAAGATGAAGTTTGTTCCTTGTTGGAACATGGACTTGTTGTTCCTTGTTGGAACATGTTTACTTGTTGGGATATCACAATACCTCTTATTTAATTAATGCATCTATATACTTGGTAAAGGGTGGAAGGCTCGGCCTTATGCCTGGTGTTTTGTTCCACTCTTGCCACCCTAGTTTCCGTCATACCGGTGTTATGTTCCCGGAGTTTGCGTGCCTTACACGGTTGGGTGATTTATGGGACCCCCTTGACAGTTCGCTTTGAATAAGACTTTTCCAGCAAGGCCCAACATTGGTTTTACCATTTGCCACCTAAGCCTTTTTCCCTTGGGTTCTGCAGACTCAAGGGTCATCTTATTTTAAACCCCCCCGGGCCAGTTCTCCTTCGATTGCTGTTCCAAACTAGAGCACCGTGCAGGGCCGTCCCTTGGCAACTAGGGTTATGTTGGCTCCTGTACGCTTAGCTTATCCGGATGTGCCCTGAGACCGAGATATGTGCAGCTCCTATCAGGATTTGTCGGCACAATCGGGCGGCTTTGCTGGACTTGTTTTATTGCTGTTGAAATGTCTTGTAGTCCGGGATTCCAAGATTGATCGGGTCTTCCCGGTAGAAGGAATATCCTTCGTTGACCGTGAGAGCTTATCATGGGCTAAGTTGGGACACCCCTGCAGGGTATTATCTTTCGAAAGTCGTGCCCGCGGTTATGAGGCAGATGGGAATTTGTTGATGTCCGGTTGTAGAAAATCCAAAGTTGACTTTAACTAAAACACATCAACCGCGTGTGTAACCATGATGGTCTCTTCTCGGCAGGGTCCGGGAAGTGAACACGGTTGTTGGAGTTATGTCTGACGTAGGTTGTTTCAGGATCACTTCTTAATCACTTCTAGCTTCACGACCGTGCTTTGCCTTCTCTTCTCGCTCTCTTTTGCGTTGTAGCCACCATATGCTAGTCGCTTGCTGCAGCTCCACCTCACAAACCCCTTTCCCACCTTTAAGCTTAAATAGTCTTGATCTCGCGGGTGTGAGATTGCTGAGTCCCCGTGACTCACAGATATTATCACCACAGTTGCAGGTACCAACGATGTCAGTGCAGATGACGCGACCGAGCTCACTTGGGAGTTTGACGAGGAACGTGGCCGTTACTATGTTTCTTTTCCAGATGATCAGTAGTGGAGCCCAGTTGGGTGATCCGGGGATCTGTTTAGCATTTGGGATAGTCTTCTTTCATTTTGGTACCGTAGTCGGACCTTGAGTGTAATCTGTATGATGGATGTTATTTATGTACTTGTGTGAAGTGGCGATTGTAAGCCAACTATGTATCTTTCCCCTTTATTTATTACCTGGATTGTGTGAAGATTACCTCAATTGCGACATTGCTTTCAATGCGGTTATGCCTCTAAGTCGTGCCTCGACACGTGGGAGATATAGCCGCATCGAGGGCGTTACAAGATACTATATCACCAATTGAGATTGTTAGAGATGTTGAAGTCTTGTGTCGGAAAATGAAATACCCTACTGATTTCTTGTTCTTGCTTCCCCACAAGATAATTTTTGTCCCATTATATCTGGTAGACCCTTCTTGAATACTGTTAATGCTAAGATAGATTGCGAGAAAGATATTGTCACTGTTGGTTTAGGGGATATGTCTCATGATTTCAATTCCTGTAAATTTCGTAGACAACCTCATGATAAGGAATTGCCTAGTAAGTATGAAAGTATTGGTCTTGCTTCTATTGCCGTGCCTCCTGCAGATCCTTTAGAACAATATTTGCTAGATCATGAAAATGATATGTTTATGAATGAAAGAAGGGAAATAGATGAAGTATTCTTTAATGAAGGGCCTATTTTGAAATACGATTTGCCTGTTGAAATCCTCGAGGATCCTCCTCCACCCAAGGGTGACCCCGTGTTTGAGCTTAAACAATTACCTGATACTATGAAATATGCTTATCTTGATGAAAAGAAGATATATCCTGTTACTATTAGTGCTAACCTTTCACAACATGAAGAAAAGAAATTATTGAAAACTCTGAAGAAGCGCCGTGCCACTATTAGATATACTCTTGATGATCTTAAGGGCATCAGTCCCACTCTATGTTAGCACAAAATTAAATTGGAGAAAGATGCTAAACCAGTTGTTGATCATCAAGGATGGTTAAATCCTAAGATGAAAGAAGTGGTAAGAAATGAAATACTAAAGCTTCTGGAGGCAGGTATAATTTATCCTATTGCTGATAGTCAATGGGTAAGCCCTGTTCATTGCATCCCTAAGAAGGGAGGTATTACTGTTGTTCCTAATGATAAGAATGAAGTGATTCCACAAAGAATTGTTACCGATTATAGAATGGTAATTGATTTTCGTAAATTGCATAAAGCTACTAGAAAAGATCATTACCCTCTACCTTTTATTGATCAAATGCTAGAAAGACTATCCAAACATACTCATTTTTGCTTTCTAGATAGTTACTCGGGTTTCTCTCAAATACCTGTGTCAAAAGATGATCAAGAGAAACCCACTTTTACTTGCCCTTTTGGTACCTTTGCTTATAGATGTATGACTTTTGGTTTATGTAATGCACCTGCTACCTTTCAAAGATGTATGATTGCTATATTCTCTGATTTTTGTGAAAAGATTGTTGAGGTTTTCATGGATGATTTCTCCGTTTACGGAACTTCTTTTGATGATTGCTTAAGCAACCTTGATCGAGTTTTGCAGAGATGTGAAGAAACTAACCTTGTCTTGAATTGGGAGAAGTGCCACTTTATGGTTAATGAATATATTGTCATGGGGCATAAAATTTTTGAAAGAGGTATTGAAGTTGATAAAGCTAAAGTAGATTCTATTGAAAAGATGTTGTGTCCTAAAGAGATCAAAGGTATAAAAAGTTTCCTTGGTCATGCTAGCTTCTATAGGAGGTTTATTAAAGACTTCTCTAAAATTTCCAGGCCTCTCCACTACTACAGGATGTTGCTAACGCGACACTACGATCAGAGACCCTTCGACGAAACTATGTGCGATGCAATAATAGCAAACGGTGGTGTAAAAGAACCGTCAAAAAAGGTGCAAAACGTTTGTGATGACGGAGCCATCAAACACGGTTTAGATTTTAGTTGTGTATGCAATCCAGGGCATACGTTTTAGTCCAATGAACTATTTGCAATGAGGCGGAACAAAAGAAACGGGCAACCTGATGAAGGCATGTGCGATATAGAGCATACGGTTCACTCAGATGAACTGTTTGTGATTAGGCAACACAAAAGAAACGGTCAGCCAAATCAAGGTGTGTGTGATTGAGGGCATACGCTTCAGAAGGATTAACTATTTGCCATGAGGCAACAGAGCAGAAACGAGTCAGCCAGATCAAAGTGTCTACGATTGATGGCATACACTTCACATGGATGAACCGTTTGCGATTAGTCACAACAAACTGAAACAGTTAGATAGATCAACGTTGTGCGCTAGACGGGCACACACATTCTAATTAAAAGAAGCGTGCACGATGGTAATAATGAGTGTGCACAGTTGTTGGAACAAGACGTGTACTGACATTGCCTATCACGGTGCACCCTATGGTGCAAACGCCACGTACGCGGCCAAGAAGGCGTACGTGCCCATGTTACACCTTCTGGGAATAGTGCCGCACTTATAACTGCCGGTAAATTTTGAGCATGTGTCCCGTCCCATTCCATATTGCAAACCTGTTCAGACCGATCAAAACCGAAATGGTTTCCCACTTAGGAGCGTATTACTACTCGTTTATAAATACTACTACTCCAAGATGACTGCAGATTCCTCCTCAACTCCTCATGCACAAAAAGTCAAAAATAAACAAGTCATTCATCATCGTTCCCTTGCGTATGCCATGGTCAGTGTGAGTTTTGGGTCGAGAGATTTCCACCAGGGAGAGGCGAGCCTAGAAGCGGAAGCACGAGAGATGTCCCGCCTCGCCGTGAAAGCAGCCAACATGTCCCGCCGCACGGCCATAGCAGCATAGAGGTCCCGCCGCGCCGCCGAAGCAGCATGGAGGTCCCGCCACGCCGTTGATGCAGCAAACTGGTCCGGCCGCGCCGCGAAAGCAGAAGAGATGTCCCCCGCGCGCCGCGAATGCAGCATAGATGTCCTCTCGCGCTGCGGCGGCCTAGGAAAATGTCTCGCGGGCAGGCGAGAACTCTTACAGGCGCATGCGTGCCCTCGTCCTTAGGCAGATGGATCAGATCTCCAGGTGGGCGAGGTTGCAGGATGAACTGAAAGCTTCGTTTGAACAGTCCACCGACGTCATCCGGCAACTAAATGAGAGCAATGCGAAGCTCCAGGCCGAGCACGACCTGCTAAGGGCGAAGATCGTCGGAAGTGCGGAGCAGCAGGAGCAGACCACTGCCTTGTTGAAGAGGACTGGCATCATCATCGAGAAACTTATGGACAAGAATGCCATGCTGCGCATCGAGCGCAGAAGGCTGGTGGAGGAATCCGTGGATGCTCTCAAGTAGCATCTTGAGGACAAGAAAGAGCTCATCGCCGCTCGCCCGGAGACTAGTTCCCACGGAATGCAGCAACGCATCAAGAAAGTAGAGATCAGCGAGCCAGATCGTTGTCTTCCTTCTTCTTTTGCCCTTGTGTATTTCGGGCGTTGCCGCATGTGGCTTTTTTTAATAATGCTTCTAAATATGTAAGACAATTATTATCCACTGCCATCGTCCTTATATTCATCATGCTTGCTATAAGTCGTAGTCGATGCTATATAGGTCCATCGGATCTTACATCAAGTTCCGTGCAAAACTTTCTTTTCAGATTTTCATTTTCTCTCTTAAATCTCAGTCCAGTGAGACATATAGCCACCCCGTAGAACATGTGCTCGGGTGCCATTAATGGAGACGTCGGGAGGGAGGTGTGTGGCGGGTAGCGGTCAAAGGGCTCTCCTCCCGATGAGCACGCGCAGGGGTCTGATCGCACCCCTCTCGTACTCAAATAGCTATCCCGCACGACACCTCTTAGCCAATAAAAAAAGGGGACGCGTGGCCGCACGTAATTAGTAGGTAGAACGCCCATGGTTTCAATAATACTTGTGTTTCCGATTTGTAACGTGACAACACTTGTTCCAAAATGACTTTGTTGATTATTAATGTGTGCGCCTTCGCAAATCGGACAGAAAAATCACCACAATATGTTGGTGCCATGTCATGACACCATGCCAAGTTTCATGATTTTTAGGCGTTTGGAATTACGTGAATTAAAAAACCAAGTTTCTCAATCTTTTCGGCTGAGCCACGACGCCCAGAAGTTTGAATTTCACTCTCATCTCTTGCACGGGACCTAGAAATTCACACAAGGACACACATGTGGTTTTTCAAACAACTTTGGCGCACTGGAGCCTGTGCTTGTAGTTCAAATTTGAATTATGCACATTAAATGCGCAGAAGCTCAATTAATGTACAAAAAAGACCAAACGAACCCAGAATAATTCCAAAATTTAGCACGGTACTTCCATTTGGTCTAACCTTCGAGTGTAAAAAAATTAAGGCGGAAGAAGGCAGTGTACGTATGTCATTTTGCACACGGAGGTGGCACGTTCCCTCTCGGAACCACGAGCCTTCTTGAGGGAAGCTCCGGTTTGCAAGAAGCTTACACCAAACCTTGTCCCAATTCGGCCAAAAAAATTACCGCAGCATGTTGGTGCCATGTCATGACACCATGCCAAGTTTCATGATTTTCAGGCGTGTTTTGGATTTAGAGGAATTAAAAAACAAAGTTTCTCAATCTTTCCGGTCGAGCCACGATGCCCAGATGTTTGAATTTCACTCCTATCTCTTGCATGAGACCTAGAAATTCACCTAAGGACACACATGTGATTTTTCAAACAACTTTGGTGCACTGGAGCATGTGCTTGTAGTTCAAATTTGAATTATGCACATTAAATGCGCAGAAACTCAATTGATGTATAAAAAAGGCCAAACGAACCCAGAATAATTCCAAAATTTAGCACGGTACTTCTATTTTGTCTAATCTGCCAGTGTAAAAACATTAAGGCAGGAGAAGGCAGTGTACGTATCTCGTTTCACACACGGAGGTGACACGTTCCCTCTCGGAACCACGAGCCTTCTTGAGGGAAGCTCCGGTTTGCAAGAAGCTTACAACAAAGCTTGTCCCAATTCGACCAAAAAATTTGCCACAACATGTTGGTGCCATGTCATGACACCATGCCACGTTTCATGATTTTCAGGCATGTTTTGGATTTACAGGGATTATAAAAACCAAATTTCTCAATGTTTCCGGCCGAGCCACGACGCCCAGATGTTTGAATTTCACTCCCATCTCTTGCATGGGACCTAGAAATTCACCCAAGGACACACATGTGATTTTTCAAACAACTTTGGTGCACTGGAGCCTATGCTTGTAGTTCAAATTTGAATTATGCACATTAAATGCGCAGAAACTCAATTAATGTATAAAAAAGCCAAACGAATCCGGAATAATTCCAAAATTTAGCACAATACTTCTATTTGGTCTAATCTGCCAGTGTAAAACAATTAAGGAGGGAGAAGGCAGTGTACGTATGTCATTTCGCACACGGAGGTGACACGTTCCCTCTCGGAACCAAGAGCCTTCTTGAGGGAAGCTCCAGTTTGCAAGAAGCTTACACCAAAGCTTGTCCCAATTCGGCCAAAAAAATACCGCAGCATGTTGGTGCCATGTCATGACACCATGCCAAGTGTCATGATTTTCAGGCGCGTTTTGGATTTACAGGAATTATAAAACTAAGTTTCTCAATCTTTCCGGCCGAGCCACGACGCCCAGATGTTTGAATTTCACTCCCATCTGTTGCATGGGACCTAGAAATTCACCCAAGGACACACATGTGATTTTTCGAACAACTTTGGTGCACTGAAGCATGTGCTTGTAGTTCAAATTTGAATTATGCACATTAAATGCCCAGAAACTCAATTAATGTATAAAAAGGCCAAACGAACACGGAATAATTCCAAAATTTAGCACGATACTTCTATTTAGTCTAATCTAATAGTGTACAAAAATTAAGGCGGGAGAAGGCAGTGTAAGTATATCGTTTCGCACACAGAGGTGACATGTTCCCTCTCGGAACCAAGAGCCTTCTTGAGGGAAGCTTTGGTTTGCGAGAAGCTTACACCAAAGCTTGTCCCAATTCGGCCAAAAAATTTACTGCAGCATGTTGGTGCCATGTCATGACACCATGCCAAGTTTCATGATTTTCAGCCATGTTTTGGATTTACAGGAATTAAAAAATCAAGTTTTTCAATCATTCTGGCCGAGCCACGACACCCAGATGTTTGAATTTTATTCCCATTTCTTGCATGGGACCTATAAATTCACCCAAAGACACACATGACATTTTTCAGCAGACTTTGGTGCATTGGAGCATGTGCTTGTAGTTCAAATTTGAATTATGCACATTAAATGCACAGAAACTCAATTAATGCATGAAAATGCCAAACGAACCCGGAATAATTCCATATTTAAACACGACACTCATGTACTAGTTGCATGTTCACTGTACGTAAATGTTCTAGCAATTCAAACATCATCCTTTCCCTCCGTAACACCATTTTGTCTTTCAAAACATAATGAAAAAATCAGGTATACCACAAACAGTTTACTAGAAAGAATCGTGTGGGATGCGATATAAAAATATCTTAGCGCACCGTATTGTCAGGCTTACGCAGGAATCTTCGTCGTCTACAGTCCACCGCCCCCGCTTGAAGCACACTTGCGCGCAGTTTCTCGCGGCACCGAGCGAAATTTTTTGCCCACCGCGGAAATATCTATCTCCCCGCCCCCTCCCTCCTACCAAAATCCACATTTTCACTGTTCCTCCTTGCTTTCCAAGTTCAAACCCTCACTGCTGATTACTGGCAGCTCAGCCTCCCCGCCAGCGACCCTTCTTCTTGCAGCGCCGCCTCCTCACCGGCTACCCTTCTTCTTGCAGCATCGCCTCCTCGCCGGCGACCCTTCTTCTTGCAGCGCCACCTCCTCGCCGGCGAGCCTTCTTCTTGCTGCACGGCCTCCTCGTCGCCGACCCTTCTTCTTGCTGCGCGGCCTCGTCAATATGGTCAGGTAATCCACACCCCACCCACACCATCCTCCTTCTTTCCCGTCCCACATGCCCCGACCAATGGAGCGACACCTTCCACCGAAATCACTGCCCCCTCCTCCAATTAAGCGCCGCCCACAGCCATTTTACACGCAGTATAATGTGGAGCTGAGTAGCACGCGGCCGCACGCGCGAACGAGGTCGCTATGGCTGCCATGCGTGTCAACCGCCAGATCTTGGAGGAGCACCTCATCTTCGAGGCCACCGTCGACACCGCCACGCGGTTGTCTACTTTAAAGTACAGTTCATGATGTTTTCTCGAGGCCACCGCCAGTGCCTTCTAGTGATTTGTCCTCTGTCATATTAATATACAATCTGATGTTCAGTTAACAGTTTGGTCCTCTGAAATGTAATGTTCAGTTAACACTTTGGTCCAACAATAGCTATATTTCGTAGTACTGTTCTCAAGCATTCTTTGTTTTTTTAACTGTCTTATCTTCTAGTACATGTTTCTATTCTGCAATGTCATGCTCAGTTAAGTATTTTGGTTCATTTGGTCTACTGTCCATTTAACTGTTTGGTTCAGTTCTGCAATTTGATTTTCATTTGTTGTGGGTACAATTTTGTATTGTTATGCATGTGACACCAATGGAATTTGGCTATACTCAATACATATTCTATTGATAGTATGGCAACTCTCAGTTAACCTGATCAAGATCTTCCTTATGTGTGTTGCAGGGAAACAATGGGAGACACTGCGGTTTACCATCGAGGTTTGTTCAAGCAGGGTCCTTTGGATAATAACACATTATTCGTAGTTGCAGGAGTCATTCTAATATTTAGGTTTCTTATAATTTGGTCTTGCACATGTAGGTCCTGCTGTCAAAGGCTTAGACCCACTGTTCGACCCATTTTGCATATGGGGAAATGAGATGTCCATGAATATCTGTCAAGTCAAGAAACTCAGAAAGATTGTTAGGATGAAGAAACTTGCGACGAATAACAGCAAGATCTTTGTTTGCACAATGAAGAAGACATCAGTCTACTATAGGATGGTACCAACTCTTTTTACCTTGTTTTTACCCCTTGCGCCATTTCAAAATTTACAACGGCGATTTATGCATAGCTTTGTTTTCAGTACTTTTCAAAGCAGTTCACCGATAATTACCTCTCAAACCACCTGCATGGTCAAGAGGCGAGGAAGGTATTCATTCAACACCCACGATACAATATTGAAGTCTTGCTGAAGAGGACGAAGGTTGGGCAGGCAATTATCCATAGCCACTGGCCTAAAGTTGCAAGGACATTCAACATCGCTGAAGGCTCAATATTTGCCTTCCGCTTCTACAGTTTCCCAGATGAGATTCATCTGTCTATTTACCGTGTATGATGCTACTTTCCAAATGTTTTTGATGCTGCATGTGAAACTTGGTGCTGTTGTGTAATGGCGTAACTGAGTGCCGAAGCTATCTGATGTAATTCGATTATGAAATCCTGGTTGCTTTTATATGAATATGAAATATCCGGCATGTTTTATAAGAATATATCAGTTTGATTAGTACATGGATTATCAGTAATAGGCTAATTACCCTGCTTATTGGGGTTTTCTATTGCAGAGGGTTACTCAGACAGCACCGTGAGCGATGAACTCAAACAACCTGCACGGTTTCTAGAAAGTAGGCGTGTTTGATCAACTAACAATCACACATGGCTTCCGGCAGTGAACTGTTTGCATTAGGCCACCTTGCACAAACGTTTCCACACAAAGAACTGTGTGTGATATACATACGAACGGAAACGTTTTCCCTGGATTGACTGTGTGGGATGTGCATAAGAACAGAAACGAATTCCTTGGATTGACTGTGTGTGATATACATACCTATGGACATGTTTTTCTGGGATTCACCGTGTGGGATGTACATACCTACGGAAATGATTTTCTCAGATTACCATGTGTGATGTACATACCTACGGAAATGATTGGGTTTCAATGCCTCGCCCGATCGCACACGGCCCCAGCCTGGGTCCCAAGAGGGCCTATCCCCGACGATTTCTGGGTCATGTGGGAAGGACACCCTATCGCACACACTCACTTGGCAACGGTTCCAAATGACGTCGTGGAGAGGGGTTAAAAATCGTTTGTTTAGCACGTCGATGTACTAGTGCTCACCAATCTCTTACAAAAAGATGCTCCTTTTTGTTTTTGATGATGATTGTGTAGAAGCATTTGAAATACTTAAGAAAACCTTGATTTCTGCTCCTATTATTTAGCCACCTAACTGGAACTTACCCTTTGAAATTATGTGTGATGCTAGTGATTATGATGTTGGTGCTATTCTAGGACAAAGAGTTGATAAGAAACTGAATGTTATCTATTATGCTAGTAAAACTCTAGACAGTGCCCAGAGAAATTATGCTACTACTAAAAAAGAACTTTTAGCAGTTGTATTTTCTTGTGATAAGTTCAGATCTTATATAGTTGATTCCAAAGTAACTGATTAGGCTGCTATTAAATATCTTATGGAAATGAAAGATGCTAAACCTAGACTTATTAGATGGGTTCTCTTGCTACAAGAATTTGATTTGCATATTATTGATAGAAAGGGAGCTGAGAACCCTGTTGCTGACTGGTCTAGGTTAGAAAATGTTCTTGATGACCCACTGCCTATTGATGTTAGGTTTCCTGATGAACAATTAGTTGTCATTAATGCTTCTCGTAATACTCCATGGTATGATGATTATGCTAATTATATTGTTGCTAAATTTATACCACCTAGTTTCACATACCAGCAAAAGAAAAAGTTTTTCTATGATTTAAGACATTACTTCTGGGATGACCCACACCTTTTAAAGGAGTAGACGGTTTTATTAGACGTTCTGTACCTGAGCATGAAAAGGAACAGATCCTTCGCAAGTGCCACTCCGAGTCTTATGGAGGACACCACGTTGGAGATATAACTGCACATAAGGTATTGCAATCTGGTTTTTATTGGCATACTCTCTTCAAGGATGCTCCTAAGTTTGCATTGCCTTGTGATGAACGCCAGAGAATTGGTAATATTAGTAGACGTCAGGAAATGCCTATGAACTATTCAGTTGTTATTGAACCATTTGATGCCTGGGGCTTTGATTATATGGGAAGTTTTCCTTCCTCTAATGGGTACACACATATTCTAGCTGTTGTTGATTATGTTACTAAGTGGATAGAAGCTATTTCAACTAGTAGTGCTGATCATAACACTTCTATTAAGATGCTTAAAGAAGATATTTTTCCGAGGTTTGGAGTCCCTAGATATTTAATGACTGATGGTGGTTCACATTTTATTCATGGTGATTTCCGTAAAATGCTTACTAAATATGATGTCAACCATAGAATTGCATCTCCATATCATCCTCAGTCTAGTGGTCAAGTAGAATTGAGCAATAGAGAGATTAAATTAATTTTGCAAAAGACTGTTAATAGATCTAGAAAGAATTGGTCTAAGAAACTTGACGATGCTTTGTGGGCTTATAGAACTGCTTATGAAAAGCCTGTCCCCGTATAAAACTTTTATGGAAAAGAATGATTACCTCTTGAACTAGAACATAAGGCATATTGGGCTATCAAAGAGCTCAACTATGATTTTAAATTTGCCAGTGAGAAGAGGTTATTTGACATTAGCTCACTCGATGATTGGAGGACCCAAGCCTATGAGAATGCCAAGTTGTTTAAAGAAAAAGTTAAAAGATGGCATCACAAAAGGATACAAAAGCGTGAGTTTAATGTAGGTGATCATGTTTTGCTATACAACTCTTGTTTAAGATTTTTTGCAGGAAAGCTTCTCTCTAAATGGGAAGGCCCTTACATCACCGAGGAGGTCTATTGTTCCGGTGCCATAAAAATCAACAACTTTGAAGGCACAAATCCGAAGGTGGTAAATGGTAAAAGAATCAAACATTATGTCTCAGGTACTACGATAAATGTTGAGACCAACATAATTAATATCATAACACCGGAGGAGTACATAAGGGACACTTTCCCGAATGTTTCAGACTCCGAAAAGAAATAGGTATGTGGAATGGTAAGTAAACCGACTCCAAAACATTTCCAATGGCAATTTTTCTCCGTTTTGGAATATTTACAAATTTAGGAAAATTAAAAATAGTCCAAAAGAGACACGAGGCCACTGATACGTCTCCGTCGTATGTATAATTTTTGATTGTTTCATGCCAATATTATACAACTTTCACATGTTTTTGGCAACTTTTTATATGATTTATTGGACTAACCTATTGATCCAATGCCCAGTGCTAGTTCCTGTTTTTTGGCATGTTTTTTGTATCGCAGAAAATCCATATCAAACGAAGTCCAAATGCAACAAAATTTTACGGCAAATAATTTTGGAATATATGTGATTTTTGGGAGTTGGAATCACCGCAAACGGAGGCCCACATAGCCAACAAGACACCAGGGCGTGCCAGAGGCCCATGGCGCGTGGTGGTGGGTTGTGCCCTCCTCGAATGCCGGTTGGAGCTCTACTTCGGGCGCAAGGAAGCTTATATCCCAAAAAATGTGTTAAAATCTCAGCGCAATCGCAGTTACGTATCTCCCGGAATATAAGAAATGGTTTTCGGCCAGATCTGGAGAATGCGAAACAGAAGAGAACAAAGAGGGAGATCCAATCTTGGAGGGGCTCCCGCCCCTCCGCCGCCATGGAGGCCATGAACCAGAGAGGGAACTCTCCTCCCATCTAGGGGGGAGGCCAAGGAAGAAGAAGAAGAAGGGGTGGGCTCTCTCCCCCTCTCTCCCGGTGGCGCCGGAGAGTGTCGTCGGGGCAAGGATCGTGACGGCAATCTACATCAACAATCTTGCTACCGTCAACACCAACTTTCTCCCCCTCTATGCAGCGGTGTAACACCTCTTCTCTCCGTTGTAATCTCTACTTAAACATGGTGCTCAACTCCATATATTATTTCTCAATGATATATGGTTATCCTATAATGTTTGAGTAGATCCGTTTTGTCCCGTGGGTTAATCGTGATCTTGGTTGGTATGATTGTATATTTTATTTATGGTGCTTTCCTACGGTGCCCTCCATCTCGCGCAAACGTGAGGGGGGCCCGCTGTAGGGTGTTGCAATGTTCATGGTTTGCTTATTGTCGGTGTTGTGGGGGTGACAACGGCCTAAACACGGATAAGTGGGTTATGGCGTATGGGAGTAAAGAGGACTTGATACTTAATGCTATGGTTGGGTTTCATGACCTTAATGATCTTTAATAGTTGCGGATGCTTGCTAGGGGTCCAATCATAAGTGCATATGATCCAAGTAGAGAAATTATGTTAGCTCGTGCCTCTCCCTCATATAAAATTACAAGAATGATTACCAGTACTTGTTATTGATTGCCTAGGGACAAATGACTTTCTTGTTGACAAAAGCTATCTACTTTTATTACCTTGCAATTTATTCGTATTTTTATTCTCGCAAAGTACTCGTAGATTTACTCTTGCAAAATAGTTGCATACTTGTTTTAGGTAAAACAAATGTCAAGTGTGCATAGAGTTGTATCGATGGTTGATAGAACTTGAGGGAATATTTGTTCTGCCTTTAGCTCCTCGTTGGGTTTGACACTCTTATTTATCAAAGAAGGCTACAAAAAATCCCCTATAATTTTGGGTTATCAGCCACCACAAGGGTGGAGGGCGCGCCCCCCATCTTTGTGGCCACCACGTGTGCCTTCTAGACTCCGTTTTCTTGCACGATACTTCTTTTGGTCGGTAAAAATACATTATATAATCTCCCGAAGGTTTTGACCACAGCACCACGACAAAATCCTCTGTTTTCGTTTTGAGTTGTTTCTGCAGCAGATTTGGAGCAAGATGTCTTCGCAAGAGTCAGTCGGGGAGAGTCGTGTATCTCACCCGACACCGGGCCCAAGAGCGTACAGCGAAGCTAACCACTTTGGGCAAGCAACGAAGGAAGAGATGGAAGCTGACCTGAAAAGAGTGGACGCCATGGAGGAGGATCAAGAGGTTAAGTCTCATCTTCAAGATGGATTCATGTTGGAGGAACTTCAGAGCTTAGCAATTCCAAACTCGGTCATCCCTCCTAATGCTAGATTTCTCTCTTATGAGAATATGAAAAAGAGTGTTAGTTTTTCTTCCGCAGCTATGAAACATCCTTGGGTGATTGGAGCTCTAGTCGTCACGGGTAAACTTTGCAAGGAAATAATGGATCTTAAGCAAGAAAATAATAAGCTCGAGGAGGAGAATCACATCTCGAGGGGCATCATAGCCAAGAATATCACATCACCACCCCGAAGAAAGAGACATAAATACATGGCTATGGGCACCTCCCTTGGCAACTGCCAAGCTTGGGGGAGGTGCCCCGGTATCGTATCATCATCACATATTTATCTTTATCATTTTTCTTAGTTCGATCCTTTTGGTTATATCTTGATCTAGTAGAATAAAGTTTTAGTATGATCTAGCTTTGAGTTTTGCTTCAATCTCTATGTGTGTAATCGAGTCCGTGAGATATATAATAAAGAGTAATTTTGAGTTGAGGGCTTTGCTTCCTTGCTATGTGTTGGGGATATGACTATTAGATATGACCCGCACAGGAGGGGCCGGGTTATATCTAATGGAGGTTCATCTAAGCAGAGCCCATGAGTATGTTGAAGATGGCGGTTTATGAAGCAGGCTTGTTGAAGGGCCCAAACCCAAAGGCGGCTTAAGGCCCGTAAGTATAAACCGGCATGTATATAACTTGTATTGTAAGGCATGTAAGATAAGTCACCGAGCCGGACACGTTTGTAAGAGCCGGCCGGGACTCTGTAAGCCGCAGGGCATCAACCCATGTATATAAGGGGACGACCCGACAGTGGCTTAGGGCAAGAAACAATAGACCGAAAGCTAGGCAAAGTGTATCCACTCCCTGGTAATCGAAACCCTAACAATACCACCTCAAACTGGATTAGGGTTTTACCTTCACCTCAAGAGATCGAACCAGTATAAACTCCTCGCATCCTTTGTCCCGTTTAACCCCTTTAAGCTCACCTCGTCGCAATGGCTCCACAACTAAGTCCTTCCATGAGGACATCTGTCATGACACTTCCACGATAGTTGGGGCCCACCTTGGGGCTCGCGCACGATGGTTTTGAGTTCTTGAAGGGCAGCTTCGAAGGGATCAAGGGATACGCTGTGGGCTGGATGACCAAGAGTCGTCGCGGCAAGCTCTACATCGATGATGCAGGCTGGGGCCCCGAGGCCGGTCAATTGTGTACGGGTATCGGGTCCCCTTCGGCGGAATCCACGTCTTCATCGGCAAGATCGATGAACTGGGCCCTGAGCCGGACATCTGCACCAACATCATCGAGACGGCTCAACATGCACGACCTGCCCGAGTTCAACCCGCCGTGAAGCGTGGCTTCGTTGGGTTCATCCATGGGGATGAATTGGAAGGTTCTGTGTCTGGCGGTGAGACAGCCATCTACTCTGACGGTGATTCGTCGATGGGCGAGACTAACTCAGTGTACCAACTAGAAGACGGACGGGTTGGGGGCTGTTCCGATGGCGACAGTATTCCGGACCCCCGTGAGCCGCCGAACAGGGTGGCGATCTTCATGGCTCGTACCCAACCGGTTCTCGGCCATGACTTCCAGTGTAGCGGCGATAACAGCAGCGGGTGCTGGCGGTTCGGTGTGCCCGCCAGCTCAAGTTTTAACAGATCTGTTAGATGCTCTGGCGACTTTGATGGAGGATGATGTAACCCCAGACAACTAGGAGCAAGATAAAGCAGAAGTGGCTAAGTTGCGTGATGAGATAGCGCAAGCTAACGCAGAATTGGTAGCGGAAAACGCCAGGATGGCTGTAGAGCGGGCCGTTTTAAATGCCCAAGCACAGTGGATTCAAGCAGATTCATATCGGCTCACGGTGGATCAGAACGCGTAAAATGAAGTCTTGAGGAGAAAGCACCGGAGTCGTCTGCCCTCGGTTTATGAGTCGAGAGACCTCTTCAACACACCCGGGGTGGGGGCCAGTAACCCGCCAATGGTAAACCGGATGACTGAAGCGCCAGGGGGTGGAGTGCCGGTTCAGCCGCGCATGACAGGTTCTCCGCATATGAACAACACACCACCTCAGCATGTGGTGACACCACCGGGTCATTATTCCACCCCTTTAGACAATATGATTGTTGCAGCTACACGGTTGGCAGCTCTACCAGCCGAGGGCGAGACCCCGACGGTGATCGAAGCCCAAAGGGCCAAAGAACTTCTTCAGACAGTGCTAGTACAGTAGCAGGCTTATTCTTATAGTCGAGATCGAATTCATTCGACCCCTTGTCCAAGCCGGAGCTACAGTAGGCACATTGGCTCGCCGGCGGTTTCGAGCACTGAGCAACGCCGTAATCAACCTCATGGGCATGACCCGATGTGTAATGGTGCTAATGCACAGGATTTGGTGGACCAGGGCAGAGCACGTTGGGAGGCCGAGCTGGCGGCTCAACTAGCGGCTCATCAGCACGCGCTGGTTTACACGACGGCTTCAGTGGAGGCGGGTGTGACCTCTAGGGCTTGGGGAGTGCCATGCTTAACGGCGGCCCTAAGAAACGAGCCTCTGCCCAAGGACTTCAAGGGCCATCGTAAGGTGCCCAATTACATAGCAGATCAGCCCCCTGAAGCCTTGGTGGAGAGTTATGAGATGGCTATGGATATGTTGAATGTTAGTGACGCTGCATGTGCTAAGTATTTCACCATGATGCTGGAAGGGACAGCTCGTACTTTGTTAAAAGGGCTGCCGACCAACTCCATCGGGTCATGGGCAGAGCTGAAAGCCCGTTTTTTCCAGAATTTCAAGGATACGTGCAAACAGCCTATGTCGATCGTGGATTTGGTTTCTTGGGTTCAAGCTGAGGTTGAATCAACGGCCAGCTGGGTGCGCCGGGTCTCAACTATTATCCACTCCTCGGATAACATCAACGTTGGTTCAGCGGTCTTAATGTTGGAGAAAAATTGCAGTTTTATTCCACTCAGGCAAAAGCTTGGGCGGCTTAAGCGCCATTTCAATGACATGGGGGAGCTTATGGAGGCTCTCGTCAAGTATGCCGACTCTGATAGTACCAAGGACCCTGACTCTGTGGATGAAAGACCAGGAATGGGAAAGAAGAGCGGCGGCATGAAGGGACAACAGTACAACCATGCCAATCAGGGCGGCAACGGTAAGCGCAAAGCTGATGGCTTTGTGGCTAACACCGGTGCACAGAATTATACTAGCGTCGTAAGGGGAGGCCGACTCGAGGGACAAAATTTGACCTTGACGCAATATTGAATCAGCCATGCCCCAAGCACGGGACGGATGAGAAGCCGGCTACCCACTTGTGGAAGGATTGCAGTATCATGAGACACTTCAGGGAGTCTGTCCAGCACAACCGTGGCCCAAACGACGGTTTAGGATCCGGCTCTCATGGTCCGGGTCATGGAGGCGGCGGCTCAAATTCCGGGTTTCATGGCCAAGGCAATCAAGGTGGTTACAACCAGCATAATAATCAGCGAAACCACCACCAGCAGCAGTCTGGTTATCAGAGCAACTTGAAGCAATCGAATAGTGTACAGTACCATGTCTTCACCACCAGCCTGTGTAAGCGGGATCGGAAGCTTCACAACAGGGCAGTGAATGTTGTTGATCCGGTGGTGCCATGTTATTTACGGTGGTCAGAGCAGCCTATTGTGTGGAGTCATGAGGATCATCCGCCCCGGGTTGATAATCCGGGTCACCTAGCTCTGGTGGTGGCGCCTTAGGTTGGGGGCTATAAGTTTACTAAGGTACTCATGGATGGAGGCAGCAGCATTAATATACTCTATTATGAAACTTTCCGTCACATGGGACTGACTGACAAAAATCTTAAGCCGTCGAGCACCGTCTTTCATGGTGTGGTGCCGGGTAAGCCAGCGTATCCAGTGGGTAAGATATCTTTGGAGGTTACTTTCAGAGATGAGTATGATTCCAGATCTGAGACATTAACCTTTGAAGTGGTTAAAATCAAGAGCCCTTATAATGCTCTGTTCGGGCGGCCGGCTTACGCTAAATTTATGACGAGGCCTTGTTATGTTTACTTGCAGCTTAAGATGCCGGGTTACAAGGGCACCATCACATTGCATGGGAGTCGCAAGGTAGCCTTGGAGTGTGAAGAAGGCGATGCTGCTTATGCTGAGTCTGTTTGTGCAGCGGAGCAGCTGAAATTTTATAAGGACAATGTTGACCCGGCGAACATGACGTCCTTGAAGAAGCCAACCACAGAACATGATCCGTTGTTAAAATTTAAATTGGCAGATGACACCAAGATGGTTGATTTTGTCCCTGGCGACTCATCTAAGCAGTTCAGCATTAGTGCCAATCTGGATCCGAAATAGGAAAGTGCGCTCATCGAGTTCATCCGTGAGAACCGGGACATCTTTGCATGGAAGCCTTCAGACATGCCGGGTGTACCGAGGGAACTCGCTGAGCACACTCTTAATATTGATCCAAAATTTAAGCCAGTCAAGCAATTCCTCCGTTGTTTTAACGAGGAGAGGTGGAATGCCATTGGTGAGGAAGTGGCCTGGCTCTTAGCGGCCGGGTTTATCGTTGAAGTTTTCCATCCTGAGTGGTTGGAAACCCGGTGTTAGTGCTTAATAAGAATGGCACTTGGCGAATGTGTGTGGACTATACGGACTCAAACAAGGCTTGTCCGACTGATCCATTTGCTCCCACTCGTATATATTGATCAAATCATTGATACTACGGCGGGTTGTGAGCGTTTGAGTTTTTTGGATGCTTACTCTGGTTATCATCAGATCAAGATGGCAGTTAAGGACCAGGAGAACACAACTTTCATTACTCCGTTTGGAGCCTTCTGCTACGTGTCTATGCCTTTTGGGCTCAAGCGTGCCCAGGCGACTTACCAGCGGTGTGTGCAGAATTGCCTTCACGATCAAATTGGGCGTAATGCTCATGCTTACGTGGGCGACATTGTGGTGAAATCCAGAAAGGAGACCCTGATTGATGATTTGAAGGAGACGTTTGACAATCTCCTGCTTTATAAAATGATGCTTAACCCAGCCAAGTGTGTCTTTGGGGTGCCGGCGGATAAGCTTTTGGGGTTTCTGGTCTCTAATAGAGGCATTGAAGCTAACCCGGAGAAGATCAAGGCTATTACTTCCCTGGCTAAACCGGCGTGTGTCAATGATGCTCAGCGTTTGGCGGGTCGCATTGCAGCCTTGAGCCGGTTCATAAGACGGTTAGGAGAGAAGGCTATCCCTCTTTACCATATGATGAAGAAGACATACCACTTTGTTTGGAGTGATGCTGCTAATCAAGCATTTGAGGATCTGAAGAGATAGTTGGCTGAGCCGCCCGTTCTTGTTGCTCCCATTGATAAAGAGCCCTTGCTGTTATATGTGGCTTCTAATAGCCCAGTTGTTAGCGTTGCTATTGTGGTAGAGAGGAAGGAAACAGGCAAATAATATCTGGTTCAACGGTCGGTTTACTACATCAGCGAGGTGCTCATTGAATCCAAGCAGAGGTATCCGCATTGGCAGAAGCTTGTGTATGGGGTCTTTATGGAGAGCCAGAAGCTCAAGCAGTATTTTCTTGGTCATCCTATTACTGTGGTTAGCTCTGCTCCTCTGGGGGATATCATCCAAAATAGAGAAGCCACAGGTCGGGTAGCCAAGTGGGCCATTGAGCTTGGACCCCATGGTTTAAAGTATGTGCCTCGCACAACCATCAAATCACAAGCACTCGTGGATTTTATCAATGATTGGACAGAGTTGCAGATGCGTGAGGAAAAGCCGGATAACACATATTGGACTATTCACTTTGATGGATCCAGGCAGTTGGAAGGCTCGGGGGCTGGAGTTGTCTTGACTTCCCCACGAGGTGATAAATTTTCTTATGTTCTCCGGTTAATGTTCCCTTGTACTAACAATGCAGCTGAGTATGATGCCTTGCTCCACGGTCTTTAGATGGCTAAAGAGATGAACTTAAGCCGTGTGAGATGTTTCGGTGACTTAGATCTGGTAGCTCAGCAAGTTTCTGGTACTTGGGATTCTAAGGATCCGCTCATGGCAGCTTATCGACGAGAGGTTGATGCCATTGCGGGTCATTTTAAGGGTTACCGGGTTGAGCACATTGATCGTAGGAAGAATGAGGCAGCTGGCACTTTAAGTCGGTTGGGGTCTTAGCATAAACCAGTGCCACCCAACACGTTCCTGGATGTTCTGTTCAACCCTTCTGTTAAATTACCTATGGAGGATGATCTTGTTGTTCCGGACCCGGAAGCGCAATTGGTGGCGGTTCTTCATGCTATTCCTGATTGGACGGTTCCCTATTTGGCTTACATGAGCTGGGGCAAGTCGCCGGGGGATGAGATCTTGTCCAGACAGATAACCCGGCGGTCTAAGTCAATGTCGATTGTCAATGGGGAGTTGCACCACCGCAGTGTCACAGGGGCGTTTCAACGTTGCGTCTCTCCTGAAGAAGGTTGTGAGATTCTGCGAGAGATGCACGAAGGAGATTGTGGTCATCATGCCGGCTCTAAATCTCTTGTAGCCAAGGCTTTCCATCATGGGTTCTATTGGTTGACGGCTCATGCTGATGCTGAGGATTTGGTCAGCAAATGTGATGGTTGTCAGAAATTTTCATGAGGAGCTCATGTGCCAGCTCAAGAATTGAGGATGATTCCAATTACTTGGCCGTTTGCGACTTGGGGGCTTGATATGGTTGGGCCTTTTAAGAGGTCCCCGGATAATAAGACCCACCTTTTGGTGGAAGTTGACAAGTTTACTAAGTGGGTTGAAGCAGAGCCGGTTAGCAAGTGCGATGCCGCAACGGCGGTTCAATTCATCAAAAAGGTGATTTTCCGTTTTGGGTTTCCCCATAACATTATAACGGATAATGGCACTAATCTATCTGAGGGTGCTATGAAAGAATTTTGTCAACGAGAGCATATTCGACTTGATGTTTCCTCTGTGGCTCACCCCCAGTCCAATGGTCAAGCGGAACGGGCTAATCAAGAGATTCTGCGAGGCATCAAGCCCCGGCTTATGGTTCCTTTGCAAAGAACGTCGGGTTGTTGGATGGAGGAGTTACCTTCAGTATTATGGAGTATCAATACAACCCCCAACAGATCTACGGGTTACACCCCTTTCTTCATGGTTTACGGAGCAGAGGCGGTTCTCCCTAGTGACATCTGTCACGATTCACCCCGTGTGGCGGCTTATGTGGAATATGATAATGAAAAGGCACGTCAGGATGCACTTGACCTGTTAGATGAGGAGCGTGACCTCGCGGTGGCTCGTTCGGTGATTTATCAGCAAGACCTATGTCGTTATCACATCCGCCGGGTCAAAACCAGAACCTTTCAAGAAGGCGACTTAGTGCTCCGGCTCATCCAGGATCAGACGGACATGCATAAGCTATCACCACCTTGGGAAGGACCTTTTGTGGTCAGCAAGAATCTACATAATGGGTCATACTATCTTATCGACATTTGAGACCACAAGGACTCAAGTAAGTCGGAGGAGGAGACCCATTGGCTGTGGAATATTGCTCATCTAAGGCCCTACTATACTTGAGCCACTGGCTCTCATGATGTACATAGTATGATGATGTATATATTATAAATAAGTATAATGAAGCCAGCATCCTTGATAATTCAGGGCCTCTGTCGTTTCACTTCTTCGAAGTTGAGTCTTTATTCATCGTCTTACATGTTCATCTAAGAGGCTTGACGCCCAAATTACAGGGATCAAAGAGAGTTGGATGCATTGCACAACTCAAACACAGGTCCCTGACAAACACAGCTTGTCAGTATGCCACTTGGGGGCTTCCTGTTCAAACATAGGTGTATTCGACCAAAGAGAACATAGTGTGGCTACCCTTTTGACCAGGTTATCTCGTTCAAACATAGGTGTATTCGACCAAAGAGAACATAACCTTTCCGGGTCATCCTACCTGTAGCCAGCTGCTTCAACTCCATCAGGTAATCCTGATTGACCCGCCAAACTCTTAACGATCAATCTTTTACGGTGTATTCAACCAAAGATCCTGAGCTCGTTAAGGTTCGAACGGTGTTTTGTCATGCGAGAGCACGACTTACAGGTAGTCAGGATAGATCCAGGCTTCATAAAGCCGCGTTCCTTGAAACTTGGATAAATCGGCCCATGATGCATGCTGCGACTTTGACCCCGTGTACTCCTAATAAGTCTATCTTTAAACAAGACCTGACTTTATCTGGGTTCAAATGTCAATTGGGTGCTGTGAGTTCCGGCTCATGGAAAGCATGTACCTTCCAGTGGCTCAGGCTAGTTTCATCGAAGAAGACACTTTGGCTTGGCGACCTTTAAAAGCCCCGAATTTTTGAAGTTCTTTTCTTTATATGATCTCTTTTTTGCCATCTAGTCTTTACACATCGGGCCAAGCTGCCCTACTTATGACTCATATTTGAAGCATCGTTTGGGTCTCTACAACCCGCCAGGATAACAGACTCTAAGTCATCAGAGTATCATAATATTATGTTTTGAGTTATAGTTCTACAAACTCTAAATTGCATAAAGCTGCTAAACCGGTAGTCTAAGCACATGCCACAGGTATGATATTTTATTATGTTAAGCATTATGGTTAGACCGACCCTGGTTATGGACTATTCATCCCCAGTGGCCTTAATTGAGTATCATGACCCGCCCGGCGGTAAACCGCCAGTGCACCTGTGATCTCTTGGTGTGCAGGATAATAATCAAGTCTGATCTACATAAATCAATACTATCATAGGAATAAAATGATCGTCTTTCAAACTGGCGGATCAGCAGTATTGTGCAAAACATAAATGTGCATGATGGCACGACAGATTCAAGTTTTACTACCCTATTACATGACTCCATGAGCCAAATGGGATCAAGTGTTTCTCCAAGAATCAAATATATAAACCGCCTGATGGTTCACTCTTCTTGGTCTTGCTGGCTTGAGGCTCCTGGGTCATCCTTTTCCGGCTCTTCGTCTTCTTCCGCCATCTGGAAGTTTGGCGATGACCAGTCAATGCCACATAAAGCTTGAAATTCAGCTTCATCATCTATAAGTTCAGATGGCTCAACTTCAGGGGCAAAAGTATGCTTACGAATTGGAGGGATTAGATCCATCACTTTATAAGCCAGGGTCGGCATCTTCTGATTCTCTTTGTTGTAAGCCGGATGGTACTTTGAAAGGTCCGAGTCATTGGCAATCATAGTCGCCATTGGATGTATCTCTTTCACGCAAACCGAGAAGTCCTTCTGATCAAATGGCATACCATCTTCTTTCAAACTTGGGTACCCAGTGGCTACCTCAGACGGGTCAAGCTCTGGTACCCATGCCTTGGCCCGGCTCAAAGCTGTCATAGCACCGGCTCTTGCAGAAGACCACTTCATCTCATCAATCCTGGCAGGTAGCACAGAAAGTCTTTTCAAGACACCTATCAATAGAGTTGGGGCTTGATTAGTCGGAGAGATTGTAGCCAGTGTAGGCTAAGCTCCAGTATACAGCTATTCGACAAGGGTGTAAACCGCCTTCAGCTTCACAAGCATGTCTTGGTTGAGGTTGCTGCTCCTAGGACTTGAGTAAATCACAGATTGGTTAGAGGCGGATTTATACTATCATAGGAAAAGATTCTCATTTGATGTTTAAAGACGGTGACTCACCAAACATAGCAGAAACCATCTGAGATACATGGTGTTTTGAGCCGGTGAGCTCAGTGGTCACCTCTTGAAGAGCTGCCTCTACTTTTTCTGCTCGTTGCATCAAAGCAGTCTTCTCTTCAGCGCACCTGGTTCTCTCCGGCTCAAAACTGATCTTCAGCTTTTTCGTCTCAGCCACGCTAAATTGGAATTTTGAATCTGCCTTCCGGGTCTCGGCTTCATGGTTTTCTAGTCAGGTCTTTGCATCGGTCAGTTGTGATTGAAGTTCAGTAGTGGCATTCTGTACAAACATAGAGTTGCAAATACATTTATATCCGGGTTACATGAATATAAGTCCCAAGCCTTTTGCAAGCAACATCACTTGGCACTTGGGGGCTAATGCTTGCCGAAACAATTCTCTGTACAACGACTCATTTCAGTAAAGTCACAAGTACTTTGCAAGCAAGAGTACTTGGCTCTTGGGGGCTAATGCATATCGCTTGAATCTTTTTACTATTCTATGATGACCTGGTTGTAGTGTAAACAATGACAACCGGTTCATTGGGGCTACATAGATAAGTTCTCTTTGTTAAACTGTAATGAGCAGGGCCGGCTCATTCATGCTGATTAAACCGGCCCTTGGGGATACGGATACAATATTAATTGTTCAAATCCGGCTTAACTATAATGGTACAAGTCGGCTTCGGAAGGATTCTACTACAAATGTTTATGGTTATTTTAAGTCTACAGCCTAGTCAATCTCATCATACCCAGTAGACTTGGGGGCTGGCAGGATGTACATAATTTACTGAAACAGAGATTCATACCTCATAAATTTGGTGCATCTGCTTCACCATATCAATTTCAAGATCGCGGCTGCAGTGTACTTGGCTGAGGTAGCCAGAGAGTATTTCACTACTGCTCAATTGTGCATAATGCTAGACATCAAACCTCACTTTCCGCCTTTCGATAACCTCTTCTTTGATAGAATGCTTGGCCAAAGCTGTTGGATTTCCCGGTTCTGTAAAGCCGGCACCAGTGATCAGAACATCATCAGTATGAGTTTCTAGCAGCTTAAGTGAGCTTGATGGTTCAGTGATCAAAGAGTTGGTGCTGGTGTGATCAATGGAGAGATTAGGGATTTCGGGTGGAAAGTCCGGGGCAGGTTCTTGTTGTTTTTCAGAAACTTCAGGTGTAGAGATTTGCTGCTCCGATTCAGCGGCTTTAGGAGCTTCAGCTAGCTTGGTCACCTTTGCCTTCTTGCTAGGCTTTGCTTGTCCACTTCATAGATTATGATAAGTAAGTATGATTGTAAGAGGATAAAGAGGTGCATAATAAAAGATAATTATAGTTGCCCAGGGGCAGTCTTGAAACCGGTAGCTGGGTCTGTGATGAGTCGCCGGAGGAAGAGCGAGAAACCTCCTGGTAATTTGAATCAGAGGAATTGATTAGCTGGCGAATAAGACCCACCAGCGGGTAAAGAGAATTTAAGTTCGGAAAAACCTTGTTTTGGCGCTTTCGTGGAACTGGAGTATTCGGTAAGCCGGAGGACAATTCTTCACCTCCTCTGTTCCGAGTCTGACGCCGGCTCTCGTGCTGTTGTTGCTTCAAAAGAAAGCGAGGATCCAAATGAGCTAAGGGATGTGAAAATCTTACTTTCTGAGTTACTCGTCAAATTTTCTGTCTTGGCAAATGAGCTGAGCCGTAGGGAATAGTACTTACCTCTTCTTCAACTGCTTGACTGGCCCCCGTTTCATCCTGAGAGTAATCAATGTCAATAAGATGATTGAAAAAAGAGCCAAGAGAGTCAAGGGCTACCTCCGACTCAGAGGTGTCATCCAGATTAAGCATTTCAGAGGTAGTTCGATTCTTCTTGTGCTTCTTGGTGGTTTTCTTGGTGGCTTTCTTGGCCGCCCTGGCCTTCTTGGCGGCTTCATGGTCATATTTTACATTCCAAAAATCATATTTAGCCTGTGGAAGTCAACAAAGTTGAGTCAATACAATATTCGAACGATGATATAAAAGTGAAGTAAGTTAGAGACTTACATCTGGTGGCGGGTTAAGTTTGCATAAGGGGTTCAGGCCCACTTTGTGGAAGTCTTCTGAGTCCTCATTCAGAAGTGAAAGTGCGTTATATCGACTAGAGGAGGGTGAATAGGCGACTTTTATGAATTCTTCACTGAGGAATTTGCTAGTGAGGAAATTCCTTACCGAAGAACTACTTGCAGCGGAATAAGTACTCAGAAGTAAACATAACAGAAGACAAGCATAGTCATCATGATGAAATGAAGACAAGCACAGAGTACAGAAAGCGTAATCACAGGATAACACAGGATGACGACAAACAGATTGAAAAAATTGAACTGAGGAAATTGAGAAAGTCTTCAGTCAAAGTCTTCAAACATAGATATGATAAGCACACAAGTAATGAGGAAATGAAAGAGTTGAGGAAATAGAACCAATTGGCTTGGTGAAGACAATGATTTGGTAGACCAGTTCCAACTGCTGTCTCAGTTGTACATCTGGTTGGAGCGGCTGAGTATTTAAACTCGAGGACACACAGTCCCGGACACCCAGTCCTAAACACACAGTCCAGGACACCTAGTCCTCACCGTATTCTCCTTGAACTAAGGTCACATAGACCTCGTCCAATCACTCGTGGTAAGTCTACAGGTGACTTCCGAACCTTCACAAACTCGGTCACTCAGCAATCCACAATTCCTCTTGGATGCTCTAGATCATGATGCCTAACCGTCTGGAAGAAGCACAGTCTTCAAAGGTAACAAGCGTCTGATCCACGCAGGATCAATCTCTTCAGTGATGCTAAATCACTTTGAGTTTGTAGGTGTTTGGGTTTGGGTTTTTCCTCACTCGATGATTTTCGCTCAAAGTCCTCAGAGGATGGGTTGCTCTCAAATGACAAGCGTCAGTTTCTCTCGGAGAAGCCAACCAACTAGTGGTTGTAGGGGCCGGCTATTTATAGCCTAGGGAGCAGCCCGACATGATAAGACATAAATGCACTTCAATGATATGACCGTTAGGTGGATAAGATATTTTGGGACAGCTGGCATGTAGCACGGCAACGGTCGGAAATTTGAGGTTCAAGTTCCTTAGGGCTATCATGTTCCTCACTGTGTAGGCAATCCGCACTGGCGAATTCCTAACTCCTCAGTCAGAACAAATTCCTCATAGACCAGAAGAACTTCATCTCTGTCACTGAAGAAATTGACTGAACTGTATGAGATTTCCAATGGCTTCACTCGAAGGGATTGGTAGGTGTAGGATTTTGAGTTGAGCATCACTTGGAAATTTTTCCTTGGTATTTCCTTGACCCCCTTTAACAGTACGGCGTTTCCTATGACTCAAGAAAGATAAAATGAAACTACAAAAACAAAAGTCTTCACGCTTCATGTTCCTCAAATGAATACCAAGTCTTCAAGGTCACACCAATTTCTTCACTTTCAAAGTCTTCAGAAAGTCTTCAGAATAACAAAGTCTTCAGTCGAAGAACTTCATTTTCAGGGGTCGACTTTCTCTGTAAATATCAAACTCTTCATAGACTTATTGACCTGTGTACACTCATAAATGCATTAGATCCTTAACCTATAAGTCTTCAATACACCAAAATCACTAAGGGGCACTAGATGCACTTACAATCTCCCCCTTTTTGGTGATTGATGACAATATAGGTTAAGTTTTCAACGGGGATAAACATATGAAGTTTAAATGCTGATATTGAGGAATTTGATTGCAAGATATAGAAGAACTCCCCCTGAATGTGCATAGCGAGGAATTTGCTTTTGAAGCAATGCACACTTGAAGAGTTGAATCATGGAGATCTCCCCCTATATCTTGTAATTCATACACGCATTTGACATATAATATGAAGAATTTGAAATGCATGATGAAATATGGTGACTGATGTAATTTAGCATGCGTGCAATAATATTAACGAGGAATAAGCATGCATAATAACGTAGCAGAAGTATCAGAGCACCATCGGGTTTAAGTTTACAACTCGATCCAATAAAGTTTCAGAAGAACGAGAGTTGTAACTTAGCAAAAAAACGCCCATATAGTAGACCCGCTTCAAGACTAACTCAAATTTCTCCCCCTTTGTCATCGAATGACCAAAAGGATCAAAACTGAGGACTAACGCCCATGAAGAATATCAAGTTGATGAAGGAGCGCCAGCGTTGTCGGGGTTGTTTGTCGTAGTAGGGTCTGCCGCAGTGTCGTCCAAGTCTTCATGTTCATCAGTGTCGCGAGATGAGGAAAAGGAGCTAGCCACCAAGGAAGGAACCTTGACCTTCTTGTATTTCTTCGGTGGAGGTGAAGACCAGTAAAATTCTTCCTTGAGACCCATTTTCTTCAGATCTTCTGTGCTGTATATATGAGACAGAATAGCCCAGGTACGGTTGAAGGTTTCATGGAGGTAGTATTGATTTTTCTTCACTGCATTGTGGGTTGAGGTCATGTTGTGAAGAATTGAACCAAACTGACGCTTGACCCATTTATGATTGCGATCAACTTTCTGATGAAGACTGAGGAGTAACTCACGGTCAGTCATCACCCTGGGTGCTGTGCCTTGAGGATTTTTCTTGGTGGTGTTGGCGGCAGAGTCATGGGTGGCAGAGTCATCATTGGTGGAATAGGATGCAGCCTTGCGAAATTGACCATCCAATGGACGAATGCCTTCATCTATAATAGCTGCGGCCTTGCCCTTGTCATCAGCTGAGGAAAATGTTCGTTTGAGGACTTCAATCGGAGGCAAGTAGCTGCAGTGGTTCAGTGTATCAGCTTTGTAGTTGAGTGAAGACCTTGTCCTGATGAATCTCATAATCCAAGGTGCATAAGGCTTCAGCTCGAACGGTGACATAGCGATATTGGCCAGAGTCCTCATGAAGAAATCATGGAAGTTGACGGGAACGCCATGAATGATATTTAAAAGCAGATTCTTCATGATGCCAACGACTTCTTCATCATTTGAGTCGTGGCCTTTGATAGGACTCAATGTCTTCGTTAGTATGCGATAGACAGTCCGAGGCACATAGAGTAATTCCTTGACGAGGAATTTGGTTCGTGGGGTCTGCACTGGCTTCAAAGGCTTCATAAGCACTTGCATGTAATGATTTGTAAACTCGGTTTCGCTGTAGACACATCGAGAAGCTTCAAGGGGAGGACTGAGTGGTAAGGCACGAAGCAATTCAGAAGCTGGTGCCTTGTAGTGAGTATTTTCTGTCATCCAGTCCAGCACCCATGAGTTCACATCTGAAGAATCTCCTGTGATGTGCAGCGTCGCATAGAATTGAAGAATGAGTTGTTCATTCCAATCACATATGTCAGTGCAGAAATTCAATAGTCTGACGTCGTGCAAAAAACTGAGGACTGGCTCGAAGCAAGGCAGAGATTCCATGTCTATGTGAGGAATATGTGCATGATCGAAGACTTTGTCTTTGTTGAACAACACTGAGGAATAGAAATTGGCTTGACTAGCAGTCTAGAAACGCCTCTTTCTAATGCGAGCAGAGTCATATGGGTTGTAGTCAGTGAAGAATACATGCTCCCCATAGAAATCATCAGCTTTGAACTTTTGCTTGCGTGAGAATGGATCCTTTGGCTTGGGCAGAGGAGTGTCTGTGAGTTGCATCACAACCTCAGGGATCGCAATCTCAGGTTCTTCAGGCTAAGGAATTTCTGGTTCCTCTTCAGTTGCAGTCTGCGTGTTCAAGTGATCAGCAACAGCAGTTTCTTCAGCGCTAGTAGCTGGAATTTCTTCCCGCACAGATGAGGTGGGATGAGTTTCTTCAGAGTCCATTGGAACAGTTGGTGCAGGGGACTGAGGAATTTGCTGTAGAGGGGTGAAGAGTGGATAATTGGGGTGCTGACTTTCCCAGAAGTCATCATTCATCACTGGCGTAGTACTTCCAATATCCACATCTTCATCTTCCATTTCTTCAACGCCAGCCTCTTCAGCTGTGAACTGAGGCATAGGCAAGGAAACAACAGGGGATGAAGGGATCACATCCACTTCAATTTCTTCATCAATCTGCTCTGACGAAGCAGCAGAATGATTTTCTTCATTAGATCCGCTAGGGATCTCATATTCTTCACCAAAAGGAACAAGGTCCTTTGATGGCATGGTTGATATCGGAACAGCATCAATTGGATTTTCAAAAGAACTTGTCATAGGCTTCATTTTCTTCGGAGCTGAAGAATCTGAAGGAGATGATGCTTTCCTTTTCTTCACCGCAGCATGCTCTGCAGCCTTGGTCTTCTTCACATCTGATGCAGATGGAAGACTTGGAGTGGGTGTAGGCGCGGGAGGAGCTGAGGAATCTGGTTGATTTTCTTCAGGCGCAACTGATGCAGTTGCCCTGACTTCTTCAGTTTCTTCAGGCGCACCACTAGTGGATGCCCTGGCAATTTCTTCAGCGGCTGGAATGCAGTCATCAGCCCTGGAACTTACATGTTCTTCAGCAGCCTGAATGTCATCAGCGGTGCTGGCATGTTCTTTAGTGGGCTGAGCAGATGCTGCAGCCTAAGGAATATTCTGGTTGCGATGGAGCTGGAACCTTGGTGAACTTCTCTGTCAGTTTAACAAACCTGAATTTGGCTCCTTTCCAATCAGCATAATAAGCATCAAATTCATCGCTGAGGGTTTTGATGTCAGCCTGCATCTTGACGAGTTCTTCAGGTGTCACCTTGACAACATTTTTCTTCAGCAGTTTCTCTTTTCTGTACTGCGATTTCTTGATCTGTCTGGCCTTCTCATACTTCCATTTTTCTTCTTCAATTAAAGCAGTCAAGACATGACTTTGACCAGGAGTGAGGTTCATCTCCGGCAAAGGGGTGTTGGGGTCTTTGTGCCATAGATCAATGAAGTCCAGGATCAACCTTGGATCCAACAGCAGAGGCACATTGCTTCCTTTCGCACTAGCGGCCTCGGCTTGCCTATCTCTGATGATTTCGGCAAGTTCTTCTTCATCAGCCTCATCATCGTTAGAGGGCACTTGGAAAGCCACCTGCTTCTTCTTCGGACTTGGGAGAGGACCTCGTCCAGCAGTTGCCTTTGTCTTTAGCAGAGAGGGGCCAGTTGAGGAACTTGGTGCAGCTGAGGAACTAGCGGAGACAACAGAGGCAATGGAGATGCCTGTAGTCCTTTGGCACATGGCAAGATGCACAGGTGCTGAGGACTTTGTCAGAACAACAGAGGACTTTGGAGGAGCAGGAGCAGCATGAGGAATTGTCCTTGAGGACTTTGAAGATTCTGGTCGTGAGGGCATTGCTGAGGAACTTGGCCCTGAGGGCATTGTTGGTGAAGCACTTGGCTTGCGCGCAGGCTTCTTTGCCATTGATTTCTTTGTCTTGATAGATGCCTCAATGGCAGCAGCAGCAGCAGAGTCTTCATTAAATTTCCTCACTGCTTCTTTGGCTTCTCTAGACAACTTGGCTTGGGACTTGGCCCATTCTTCAGGAAAGTCCTCACCGCGGTTGAGGCTGGTGGGATCTGCTACTTGGCCAGGTGCCAATGGAGCTCTTGGGCATGGAGGATTGAGAGCGAATTTCTTCATGTACTTCGGAGTTACATACCTGTACTCCCTCCATTCTCTTGCCCATCTCCTTTCAATCCTCTGGATGCGCACCTTGCGCTGATTTTTGTTTTGTTTGCCAAACTTGGCCTCATCAAGAGTGCAATACTCTTTGTATATGTCATCAGGGATCTCAAAGGCAGTCATGACCTCATGCTTCTTTCCTCCTTTCTGTGGCTTCTTACCGTCAGCCATTTTCTTCAGTTGAGGAATTTGAACAATCGAATTCTCTGAAGAAGTATGCAAATTTTCTTCGAGGAACGCTGCAAATGAGTTAAGTTGATGAGAACCTAGTGATTCAGCAGCGGACATGAGTACCTGTGAACAGAGTATAGTTGCGAGGAATTTGGAGAGGTCATATGCGTTCTGAGAAGATTTTTCAAAAAGAACAAGTTTGAGGAATTTGACTAGATGAATCTTGAAGAATTTCACTAAGTGTTCTTTGTCTTAGGTTCCAGAGTTGTATAGATCAAAGATCCACACAATTGAGGAATCTTGAAGAAAAATGAAGCTTAGAGAAACGAATCAAGAACAGATGACTTGTGAGGTGTTTTGTGTGTGAGGATTTGAAGAAAAACACCTTTGAAGATTTTGTAGAAGATATTCGAATCAAAGAGGGCAGTAAAAGTAACTTTTAATTTACCCTGAATGAAGAACACAACGAACAGTGAGGTGGAGAAGTGAAGTTCGTCGGTGTAGATCTTCCACGCCCTAACTCGGCAGAGGAAGACGTCTATGGCGGCGGAGGAGTGAAGATTTCCACGGCCGGCGTGAGTACGACGGCGACGAGGTCGAGGCAGTGAAGCTCTTCCTCACCGGCAACGATGGAGTAGTGGCGGCGCTAGGGTTTGAGAAGCTCGAGCGGGAGAGAGAGTTCGAGTGGAGTAAAGGAAGTGAGGAAGGGGAGAGGGGGTATTTATAGCCACGGTGAAAAACTGTTCGCCCGAAGAATTAGGACGAACGTGCCCCTGACCCTTCTCCTTCGCATGATATGTGTCACCCACGTACTGAATAGTGGAGATCGTGTTAGATCGTCGGTGAGTAGATAAGTATATCGTGGGAAGCGGAATGGTTTGAGTGGCAAAACAAATGTTTTGGATAAGATAAGCTTTAACATTCCGTTCACAAATTCTTCAACTAACAAGGACACAGTGAAGATTTGGAACGAGTTTTAAATAGAACGCACATGAAGAATTTGTGAATAGATTGGGTTGAGTATAGCATAGAGGGGGAAGGGTCCGATCACATTCACTTAGCAGAAAAACCAAATTGAAGAAATAGCCATAAGTGAATGTTGTTGGGGACATAAACTCATATATATATATATATATAGCCAATGAAGAAAAACGACGGAAACAACAAAGATTTTGCAAAGTTGAAGAATTTGAAAAACTGAGGAATAAACTCAAATTGAAGATTTTCAACTTTTGGTGGTGGCGTGACCCACCATATAAGAATGATGATTTCAAAACCGCGTACAATTGTCGTAGGGTTCTGAGAATCAAATTCTTCATTAATTTCTTCACACTTGAGTGTTATTCTTCATCGATTGAAGAAAAACGTATTCTTCATGTGTTGCACATCTAAGTCATCAATTTTGCATAAGTGTTAGGATGAGTGTCCTTTTCAAAGAACATTCGAAGATTCTAAGATATTTAGCTCACACCGCAACTTGCTAAATCTCTTCTCATCCAAGGTCTTTGTGGAGATATCGGCTATCTGGTCTTCAGTCTTCACATGCTCAATAGAAATGTCGCCCTTCAACACATGATCACGAAGAAAATGATGACAAATCTGAATGTGCTTTGTCTTCGAGTGCTGAACTGGGTTGTGAGCAATCTTGATGGCACTCTCATTGTCACAAAGGAGAGGCACATTCTTCACGTTGATGCCATAGTCCTTGAGTGTTTGCTTCATCCATAACAATTGTGCACAGCATGAACCAGCAGCAATGTACTCAGCTTCAGCAGTAGACAGTGATACACAGTTCTGTTTCTTCGAGGACCAATAGACCAAAGATCATCCGAGGAAATGACATGTACCAGATGTTGACTTGCGGTCCACACGATCACCAGCATAGTCAGAGTCAGAATATCCAATGAGAACAAAAGTAGAGCCCTTGGGGTACCATAATCCTAGTGTTGGTGTGTGAGCTAGATATCGAAGAATATGCTTCACAGCCTTATGGTGTGATTCCTTCGGTGTAGCTTGAAATCGGGCACACATGCAAACACTAAGCATTATATCTGGCCTAGATGCACATAAGTACAATAAAGAACCAATCATGGAGCGGTATACCTTATGATCGAAGTCAATACCATTTTCATCAGTGCACAGATGGACATTTGTGGGCATAGGAATTTTGACGCCTTTGCAATCTTGCATGCCGAATTTCCTTAGTACATCCTTGAGGTATTTCTCTTGAGATATGAATATGCCGTTGCGATGTTGACGAATTTGAAGACTTAAGAAGAATTTCAACTCTCCCATCATAGACATTTGATATTCTTCACTCATCATATAGGCAAATTCATCACACGCCCGAGGGGCCTGCTTGAGGCCATAGAGGGCCTTACTGAGTCTGAAGACTTTGTCAGGATTCTTTGGATCTTCAAAACCTGGGGGTTGAGCAACATATACTTCTTCCTCAAGCTTACCATTGAGGAATGCACTTTTCACATCCATTTGATATAAGATGATATCATGATGGTTAGCATAAGCAAGTAATATGCGAATAGCCTCAAGTCTAGCAACATGTGCAAAAGTTTCATCGAAATCAATTCCTTCAACATGTGTGTAGCCTTGAGCTACTAGTCGTGCCTTATTCCTCACCACCAGACCATTTTCATCTTGCTTGCTGTGGTAGATCCACTTTGTGCCAATGATATTATGCTTGCGAGGATCTGGACGTTTGACCAGTTCCCAGACGTTCTTGAGCTTGAATTGATGTAATTCTTCTTGCATGGCTTGAATCCACTCAGGCTCCAGAAATGCTTCATCTACCTTAGCGGGCTCTGTGATAGAGACAAAGGCATAGTGCCCACAAAAGTTAGATAAATGTGAAGCTTTTGAGCGTGTGAGAGGACCTGGTGCTTCAATGTCATCGATGATCTTTTCAACTTGCACTTCTTTTGCAACACGAGGATGAGCTGGTTTTCGTCGAGGAATTTGATCAGCATTTTCTTCAGCACCAATTTCATCAGCATTTTCCTCAGGTGCATCAGCTCGATGTTCTTCACGTTTTGGAATGAAATCTTCAGTAGATTCTTCAATAGGAATGACATCCTCAATAGCCTTGAACTTGATAGATTCCTCACGTGCTGGTTTATCTATCACAGAAGGTAGGTGCTCTCTTTGTGAGCCATTAGTTTCATTGAACCGCACATCTACAGTTTCAACAACCTTGTGAAAAACGTTGTTGAAGACTCTGTAGGTGTGCGAGTCCTTTCCATAACCAAGCATAAAACCTTCATGTGCTTTCGGTGCAAATTTAGCATTGTGATGAGGATCTCTAATCCAGCATTTAGCACCAAAGACTTTGAAATAACTCACATTGGGTTTCTTGTCAGTGAGGAGTTCATAGGCAGTCTTCTTGAAGAATTTGTGAAGATATACCCTGTTGATGATGTGGCACGCAGTATAAATTGCCTCAATCCAGAAGTGACGAGGAGTCTTGTACTCATCAAGCATAGTGCGAGCCATCTCAACAAGAGTTCTGTTCTTGCGCTCCACGACGCCATTTTGCTGAGGAGTATAAGGAGCAGATAACTCATGAGTAATACCAAGTTCATCAAGATAGTCATCGAGACCATAATTCTTGAACTCAGTGCCATTGTCACTTCTGATGTGCTTGATCTTCACACCAAAGTTGGTTGAAGCCCTCGAGGAAAATCATTTGAAGACTTCCTGCACTTCATGTTTGTAAGTAACAATGTGTACCCATATGTAACGAGAGTAATCATCAACAATAACAAGACCATATAGAGAAGCATCGTTAGTGACTGCTGAGTAATGATTAGGACCGAAGAGATCCATGTGAAGCAATTCAAATGGTCGAGTAGTGGTCATGATAGTCTTCGCTGGATGCTTGGCCTTGGTCATCTTTCCAGCTTCGCAGGCTCCGCATAAATGATCCTTGAGGAATTTGACATTCTCAATGCCAATGACATGCTTCTTCTTTGCAAGCGTGTGAAAATTCCTCATGCCTGCATGACCAAGTCGTCGATGCCATAGCCATCCTTCTGAAGCTTTTGCAAGTAGGCACACGGCTGGTTGTGAACCTATAGAGAAATCAACAATATACAAGTCTCCTCTCCTAAAGCCTTCGAAGACTTTGGAATTGTCAGCTTCCATAATCACAACACAACGATATTTGCCAAAGACAACAACCATATCGAGATCACAAAGCATTGAGACAGACATAAGGTTGTATCCTAAGGACTCGACAAGCATGACTTTGTCCATGTGTCGATCCTTTGAGATCGCAACCTTACCTAGACCCAATACCTGACTTTTGCCTTTGTCAGCGAAGATGATATGCTTCAGATGCGATGGTGATAAGGGAGCATCCATCAATAGATTCTTGTCACCAATCATGTGATTTGTACATCCACTATCAAGGACCCACTCAGTGGCTTTTGGTTGATCATCATGTAGATGAATTAGTGCAGCTTACGAACTTCATATACTTCATTAGTGAAGAATATGATATCAATTCATCAGATCAATTTCATCAAGCAGTAAGACAAATAAAGCAGTATGAGGACGTGAGAAATGAAAATTCATTTCTTCATTATTAGACTGCGTCCTTTCAAGCACTTTTCAGGTCTCCAGCAAATTCTTCAGACGTTTACGCACGTCTGGAGACCTGACCCTGCATAAGAGATTAGTTCTTTTTCTTCACCACCCACATCTGAAGGGGTGGCAAAGAGTTCATCACTCTGCGAGCTCCATATGAGAAAGGTGGCATAGAAGCCAGTCAATTTCGTTTCACATAATAGGAGTTAGGGTAAGCATATGAATAAGCAGAGAAATTCTTCGAGGACATATGAACATAATGGTTAGAAGAATAATGCTCATATTCATAGCCCTTGGCTCTTCCCTGCGAAACAGAGTTGTTAGCATGATGATATTCATGTGAGGACTTTGATCCTTTTGAGGAATTTGATCCACGTGAGGATTTTGGTCCGTATGAGGACTTGGATCCATATGAAGAGTTTGGTCCATATGAAGAATTTGATCTGGGGTTCCTATTCTTCACGGGTGGTGTCATGAGGACATTCACCTGAAGACTTTCAAGGCACCTTTTGGGAACCCAGATTTTCTTCATAGGAGAACCGTTCCTGCAGTTAGTCCCAACATATCTAGCAAATACTTCACCATTCTGATTTTTGAACAGTTTATATTTGGATCAAATGACTCATCAGAAGAATAAGAAGATTCACATGTAAAGCCAGATAGATTAGATGGATCAACTGGAGGTCCCTTTACAGCAACCCATGAGATTTTGGGGTACTGCTCAGGCTTCCAATATGTACCATCTGCATTGAGTTTCCTCTCAAAGGCAATACCCTCTTTCCTAGGGTTCCTGTTGAGGATCTGCTTTTTAAGCACATCACAAAGGGTCAGATGCCCTTTGACGCTTTTGTGCATGCCTGTCATGTACAATTCCTTCAACCCTGCATCGCCAGTGATACTAGAAATGTCCTCAGATGAGGAATTAGTGATAGCAGAGGCAGGTGAAGAATTTGTAACATTAGAAGCATTTGAACATTCAGGTGAGGAATTAGCAGATTCACGTTCAATGCATTTCAAACATGGAGGAACAAATTCTTCCTGAGCAGCGCTGATTTGTTGAGCAAGTAATGAATCGTGCTCCTTCTGAAGATCTTCATAACTCACTCTTAGCTTCTCAAGATCTTGCTTTCTTTGAACAAATTCATAAGAAAGCTTCTCATGATAAGATAAAATAGTGTTATGATGACCTTGAAGGGTGTCATACTTAGTATGAAGTCTCTGAAGACTTTCAGCCAAAGCTTTTGACTGATCCATTTCTTCACCCAACATATCATCGCTCTTATTTAGCATATATTGAACTTTTTCCAAAGCTCTTTGTTGTTTAGTGGCAATGTTGGCGTTCTGGGAACGGGGGTCCCCAGACTTGCGTGCCTGCGGCCTGCGGCGTGGCTCAAAGGGGGCCCAGCATGACCCATCTTCATCAACACAAACCCAAGACCCTCGCGAGGGACCAAGCCTCGCGCGGTGGACGACATGGAGCTTCCTCAGGCGTGGCCTCAGCAGGTTGGCTCGCGAGGAGGCGGAGAGATCAAGGCGGGGTACCTCACGAGGTGCCCATGACGCAAGCCATGACGACCAAGGGCGCTAGGCGGGCGCCAGCCCGCGCAGTGTCCTCCCTTTCCTCTTTGGTGCAAAGGGAGCAAGCGCAGGTGGGAGGATCAAGCAAAGGCACCCATTTTGGTGCAACAAGACCAAGACCAGCTCCGCGACAAGGAGGAAGTCACTATGGAGCCCAAGCCAGCGTCATCACCAGAGCCTTTGGCAGGCGAGGACCAACTTTAGTCAGGATAAGTGTACCAGATGTTCCCCTTCAAAATGGCCAATTGTTGGCGCCCTTCCCGCTCAATATTTGGGAAGAGGCCCAGGGCCTTTGCCTATAAATAGGACTAGCCACCCCCAGGGTAAAGAGAGGAATTGAGATCTAGGAAGATCAGAACGTCTAGCAACCTGACAATCAGTTAGATAGGCATCAGAGAGAGAGAGAAGGGCGATTGAACTCCCCCTAGCAGTTCATCCCCCAGGCCAAGAACAGACCCTCGCGAGGCTGTTCTACCTTGTAGTGTTCATCATCATCAGCCCAAGAGGCAATCCACCACACCACACTGGAGTAGGGTATTACACCGCATCGGTGGCCCGAACCAGTATAAACTCCGTGTCTCTTGTGTTGTTCTGTTGGTAGTTTAGATCTTTGCGAGGTGGACAAGCACGAGTAGGTAGGAAGCGTAATCTCCACGTGCACCCCAGAGTTCGAACCTTAAGGGTATGCCGGAACCCCAAATCCGACATTTGGCGCGCCACGTAGGGGTGCGCCGGAATTCGTCTTCCGCCGCTCCGTTCTCCTCCGACCATCGCATCCATGTCTGACGCTCGTCGGGCCCGCGCCAAGCGTCGAGCCGCTCTCGCTTCCCGCGTCGCCCAGACGGCCCCCGTCAGCGGGCGTCCTCGCCGTTCCCCATCGCCTGCCATCAACGCCGCCACTGGCCCGGCGGGGAACGAGCAGCAAGCGTCGTCCCAGCATCCTTCTGTGCGGCAAGACGGCCGCACCGCTACTCCCTCGCTCACCCCAGCTGGTTCTTCGTCCCGCGTGCTCCGCGCGCCCTTTGAGGCCCGAGCTGCGCTCATCGCGGCAAACGAGCTCCTGCGCTGCCGTCCCGTCGGCGACGTCTACGAAGAATGGCTCGACCGCGTCGCCGAGCTCGTCCGCGCCGCGGGGGGCTCTCATCCACCGTCTTTCTCGCTGCACCGAACCCCGCCCCTCGCGGGCGACGAAGCTCCGAGGGCACCTCAGCCGCCTCCTCGCCAAGAAGACGCCCCGGCCACAAGGCGCGTGGCCCCTAGCTAGAACCCACTCCGCCAGGCACCAGCGCGGCATGAGTAGAGCTGCCAAGAACTCCCTCGCCCGTAGGAAGCTGCCCGGGCGCTCCCTGCTCCAGCACATCGCGACCGCGCTCCTGCTCCCGCACGTCAAGACCCCGCGCTGCTCCCGCAGGACCAAGCTCTTCGTCACCCAAGGCCTCCTACGACCACGGCGGGCTGTCGCGCCTTCACCGCCGAGCTACGCCGCATCGCATGGCCCGGCAAGTTCAAGCGAGACCTGCCTCCACGCTACGACGGCACGGCCGACCCTGCGGAGTTCCTCCAGCTCTATGAGCTGGGCATCGAAGCTGCCAACGGAGACGAGAAGGTCATGCCGAACTGGTTTCCCATGGCACTCAAGGACGGGTCCCGCACCTGGCTCCTGAACCTGGCCCCAGGCACAATCTCCTCCTGGGACCAGATACGTACCCGCTTCATCGCCAACTTCCACGGTACCCACGACCGGCCGCCCGCCGTGAGCGACATGCGCCGCATCAAGAAACAACCCTGAGAGACCCTGCAAAAGTACATCCAGCGCTTCAACAGCGCACGCATCAAGATTCCCAAGGTGTCCGAGGAGGCCATCATCTCAGCCTTCTCCGACGGCATGCGCGACGTCAAAATGAAGGAGGAACTGACGATGCATGAAGACCTGTGCACTTCCTTGGAGCTGTTCAACTTGGCAACCAAGTGTGCCAGGACTGAGGAAGGGCGCCTCTCCCTCCTCGAGCTGCCTGCCGCAGACCCAGAAGAGAAGAAGTCCAAGGCCAAGGACGTGAAGCGCAAGGGGGCTGCCGTGCTCGCGGCAGAACCAGACACCAAGCGAGGCAAAGATCAGCCCGAATCCTCCAGGGGCAGCCGGTACTGCGTGTACCATGACCTCCACACCCACAACACCAACGAATGCCAAGAGCTCCGAGCCGTGCGAGAAGGAAGGATCGGCCGTCGCCCCGACCGCGTCGACAGGGGCTACGGTCGAGGAGGAGGAAGAAACGTAGGACGTTGGGAAGACCGCGGCCCACGCCAATGGTGGCGCGACCAACCTCGCGAGGATCGATGGCGAGACCCGCCTCGCGAGGGAGACTGGAGGGACCAGCCTCGCGAGGATCGTCCGCAAGGTAACGCAGGCCTCCCTTCGTTGCCGCCTCATCCAAGAAGAAATGAAGACCGCCACCTGGACGAGGGGGCTGGGGGCTTCCAGGAGCCACGCGCGATCGCCTGCATCCTGGGTGGAGCTCAAGCCCTAGCCTCTCAGCGCATCTTCAAGCAGTTCACCCGCGAAGTGAATGCAGTCCTCCCCAAGCTCGAAGCCACACGTCCTCTCAGGTGGTCGTCATGCGCCATCACATTCAGCTCAGCGGATCAACTCAAGTGTGCAGCTACAGCCGGAGTTCTCCCGATGCTTTGTTCCCCAATCATCAGCAACGTGGTGGTCACCAAGACCCTCGTCGATGGCGGGGCAGGGCTCAACGTGCTGTCCGTGGAAACATTCAACAACCTCCAAGTGCCTTACAATCAGCTTCAGCCAACCAAGCCTTTCTCCGGAGTCACTGACGGCTCCACGGTCCCGATCGGGCAAGTCCGCCTCCCTGTCACCTTCGGAGCACGCAACAACTACCGCACCGAGCTCATCGACTTCGACGTCGCTCACATTCGCCTGCCGTATAACGCCATCCTCGGGTACCCGGCGCTGACCAAGTTTATGGTTGTGACTCACCACGGCTACAACGTCCTCAAGATGCCGGGGAGTGGCGGCGTCATCACGGTGCCCTGTGAGGAGAAAGACGCGGTGTGTTCCCTGGAACGAGCTTTTCAGGCCGCATCATTGGAAGACCCGGATCATGGAAGCAGAAGGCTTCCCGAAACCACCCCCAAGAAGAAGAAGACATCGTCAGGACCGACCCCTCAGGGCCCGTGCCTGCCTAGGGGGAACCTCCTTCCATCGCATAGGAAAGCGCGCCCGGCGCCCTCCTCAGGCAGGGCTCGGGGGCTCTCCCCTGGAGGGCCATCGACCTGGCTAAGGTCACGAGGGAGGCGCTTGGGCACCACGTGGAGGCGTGTTTCGAAGCACGTTTCCCTCAAGAAGGAGTAAGGCAAGGAGAGCAAGACCCTCAGGAGTTCGTCAGCAAGGCCATTCAAGAGCTACAGGAGTCAAGAGTCATGAGAGGCGACCGCCGCCTACCAGCTGTGGCTCCCCATCCAGGCGAGGATGGTGGGCTGCGCGTCTGCGTCAACGTACCAGGGCTCAATCGAGTCGCCACTCTGGAGCGCCTCTGGCCCTCGCGAGTGGGGCGCTGCGAAGGTCCACCCCACAGCTACATTCGCATGCCTTACGGCTTGCCGAGCGTGGCTGCCACGTACCAGCGCCTCATGAGGGGCATCATGGAGGCTCAAGAGGCTAGGCGTTCCGCAGCCTTGGCGGAGATGGAGATGGTCCGCGAGGAGCCACCAGCGCCTCCGGAGCCTCCTGAGGCCCCAGGGCCTGGGGGCTCGTGAGGAGCGGCTCCTGCAGCTCACCGAGTCTGCTGCACCAACACTCGTCCGTCCTCAACATCATCAGGTGACATCTCTTAAGTTTCATTTCCAACTGGGAGCGCCCCCCCAGGGCTGCATCATTCCCAGGCCGCGTGGGTCCGTCCCTGCGACATGTATCCCTTTCATTTTCATGTTGTTAGCTTACCCTGTTGGGGGCGCCCCTCGGGCTGCATCATCCCCAGGTCACTCGGGCCTGACCCAGTGACGCCTGCCTTCCCAGCGTCTATTTGAATGTATTCACTCCTTCGCGGTTAATTTGTTTGACCTAGTTGCCCATCCAACTGACGCCAACTGACGGAGCTGCTCCCAAGACGGCACGACGCTTGCGCATGGGTCCGTCCCAGCAACGCCGACAAACCTGAGTGGCTGAGCTCTGGCCGCGGCAGCCCCGCACTGCGCCACCTCGTCAAGCCTTCAGTGCCTCGCCACCCCGCGAAAGCAACCAACGGCTGACTGTCAATTGCCATGGCAACCCCTCGTTCTTTCTATGATGATCTGCAGGATCCCTTGAAGGAGCTGCGTTAGGCGAGGCCCTTGCGGAGCCTCCTTCACTCTCAACCGCGCGAACCACTTGCACGTTAAAGGGGGGTACCTGAGCATCGCGACTCAGGGCTCTTACTGGCCCTCCAGCCCTCACCCTCTGGCTTTGACCACAGCATCGCGACCTGGCATACCAGCGACGGCTGAGACTCGCTCGAGGGCCGGGACCCGAGGACGTAGAGCAGAAGGGGGAGCAAAGGCGAAAGAGGAGGGGCACGTGAGGACCTCGCCGAGCGAACCCACGCCTGCCGATGCACAGACCCGGCGACACACCAGGGAGCAGCCCCTGATTCTCGAGATAAGTCACCATCCGGAAGCACCAATCACCGTGGCGCCACCCCCGCACCAAATGCAATCCCGTGTTAGCAACGCCGCTCTCCTTTCTCACCGAACGATGGCTGCTTGAGCGCCAAAGGGGACCTCCTGAGTATCGCGACTCAGGGGCTCTTACCGGACCTCGGGTCGCTCACCTCCTGGCCTTGACCACGGCATCGCGACCTGGCATACCAGCGACGGCTGACGCCGCCTTGGGACTGGGACCTATCGGCGCAGAGCACCAAGCCCTCGCGAGGTTCGAAAGGGAGAACTGAGCTAAGGCGGAATGAGCAATTCACATAATTTTACGACAAGGGTTACATTAATAAACAGGGTTACAGACACCTTACAAGCCCCATGGGGTGCACCTTTGATTCCTCGCAGGGAACAACTCCTAAAAGGACGCTAACTACGCACACCCCTGCAAAAGACGCCGTCATCAACAGTGGGCCATCGAGCACTGGCGCCAACCCCATCCAGATCAGAGTCGGCGACGGCCTGACGAGCCTGCCCTGTTTCGGGAGCGGCGCCGGCTCGGGGGCTCGTAGCTGTCGTCGCTCGTCTCTGGAGTCACGAAGGGCTCACCGGAGTCGCTGGATCCTCCGACGCCTCCACCGCCTGAGGAGCCGCCAAGGGAGCGGTCGGCGGGCCCAGCCCTCGCCGAGGCAGGGTCCCGATCACCTCTCCCGGGGCAGCACTCCAGCCGGCGCCCGTTCGCGTCGAAGACCTTGAAGAACATCATCGAAGCACCATCGTACTCCAGGTGGATCACGAAGGCGCATCTAGTCTTGCAAGCCCGGGCGATTTCGCCCCAGCCTCGAGTCCTGAAGACCTCGCCCGGGGCAACCACCGCGACCTCTGCCTCGGTTGCGAGGGTGCTGCAGCCGGCGTGCTGCAGCCAAAGCTCCAGGAGCTCTCCCTGCGGGATGATGGCTGTGAAGAAGCGGGGAAGACGAATCCAAGACCGAGGGGGAATGGCGGCGTGAAGCACGAACTCTCGAGAGGAGCCCTCGGTGTGGACCCCAAGAGGGACGACCCACACCTTCGTGACCCGTCGGCGCCTGCAGCGGCGCCGCCCACGGCGATCGGCATCGGCTCCTTCAGCGCCCTCGATGTGGGTGTACAAGGGGAGCGGGAACCCCGGCGGCGCCCGCTCGCCCCAGGGTTTCGACACCACCTGAGGAGTCCCCTCGTCACGACCACGGAGTGCGAGCCGTTTCTTCGGCGGGAGCAGGTCAGGTTCCTCTCGGGGGGCCTTTCCTTTCTCTGCTGCAGAGAACCGACAGATCGGAGCCATCGCTGCAAGACGGAGCAAGGATCGGGAAGAAGGAGAAGCAAAGGGGGATGGACTGGAAGGGCGCGTGCCATTCCGTACTTATAGCCAGCGAAGGCCAACCGTCGACCTCCACGATCGCAGGTAATCATGACCAGTTTTGCATGCAGGGACTTGTCCAATCCATGCAGATGCCGAGGCATCATGAGGAAGTGGAGACGGCCACGTATAATCAACCGCCACGTGGCGCCCAAGGCCGCAGGCTGTTAGGGCCCGCCACGCTTCGCCCTTGCCCTTTCGCCTCTCAGCATGGCCAAGTCCGGGCGCGCCTTGGGCTCGGGGGCTACTGTAGGCGTTCTGGGAATGGGGGTCCCCAGACTTGCCTGCCTGCGGCCTGCGGCGTGGCTCAAAGGGTGCCCAGCATGGTCCATCTTCATCAACACAAACCCGAGACCCTCGCAAGGGGCCAAGCCTCGCGGGGCGGACGACACGGAGCTTCCTCAGGCGCGGCCTCAGCAGGTCGGCTCGTGAGGATGCGGAGAGATCAAGGCGGGGTACCTCACGAGGTGCCCATGACGCAAGCCATGACGACCAAGGGCGCCAGGCGGGCGCCAGCCCGCGCAGTGTCCTCCCTTTCCTCTTTGGTGCAAAGGGAGCAAGCGCAGGCAGGAGGATCAAGCAAAGGCACCCATTTCGGTGCAACGAGACCAAGGCCAGCTCCGCGACAAGGAGGAAGTCACTATGGAGCCCAAGCCAGCGTTATCACCCGAGCCTTTGGCAGGCGAGGACCAACTTTAGTCAGGATAAGTGTACCAGATGTTCCCCTTCAAAATGGTCAATTGTTGGCGCCCTTCCCGCTCAATATTTGGGAAGAGGCCCAGGGCCTTTGCCTATAAATAGGACTAGCCACCCCCAGGGTAAAGAGAGGAATCGAGATCTAGGAAGATCAGAACGTCTAGCAACCCGGCAATCAGTTAGATAGGCATCAGAGAGAGAGAAGGGCGATTGAACTCCCCCTAGCAGTTCATCCCCCAGGCCAAGAACAGACCCTCGCGAGGCTGTTCTACCTTGTAGTATTCATCATCAGCCCAAGAGGCAATCCACCACACCACACTGGAGTAGGGTATTACACCGCATCGGTGGCCCGAACCAGTATAAACTCTGTGTCTCTTGTGTTGTTCTGTTGGTAGTTTAGATCTTTGCGAGGCGGACGAGCACGAGTAGGTAGGAAGCGTAATCTCCGCGCGCACCCCAGAGTTCGAACCTTAAGGGTCTGCCGGAACCCGAAATCCGACAGGCAAGGGAAGCAAGTTTGACATAACTGGGTCCAAATTCATCACCATATTCTTCATCACTGGACTCAAATAGGTAGCATTCAGTTACCTCAGCACTTTTTGCCATAAGGCATGAAGAGGATGATGATTCTGGCTCGAATGTCATCGCTTTGAGAGATTCCTTGAAGTCCTCAAACCAAGGATCATGACGAGTTCAATGACCTTCATAGACCTCAGAGAGACGGCCCCAGATAAGCTTCGCGTGATCGAGATGCATGATATTCCTGAACTGATTTTGAGACAGACAGGAACAGATGACGTCCTTCACCATGAGGTTGAGAAGAGTATACTTGCGAATGTCATCAGCTTCCGCCATCTTGCATAGATCGGTCAGACCAATCTCGGTGACAGTCCACAACTCATTGTTCATAGCCATGAGGCGCTTCTTCATCATGGCCTTCCATTTTGGATACTCGTGACCGTCAAAGATGGGGCATGTCACTTTCTTCATACATGCGGTCTACATAACTAAAACTCCAGGCGGTTAAACCAAAATCACACAGAACAAGGGAGTACCTTGCTCTGATACCAATTGAAAGTGCGTTATATCGACTAGAGGGCGGTGAATAGGCGATTTTTATGAATTCTTCACCGAGGAATTTGCTAGTGAGGAAATTCCTTAGCGAAGAACTACTTGTAGTGGAATAAGTAGTCAGAAGTAAACATAACAGAAGACAAGCATAGTCATCATGATGAAATTAAGACAAGAACAGAGTACAGAAAGCGTAATCACAGGATAACACAGGATGAAGACAAACAGACTGAAGAAATTGAACTGAGGAAATTGAGAAAGTCTTCAGTCAAAGTCTTCAAACACAGATATGACAAGCACACAACACAGTAATGAGGAAATGAAACAGTTGAGGAAATAGAACCAGTTGGCTTGGTGAAGACAATGATTTGATAGACAGTTCCAACTGCTGTCTCAGTTGTACATTTGGTTGGAGCGGCTGAGTATTTAAACTCAAGGACACACAGTTCCGGACACCCAATCCTGAACACACAGTCCAGGACACCTAGTCCTCACCGTATTCTCCTTGAACTAAGGTCACACATACCTCGTCTAATCACTCGTGGTAAGTCTTCAGGTGACTTCCGAACCTTCACAAACTCGGTCACTTGGCGATCCACAATTCCTCTTGGATGCTCTAGACCATGACGCCTAACCGTCTGGAAGAAGCACAATCTTCAAAGGTAACAAGCGTCGGATCCACGCAGGATCAATCTCTTCAGTGATGCTCAATCACTTTGGATTTGTAGGTGTTTGGGTTTGGGTTTTTCCTCACTCGATGATTTTTGCTCAAAGTCCTTGGAGGATGGTTTGCTCCCAAATGACAAGTGTCAGTTTCTCTCGGAGCAGCCAACCAACTAGTGGTTGTAGGGGGCGGCTACTTATAGCCTAGGGAGCAGCCCGACATGATAAGACATAAATGCCCTTCAATGATATGACCGTTAGGTGGATAAGATATTTTGGGACAGCTGGCGCGTAGCACAACAACGGTCGGAAATTTGAGGTTCAAATTCCTCGGGGCTATCATGTTCCTCACTGTGTAGGCAATCCGCACTGGAAAATTCCTAACTCCTCAGTCAGAACAAATTCCTCAAAGACCAGAAGAACTTCGTCTTTGTCACTGAAGAAATTGACTGAATTGTATGAGATTTCCAGTGGCTTCACTCGAAGGGATTGGTAGGTGTAGGATTTTGAGTTGAGCATCACATGGAAATTTTTCCTTAGTATTTCCTCGACCCCCTTTAACAGTACGATGTTTCCTATGACTCAAGAAAGAGAAAACGAAACTACGAAAACAAAAGTCTTCACGCTTCATGTTCCTCAAATGAACCAAGTCTTCAAGGTCACACCAATTTCTTCACTTTCAAAGTCTTCAGAAAGTCTTCAGAATAACAAAGTCTTCAGTCGAAGAACTTCATTTTTAGGGGTCGACTTTATCTGTAAATATCAAACTCCTCATAGACTTATAGACTTGCGTACACTCATAAATGCATTAAATCCTTAACATATAAGTCTTCAACACACCAAAATCACTAAGGGGCACTAGATGCACTTACAAGAAGGGTCTTGGTCATTTCAGTAATTGCATCATCAGTCAAACGCAAGGGGCTGTGGCGTAATGGATCCTTTGTACCGCCAGAGTAGGTACACATTAAGCCGGATCGACGGGTCAATGGTATAATGCGCCACGGGACCCAGCATCGAACTAAATCAATGTCGGTTAAACCGTTTCCCAGAAAGGCCTTGACCTTTGCAATAGTGGGGGCAAGTTTTTTACATTCAACGGCTGTAAGTTTTTCAGGAAGATTATGCTTCGGGTCAATACGTTCAGCATGATAACCCGGTAATGGATTCTCATCAGCGGGAGAGGTATCCTTGCAATAAAACCAAGTCTGGTTCCAATCCTTGGGGTGGCTCGGCAGGTGATACGTCTCCAACGTATCTTGATTTTTTATTGTTCCATGCTATTATATATTCTGTTTTGGATGTTTAATGGGCTTTACTATACACTTTTATATTATTTTTGGGACTAACCTATTAACCCAAGGCCTAGTGCAAATTGCTGTTTATTTGCCTATTTCACTTTTTTGCAGAAAAGGAATATCAAATGGAGTCCAAACGGAATGAAACCTTCGGGAACGTGATTTTTAGAACAAACGTGATCCAGATGACTTGGAGTGGACGTCAAGAAACAACCAAGGAGGCCACGAGGTAGGGAGGCGCGCCTGCCCCCCTGGGCGTGCCCCCCACCCTCGTGGCCCCTCGTGGCTCCACCGACCTACTTCTTCCTCCTATATATACCTACGTACCCTGAAACCATCCAGGAGCACCAGGAAACCGTATTTCCATCGCCGCAACCTTCTGTACACGTGAGATCCCATCTTGGGGCCTTTTCCGGCGCTCCGTCGGAGGGGGCATCGATCACGGAGGGCTTCTACATCAACACAATAGCCTCTCTGATGATGTGTGAGTAGTTTACCACAGACCTTCGGGTCCATAGTTATTAGCTAGATGGCTTCTTCTCTCTCTTTGGATCTCAATACAAAGTTCTCCTCGATCTTCTTGGAGATCTATTCGATGTAACTCTTTTTGCGGTGTGTTTGTCGAGATCCGATGAATTGTGGGTTTATGATCAAGATTATCTATGAACAATATTTGAATCTTCTCTGAATTCTTTTATATATGATTGGTTATCTTTGCAAGTCTCTTCGAATTATCAGTTTGGTTTGGCCTACTAGATTGATCTTTCTTGCCATGGGAGAAGTGCTTAGCTTTGGGTTCAATCTTGTGTTGCTCGATCCCAGTGACAAAAAGGGAAACGACACGTATTGTATTGTTGCCATCGAGGATAAAAAGATGGGGTTTATATCATATTGCTTGAGTTTATCTCTCTACATCATGTCATCTTACCTAATGCGTTACTCTGTTGTTATGAACTTAATACTCTAGATGCATGCTGGATAGCGGTCGATGTGTGGAGTAATAGTAGTAGATGCAGGCAGGAGTCGGTCTACTTGTCACGGACGTGATGCCTATATACATGATCATGCCTAGATATTCTCATAATTATGCACTTTTCTTTCAATTGCTCGACAGTAATTTGTTCACCCACCCTAATACTTATGCTATCTTGAGAGAAGCCACTAGTGAAACCTATGGCCCTTGGGTCTATTTTCCATCATATTAATCTCCCGTCAACTAGCTATTTCTGCCACCGTTTATTTTGCAATCTTTACTTTTAATCTTTATCATAAAAATACAAAAAATATTATCTTATCATCTCTATCAGATCTCACTTTTGCAAGTGGCCGTGAAGGGATTGATAACCCCTTTATCGCGTTGGTTGCAAGGTTCTTATTTGTTTGTGTAGGTACGAGGGACTTGCGTGTGGCCTCCTACTGGATTGATACCTTGGTTCTCAAAAACTGAGGGAAATACTTACGCTACTTTGTGATGACCCACAAGTATAGGGTATCTATCGTAGTCCTTTCGATAAGTAAGAGTGTCGAAACCAACAAGGAGCAGAAGGAAATGATAAGCGGTTTTCAGTAAGGTATTCTCTGCCAGCACTGAAATTATCGGTAACAGATAATTTTGTGATGAAGTAATTTGTAACGGGTAACAAGTAATGCAAGTAAACAAGGTGCAACAAGGTGGCCCAATCCTTTTTGTAGCAAAGGACAAGCCTGCACAAACTCTTATATAGAGAAAAGAGCTCCCGAGGACACATGGGAATTATCGTCAAGCTAGTTTTCATCACGCTTATATGATTCGCGTTCGTTACTTTGATAATTTGGTATGTGGGTGGACCGGTGCTTGGGTGTTGTCCTTTCTTGGACAAGCATCCCACTTATGATTAACCCCTATTGCAAGCATCCGCAACTACAAAAGAAGTATTATGGTAAACCTAACCATAGCATGAAACATATGGATCCAAATCAGCCCCGTATGAAGCAACTCATAAACTAGGGTTTAAGCTTCTGTCACTCTAGCAACCCATCATCTACTTATTACTTCCCAATGCCTTCCTCTTGGCCCAAATAATGGTGAAGTGTAATGTAGTCGACATTCACATAACACCACTAGAGGAAAGACAACATACATCTCATCAAAATATCGAACGGATACCAAATTCACATGACTACTTATAGCAAGACTTCTCCCATGTCCTCAGGAACAAACGTAACTACTCACAAATCATATTCATGTTCATAATCGGAGGGGTATTAATATGCATAATGGATCTGAACATATGATCTTCCACCAAATAAACCAACTAGCATCAACTACAATGAGTAATCAACACTACTAGCAACCCACAGGTACCAATCTGAGGCTTTTGGACAAAGATTGGATACAAGAGATGAACTAGGGTTTGAGAGGAGATGGTGCTGGTGAAGATGTTGATGGAGATTGACCCCCTCCCCATGAGAGGATCATTGGTGATGATGATGGCGATGATTTCCCCCTCCAGGAGGAAGGTTTCCCCGGCAGAACAGCTCTGCCGGAGCCCTAGATTGGTTCCGCCAAGGTTCCGCCTCGTGGCGGCGGAGTTTCTTCCCGAAAGCTCTCTTATGATTTTTTCTCGGACGAAAGACTTCATATAGCAGAAGATGGTCACCGGAGGCCTGCCAGGGGGCCCACGAGGCAGGGGGCGCGCCCCCCACCCTCGTGGCCAGGGTGTGGGCCCCCTCTGGTATTTTCTTCCGCCAGTATTTTTTATCAATTCTAGAAATAACTTCCGTGAAGCTTCAGGACTTTTGGAGTTGTGCAGAATAGGTCTCTAGTATTTGCTCCTTTTCCAGCCCAGAATTCCAGCTGCCGGCATTCTCCCTCTTCTTGTAAACCTTGTAAAATAGGAGAGAATAGGCATAAGTATTGTGACATAACGTGTAATAACAGCCCATAATTCGATAAATATCGATATAAAAGCATGATGCAAAATGGACGTATCAACTCCCCCAAGCTTAGACCTCGCTTGTCCTCAAGCGGAAGCCGATAACAAAAAATATGTCCACATGTTTAGAGATAGAGGTGTTGATAAAAATAAAATACAGACATGAAGGCATCATGATTATTCTTATAACAACAATATATATGGATATTGTCATATGGTTTCTTATGCTCAAGTAATAATCTGTTCACAATGTCAAGTATGAAGCAGAAACTTCATTGAGAACCAACAAACTATAATCTCAGTCATTGAAGCAATTGCAATTTATCATAATATCGGAAAGAATCAATATAAGAGCTTTTCAGCGAGTCCACATACTCAACTATCATATAGTCTTTCACAATTGCTAACACTCACGCAATACTTATGGTTATGGAGTTTTAATTGGACACAGAGAAAGATAGGGGCTTATAGTGTCGCCTCCCAACCTTTTACCTCAAGGGTAATGTCAACAATAATAGTTCATGCTAACTTATATCCAATTAGATATATATTTATATATCAGGATCTTTCCAACACAATGTGCTTGCCAAAGGATAAAATGTAAAAGGGGAAAGGTGAAGATCACCATGACTCTTGCATAAGGTAAGAAAAAATTAAAAGATAGGCCCTTCGCAGAGGGAAGCAGAGGTTGTCATGTGTTTTTAGGGTTGGATGCACGAAATCTTAATGCAAAAGAACGTCACTTTATATTGCCACTTGTTATATGGACCTTTATTATGCAGTCCGCCGCTTTTATTGCTTCCATATCACAAGATCGTATAAAGCTTATTTTCTCCACACTAATAAATCATACATATTTAGAAAGCAATTTTTATTGCAAGCAACATGACAACTTACTTGAAGGATCTTACTCAATCCATAGGTAGGTATGGTGGACTCTAATGGCAAAATGGGTTTAAGGATATTCGGAAGCACAAGAAGTTTCTCTACTTGGTGCAAAGAATTTGGCTAGCATGAGAGGGAAAGGCAAGCTCAGCATGTTGGGTGATCCATGACAATATACTTTATTTCAGATATAAGAAAACATAACCCATTATGTTGTCTTCCTTGTGCAACATCAACTCTTTAGCATGTCATACTTTAATGAGTGCTCACAATCATAAAAGATGTCCAAGATAGTATAGTTATATGTGAAACCTCTCTTTCTTTATTACTTCCTATTAATTGCAACGATGACCAAAACTATGTTTGTCAACTCTCAACAACTTTTATTCATCATACTCTTTATATGTGAAGTCATTACTCTCCACAAGATCAATATGATCTCTTTGTTTCTTTTTCTTTTTATTCCCTCAAGATCATAGCAAAATAATCAAGCCCTTGACTCAACACTAATCTTTATTATATATAACTCACGGACTCGATTACAAAGAGGGATCATAAAGCAAAACTCAACACTAGATCATACTAAAACTTTATTCTACTAGATCAAGATATTACCAAAAAGATCGAACTAAGAAAAAGATAAAGATAGGAGTGTGATGGTGATACGATACCGGGGCACCACCCCCAAGCTTGGAAGTTGCCAAGGGCAGTGCCCATACCTGTGTGATTATATCTCTTTTTTCGGGGGTGGTGATGTGATATTCTTGGCTATGATACCCTTCAGGATACGATTCTCCTCCTCGAGCTTGTTGACTTGCTGCTTAAGATCCATTATTTCCTTACGGAGCTTACCCGTGACGGTTAAAGCTCCTTGCACCCATGGATACTGCATAGCTGCGGGAGAACAAGTAACACTCCTTTTCATATTTTCATAAGAGAGAAATTTAACATTGGAGGGGATGACCGAGTTTGGGATAGCTGAGCTCTCTAGTTCCCCCATCGGGAATCCTGCCCGGAAACGAGAAGTAACTTCTTGATCCTCCTCCATGGCATCTATCCTTTTCAAGTCAGCTTCCATCTCTTCCTCCGTTGAGGGCCCAAAGTGATAGGCATCGCTGTTTGCCCCTGGACCTGGTGTCGGGTGAGACACCCGACTCTCCCCGACTGACTCTTGACAAGACATCTCGCTCTAACCTGTGGCAGAAATAGCTCGAAACAAAAACAGAGGATATTTGCGTGATACGGTGGTAAAAATCTTAGGGAGATTATATAATGAATTTTTACCGACCGAAAGAATTATCGTGCAAGAAAACGGAGTCCAGAGAGCACACGAGGTGCCCACAAGGCAGGGGCGCGCCCAGGGGGGCAGGGCGCACCTCCCACCCTCGTGGAAGCCTCGTGTCCTTCTCGGACTGCTTCTCATTTTCCTATTTTCTTAAATATTCCAAAGAGGAGAAAAATTGCCATTAGAACTGTTTTGGAGTCGGTTTACTTACCGTACCACATACCTATTCCTTATCGGAGTCTGAAACGTTCTGGAAAGTGTCCCTTATGTATTCCTCCGGTGTTACGGTTTCAATAACATTAGTTTCAACATTTATAGGATTACCTGAGACACATTTTTTGATCCTTTGATCATTCACCACCTTCGGATTTGTGCCTTCGGAGTTGTTGATTTTTATGGCACTGGAACGATAGACCTCCTCGATAACGTAAGGACCTTCCCATTTAGAGAGAAGTTTTCCTGCAAAAAATCTTAAACGAGAGTTGAATAGCAACACATAATCACCTATATTAAACTCACACTTTTGTATCCTTTTGTCATGCCATCTTTTGACTTTTTTTAAACAGTTTGGCATTCTCATAAGCCTGGGTTCTCCATTCATCAACTGAGCTAATGTCAAATAACCTCTTTTCAACGGCAAGTTTGAAATCATAGTTGAGCTCTTTAATGGCCCAATATGCCATATGTTCTAGTTCAAGGGGTAAATGACACGCTTTCCCATAGACCATTTTATACGGAGACATACCCATAGGATTTTTATATGCAATTCTATAGGCCCATAAAGCATCATCAAGTTTCTTGGACCAATTCTTTCTAGATCTACTAACAGTCTTTTGCAAAATTAATTTTAGCTCTCTATTACTTAATTCTGCTTGACCACTAGACTGTGGGTGATATGGAGATGCAATTCTATGATTAACATCATACTTAGCAAGCATTTTACGAAAGGCACCATGAATAAAATGTGAACCACCATCAGTCATTAAATATCTAGGGACTCCAAACCTCAGAAAAATAACTTCTTTAAGCATCTTAATAGAGGTGTTATGATGAGCACTACTAGTTGGAATAGCTTCTACCCACTTAGTAACGTAATCAACAGCAACTAAAATATGTGTATAACCATTAGAGGAAGGGAACGGTCCCATATAATCAAAGCCCCAAACATCGAATGGTTGAATAACAAGTGAATAATTCATAGGCATTTCTTGACATCTACTAATATTACCAATTCTTTGACATTCATCACAAGATAGGACAAACTTACGGGCATCTTTGAAGAGAGTAGGCCAATAAAAACCGGATTGCAATACCTTATGTGCAGTTCTATCTCCAGCGTGGTGTCCTCCATAAGCTTCGGAGTGACACTTGCGTAGGATCTGTTCCTGTTCATGCTCAGGTACACAACGTCTAATAACACCATCTGCTCCTTCTTTATAAAGGTGTGGGTCATCCCAAAAGTAATGCCTCAAATCATAGAAAAACTTTTTCTTTTGTTGGTATGTGAAACTGGGTGGTATAAATTTAGCAACAATGTAATTAGCATAATCAGCATACCATGGAGCAGTACGAGAAGCATTTATGACCGCTAATTGTTCATCAGGAAAGCTATCATCAATAGGTAGTGGGTCATCAAGAACATTCTCTAACCTAGACAAGTTGTCTGCAACGGGGTTCTCAGCTCCCTTTTTATCAATAATATGCAAGTCAAATTCTTGTAGCAAGAGAACCCATCTAATAAGTCTAGGCTTAGCATCCTTCTTTTCCATAAGGTATTTAATAGGAGCATGATCAGTGTGAATAGTTACTTTAGAATCAACAATATAAGGTATGAACTTATCACAAGCAAAAACAACTGCTAAAAATTCTTTTTGAGTAGTAGCATAGTTTCTCCGGGCATTGTCTAGAGTTTTACTAGCATATTGAATAACATTTAATTTCTTATCAAATCTTTGTCCTAGAACAGCACCTACAACATAATCACTAGCATCACACATAAATTCAAAGGGTAAATTCCAATCAGGTGGCTGAACAATAGGTGTAGAAATTAATGCTTTCTTAAGTATTTCAAATGCTTCTACACAGTCATCATCAAAGACAAAAGGAATGTCTTTTTGTAAGAGGTTAGTCAGAGGCCTGGAGATTCTAGGCTAGCCATAGTGGGAGTAACTTAGCTAGTAACATAACGCATATCAAGACAAATATGCTTATGTGGCAAAGAGTTAATGAGGAGAGAGGTGTTTGTGGTAACATACTATGTTACTGTAACATAATGCACCCCAATGCAAAATGAGTCTACAACCTAATAAATGAAGTCTTGCATGACACTAAACCTATGTTACTACCCACTATGAAGGTAGTAACATAGACTAGTAATATATGCATGTTACTACTCTAAGTTACTTCCCACTATGACTAGCATTAGAGAAGTCCTTAATGAACCTCCTATAAAAACCGGCATGACCAAGGAAACTTATTATACCTTTAATGTCCTTGGGACATGGCATTTTTTCAATAGCATCGACTTTAGCTTTATCAACTTCAATACCTTTTTTCAGAAATTTTATGCCCCAAGACAATACCTTCATTCACCACAAAGTGGCACTTCTCCCAATTCAAGACAAGGTTAGTTTATTCACATCTCTACAAAACTCCATCAAGGTTGCTCAAGCAATCATCAAAAGAGGATCCATAAACGGAGAAATCATCCATGAAAACCTCACAAATCTTTTCACAAAAATCAGAGAATATAGCCATCATGCATCTTTGAAAGGTAGCAGGTGCATTACATAAACCAAAAGGCATACGTCTATAAGCAAAGGTACCGAAAGGGCAAGTAAAAGTGGTCTTCTCTTGATCATCAGCTGACACGGATATTTGAGAGAAACCAGAGTAACCATCTAGAAAGCAAAAATGTGTGTGTTTGGGTAATCTTTCTAGCATTTGGTCAATGAATGGCAAAGGGTAATGATCTTTTTTAGTAGCTTTATTTAATTTGCAGAAATCAATTACCATCCTATAACCTGTAATAATTCTTTGTGGGATCAATTCATCTTTATCATTAGGAAGGACAGTAATACCTCCCTTCTTTGGGACACAATGCATCTTCTACCTCAGCAGGTGCAATATCATGCATAATTTCTTCGTATAAAGAATGAGGTATTGCACTAGCACTAGCACCCATATCACATAAGCCATGATAACAATGATCTCCTATTTTAACAGAAATAACAGGCATACCTACAACAGGTCTATGTTTATTTTTAGCATCAGGTCTAGCAATTCTAGAAGACTCATCACAGAAGTAAATAACATGCCCATCAATATTACCAGCCAAGAGATCTTTAACCATAGCTATATTAGGTTCAACTTTAACTTGCTCAGGAGGTTTGTGTGTCCTAATATTACTTTTGTTGACTACAGTTAGAGCTTTAGCATGATCCTTCATTCTAACAGGGAAAGGTGGTTTCTCAACATAAGCAGTAGGAACAATAGGATCATTATAAGTGATAGTATTTTCTTCAACTTTAATAGGTGCAACTACTTCAATGGGAGGATTATATTTAAACCACTTCTCCTTAGGGAGAACAACATGAGTAGCAAAAGATCCACAGAAAGAAGCTACTATCTCAGAGTCAAGTCCATATTTAGTGCTAAATTCACGGAAAACATCGGTATCCATAAAAGATTTAACACAATCAAACTTAGGTGTTATACCTAACTCCTTACCTTCGTCAAAGTCCCAATCTTCAGAGTTACGTTTAATTCTTTCCAATAAATCCCATGTGAATTCAATAGTCTTCATCATAAAAGAACCAGTACAAGAAGTATCGAGCATGGAGCGATTATTGAGAGAAAGCCGAGCATAAATTTTTTGAACAATCATTTCTATTGAGAGCTCATGATTGGGGCATGAATATAACATTGACTTAAGCCTCCCCCAAGCTTGAGCGATGCTTTCTCCTTCGCGAGGCCAAAAATTATATATATAATTACGATCACGATGAACAAGATGCATAGGATAAAACTTCTGATGAAATCCCAATTTCAATCGTTTGTAGTCCCATGATCCCATATCATCACATAGACTATACCATGTCAATGCCTCCCCCTTCAAAGATAAAGGGAAGACCTTCTTATTGATAACATCATCAGGCATACCTGCAAGCTTAAATAATCCACAAACTTCATCCACATAGATTAAGTGTAAATCGGGATGCAATGTTCCATCTCCTGCAAAAGGATTAGCTAGTGGTTTCTCTATCATACCCGAAGGAATTTCAAAGTAGACATTCTCAGTAGGTTCAGTAGGTTGAGGAGCAACTCTTTGCTCTACTGGTAGGGGTGAAGATACCCAGAACAAGCCCTTCAAAGGATTATGTTCCATAGTAAAAAGTGACAGTAAATTTTAGCACACTATATAAAATTTTCCTTACCAAACTCCACCTACCAAAGACGCTCACTCCCCGGCAACGGCGCCAGAAAAGAGTCTTGATGAACCACAAGTATAGGGGATCTATCGTAGTCCTTTCGATAAGTAAGAGTGTCAAACCCAATGAGGAGCAGAAGGAAATGATAAGCGGTATTCAGTAAGGTATTCTCTGCAAGCACTGAAATTATCGGTAACAGATAGTTTTGTGATAAAGTAATTTGTAACGGGTAACAAGTAATGAAAGTAAACAAGGTGCAGCAAGGTGGCCCAATCCTTTTTGTAGCAAAGGACAATCCTGAAAAAACTCTTATATAGAGAAAAGCGCTCCCGAGGACACATGGGAGTTATCGTCAAGCTAGTTTTCATCACGCTCATATGATTCGCGTTCGTTACTTTGATAATTTGGTATGTGGGTGGACCGGTGCTTGGGCGCTTTCCTTTCTTGGACAAACAGCCCACTTATGATTAACCCCTATTGCAAGCATCCACAACTACAAAAGAAGTATTAAGGTAAACCTAAGGATAGCATGAAACATATGGATCCAAATCAGCCCCTTAAGAAGCAAAATCATAAAGTAGGGTTTAAGCTTCTGTCACTCTAGCAACCCATCATCTACTAATTACTTCCCAATGCCTTCCTCTAGGCCCAAATAATGGTGAAGTGTCATGTAGTCGACGTTCACATAACACCACTAGAGGAAAGACAACATACATCTCATTAAAATATCGAACGAATACCAAATTCACATGACTACTTATAGCAATACTTCTCCCATGTCCTCAGGAACAAACGTAACTACTCACAAATCATATTCATGTTCATAATCAGAGGGGTATTAATATGCATAATGGATCTGAACATATGATCTTCCACCAAATAAACCAACTATCATCAACTACAATGAGTAATCAACACTACTAGCAACCCACAGGTACCAATCTGAGGCTTTTGGCCGAAGATTGGATACAAGAGATGAACTAGGGTTTGAGACTAGATGGTGCTGGTGAAGATGTTGACGGAGATTCACACACTCCCGATGAGAGGATCGTTGGTGATGATGATGGCGATGATTTCCCCCTCCCGGAGGGAAGTTTCCCCGGTAGAACAGCTCTGCCAGAGCCCTAGATTGGTTCCGCCAAGGTTCCGCCTCTTGGCGGCTGAGTTTCTTCCCGAAACTTGCTTATGATTTTTTCTCAGACGAAAGACTTCATATAGCAGAAGATGGTCACCGGAGGCCTGCCAGGGGGCGCGCCCAGGGGGTAGGGCGCGCCCCCACCCTCGTGGCCAGGGTGTGGGCCCCCTCTGGTATTTTCTTCCGCCAGTATTTTTTATTAATTCCAAAAATAACTTCTGTGAAGTTTCAGGACTTTTGGAGCTGTGCAGAATAGGTCTCTAATATTTGCTCCTTTTCCAACCCAGAATTCCAGATGCCGGCATTCTCCCTCTTCTTGTAAACCTTGTAAAATAGGAGAGAATCGGGACTTTTGGAGCTGTGGAGGATAGGTCTCTAATATTTGCTCCTTTTCCAGCCCAGAATTCCAGCTGCCGGTATTCTCCCTCTTCTTGTAAACCTTGTAAAATAGGAGAGAATAGGCATAAGTATTGTGACATAATGTGTAATAACAGCCCATAATGCGATAAATATCGATATAAAAGCATGATGCAAAATGGACGTATCACTTTGCTGCATCACCCTTTTCTCTTCAAGGAAAAAACCAACGCATGCTCAAGCATAAGGAAAGATGGCGTCTCTTCTTCATTGAGTTGAAATTCCACAAAGTTCCAAGTTGGGCCCTTTCGTGAACTCGTTTTGGCGGTTCAAATTGAAAAAATTCTCTAAAGAGTTCGAGACTGGGCTCCTCTTGAAGGTATACTTCACAGAAGACTTGAAAATTGCAGATATTTGACACGGAATTGGGTCCGATGTCTTGAGGATGGGGTTAGAAGAAGTTCAGAACGTCTCGGGAAAATTTAGAACCGGGCGGTGAGAAGCCCCGATTCATATGATCAGAAAACACGATGACTTCATCATCCTTTGGCTGAGGTCTTTGTTCGCCAGGACCAGGGGCGCGATAGTGCATGACATTTTTTGCTAGCAAGTATCTGATTTTGATGAAGTCTTGGAGTGTGCTCTGAGTAACGATGGAGGGAACCCAGTTACACGAAGTGACTGTTTTTGGCGGCATTGTAAAGAAGCCTAAAAGAAGAAGAAATTATTGCCGGTTCAAATTGATTCATTAAGCCGGAAGTACAAGTTGCAGTATACATGTTCAGAATGGCGGCTTAAGTGGGGCCTAATAATATGTGGGTATTTATAAACCGGAGATCTAAGCCGCCATGACTAGCACGGATATTCAAAATCTGATAATAGCAAATTCTACTAAGTGTTGGGACGAACAGGTTACACAGGTTGAAGCTGTCAGATTGGATCTGCAGCTGTTCATAAAAATGAAATAAAATCTAAATTTAAAGTGGCGGTGGCCGAAAAGTGGGGATGTCCAGATGAGATCTATTTACAATGGGGATATATTCCGGTATCAAAAAACAAGTGCTAAAACTGCTACCGCGCAAGATTTATGTTGCTTTTCAGATCAAAGCTATGAATCTAAGCAAGGAGAAGGAAGGGCGGTGATGAACACCGATGAACACAAAAACCCTAAATACGGATCTATTATGAGGAAAGAGAAGACTTACCGACGCTGACGAGACATCGGATGAGCGCCGCGATGTTCTGGCCCGTTCAGGGTGATGCAGTGGCCGGAGTAGAAGCAGTGGACGAAGGACGACGGCCGCGAGCTTGCGCGCATTGGAGTGTCGCGAGCAGGAAGAAGAAGGTGAGAAGGCAAAGAGGGAGAATGAAAACTGAACCTGTGGCCCTATTTATAAGGCTGGAAGGGTAAGCGACATGCACGGGAATCGAGGAGACAGGAAAATGGATATGTGACGGCGCGGGCGCCTCGATTTTCGGAGAGTCAGTAAAGGAAAATATTTATGAAGATTTGGGCCGTATGCAGTATTAATTTCAGGAGATGACGTCATGGCGGGTTACATATAACACAGGAAGATGAAGAAGCATTTTTTTAAGTGTTGAAGATTGACATGAACAAGTTCAAATCAACCTGGAGCCTAATGTTGGGGATATGACTATTAGATATGACCCGCCCACGAGGGGTCGGGTTATATCTAATGGCGGTTCATCTAAGCAGATCCCATGAGTATGTTGAAGATGGCGGTTTATGAAGCAGGATTGTTGAAGGGCCCAAACCCAAAGGCGGCTTAAGTCCCGTAAGTATAAACCGCCATGTATATGTAACTTGTATTGTAAGGCATGTAAGATAAGTCACCGAGCCGGACACGTTTGTATGAGTCAGTCGGGACTCTGTAAGCCGCAGGGCATCAACCCATGTATATAAGGGGACGACCCGGCAGCGGCTTAGGGCAAGAAACAACAGATCAAAAGCTAGGCAAAGCGTATCCGCTCCCTGGTAATCGAAACCCTAGCAATACCACCTCAAACTGGATTAGGCTTTTACCTTCACCGCACGGGCCGAACCAGTATAAACTCTCCGCGTCCTTTGTTCCGTTTAACCCCTTTAAGCTAACCTCGTCGCAATGGCTCCACGACTAAGTCCTTCCATGCGGACATCTGTCGTGACACTTCCACGACACTATGATCTTGAGGGAATTAAATAAAAGAAAGAATAAAAAGAAATAAAAAGATCATATATTGATCTTATGGAGAGTAATGACTTCACATACAAAGAGTATGATGAATAAAAGTTTTTGAGAGTTGACAAACATAGTTTTGGTCATTGTTGCAATTAGTAGGAAGTAATACAGAAAGAGAGGCTTCACATATAAATATATAATCTTGGACATCTTTTGTAATTGTGAGCACTCATTAAATATGACATGCTAAACAGTTGATGTTGGACAAGGAAGACAACATAATGGGTTATGTTTTCCTATATCCGAATAGAAGTTATATTGTCATGGATCATCCAACATGTTGAGCTTGCCTTCCCCTCTCATGCTAGCCAAATTCTTTGCACCAAGTAGAGATACTACTTGTGCTTCCAAACATCCCTAAACCCAGTTTTGCCATGAGAGTCCACCATACCTACCTATGGAATGAGTAAGATCCTTCAAGTAAGTTGTCATCGATGCAAGCAATAAAATTGCTCTCTAAATATACGTGAAGAAAATAAGCTTTATACGAACTTGTGATATGGAAGAAATAAAAGCGACGGACTACATAATAAAGGTCTTTATCACAAGCGGCAGTATAGAGTGACGTTCTTTTGCATTAAGATTTGATGCATCCAACCATAAAAGCGCATGACAACCTCTGCTTCCCTCTTCGAAGGGCCTATCTTTTATCTCCTACCCTTATACAAGAGTCATGGTGATCATCACCTTCCCTTTTTGCACTTTTTCCTTTGGCAAGCACTATGTGTTGGAGAGATCCGGATATATATATATCCACTCGGATGTAAGTTATCATAAGTATTATTGTTGACATTACCCTTGAGGTAGAAGGTTGGGAGGCGAAACTATAAGCCCCCATCTTTCTCTGTGTCCGATTGAAACTTCATACCCATAAGTATCGCATGAGTGTTAGCAATTGTGAAAGATTAAATGATAGTTGAGTATGTGGACTTGCTGAAAAGCTCTTATATTGACTCTTTCCGTTTCTGATTCATACTTTACTTTGTGAATAAATTGTTACTTTATCATAAGAAATTATATGACAATATATGTTATTGTTCTAATGCTGATCATGGTGCCCTCATGTCCGTATTTTATTTTATCAACTCCTCTATCTCTAAACATGTCGACATATTTTTCGATTTTGGCTTTCGCTTGAGGACAAGTGAGCTCTGAGCTTGGGGAGTTAATACGTCCATTTTGCATCATGCTTGTATATTGATATTTATTGCATTATGGGCTGTTATTACACATTATATCATAATACTTATGCCTTTTGTCTCTTATTTTATAAGGTTTACATGAAGAGGGAGAATGCCGGCAGCTCGGATTCTGGACTGGAAAAGGAGCAAATATTAGAGACCTATTCTACACAACTCCAAAAGTCTTGAAACTTCACGGAGCATGTTTTTGGAATATATAAAAAATATTGGGTGAAGAAAGAACCAGAGGGGGCCACCAGCCAGCCACAAGGTTGGAGGGCGCGCCCTACCCCTTGGGCGCCCTCCCCCCCCCCCCCCCCCCCCCCCGTCCTTGGGGGTCCCCTGGCAGGCCTCCGATGCCCATCTTCTGCTATATGGTGTGTTTTGACCTAGAAAAAAATCATAGGGAAGCTTTCGGGATGAAGCACCGCCGTCTCGAGGCGGAACCTGGGCAGAACCAATCTAGGGCTCCGGCGGAGCTGTTCTGCTGGGGAAACATCCCTCCGGGAGGGGGAAATCGAAGCCATCATCATCACCAAAGATCCTCTCATAGAGAGGGGGTCAATCTCCATCAACATCTTCACCAGCACCATCTCCTCTCAAACCCTAGTTCATCTCTTGTATTCGATCTTGGTCCCAAAACCTCAGATTGGTACCCGTGGGTTGCTAGTAGTGTTGATTACTCCTTGTAGTTGATGCTAGTTGGTTTATCCGGTGGAATATTATTTTCAGATCCTTAATGATAATTAATACTCCTCTTATATTGATCATTAATATGCTTTTTGAGTAGTTACATTTGTTCCTGAGGACATGGGAGAAGTCTTGTTATAAGTAATCATGTGAATTTGGTATTCGTTCGATATTTTGATGAGATGTATGTTGTATTTTCTCTAGTGGTGTTACGTGAACGTCGACTACATGACACTTCACCATTATTTGGGCCTAGGGGAAGGCATTGAGAAGTAATAAGTAGATGATGGGTTGCTAGAGTGACAGAAGCTTAAACCCTAGTTTATGTGTTGCTTCGTAAGGGGCTAATTTGGATCCATATGTTTCATGCTATGGTTAGGTTTACCTTAATTATTCTTTCGTAGTTGTGGATGCTTGCGAGAGGGGTTAATCATAAGTGGGAGGCTTGTCCAAGGAAGGACATCACCCAAGCACCGGTCCACCCACGTATCAAATTATCAAAGTAACGAACGTGAATCATATGAGCATGATGAAAACTAACTTGACAACAATTCCCATGTATCCTCGGGAGCGCTTTGCATTATACAAGAGTTCGTCTCGGCTTGTCCTTTGCTACAAAAAGGATTGGGCCACCTTGCTGCACCTTGTTTACTTCTGTTACTTGTTACCCGTTACGAATTATCTTATCACAAAACTATCTGTTACCGATAATTTCAGTGCTTGCAGAGAATACCTTGCTGAAAACCGCTTGTCATTTCCTTTTGCTCCTCGTTGGGTTCGACATTCTTACTTATCGAAAGGACTACGATAGACCCCCTATACCTGTGGGTCATCAGCCACCAGCATGTGCAAAAAAGTTTTAAATAGTGGGCTAAATGCTTTAGTAGTTGCTTTCGCCGTAAAGTACAACTGGTACAAAGGCAACTAAACCATTTACTCCCTCTACCTAGATATATGAGGTACATGCTATAAAAATTGTATCATAAGAAATTCCTTTCAAATTCAAGTTCAACAATATACTTGTTTTAACACATATACCATACATTATTGGTTTAAATGATGTTCAAGATAAATCTTGAAATACGCATTAGACCCTATATTTGGATGAAGGGAGTAGAAGATTTAAGAAAGACATGTCATATGCAACCCACTAAAAATGGGTCGATTAACCAATAGGAAGATAAACTAATACACTCCTAAATTTTCATTATGTGTCTGATTCATGCCCTCGCCGCTAGTTAAACCTTCAATTGAAGCTACCACCTCAGACATTGTGAATCTTTTGTGGGTGGGGTCGGGGTGGGGGGAGGGGGATAAGACACAAGAGGGGAGTGTCTACGAGCAGAGTTTCAAACTGTTGTTGAGGGTTTATAGATTGCGTTTTCGTCTTTCATGTGGTGGGAAGCGACGCATGGTTCTTTTCTAGCCCTAAATTTGAAATAGCAGCGTTGAACTCCTCTGACAGCTATGTACTCTAGTGGGAGTTAGTGGCGCTTTAGCAGCCGTACCTACAATAGTGGTAGTTCATTTAAAACGCTATAGTGGAGCTATAGCTTGCCATTTTATTGTGCAGTGGACCATCCACATGCAAACGCATACAATTTAATTTCCATGAAAAATCACTGCATCACCAAGCGATCAATTGTGTCTCCAAAGCAATGTGTCCATGTGCCTTAGAGTATGTTTGGTTTGTAGCACAATGTGTGGCCAGTGTTTTTTGCAAAAAACTTGTGGTGTGCCAAAATTTCTTAGTTTCTTAGGTTCTGTTTGGCATTGCCATGGATTATGAGAATCTTGTTGGGAAACATAGTAGAAAAAATTTTGCCCTAGATCAACCAGTAACAGTATCAAGATGCAATAAAGGTTTGGATCGGATCGTTACCAACTCCGAGCTACAGCGGAAGAAGACGAGTCGGTGTAGATCATACTTGGAGTCCATCGAACCGTCGATGAACGATCCCTCGAACCGAAGACCGAAACCACGACCTCTGTACAGATTGCAAGTGTACTGCCTTCACAATCCGGCAGCGCTTCGCTGTCCAGAGCTAATCATCACCGGATAATTATGGGGATTAGAGGATCTAGGTCTAGTTCTAATTAGATCAAGTAGGATCAACTAGAACTAGAGAACTAGAGGAGGCTCCAAAACTTTTGTATTCGAAAGTGCCAAAACCTCTAGTATATATATAGGTTGGAGGAGGGGAAGGGGGCGCCGCACAAGGGGAGTGGGGAGGTTTTCTCCCCTTGGCAGACCATGGGGAGGGGGATCCCCTCTCCAATTCCCCCCCCCCTTCCTTCTCCATGAGGAAAAGAGGGTGCTTCCCCTATCTGGCCCAAGTGGCCCAATATGCTTCCTACCACTTGGTTTTTTTAAGCCCGTTGACATTTAAACAAATATAAAAGCTTCCTAATCATATATAGTGCATTTTAATATTAATTTAACATCATCAAAAACTATTTCCACCTATATATAATTTATCGATAATACCCGATATTACTCGGTAAACCCCGAAATCCTTCAAATGCTTTCGGTTCCTCTCGAAACTATTTTGAATATCAATGAAACTATGTCTTAAATATTTTCTCATTACTCCTGTCCTATTAACACTCAGCATATCGTGATTACCTTAATCTTGTGACCCTGTAGGTTCGGTAAAACATAGACATGAACAAAACACCTTTCTTTCAATGATCGATAGCTGAACCGTGGTCATCCATATCGATCCCTATGAGTACATGAATGACATTCGAGTGAACCTTTGGTTATCATGTGCTATTCCTTTTGCTTCGTGATACTTTACAAAACCCGAGGTGAGATGTATCGGTATCCTCTTGATTCATACACATGCTCGCTATACTGGTCTCCTCGTTACCGGTTTTGTTCTTCTTTCTCGTCGACATTTTCCGGCATCCCTATGACAAAGTCACTTGTGTCTGGCCAGATGATGATGGATGATGTCACATGGAGAGGGCCCTAAGAATATCTCTCCCTCGTTGGAGGAGCAAATCCCACTCTTGAGCTATCTAGCTAATCCCTTTGTCAAACTTTCTGATGAACGTGTAAGTTGTCGTTATGATCACCGTGTTACAGTTGTCGTTATGATCATACGATAAGAAGTGACTATGATACTGTAACGCCCTCGATGCGGCTATATCTCCCACATGTCGAAGCACGACTTAGAGGCATAACCGCATTGAAAGCAATGTCGCAAGTGAGGTAATCTTCACACAACCCATGTAATACATAAGGGAAAGAGATACATAGCTAGCTTACAATCGTCACTTCACACAATACATGAGTAAAACATTACATCAAACAGATACAATCAAGGTCCGACTACGGAACCAAAATAAAAGAAGACTACCCCAAATGCTACACAGATCCCCGATCGTCCCGACTGGGCTCTACTACTGATCGACTAGAACGAAACAACATAAAGGACAAGATCTTCATCGAGCTCCTCATTGAGCTCGGGTGCGTCACCTGCACGGTTTCTTCGGCACCTGCAAACTGGTTTAGGAAGTATCTGTGAGTCACGGGGACTCAGCAATCTCACACCCGCGAGATCAAGACTATTTAAGCTTATAGGTAGGGTAAAAGGTATGAGGTGGAGCTGCAGCAAGCGACTAGCATATATGGTGGCTAACATACGCAAATGAGAGCGAGAAGAGAAGGCAAAAGCACGGTCGAACAACTATGATCAAGAAGTGATCCTGAACTACTTACGTCAGACATAACTCCAACAACCGTGTTCACTTCCCGGACCCTGCCGAGAAGAGACCATCACGGTTACACACGCGGTTGGTGTATTTTAATTAAGATCAACTTCGGGTTTTCTACAACCGGACATTAACAAATTCCCATCTGCCACATAACCGCGGGCACGGCTTTCGAAAGTTCAAACCCTGCAGGGGTGTCCCAACTTAGCCCATGATAAGCTCTCGCGATCAACGAAGGATATTCCTTCTCCCCGGGAAGACCCGATCAGTCTCGGAATCACGGCTACAAGACATTTCGACAGTAATAAAACAAGTCCAGCAAAACCGCCCGATGCGCCGACATCCTGATAGGAGCTGCACATATCTCGTTCTCAGGGCAACACCGGATAAGCGAAGCGTATAGGTACCAACATAACCCAAGTTGCCAAGGGACGGTCCCGCACGGTGCTCTAGTTTGGACCAACACTTAGACAAGCATTGGCCCGGGGGCTAAATAAAGATGACCCTTGGGTTAATTACTCCCAAGGGACAAGAAGGTGGTGGTGAGGCAAATGGTAAAACCAATGTTGGGCCTCGCAGGAAAAGTCTTATTCAAAGCGAACTGTCAAGGGGGTCCCATAAATCACTCGACCGCGTTAGGGACGCAAAATCCGGGAACATAACACCGATATGACGGAAACTAGGGCGGCAAGAGTGGAACAAAACACCAGGCATAAGGCCGAGCCTTCCACCCTTTACCAAGTATATAGATGCATTAATTAAATAAGATATATTGTGATATCCCAACAAGTAAACATGTTCCAGCCAAGGAACAACATCTCCATGTTCCAAAAAGGAACAAACTTCATCTTCACCTGCAACTAACAACGCTATAAGAGGGGCTGAGCAAAGCGGTAACATAGCCAAACAACGGTTTGCTAGGACAAGGTGGGTTAGAGGCTTGGTTTAACAATATGGGAGGCATGATAAGCAAGTGGTAGGTATCGCAGCATAGGCATAGCAAAAGAGCGAGCAACTAGCAAGCAAAGATAGAAGTGATTTCGAGGGTATGGTCATCTTGCCTGAGATCCCGCAAGGAAGAAGAACGAGTCCATGAAGAAGACAAACGGACGAAGTCGAACGAATCCTCACAACTCCGGAACGAAACCGAAGCTAACGAGAGAAGCAAACCGGAAAGAAGCAAACAACATAGTAAACAACCATCCCGTGAACATGGCATGATGCACAATCAAGTATGATGCATGTCCAGTTTAATGATGCATGGCATGGCAAAGTGCACAAACAATACTACAAATTAAGTGGAGCTCAATATGCAACGAGTTGCATATTGACGAAACTTCACAACATTTATTTAGTTCTCTCTCGTTTATGTACTCAACAATATTAAATGTTGTTAACCATGGCAAGGGGTGAAGCATATACCTATCTAGGCAAAGTTAAATGAGGCCGGGAATAACAACAAAAATTCCGGAAAATCCTCATGTGCGTATTTTAGATTTGGTACTGTTCTGTCCTAAACCAAATTTCATTGTTGTTAAACAGGAAAATAAAGTGCAACATGTTAGTATATGCATTTTTCTACCCCATTTACATATAAAGTTTATTTAAAACCGAGCTACGGTTATTTAGTTATGAATTAAATCATTTTAACAAGGCATTCAAACAAATTAATGGAAACAACAAATTAACCCTACTTGAAGTTGCTATCATGATGCGGATGTCATGAACAAGTTTTATGCAATATTTATGAAAATGTTGACAAGAGCATTATGAAGCATTTGTCGTCGTGGCGGAAACGAAAAAGGGTGCCACGGCAGCGAATCCGAAAATGGTGCCACGGCAACATATCGGTTCCAGTACTCATGGAGATACCGGTGCAAAAGGAAGCGTGCGAATGCGAGTTGAGCAAGATGGTGGGGTGATCCCGGATACCGGGTTCCCACGAGACGATGGCATGGCAACGAGTGACAAATTGGACATGGTGCAAACACGAGCAGCTCAAACATCGCAAGCATTCGTTCACGGACGTCGTCTCAGGGTTATACCTTCGGAGCGTGCAAAGGAGACGGTTCTCGTCCGTAGAGGGAAGTAGAGGAAGTAGTCGTTCTCGGGCGTCGAGGGAAGTAGTGGTTCACGCGACGGTAGTCGAAGTAGTGGTACACGCGGAGGTAGTCGAACTTGACGGTTCCGTAACACGGGTCTTCGGCGATGGTAGATGTTCATGTTCGTTAGACGTTCGAGCCATCGGTAGCGGTACTTTATGAATCCCGGAACGGACTTGGCGTCTTCGTGCGTAGGGGTACTTGGCGTATCCGGAGACGACAGTAGAGGTACTTGACACGTCGTTGTGGTACTTGGCAAAATCTTCAACGATCGAACTTGGCGCTACTCCCTGTTCGGAGTCGTCCGTCTTGGCGTAAACGGCAACAGCAAGCGGGAGGTGCACGGGGACAGCGGAGACCACCGATAGGGGACTCGGGCAGGAGGTGGAGGAGACGCAGCGACGCGAAGCGGGACTTGGCGCGACGCAGGAGGCTGGCGCAGCGACGGGGCGGAAGCAGGGGCAACGCTGGGTCTTGGAGGCCGAAGGAGAAGCAGGCGGGGCGCGGTCAACGCGAGTGACCGGGCGCATCGTCCACCTCCCTCGAACGAAGCAGAGGCGAGGCAGGGGACTTGGCGCGGCGGCTGGGCATGCGGGGCGAGCAGGGAAGGCTGGCGAAGTAGGGGCGGTGCAGCGACTTGCTCCGGGAGGCGAGGAACGGCGGGGAAGCAGCGAAGCTCGGCGCGAGGACGAATTGATGCAGAGCTCCGGCGGCAGGAGGTGAATGGCGGCAAGGCAGCAACGGGATCCGGGCAGTAGAGGGAACGCAGGCAGGAGGTGAAGAAGACGGCACGGCAGCGGGGCGATGGGGATGGACGGAGGAGATGGGCTCGCCGGCCAGAACGACGGCACGACGGCAGAGGAAGGGCTGGCCGGTCGCCGGCCAGCGGCACGCGGGAGGAAGGGAGAGGGGATCGGGCGAGGGGTGCAGCGCTGCGGGATCGGGATCGAGCGAGGAGGCTGCGGGGCACGGGAACGAGAGGGAGAGATGGGGAACGAGGGATCGGGCTAGGGTTAGAGCTGGTGGGGGCGGCTGGGCCTTAGAGGCCGGCCCGGTAGAGAAGAAGTGGCCAGAGGCCATCTGGGCAGCTGGGTTGGGCTCTCTCTCTCTCTCTCTCACTAATTTTCTTTAACAGAAAAGCATTAGAGAGAAAGAAAAGGAAGATGTGCTAGGGAAAAGAAGTTGAGCAGGAGGACAATTTTTCTGGACTCATAAAAATGTGCTCGAACCAAGAAAACTAGAAAGTGAGCATGGGCGAAGATTGGATTCGAACTCATTTGAATTAAATTCAAATGAATTTGAATAAGAAGTGGGCGTTTGAAAGGTCCAAAAAAATGTTGAGAATTTAGGTGGTGCTTGGAAAAATGATGAAAGGATAAAAGGCAAAGTTAGAGACCAAGAATTGTGATAACAAAGGCCTTAGGATATTTTGTAAGTGTGTTTGCGGTAAATCCAAATAATTGGAAAATTCACTATAGCTCTCTAAATATCGAGAGGATATGTTTTAAAGAGAATCACCATGTGAATTCCCTCAATTTAAATGGATCAAAGATCCATGCAATTTATTTAGTTGAGAAGCAAAAGATTTATGACATGATGCAATGCACATGATGCAAAGATATGAAATGCATGACACACAAGCAAAAGACGAGGCAACAACAGCAACTAAGCGGAGGACACCTGGCACATCGGTCTCGGGGCGTTACAACACTCCACCACTACGAGAGGATCTCGTCCCGAGATCTAGAATGGCACCGGAGGGAAAAAACTGAAGAGAAAGAGAAGAGGTAAAACTAAGTTGCTTCTTTGACAAACGAGTGAAACCAAAGAACCTTGAGAGGTTGAGCAAAATGAAGGAAAGAATACCATGGAGATGAACGAAATGAAATACTCCGTTGGACAAGGAACAAGGAATAGGGCGAGAAAGAGAGCTTAAGTGATAAGATAGACGTTGAAACCACTCCGGTTAAAACAAGATAGAGAAGGAATAGGAATGATATAATTTTGACAGCACTCCGACTGTAAATGGAAGGAATTAAACATGAACTTGACAAAATGAAAACACCTGGATGAGACTCCAGTTAAAAGAGGAATGATAGACACAACACTCTGGTTAAATGGATAAGCAAGGAAAAGAACATGATCTTGGCAAAATGAGATGATGAGTGAAAAGAGCAATATCACAATGCCTCCGGAAGAAGGAATAGAAGATAGATCATTAGAATAAAAGAATGGAGAAGAAAATGACAACTTCTACCACAAATGAGTTTGGAAAGCACCCCTAAAAAGAAGGATAGAGCGGAGTTGTTGGAAAAATCAACAACGATAAGATATGATTCCCGTGGACTTATGGAAAACAACTCAAAATTATGAGGTGACTACCGACCACCAAAAGGAAGCAATTGCTTGCTTGAGATCAACGAAGAGAAGAACATTTCTTTCACCGAGAGGAGAGGAGAAAACTTGGATCATTGATAAGCACCATAATAGCAACATTCCTTAGGGAAGGCTTTAGGTGAAACATGACACAAGATAACTACCACAAAGAGATTGATGGATTTAAAATACCCCATTCTTGACAACATGTGAATCATGAAGCATGAAGGGAAATTGTCAAGAATGACATGACACCATCTCAAAAGATAAGGTAGAACGAATTGCACTTTGGAATGCAAGAAGAAGGATATTTGAACTCCTCAAAACAAAACATGTGTTGAGAACCATGTTTATTTTGAAGTATGGCTTGACGGATCATAACTCCGAGAGAAAACTTGATGAACAATTGAAGAATGAAAAGAATCCTTGACGAAGCACCATGTAGAACCTCCATGAAGAACTCCGGTAATAACAGGATGATAGAAAGAAAGAGAAGTTCAAAACACAAGGTGAAGCCTTGCAATGATTTAGATGAATCTTCGTGGTGATGAGAGCTTGGAACTCCGGGAAAAGAAAAGATGAGACAATTGAAACCGAGAATTTTGATGAACCTCCGGAATAAGGAATTGAGTTAACTCGATGAAACAAGAATAAGAATTACATTATGCTTATCCTTCACCAATTAAATTGATGACAAGCAATGGATTAGGCATACTACTTCTTCTCGTAGAAAGGATTAAGATAGCATGGCGCAAACTTGGGAAGGTATTGATGGAACCACCGGTAGAGTTTGGAAAAAACGAATGAATTAATATGATAACGAAGGAAGTGAAATCTTGAACGAACCACCATAAGAATAGAGAATGAAAGTAGCAAAGGCACAATTCACCGGGAAGAATTGGAAAATGAATAAGATACTTGAGGGTATTTAGATACAAGTGAACGAAGAGATCATGAACTGATTAGAGGATATTTGATCGATGCACCGGTAATATTTGGAGAACGAGAGCTGAAAGCTGAGAATGAAGAACTATGACATGGTGGGCTTCGGAGAATTAAACTGAAAAGACTCCTGAATTGCTCCGGATGTATGAAAAGAATTCTCACAAACGAAAACAATGATGAGAAGATGGCAACAATCTAGGACCATGAATCTTGAAGAGAATGGAGCAAGATTTAGAGAAACTCTTCTTCAGTCTTCAAATGTTGAAAATGACGATGAGAAACACCACCATGAATTGTTGAGGCACTCCGGAATGAGAATTTGACAGGTTGAACCAACGATGAAAAGAGTTTGAAAGATTTTGGAGAAATACATATGACTGATGATAATTCATTCTTACGTCAAACTTTGAAAAGAATTTTTAGAAGCTCCGGGAAAAATTAGAAGAGTCAGGTAAGATCCTGGGAAAAGACCTGTGGGTTAGGGCCCACTCAAAAGAAAACACCGTTGATCAATTGCTTGAAAAGAGATATTGCACCGGTTGAATTAAATGACTTGAATGAGATAGCATCCTCAAAAGAACTTGAGTGAATTGAGAATGGAAACTTGAATCTTCTGAGATATCTTCATCACTCCGGAACAAATCAATAGCGAGAGGTGAATGATTAAGAGGTGCACCGGTACGAGAAAACATTAGAAACGAGGAAAAGATATGATCGATAAGGCTTGAATTGAAACCACCGGAGAAGAAGAAAAATGACGAATGATGAACTTGAAGCTTCGTTAGAATCTTCATGAGAATCACCGGATAAGAAACATTAACGGAAAAGAGTGGAGAGACTTCACAAGAATAAAATGGATACTTGATTAAGAAATCTGCGTCCTTGAAGAAATAAGGGTGGGAGGGCGGGAAAACAAAGACAACTTGGAACGGATGAAGCAAACACCGTTGGAAAGAACTGATAACTGATCTGGCAGAAATTGAACGAATATGATGAACTTGAAGGGAAGCACACCGGTTGAAAAAGGATTGACATGACAACCTCAATGATCAAGAAGGATTAGTATTCACATAGAAATATGAGAACACCGTTTAGACAAGGTATGGATCAACACTTTACATCGAAGCAACTCGAATACCACAAAACAAATCAAAAACAAAGGATTTGGCTTGCAGAATAAGCCGGAAACAAACATGTGATAGATCCCATATCGTATCATGTGTCTGTTGGAAAGAATTCCTACGTGATTCTTTAATTCCCACTTATAAACTCCCGAAACTTTCTGGTTATGCAATCAGGTGTTGGGGATACAGGGGACACAAAATATATCACCCAAACTAACAATACCTAGATCCAGCTGTATCCATCCTTCAACACATAACCAAGAAACCTTCGGAAATCATCTACCTCAACCTTCAAAAATCATCCGTTATACGAGTTATGGCAATACTCCCGCACTCGCCTCAGTACTGGGCTATCAGGGTTATCTCACCAACAACTGTACAAAAGAGATTTTCGATGTCGGCGTACTAAACTCAGGTATTCCAGAACTACAACGATAAGATTATGACGACAACACCTCGGAGCTCAACTCCCTGGGACACCTCCACTATACCCCTGCTGACGGGAGGCAACCAAGACAATGTTGTCATCATAAAACGATCGGAACGATTCTAAGATACCCGCGTGATCCTAAATTTTTTTTTGTGAAATTTGAGAAGAGAAGAGTCAAAACTCTACGTCAGGATGCCTTACCAGAGCGATGAGGAGACTGGGAAGTAAAAAGAATTCCTAAACTCTCCGATATATAATTCCTAAATGACTCAAAACATTTTTCTAGACACAACTCGGCCACTAAAAACGATCAATCAGTGGGGGCTCCTAAGGTCGGGGAAGGCTCTGATTACCAACTTGTAACGCCCTCGATGCGGCTATATCTCCCACGTGTCAAAGCACGACTTGGAGGCATAACCGCATTGAAAGCAATGTCGCAAGTGAGGTAATCTTCACACAACCCATGTAATACATAAGGGAAAGAGATACATAGCTGGCTTACAATCGTCACTTCACACAATACATGAGTAAAACATTACATCAAACAGATACAATCAAGGTCCGACTACGGAACCAAAATAAAAGAAGACTACCCCAAATGCTACACAGATCCCCGATCGTCCCGACTGGGCTCCACTACTGATCGACTAGAACGAAACAACATAAAGGACAAGATCTTCATCGAGCTCCTCATTGAGCTCGGGTGCGTCACCTGCACGGTTTCTTCGGCACCTGCAAACTGGTTTAGGAAGTATCTGTGAGTCACGGGGACTCAGCAATCTCACACCCGCGAGATCAAGACTATTTAAGCTTATAGGTAGGGTAAAAGGTATGAGGTGGAGCTGCAGCAAGCGACTAGCATATATGGTGGCTAACATACGCAAATGAGAGCGAGAAGAGAAGGCAAAAGCACGGTCGAACAACTATGATCAAGAAGTGATCCTGAACTACTTACGTCAGACATAACTCCAACAACCGTGTTCACTTCCCGGACCCCACCGAGAAGAGACCATCACGGTTACACACGCGGTTGGTGTATTTTAATTAAGATCAACTTCGGGTTTTCTACAACCGGACATTAACAAATTCCCATCTGCCACATAACCGCGGGCACGGCTTTCGAAAGTTCAAACCCTGCAGGGGTGTCCCAACTTAGCCCATGATAAGCTCTCGCGATCAACGAAGGATATTCCTTCTCCCCGGGAAGACCCAATCAGTCTCGGAATCCCGGCTACAAGACATTTCGACAGTAATAAAACAAGTCCAGCAAAACCGCCCGATGCGCCGACATCCTGATAGGAGCTGCACATATCTCGTTCTCAGGGCAACACCGGATAAGCGAAGCGTACAGGTACCAACATAACCCAAGTTGCCAAGGGACGGTCCCGCACGGTGCTCTAGTTTGGACCAACACTTAGACAAGCATTGGCCCGGGGGCTAAATAAAGATGACCCTTGGGTTAATTACTCCCAAGGGACAAGAAGGTGGTGGTGAGGCAAATGGTAAAACCAATGTTGGGCCTCGCTGGAAAAGTCTTATTCAAAGCGAACTGTCAAGGGGGTCCCATAAATCACCCGACCGCGTTAGGGACGCAAAATCCGGGAACATAACACCGATATGACAGAAACTAGGGCGGCAAGAGTGGAACAAAACACCAGGCATAAGGCCGAGCCTTCCACCCTTTACCAAGTATATAGATGCATTAATTAAATAAGATATATTGTGATATCCCAACAAGTAAACATGTTCCAGCCAAGGAACAACATCTCCATGTTCCAAAAAGGAACAAACTTCATCTTCACCTGCAACTAACAACGCTATAAGAGGGGCTGAGCAAAGCGGTAACATAGCCAAACAACGGTTTGCTAGGACAAGGTGGGTTAGAGGCTTGGTTTAACAATATGGGAGGCATGATAAGCAAGTGGTAGGTATCGCAGCATAGGCATAGCAAAAGAGCGAGCAACTAGCAAGCAAAGATAGAAGTGATTTCGAGGGTATGGTCATCTTGCCTGAGATCCCGCAAGGAAGAAGAACGAGTCCATGAAGAAGACAAACGGACGAAGTCGAACGAATCCTCACAACTCCGGAACGAAACCGAAGCTAACGAGAGAAGCAAACCGGAAAGAAGCAAACAACATAGTAAACAACCATCACATGAACATGGCATGATGCACAATCAAGTATGATGCATGTCCGGTTTAATGATGCATGGCATGGCAAAGTGCACAAACAATACTACAAATTAAGTGGAGCTCAATATGCAACGAGTTGCATATTGACGAAACTTCACAACATTTATTTAGTTCTCTCTCGTTTATGTACTCAACAATATTAAATGTTGTTAACCATGGCAAGGGGTGAAGCATATGAAAAACTACCTATCTAGGCAAAGTTAAATGAGGCCGGGAATAACAACAAAAATTCCGGAAAATCCTCATGTGCGTATTTTAGATTTGGTACTGTTCTGTCCTAAACCAAATTTCATTGTTGTTAAACAGGAAATTAAAGTGTAACATGTTAATCTATGCATTTTTCTACCCCATTTACATATAAAGTTTATTTAAAACCGAGCTACGGTTATTTAGTTATGAATTAAATCATTTTAACAAGGCATTCAAACAAATTAATGGAAACAACAAATTAACCCTACTTGAAGTTGCTATCATGATGCGGATGTCATGAACAAGTTTTATGCAATATTTATGAAAATGTTGACAAGAGCATTATGAAGCATTTGTCGTCGTGGCGGAAACGAAAAAGGGTGCCACGGCAGCGAATCCGAAAATGATGCCACGGCAATATATCGGTTCCGGTACTCATGGAGATACCGGTGCAAAAGGAAGCGTGCGGACGCGAGTTGAGCAAGATGGTGGGTTGATCCCGGATACCGGGTTCCCACAAGACGATGGCATGGCAACGAGTGACAAATTGGACATGGTGCAAACACGAGCAGCTCAAACATCGCAAGCATTCGTTCACGGACGTCGTCTCAGGGTTATACCTTCGGAGCGTGCAAAGGAGACGGTTCTCGTTCGTAGAGGGAAGTAGAGGAAGTAGTCGTTCTCGGGCGTCGAGGGAAGTAGTGGTTCACGCGACGGTAGTAGTGGTACACGCGGAGGTAGTCGAACTTGACGGTTCCGTAACACGGGTCTTCGGCGATGGTAGATGTTCATGTTCGTTAGACGTTCGAGCCATCGGTAGCGGTACTTTATGAATCCCAGAACGGACTTGGCGTCTTCGTGCGTAGGGGTACTTGGCGTATCCGGAGACGACAGTAGAGGTACTTGACACGTCGTTGTGGTACTTGGCAAAATCTTCAACGATCGAACTTGGCGCTACTCCCTGTTCGGAGTCGTCCGTCTTGGCGTAAACGGCAACAGGAAGCGGGAGGTGCACGGGGACAGCGGAGACCACCGATAGGGGACTCGGGCAGGAGGTGGAGGAGAAGCAGCGATGCGAAGCGGGACTTGGCGTGATGCAGGAGGCTGGCACAGCGACGGGGAGGAAGCAGTGGCGACGCTGGGTCTTGGAGGCCGAAGGAGAAGCAGGCGGGGCGCGGTCAACGCGAGTGACCGGGCGCGTCGTCCACCTCCCTCGAACGAAGCAGAGGCGAGGCAGGGGACTTGGTGTGGCGGTTGGGCTTGCGGGGCGAGCAGGGGAGGCTGGCGAAGCAGGGGCGGTGCAGCGACTTGCTCCGGGAGGCGAGGAACGGCGGGGAAGCAGCGAAGCTCGGTGCGAGGACGAATTGATGCAGAGCTCCGGCGGCAGGAGGTGAACGGCGGCAAGGCAGCAACGGGATCCGGGAAGTAGAGGGAACGCAGGCAGGAGGTGAAGAAGATGGCACGGCAGCGGGGCGATGGGGATGGACGGAGGAGATGGGCTCGCCGGCCAGAACGACAGCACGGCGGCAGAGGAAGGGTTGGCCGGTCGCCGGCCAGCGGCGCGCGGGAGGAAGGGAGAGGGGATCGGGCGAGGGGTGCAGCACTGCGGGATCGGGATCGAGCGAGGAGGCTGCGGGGCACGGGAACGAGAGGGAGAGATGGGGAACGAGGGATCGGGCTAGGGTTAGAGCTGGTGGGGGCGACTGGGCCTTAGAGGCCGGCCCGGTAGAGAAGAAGTGGCCAGAGGCCATCTGGGCAGCTGGGCTGGGCTCTCTCTCTCACACACACTAATTTTCTTTAACAGAAAAGCATTAGAGAGAAAGAAAAGGAAGATGTGCTAGGGAAAAGAAGTTGAGCGGGAGGACAATTTTTCTGGACTCATAAAAATGTGCTCGAACCAAGAAAACTAGAAAGTGAGCATGGGCGAAGATTGGATTCGAACTCATTTGAATTAAATTCAAATGAATTTGAATAAGAAGTGGGCGTTTGAAAGGTCCAAAAAAATGTTGAGAATTTAGGTGGTGCTTGGAAAAATGATGAAAGGATAAAAGGCAAAGTTAGAGACCAAGAATTGTGATAACAAAGGCCTTAGGATATTTTGTAAGTGTGTTTGCGGTAAATCCAAATAATTGGAAAATTTACTCTAGCTCTCTAAATATCGAGAGGATATGTTTTAAAGAGAATCACCATGTGAATTCCCTCGATTTAAATGGATCAAAGATCCATGCAATTTATTTAGTTGAGAAGCAAAAGATTTATGACATGATGCAATGCACATGATGCAAAGATATGAAATGCATGACACGCAAGCAAAAGACGAGGCAACAACAGCAACTAAGCGGAGGACACCTGGCACATCGGTCTCGGGGCGTTATAGATACTCTCATGGTCTAAGGAACAAAATCACATGTTAACTCTCTATGCTATAGCAATTGACTTGTAACAATCGTATCTCAAAGTCTAAAAAACAAGTTTCGGTCGATTCAATATGATCGTTCTTCCAGCGTCATATTCTCAAAGTTGTTTTAGTACTATTGTAAACTTAACGATATCCTAAGACCTGGAAAATATGATCACCAACAACACTTGAGCTAGTCTTAGAGTTGAGACTAGGAACCATATTTTTACCATTTAACATTCTACACATGCATACGAGTTTTCCACTGAATCAGATATTGCAGGATCATAAGAGTTATAGCATAGAATATAAACTCTTAATTATGAACATGAAAAATATAATAATACAATATTATCACCTCTAGGGCATATTTCCAACAAACTCCCACATGCACTTCAGTCAATAATCTAGTCAGCACATTTTCTTTTACACCAATGGCAATCTAGTGTTTGTCCATGCTTTGCTTGTGGTATAGCCTTCATCCTATCAGATCTTGACAACTTCAGATCCATGTGTATCATTTGGATCTCTGTGCATCTATTATGCTTTCACAAGAATTCATATTTGTGTAGGAACTGAATTTGTATGTATTGAATCACTGATAGGACCTTTGATTCCTTAGACTGAGCTATGGGACCACTATTAAGAACAATGTTCCATTGGCACAATCATCTAGAAACCATACAAAGCTCATAAATGAACTTTTGATTCATCACCATCCATTGTTGCTTCTAAAGTGACAATATACTCACCCTTTTGTTATAGAATTCACCACAGTAACTTTCTTGGACCAATTCCAACTTACTGTGCCACCATAAATCATTTAATTGAAATAAAAAATCGCTTCGAGCATTGATGAAGATTTTTGTCGATGTACTACTTACAACGAGCATGTATTGATGTAACTCTTTACAACAATCTCTTCATTTTCTTCATTATGCGAGAAACATGTCATTAAGTACACATTTCCATTATTGTCCAATGATCAACAATTTTACCATTCTGGCAATTTTTACACGTAACTTACTTGGAGTACTGGACATATCTGTTTGCTTACATACCATGAAATATAATTAACACAAGTGTGATTGAAATCATGTATTTTTCTCATCAGTATTTTAGGATATCGATTTTTGCTGAAAACACCTTCCATGTGACTTCGACAAGAAACTATTCTTGTCATTTTCCATACCAAACTGCTTTAGTATCTTGTCAATATGTATTTTGGCTAAGCCCGATTAGAAAGTACTATCTCCATGGATTGTTATGCCTAATTCCAAGACTATATTGCCTAAGTACTTTATCCAAAAAAACTTTCAATGAAGTCTTAAAATGTGTCAATTTATAAAATTTCCAATCAACAATGTGTCATGCACACATAGTGTTTAGAAATATTATCATGCTCCCACTTACTTTCCATCATCTTCACTTTCCTAGATGAAATCAAATTATTTGACCATTTCATCAGAACATAAATCCCAACTCCGTTATGCTTGCTTCAGTCCATTATAGGATTTCTTGAAGTTTGCACACTTACTAGCATCCTCTAGATTGACAAAATTACCTTGGACTGTATCACAGATACAATCTTGGTTCTATTTCCATCTCATGGAAATCATTTTGACATCCATCCATCATATCTCACAATTGAAATATTTAGTAATTGCTAGATTAACCCGAACTGATTTTAAGTATTGCTATGATGAGACAATCTCGTCATAGTCAATTCCTTGATCTTGTCATAAACTATTTGTAACAATTCAAACAAAAACACTTTTAACTTTTAACTTTAAGTCTTCCAGAGGGTCCCTCAAATTCTAAACTTGAATTATATATATGTATACTATCTTAGATTATTTTGACATATAGCCCATTCCAGAGTTAGGGCCCATCAACGCTTCTCTGTGTACTATAGGTTCATTGTTTGTTCAACCATATCTCGTCCGCACACCATGAAGGTTTGCAAGAGTTTTCCCAACCTATATAGTTCAGCTGCAAGTTCGACCGAAGTCTGTACATCTTATGTAGAGGCTTCTGTATTAATCGTGGTAGGGAATTTTAGAACCAATTCTAGTGTTTCTTTTCTTTGACCTGATTGCAAAGATTATGTAATCTCTTCAAGTTGCACTGTCCTCCCATCACTATTATGCGGAAAACATTTTCTTCAAAATTTATCACATTCTGTGGCAGAACACTTTGGCTCAGTGTAGTGATAGAGGAATACCCAACTATTTGGGATAACCAACAAAGTAGCACTTATCTAACTTGGGACATAAACATGCAAACATTTTACTTATGTCTTATATTCCCAAATGTTAAGAAAAGACCAAATGGTTTGGCATACCATACCATGTATTATACGGCGTCATCTCAACATATTTGATGTTGCTCTTTTCAGCGTAAAAGCCACTCTAAATTATCACATTAAAAGCATATTGGCAAATTGATTTAATGTCATATTTGATCTCACCATGTCATACATGGTTCGATTACGTCTATTATGACACACCACTCACAATGATGTTCCACTAGGTGCAAGCTAAGAAACTCTTTTTACAACTCATTAGACAATCACTAAACTTATGACCCAAATATTCCTTTCTGCAATCCAATTGTAGAAACATAACATTTCTTGTCACAATAATTTCTACTTCATTCTGAAAATCCTTTGAGACGTTTCAAAGAATCCTGATTTATGTCTCATTAAGTAAATATAAATATCTACTTGAGTCATCCTCTGAAGATAGATAAATCCACTGCTTGCAACAACACTTATTAGCCTACACACATCAATATGCATGATTCCAATTATTTTGCTGCTCCTTCTTTATGGCCCGTGAAAGGTATTTAGTTTACTTCACTATTTGGACGAAAGTTACAAGTGTCATATGATTCATAATCAGATGACTTCAAAATTCATCACTATGGAATTTCTCCATGCGGGTTATCCAATGTGACTAAATGCAGTGCCACACATATGTCGTATTCTTTTAGTCTTATGACATCTAGTGTCAGTGTTATGGATGTTATATATTATTATCAATATTCATAACATACATCCTATTTATAATAGGATTATGGCCTTTTGTTCATCACATCGAACACCTATTATTCTCTCATGAACAACCTCCTTGCAACTTCTATGCAATAGCTAGAGTGCACAAAACTCTAAAATGAATTATGTCAATAAATACACGGGTAATATGTTGGTGAAAAAATCATAACTTTTACAAAGTTTCCATCATATATTTTAACCTCATTATTTTTCGGTCATTAGGCCGTGGTAGTTCTTGCATCGATTTGCAACAACATGCAATAGAGTCTGTATCCTTGTGATCAACTTTTAACCACAATCTCAAAGAATTAGTGTTTAATAATTTAATCAAAATTCTTAAGAATTATGATATGTATCCGTCGTATCTATAATTTTTTATTGTTCCATGCCAATATTATACAACTTTTATATACTTTTGACAAAATTTTATTTTATTTTTTGGGACTAACATATTGATCCAGTGCCCAGTGTGAGTTCCTGTTTGTTGCATGTTTTTTGTTTCGCAGAATATCCATATCAAATGAAGTACAAATGCAATAAAAATTTAAGGGGAATTATTTCGGAATATATGTGATTTTTGGGATGTGGAATCAACGCAAACGGAGGCCCACGGCCTCCACAAGACACCAGGGCACGACCCAGCCCCCAAGCGCGTGGTGGTGTGTGGTGGCCACCTCATAAGGCGGTTGCTGCTCTACTTCGGGCATAAGGAAGCTTATATCCGAAAAACCGTGTTAAAATCTTAGCGCAATCGGAGTTGCGGATCTCGGGAATATAAGAAACGATTTTCGGCCAAAAAACAAGAACGCGGAACAGAAGAAAACAGAGGGATATATCCAATCTAGGAGGGGCTCCTGCCCCTCCGCCGCCATTGAAACCCTCCTCCCATCAAGAGGGGGGTCAAGGAAGAATAAGAAGGATGGGGGCTCTCTCCCCCTCTCTCCCGGTGGCGCCGGAGTGCCGCTGGGGCAAGGATCATGATGGCAATCTACATCAACAATCTTGCTACCGTCAACACCAACTTTCTCCCCCTCTATGCAGTGGTGTAATCTCTCTATTTCCATTGCAATTCTATAATTAAACATGGTACTCAACACTATATATTATTATACAATGATATGTGGTTATCCTATGATGTTTGAGTATATCCATTTTGTCATATGGGTTGATTGATGATCATGATTGGTTTGAGTTGTATATTTTATTTTGGTGTTGTCCTATAGTGACCTCCATGTAGCGCAAACGTGAGGGATCCCTGCTGTAGGGTGTTGCAATACATTCATGATTCGCCTATGGTGGGTGGCGTGAGTGCTAGAAGCATAGACCCGAGTAAGGGGGTTGTTGCGTATGGGATAAAGTGGACTTGATACTTAATGCTATGGTTGGGTTTTACCTTAATGATCTTTGGTAGTTGCGGATGCTTGCTAGAGTTCCAATCATAAGTGCATATGATCCAAGTACGGAAAGTATGTTAGCTCATACCTCTCCCTCGTATAAAATTGCAATAATGATTACCAATTTAGTTATCGATCACCTAGGGGCAGATGACTTTATTGTGTGACAAAAGCTATCTACTACTTTTATTATCTTGCAATGTATTCGTAGTTTTATTCTTGCAAAGTACTTCTAGTTTTATTCTTGTTCTAGGTAAAGCAAGGTCAAGTGTGTGTAGAGTTGTATCGGTGGTCGATAGAACTTGAGGGAATATTTGTTCTACCTTTAGCTCCTCGTTGAGTTTGACACTCTTATTTATCAAAAATGGCTACAAACGACCCCCTATACTTGCGGGTTATCTGTAAGTGCATCTAGTGCCACTCTTAGTTGGTTTTGGAGTATTGACGACAAACCTGGTTGAGGGACTAATGTGTTTGTGAGAATTGCAGGATAACACAGGTAGTAGTCCCTCATTGATTCGGTTTACCTACTGGAGATGACCCCTAAAAATGTATGAAGACATTGACGACAATGGTGGTATATGAAGATATTCAGATTGAAGACTATGACATGAGAAGACATTGAGTGAAGACTATGGAGCGTGAAGACTTAGATGTTTCGTTGTTTCCTTTTCTTCTTTGTTGAGTCATAGGAACCATCGTACTGTTAAGTGGGGTCCAAGTGAACAAAGTCAGAGTGACTGAAGTGATGCTCAACCAAAATCCTATGTCTTCGAGAGAAGACAATGAGAGCAAATCTTATCCAGAGTTGGATGAGTCAGCTTTGCTTGTAGCCCAAGTAAAGTTGTCGTGTGTGTTTGAAATCTGACCGTTGGAACACATGTCAGTTCCTTATTGACCCAGGGTCATTTCGGACATATCAGGTTGGGTTGCCTAGTGGCTATATATAGCCCACCCCCTACACCATAAATTGGTGGCTGCTCAGAGTTAGTGCACGGCTTTTGTCGTTTCGAGAGCAACCCACCTCGAAGCCTTTGAGAGAGAGAAATCCTTGCGAGGACAAAGCCCAAACACCCAGAGCCAAAGAGTGTTAGGCATCACTAAAGTCTTTTTGTCTGCGTGACCTGAAGACTTATTACACTTGAGGACTGTGAATCCTCCAGCCGGTTAGGCATCATGTTCTGAGCATCCAAGAGTCATTGTGGATCGCCGGTGAATGAAGTCTGTGAAGGTTTGGAAGTCTACCTTGAAGACTTTCCAGAGTAATTGGGCGAGGACTGGGTGTCCTTAGCTCAAGGGGAATAAGGTGAAGACGTGGTCTTCTGAGTTGAATCTCAGCCTCCCTAACCAGATGTACAGTTGTCACAGCAACTGGAACTGGTCCAACAAATCATGTGTCCTCAACAAGTGACTGGTTCGATCCTCTCCCTCTTTTTACTTAGAGTTTGTCTTCGTGAAGTCATTGCCTGTTTGCGTTACCTATTTATCTTCACTGCTTGACTACTATTGTTGTTTGGCTTCATATCATCTTCCATCATGATCCTTACTACCTAGCTGCCATTAGTCTTCGTACCATTACCTTATTGCATACTTTTCTATGGCTTGCTTAGTGTAGTCTATCTTCCGCTGCATACTAATAGGGTCATTTCTATTGTTTGTCTTTGAAACTTCCATGTTTTGAAGACTTTCATAAAAATCGCCTATTCACCCCCCCCCCCCCCCTCTAGTCGATAACTAGCACTTTCAATTGGTATCAGAGAAAGGTACTCCCTTGTTCTGTGTGATTCGGTTTAACCACCTGGAGTTTTAGCTATGTCGACTGCAGGGATAATCAAAGTCTCCGCTGCTTGCCACGTATTCGATGGAACTGAATATCCCTATTGGAAGAATAAGATGCGCATGATCTTGAAGCCATTGATGTCGACCTCTGGTATGTCGTCAAGAATGGCATTCCCAAGACTGGTGAAGGTGTCACCCCTGCAGATGTCAAGAAGTTCATTCAACTGGATTCTACTGCCAAGAACATCATCTGTGGTCATCTGACCAAAGGACAGTATGGCCGTGTGAGTGCTCTGGAAACGTCGAAGCTAGTCTAGGACTGGCTCTCCAAGGTCAACGAAGGCGTCTCAACCCAGAGAGATCAAAGGATCAGTGTTCTTCGCAACCTCTTCCACCGTTTCAAGAGAAACGACAATGAAAATGTCCAGCTCACGTTTGATCGCCTCACTGACATCACAAATGAGCTTCGTGCTCTCGGCGCCACTGAAATTACCAAGCATGAAATTGTCAAGACGCTACTGAGATCACTTGATAGCTCCTTTGACACCCTTGCCCTCATGATACAAGAACGCCCTGACTTCAAGACACTCGATCCGTCTGATATACTTGAGAGGCTCAACACACATGAGTTCCAGCTATCTGAGAAAAGAGATATATATGGTCACAATTATGGCCGAACTCGTGCTTTGAAGGCAAAAGTTGTTTCCTCATCTGAAGAAGAATCTGACTGTAGTTCTGATGATCCTGAAGACATTGGAAAGGAACTTGCTATGCTTGTGAAGAAGTTCCAGAAGTTCACTAAGAAGAAGGGCTTCAAAAAGTCTTCACGATCCAGCTCAAGAAATGATGAAGCTTCCACTCGCGCCTACAAGAAGAGAACCTGTCATAAGTGCAAGAAACCTGGACACTATATCTGTGAGTGTCCACAGTGGGACAATGAGAAGAAGAAGAAGAAGAGCAAGGAGTATGATTCTGATGACAAGAAGAAGAAGAAATCTTCAAAGTCTTCTTCCAAGTCCTCATCCAAGTCTTCATCCCATAAGAAGAGCTCATCTGGCAAGGCTCGTGCTTTTGTTGGCAAGGAAATGGATTCAGAAGAGGAGTCTGCTTCGGAGGAAGTAGAAGTGGAGTCTGAGGAGGAGTCCGACCCTGGTGTTGCAAGTCTGACTCTAGCCACTGCCTACGTTGCCAAGTCAATCTTCAACACTGAAGACAATGGCTCCGTCACCAACGCTGAAGCTAATGACCAGGTCGACTCTGCTCCCACCTACTGCTTCATGGCACGCGGTGCCAAGGTAAAATCACGCGATGCTTACTTTCAAACATCAAGTGAAGATGACTCTGATTGTGAATCCAAACCCAGCTACAAAACACTTGCTAAAATTGCAACTAAACAACAAAAGGCTATGGAACATACTCAAAAACTATTAGACAAAAGCGATGACCTGTTGGACGCGGAAATGACTCGTTCACAGTCCTTAGTTGAAGACATAAAAAATCTTCATGCTAAGTACCAAGAACTCGAAAGTCGTCATGAAACGCTCTCAACCACTCATGAAAAGCTCTCCTATGATTATCTTTAAAGGAAGCAAGAGCTTGAGAAATTGAGAGCGGCTCATGAAGATCTTCAAAAAGAGAATGAGTCACTTCGCGCTCAACAGATCAGTCTTGCTCAGGATGGCTTTGAACCACCATGTTTAAAATGCATTGAGCGTGATAACGCTACCTCTGTTGCTGGATGTTCTACTGCTGCTACTGTTGAATTGTTTCAACTACTGATGTGGTAACTAACCCCTCTACTGAGGATACTACTACCATTGCAGATGAAAATGCTAGGTTGAAGACATTGCTTGAAACCGGGATGTTCAAAAGTCTGAAAGGGCATCAGACACTGTGCGATGTCCTCAAAAAGCAGATTCTGAACCGAAACCCTAGGAAAGAGGGTGTTGGGTTCAAGAGGAAAATGAATGTTGATGGTTCCTACTGGAAGCCTGAGCAGTACCCCAAAACCACTTGGGTTGCTGCAAAGGGACCTTCAGTGGACCCATCCACCTTATCTGGTTTTACCTGTGCTAACCCTGTCATCATTGATGAATCCTTTGATGCAAACTATAAACTGTTTAAGAATCAGAATGGTGAAAGTGTTTGCCAGGTATATTGGTAATAACTGCAGGAATGGGCCACCTATGAAGAAAATCTGGGTTCCCAAAAGCTGTCTTGAGAACCTTCCAGTGAATGTCATCATGACACCACTTGGGAAGAAGACAAACCCCAGGCCTAAGGCTTCATATGGCCCAAAGGCTTCGTACAGATAGAGGACTCACCTGAGTCACCCTAACGCCAATGTTTTGCAGGGAAATCATACTCAGACTTATGAATATGAGCGTGTGTCTTCAAACCGCTATGTTCATAGAAATAAGAACTTTTCTGCTTATTCATATGAGTATCATTCATCTCCTGCAAGGCTATTTGCTAGGGCTCCAAAGCCGAAGTTCTCAGATGCTGCACTTAGACTCATCACTTCTAAGACACCCCTGAAGATGTGGGTGGTTAAGAAGAATTAACTTTCTTTTGCAGGGAAAGGTCTCCAGACGGAAATCAAAGACTTCTGATGCTATTGTGGGGACCTAAAACATCTTGTAGGGCACAAGATCAAATGCCCAAATGGTCTTACCATGTATTTTGTTCCTGAATCGTTTGCCATACATCCTATCTGTCCTAATCTTGATCTGAGCTTCAATAATCCTCTTGCCCGTCAAATGTTTATGCTTCACAATACTCTCGGTGAAGCCTATCCCCCTAACTGTACTATAGGGTATGACACCTCATGCTTCAAAATGGATTATGGACAGCGGATGCACTAATCATATCACTGGTGATCGAAGTCTTCTCATGGACTCAACCTTACGTCCTTCTAACAAAAGTCACATCACATTTGCTGACACTGGTAAAAGCAAGGTATTGGTCTAGGTAGAGTTGCAATCTCAAAGGATCAGCACATGGATAAAGTGATGCTTGTTGAATCCCTTGGTTTCAACTTAATGTCTGTCTCAATGCTTTATGACTTGAACATGATTGTGATATTTGGAAAATATCGTTACCTTGTACTAATGGAATCTGACAAGTCTCTAGTCTTTGAAGGGTACCGGAAAGATGATCTCTACATGGTAGATTTCTCAGCAGGGCCACAGCTTGCCGTATGTCTTCTTGCAAAAGCTTTAGAGTGCTGGCTCTGGCATCGGAGGCTGGGGCATGCTGGCATGAGGAACTTACACACTCTCACAAACAAGAAGCATGTTATAGGCATCGAGGGCGTCAAGTTCAAGAAGGATCATTTGTGTGGTGCCTGCGAAGCTGGAAAGATGACTAGGGCCAAGCATCCCTCGAAGACAATCATGACGGCATCTCAACCCTTCGAGCTGCTACACATGGACTTATTTGGCCCTACTCACTACTCTACCCTCACAACAACTGTGTGTCTCTATGGCTTCGTCATTGTTGATGATTATACAAGATATACGTGGGTGCATATTGTTCTCTACAAGACTGAAGTGCAAGATGTCTTCAGACGCTTCGCCAATCGTGCCATGAACAAATATGGTGTCAAGATCAAGCATATTAGAAGTGATAACAGCACTGAGTTCAAGAACACTGGCCTTGATCTTTATCTGGATACAATGGGTATCACTCATGAGTTCTCAGCTCCGTACACACCTCAGCAAAATGGCATCGTGGAGCGCAAGAACAGAACCCTCATTGAGATGGCTCGAACAATGCTCGATGAGTACAAGACACCAAGAAAGTTCTGGCCTGAAGCTATTGATACAGCATGTCATGTCATCAACCGTGTTTATCTTCATAAGCTTCTGAAGAAAACATCCTATGAACTCCTCACTGGCAAGAAACCAAATGTCAGTTACTTCAGAGTATTTGGAGCTAAGTGCTGGATCAAGGATCCACATCACAAATCAAAATTCGCACCTAAAGCTCATGAAGGTTTCATGCTCGGTTACGGAAAGGAATCACACTCTTATAGAGTCTTCAACCTCTATCTCTACAAAGACGTTGAAACTGTGGACGTGCGGTTCGATGAAACCAATGGCTCACAATGAGAGCTCCTGCCAAATATGCTAGACAAAGCTCCACCAAGTGAATCTATTAAGCTAATGGGAACTAGTGAAATCATGCCTACTGAAGCACAACCTGAAGAGGAACTTATCATTTCTGCACCTAATCAACCTGAAGACAATGCTCAGCCTGAAGACAATCATTCCAATGATGACAATGATCAACAACAACAAAATCTTCGTCCAGTTCATCCTCGTGTTGCAAATGAAGTACAAATTGAGAAGATAATTGATAGCATAAATGCACCTGGTCCGATCACTCGTTCAAGAGCAACACAGCTAGCAAATTTCTGTGGGCACTTTGCTTTTGTCTCAATATCTGAACCCAAGAAAGTTGCAGAAGCCTTTATGGAACCTGAATGGATTCAAGCTATGCAAGAAGAGCTTCAACGGTTCAAGCTGAACAATGTCTGGGAGCTTGTCAAGCGTCCTGACCCTCGCAAGCATAACATAATAGGCACAAAATGGATATATCGCAACAAGCAAGATGAGCATGGTCAAGTTGTTAGAAACAAGGCTCGTCTTGTCACTCAAGGATATACTCAAGTTGAAGGAATTGACTTCGATGAAACTTTTGCTCCTGTGGCTAGGCTTGAAGCTATTCGCATACTACTAGCCTATGCAAATCATCACAACATCTTGCTATATCAAATGGATGTGAAGATTGCATTTCTCAATGGCAAGATTGAAGAAGAAGTGTATGTTGCACAACCTCCTGGCTTTGAAGATCCAAAACATCCTAATATGGTGTACAAGCTAAACAAAGCACTATATGGCCTCAAACAAGCTCCTCGCGCTTGGCATGATACGCTCAAAGACTTCCTGAAGAGCAAAGGCTTCAAACCTGGATCCCTCGATCCCACGCTTTTCACGAAGACATATGATGGTGAACTGTTTGTGTGCCAAATCTATGTGGACGATATTATCTTTGGCTGCACCAATCAGAAGTATAGTGATGAGTTTGGACACATGTTGCAAGAGCAATATCAGATGTCCATGATGGGTGAGCTGAAGTTCTTCCTTGGTCTTCAAATTCGTCAGCAAAGGAATGGCATCTTCATATCTCAAGAAAAATAGCTCAAAGATTTCCTGAAGAAGTTTGGGATGCAAGATTGCAAAGGTTACACGATGCCAATGCCAGCCAAACACCATCTGGGTCCCGACGAGAATGGTAAAGAGTTTGATCAAAAGGTATACCGCTCCATGATTGGTTCTTTACTTTACCTATGTGCATCTAGGCCAGATATTATGCTTAGTGTTTGCATGTGTGCTCGATTCCAAGCGGCATCAAAGGAATCGCATCACTTAGCTGTGAAGCGAATTCTTCGATATTTGGCTTACACCCCGACATTAGGATTATGGTATCCAAAGGGCTCAGATTTTGATCTGGTTGGATTTTCGGATGCTGATTATGCTGGTGACAAGGTGGATCGCAAGTCTACATCAGGCACATGTCACTTTCTGGGACGATCACTTGTCTGTTGGTCTTCAAAGAAGCAGAACTGTGTATCACTCTCCACTGCTGAATCTGAATACATTACTGCTGGATCTTGCTACGCTCAGCTTCTATGGATGAAGCAAACTCTTAAGGACTATGGCATTCATCTAAAACAAGTACCACTCTTCTGTGACAACGAAAGCGCCATCAAGATTGCCAACAACCCCGTTCAGCACTCGAAGACAAAGCACATTGAAATTCGTCATCACTTTCTCAGAGATCATGTCATGAAGGAAGATATTTATATCATTCATGTCAATACTAAAGAGCAACTGGCAGATATCTTTACAAAGCCCTTGGATGAGAAAAGGTTTTGCAAGTTACGGTGTGAGCTAAATATCTTGGAATCCTCAAATGTCCTGTGATCAGGCACACATCCTAACACTTATGCATGTTGATGACTTAGATGTGCAACATACGAAGTAAAGTATATCTTCAATCAATGAAGACTACATTTTGAGTGTGAATATATTAACGCGGAATTTGACTTCGGAGCGCCACGATAATTGTGCGCCGTGTCTGGGTCTAATACTTCCTATACGGTGGGTAACGCCACCACCAAATTCTTCTATTTGAAGTGTTTTTCTCAAGGCGTTACATTTGCTATGTCTTCGCATTTGGCTTGTCTTCAATTTCAACTTGTTTTCATGATTATCTTCTCTGTGTGGTTTTCTATTTAGCGTTCTGTCCTCTACAGCATTCACTTATAGCTATGTCTTCCTTGTTGAATCTTTTGAACTAAGTGAATGTGATCGGACCCTAATCTATCTATGATTTCCAATCTTAAACTCTATCTGTCCAAATCATATGCATTCTATTGAAACTGTCGAATGTCTTCTCTGCGTCCTTGTCAGCAAAAGATACAGAGACAAATATTAAAGTCTGTTTTAAATGCACTATCCTTATTGCCTGAAATCCGGAGAAGCCGGGACGACCATCCGACAGTTCAGGCGGGCGTGGGAACGTGGGACAACTCCAAGTATGTTGCACGCTTGCCACGTGTTCCTCAGATGTGAACCGCCAGGGGCACCTGCGTAATTACGTTGTGCCGCATATTTCTTTATAAATACATGTCCCCTTGCGGTCAAGAAAACCTTCTTCCACCTCTCCACCTTATCAAAACCCTAGCGCCACCGCTAGCTTTCGACGACGCCGGCGACGAAGCGCTTAGCTGCCGCGACCTCACCGACGCTGTCCTCACGCCGGCCGCGGACATCGTCCTCTCCGCCGCCGATGTAGGTGTCCTCCGTCGCCAAGTTAGGGCACCGTGGATTGAACTGCTCGGTCTCCTACTCTTCCCATCTAGCAGTTCTTCGCGTGGTAAATAAAACTCTCTTTTTACCATCTTTTTGATCCTCAAAGATTCATCCTGTTTACCAAAATTGGTTTCTACCTACACAGTGCTAGATCTATCCTGTCTGCATCTCATATACTGCCTAGTATATTCACTTAAGCTTCACATCTAGTTAGATTCCTCACTTGTACTTATTCTTGGATTCGTACAAATCTGGAACCAACTCTCAACATATAAGTGAATGTCTTCGCGCTATGAGGTCAATGTCTTCTAAACCGATTTATCTTCAAAATCTTATGAGAATGCATATGACCTCTTCCTCTTCCCTCGCATCTCTAATGTTGTCACAGGTACATGTCCGTGGGAGAATCTCTTGGTTCTCATAGTCTGCATTCATTTGCAGAATTCTTACAGCATCACATCAATTCTCCTGAAGCTAGCTCTTGTCTGACCAGCAGACGGAAGCCTTTGACTTTGTTGAAGCCATTCAGTTTGAAGTTCATGGCTACAGAAAAATCAGCAAGGAAGGGAGGCAGGCAGCGTCGTGGAGACACATCAAAAGATTTGCCACCAGATCTAGCAGTCCAGTACAGAATTGATCCAGAGGAAACATACAATGAAAGGAAAGCCCGAATCCAATGGATCGAAGATATTGGGCTGAAGAATGGTTCAAGTACCACTTCGTAACCAAGGAATACACTGAGAAGAATGCGATAAAGTGTCCTTGGGGAGATATCACATACAGAGGTCTTCAACCCAAGAGCAAAGCTGAAGCTATTGCACAAAGGTTCTACCCGTGCATGGTCAGAGGACCACAACCTGCCAACACCGACCCCACTTCTCTCTAATGGTTCGCGATGACAACCTTTTCAAACGCAACTATCAATTTGCCAAGGCTTCAGCAAAGGAGAACAAGAAGTCGCTGGGTCTGAACTTCAACCCCGGCCCATCTGCTCCAAGGGAGGATGGCACTCGTGAAGCTGATCAAAACGAGCTTGGCCCCTTCTATGATCTTCAAGGTCTTCTCACCTACATTACTGTCCAAGGAGCTACAGTTGGGGACGCTCCTGAAGATGCTGACACAGATGAAGCACCACCTGCCCCAAAACCCCAGAAGCAGAAGAAGGCTAAGGCATCAAAGCCAACTGCGTCACCAAAAGCTTCGCACTTGAAGCCTCTGGCTACTGCACCTCCTAAAGACAGTGTGCAGTCTGAAGATCTATCACGTTTCTCCAAGAATACGGAGATGAAGACGAAACATGTCAAGAGTATTGGTCAGGCATTGACCCCTGCTACCATTCTGCGAGACGAACCCATTGATCTGTCAAGTGATGAAGATCTTGCAGATGACGCTCTTGAGCAACTGATCAAGAGCAAGGAAGAAGCAGAAATCTTCAATGACTTGCCTCTCTTTGACGTGGCAGTCATCAACGACTTCATTGATGAGTGGTTTGACACCCCCAATCTTAGCTTTGAAGATCTGCAACTTCCAATTGGCCTCAGCATCTCTTTCAATGGCGCCATTGCTTCTGAGCTAGCTCTAGCTCAGCGCATCATTGAACTGAAGCATAAGATTGACTATGAGAAAGCTCAGTTTAAGAAGCACATGGCAAATCTCGGTGTGCAAGATGTCAAAAACTTCAAAGTTATGATGCACGAGCTCAAGGAAGCTTTTCTTAAGAAACGTGAAGAAGCTAAAGGTTCTCGTGAGCGCATGAAGAATCTGGCTGACAAGTGCGTGCAAGCCTACAATGAAGCTGAAAAGCGCAAGGCTCTTGGACATCCTGGCATCGACCCCAGAATGGCTGCCAAGAAGAAGAAGCCATCGACTGACCAATCTGCACCATCTAGGCGGGAAGAGCCTCACATTGTCTTCCCAAGCAGCATGTCCGGCTCGAAGCCAAAGGTCAAGTCAACCGCTTCAGAACTAAAGAAGACGAGGGCTACCGAGGCTGAAGCCAGAAAACGGAAAAATCCTAAAGCCAATGATGACGCACCCTCCAAGAAGAAGCGCGGGACCAAGAAAGATCGGGCTGCTCCCTCAGAGCCCCTTGTTGTCGAGCCAATCTCGATTGCTCGTCTAGAGTCTGCACATCAAGAACGACAGATGATAGTTCATGAGCCTGCTTCCACAGAGGCTCCTGAAGCTGAAGATATTCCAGCAGTTGACCCCACCGCTGCTGAAGACATTGGTCCTCACGACAATGTTGGAGATGATGAAGTCCTTCCTTAGATCGAGCACAACGTGGTATCATCGCCTTTTCTCACGAACAACGAACTTATCAGCATTGGTTGTCCTCTGACGCCAATTGCTCAGGATGCATCATGGGCTGATCACCCACAACAACAAGACACCCCGAGTACTCCCCAACATCAAGTCACTCCACCAGTGCAAGAAGAAGATGACTTTGAGGCCCAGCCAACTCCATCTCCACAGGTGTCGCCAGCATTACGCAGTCTTCGCAAAGGACCAAGGCCCCAAGTCACTCTTCCGAGCGTTCCAGAAGGAGAAGTGCACCACCAATCTGTTGCACATTAGGTGTTCCCAGAAGCCACTCCAACTGTGAATGTTTCCGTGTCTGATGCTAATGTTGCTGAAGACAATCCGGCTGCATCAGCCGAAGAAAAACAAGCAGAAGAACGTGTCGCTACTCCCCCCATCACTGAAGAAGTTGTTCCATAAGTGAACATGTCTGAACCCATCCCTCCAACTCCTCGAGTGGAGGCTGAGAATCTTGAGGCTGCCACCGCTAACACTAATGAAGCCAATGACGTGGTCATGGCTGAAGCTAATGTGGCACCTGAAGCTAATGAGGCACCTGAAGTAAATGTGGCGGCAGAAGTCAATGCGCCTGAAGTCAATATGGTGCCTGAAGTGACTGCACCTGACGCTGATGCTGCACCTACCGCCAATTTGCAGCCAGAAGTCAATGCCACTGCTCCAGTTCCGCCTCCAAGGCCTCATACTATTGAGCAAGCATACAATTATGGGCAGCTTATCACGGTTAAATGGCCCCTTCTGGTTCCTCTGCCTTCTGCTGGTCCACAATTTGACTACCATGTCGAGCACATGCCTCAGGTTCAGAAGCCAACGCCAAGACTGCCCAGATTTCCAGGGACTGCCACTTCACCAAGGTCCTTTAATGTCAATGGCTTCGAAGCGCACAACACCTTCTTTGACAGTGCCAAGAACCCCTACACTAAGGCAAGAATCTCATCTGATCGGTTCTGGAGCTATCAGCAGCGCAATTATTACTCATGCATCTTATACAATCAAGGTCGCATTTTCCCTCATATGCGTCTTGACGTTGAAGCCATAACTGGTCTGCCTGTTTGGAAGAAGCGCTGGATTGCTTCAGAGAGTCTGGTTTATTGCAGTTCGTCACTGACAAGGAGCACTGGAATGAAGAATTGCTGCTCCAATTTTATGCCACTCTTCATATTCGTGGCTAAAACAGGGATCCGAAGACTTGGGTCCTTGAATGTATGACAGGCAATGTTCATCATGAAGCCAAAGCTTTTGATATCATTGAGCTCACTGGCCTGCCCACTCCAGGTGATCTTTATGAACCTGGTTGTCAGCTTCACAACGCTGCTATGGAAAGTATTTTTCACAAGGCTGAACCCAACATGAGCCAGATGCTTAGCATGATGAAGCCTTTGTCTCCTGATGCGGAATATCCTAAGGAGTTCTTTGTTGAAGACCTTGAGTATCTGCCACGAACTATCTATCACATTATAAGGCGAACTCTCTGGCCCATCAAAGGACATTCTCCTCATGCAAAGCTTGAAGGTGCAATGAAGACTTTGGCCTTCCACATTCTTCACGGCAAAAGTTTCAATGCACAAGACTTCTTTATCCGCCAACTTGCTGCATCAGGATCTGACATTTTTGGTCTGAAGTTCTATGCTCCCTGGATCATGTGTCTGATCAAGCTCCACTCTGCCTTCAACTATCAGCCCTCTGCACGCAATCATATCATCTTTTTGCCAGAGGTTGATCTGTCCATTGAAGCCATATATCCAGAGCCTGACAAGGAGCCTCTCACTCTTCAGAATGTTGACCACCAGAGCTTCTCGCAAAACATTGAAGGAGTTCAAGCAGTCGCTCGTGTCTATCCGTTGGCTGGAAATACTCGCTTGCCTCATCGTGCACAGACTGAAGCTACTGAGAGCACCATTTCCCAAAGGCCTCGCAAGCGCTCTCGTGTTCTGAATGACCGAGAACTTCTTGTGGCGCTGCATCAGAAACAAGATAAGCAGCATGACTGGCTCAAGCGACAGATGCAAAGTCTATTGGTGGACGTCAATCGCATTCGCAATCTTGCCACCAAGAATGCTTTTGTCACTCATGAGACCTGTCGGCGATCATGGAAGAGTTTGACACTGATCAGTGCTGAAGCAGATCTTCAAGACGATGGCTTTACTGAAAGATTCAAGTTTGACTCCACTCCTCCACAGAATGCAGTCCTACGTCGAACTCCATCCCTTGAAGACTCTGACTATTCTTCCTCCGCGCCAACTGTGAATGCCAGAGTGATCGATGATGAATATGATGCTACTTCACCGCCCCCTACTTCTGCGCGAATCGATACTGCACCAAGTTCGTCTGCACCGCCAAACAACACCGACGACCCTGCTGCTTCACCTACTCCTTCAGGGAACGAGTAGATGCTCTATGTCTTCAAACCTTTTTGGTCCTTACTGACAAAAGGGGGAGAAGCATATGAGTTTGATAGTCTTCAAGCGGGTCCATATGGGCGGTTGCTTCATATTTTTCCTAGTGTTTACAACTCTCACTTTTTGATATATTTGGTTCATTGAGTTGTAACACTTAAACTCGATGGTCGTCTGCTACTTATTTGCTATTCTGCGATGCGATGATAAATTCCGCATGTGCGACGATAACTTCCGCACTTAGGTCATTCTGCAGACGTCCATTTTTCATTATTCATGTCATTATCTTCGTTATATCAAATCATGCATGATGAATTGTCTTCATAAGTTGAAGAGGATCTCCACAAGTATAACCTGCCATGTGCATTTGCATTCCAAAAGCAAAATTATGTATATGCACATCGTCAGGGGGAGCCTTTCCCACTTATGAAGACAATACCTAAACCCTTTACATTTCACATACTTTTATCCCCGTTGAAAACTTCAACCAGTTTGTCATCAATCACCAAAAAGGGCGAGATTGTAACTGCATCTAGTGCCACCCTTAGTTGGTTTTGGAGTATTGACGACAAACCTGGTTGAGGGACTAATGTGTTTGTGAGAATTGCAGGATAACACAGGTAGTAGTCCCTCATTGATTCGGTTTACCTACCGGAGATGACCCCTAAAAATGTATGAAGACATTGACGACAATGGTGGTATATGAAGATATTCAGATTGAAGACTATGACATGAGAAGACATTGAGTGAAGACTATGGAGCGCGATGACTTAGATGTTTCGTTGTTTCCTTTTCTTCTTTGTTGAGTCATAGGAACCACCGTACTGTTGAGTGGGGTCCAAGTGAACAAAGTCAGAGTGACTGAAGTGATGCTCAACCAAAATCCTATGTCTTCGAGTGAAGACAATGAGAGCAAATCTTATCCAGAGCTGGATGAGTCAGCTTTGCTTGTAGCCCAAGTAAAGTTGTCGTGTGTGTTTGAAATCTGACCGTTGGAACACGTGTCAGTTCCTTAGTGACCCAGGGTCATTTCGGACATATCAAGTCGGGTTGCCTAGTGGCTATAAATAGCCCACCCCTACACCATAAATTGGTGGCTGCTCAGAGTTAGTGCACGGCTTTTGTCGTTTTGAGAGCAACCCACCTCGAAGCCTTTGAGAGAGAGAAATCCTTGCGAGGACAAAGCCCAAACACCCAGAGCCAAAGAGTGTTAGGCATCACTGAAGTCTTTTTGTCTACGTGACCTGAAGACTTATTACACTTGAGGACTGTGAATCCTCCAGCCGGTTAGGCGTCGCGTTCTGAGCATCCAAGAGTCATTGTGGATCACCGGTGAATGAAGTCTGTGAAGGTTTGGAAGTCTACCTTGAAGACTTTCCAGAGTAATTGGGCAAGGACTGGGTGTCCTTAGCTCAAGGGGAATAAGGTGAAGACGTGGTCTTCTGAGTTGAATCTCAGCCTCCATAACCAGATGTACAGTTGTCACAGCAACTGGAACTGGTCCAACAAATCATGTGTCCTCAACAAGTGACTGGTTCTATCCTCTCCCTCTCTTTACTTAGAGTTTGTCTTCGTGAAGTCATTGCCTGTTTGCGTTACCTATTTATCTTCACTGCTTGACTACTATTGTTGTTTGGCTTCATATCATTTTCCATCCTGATCCTTACTACCTAGCTGCCATTAGTCTTCGTACCATTACCTTATTGCATACTTTTCTATGGCTTGCTTAGTGTAGTCTATCTTCCGCTGCATACTAATAGGGTCATTTCTATTGTTTGTCTTCGAAACTTCCATGTTTTGAAGACTTTCATAAAAATCGCCTATTCACGCCCCCCCCTCTAGTCGATAACTAGCCTTTCATTATCAAATTACACTTTACTTGACTGACTTTATCTACATCTTATAAATTGTATGTCATTCATACCTGAGCTGGACATTCTAGTCTTCTTTTCTTTTTGCCTTTATACTTCTTATAGTTTATTTCCAATATTTCTCCTACTTAATAGAAGAAGCATCTAATTTTAAGAGTGGCATGAGCCCCAAACTTACCTAAGCATGTAAGACTTACTACATCCTTTGGAATTGTTCTTTCTCTTTAAGTTCTCACCATCAACACATGATTGATGCTCTTCCAGATCTTATGCATTTCAGTCTCAAACATAGTTGAAAGCTTCACTAGAACTTGCAAACAAAACACTTCTTTAGATATCACATATCTTTCGGCCTTTGTTTGTTTTTGAAAACAATTTTCATTTCCAAGAATATCATATAACTATCCCAAACTTTTTGAAGTTTGGGTTTCTCGGAAGCAAGCAGATCATGATGTAATTTAGCCTTTTGGATCGTAAGACATGAGTCTCATCATCCATAGCATCAACAGGAGAGTATTTCAAGCATGTAGTAGGAAAAAATCCTTCTTGGCAATATAGAAGACGATCCTCTCAATCATGAAAATTCAACTAGATAAATAACAACTAATCAATTTCAACAGCAAAAGTGGAACTATGGGCCATAATTCTATAACTATAATGCAAACTATATAGAATTATTCATAATTAATTTGCACTAGTGATTAAACTAAATAATACGTAATTGTGCTCCCACTCAAATCAATATTTGTCATAATTGAAAGTGAGTGATTTAAGATCCTAATCTTATTCATAGCCGTGGATGATAGCATCTCTGATGACATGAGTTTCAACCGGTAGGCAAAACTTGCCAATCATATCTCCATATGACTCTTGTTCATCTTTTGATGCTTTGTGCTCCGAGCATAGAACGCTTCTGGCAAAACTTTAAGATAACCGAGTGTTTCTATTGTGAGGTCTTACTTCACCGACCTTACACTTCACCCATCATTTGTACTCATGGTAGCATGAAGCAGTCCGAAAAGCTATGTGCTATAGATGGTTGCTACACTAGGAAGAGCACTAAATGCTTGATATTTTCAAGTGAGAGATCACCTTAATAATTGACTACTACAAAATCAAAAGGTGCAAACAACGAAGGGATAAACATATCAGGAAATTCATAATAGCATGATATGTTATAGCCCTGGGCGCCGGGAACGTCTCCATGGTCCTCCAAGGTCTTCATGAAAATTCTCTGATAATGTTGTTGTGGTGACAATTTTGAAAACTACCGCCGTGGAGACACTTTTGTTCTCCTGCACCTGGTAGCTCTGGGGTCCTTCATGTTACTTCCGACAAATAAATAATGAGGTTGACACGTAGGTCATTAAAATGACAATCCTTTGGCTCCAACCATCATGCCATACTTTGACGTGCATGACACTTAACATTACAATGTATAACCATACATACATAAACTCGTTATCATGACGAAGGTTATACCACATCACATGCAACCTAAAAAACCAAGTTAGACATCCTCTAATCGGTTTGGCAAATTTTAATTACGTGGCTTCTAGGGTTTCCGGATAACACTAGCTACCTACGTCCACCATCAAGGTGGTAATTCTTGTTACTAGATTAACTTTTCGGGTGTGTGAGGGAAGAGACTTAACTAAAAATCTCTAGCCCCGTATTAAACTTCATCAATATGTGTGACCCCCTAGAAGATTGAACATCTTCATCGCCCTCTCGTGTTTGCGACAGTTCATTATTCTTGACTATGATGAAGCCCAAAGAACTATTAGCAGATCGTCAACAGCTAGAGCCGATCGATTGTCAGAACTCTGTACAAAGCTACACCATGCGGTCAATGAATCAAACCCTCACATCCACATGTGATCTAGATCGAAACCTACATCTACTCATGGAACCGCTTATGATGCCACTGTTGGGAAACATAGTAGAAAACAAAAAAAATCGCCCTATGATCAACCAGGAACACTACGAGTATGAAATAATGGTTTGGGTCGGACCGTTACCAACTCCGAGTTGCAGTGGAAGAAGACGAGTTGGTGTAGATCATACTTTGAGTCCCTCAAACCATCGATGAACGATCCCTTGAACGGAAGACCGAAAGCACGTCTTCTCTAAAGATTGCAAGCGTACGGTCTTCACGATCCGGCAGCGCTTCGCCTTCCAGAGCTAATCATCACCGGGGAATTAGAGGAGGAGATTAGAACCACACTTGGCTTCTAATTATGAGGATTAGAGAATCTAGGTCTTGCTCTAATTAGATGAACTAGGATCAACTAGAACTAGGGAACTAGAGGAGGCTCCAAAACTTGTGTATTAGAGGTTTCCCACCTTGGCTGACAATGAGGAGCCCCCTCTAAGTCGGCCCCCTTCCTTCTCCATGTGGAAAGGGGGCGCCTCCCCTATCGGGCCCAAGTGGGCCAATATGCTTTCCACCACTTGGCCTTTTTAGGCTCATTGATATTTAAATAAATATAAAAGCCTCCAAAACATATATAGAGCCTTCTAATACTAATTAACATCACTAGAAACTATTTCCAGCTATATATAATTTATCGGTAATACCTGGTATTGTCCGGTAAACCCCAAAACCCTTCTAGTGACTCTAAAACTCTTCCAGTTCCTGTCGAAAATATTTTGAATATTAATGAAACTATTTCATAAATATTTTCTCATTACTCTTGTCCTATTAACACTCGGCGGATCATGATTACCTTAAACTTGTTACCGTGTAGGTTTGTTAATACATAGACATGAACAAAAGCCCTTTCATTCAATGAACGATAGCGGAACCATTGACATCCATATCGTGTTGGAAATATGCCCTAGAGGCAATAATAAAAGCATTATTATTATATTTCCTTATTCATGATAATTGTCTTTATTCGTGCTATAATTGTGTTAACCGGAAATCGTAATACATGTGTGAATAATAGACAACAAACATGTCCCTAGTGAGCCTCTAGTTGACTAGCTCGTTGATCGACAGATAGTCATGGTTTCCTGACTATGGACATTGGATGTCATCGATAACGGGATCACATCATTAGGAGAATGATGTGATGGACAAGACCCAATCCTAAACATAGCATAAGATCGCATAGTTCGTTTGCTAGAGTTATCCAATGTCAAGTATCCTTTCCTTAGACCATGAGATTGTGTAACTCCCGGATACCGTAGGAGTGCATTGGGTGTGCCAAACGTCACAACGTAACTGGGTGACTATAAAGGTATACTACAGGTATCTCTGAAAGTGTCTGTTGGGTTGACATGGATCGAGACTGGGATTTGTCACTCCGCTTGACGGAGAGGTATCACCGGGCCCTCTTGGTAATGCATCATCATAATGAGCTCAATGTGATCAAAGTGTTTGATCACGGGATCATGCATTACGGTACGAGAAAAGTGACTTGCCAGTAACGAGATTGAACGAGGTATTGGGATACCGACGATCGAATCTCGGGCAAGTAAAATACCGATTGACAAAGGGAATCGTATACGGGATTAATTGAATCCTCGACATCGTGGTTCATCCGATGAGATCATCGTGGAGCATGTGGGAGCCAACATGGGTATCCAGATCCCGCTGTTGGTTATTGCCCGAGAGCTGTCTCGGTCATGACTGCATGTCTCCCGAACCCGTAGGGTCTACACACTTAAGGTTCGGTGGCGCTAGGGTTGTGAAGATATGTATATGCAGTAACCCGAATGTTGTTCGGAGTCCCGGATGAGATCCCGGACGTCACGAGGAGTTCCGGAATGGTCCGGAGGTAAAGAATTATATATAGGAAGTGTTGTTTCGGCCATCGGGACAAGTTTCGGGGTTATCGGTATTGTACCGGGACCACCGAAGGGGTCCCGGGGGTCCACCAGGTGGGGCCACCTGCCCTGGTGGGCCACATGGGCCTTAGGGGGTGCGCCTTGGCCTGCTTGGGCCAAGGGGAACCAGCCCCAAAGGGCCCATGCGCCTAGGGTTCCATCTAGGAGGTGTCCTAGTGGTGGAAGGCACCTCCTAGATGGCTTGGGGGGGAGGGAAACCTCCCTGGCCGCCGCCCCCTTGGGAGATTAGATCTCCCAGGGCCGGCGCCCCCCCCCCCAAGAGGCCTATATAAAGGGGGGAGGGGAGGGGGGCAGCGCACCCTATTGCCCTGGCGCCTCCCTCTCCCTCTCCAACACCTCCTCCTCCTCCATTGAGCACGGCGAAGCCCTGTCGGAGTACTGCAGTTCCACCATCACCACACCGTCGTGCTGCTGCTGGAGCCTTCTTCCCCAACCTCTCCTTTGCCTTGCTGGATCAAGAAGGAGGAGACGTCACGCTTCCCGTACGTGTGTTGAACGCGGAGGTGCCGTCCGTTCGGCACTAGATCATCGGTGAATTGGATCACGGCGAGTACGACTACCTCATCCACGTTCACTTGAACGCTTCCGTTGCGATCTACAAAGTGGTATGTAGATGCTATCTAATCTGAATACTCGTTGCTAGATGAACTCATAGATGGATCTTGGTGAAACCGTAGGAAAAATTTTAATTTTCTGCAACGTTCGCCAATAGTGGCATCATGAGCTAGGTCTATGCGTAGTTCTTCTTGCGCGAGTAGAACACAATTTGTTGTGGGCGTAGATGTTGTCAACTCTTCTTGCCACTACTAGTCTTATCTTGCTTCAGCGGTATTGTGGGATGAAGCGGCCCGGACCAACCTTACACGTACGCTTACGTGAGACCGGTTCCACCGACTAACATGCACTAGTTGCATAAGGTGGCTGGCGGGTGTCTGTCTCTCCTACTTTAGTTGGAGCGGATTCGATGAAAAGGGTCCTTATGAAGGGTAAATAGAAGTTGACAAATCACGTTGTGGTTTTAACGTAGGTAAGAAAACGTTCTTGCTAGAACCCTAATTCAGCCACGTAAAACTTGCAACAACAATTAGAGGACGTCTAACTTGTTTTTGCAGCAAGTGCTTTGTGATATGATATGGCCAAAGTTGTGATGTATGATGAATGATCTATATGTGATGTATGAGATGTTCATGCTATTGTAATAGGAATCACGACTTGCATGTCGATGAGTATGACAACTGGCAGGAGACATAGGAGTTGTCTTTATTTTTGTATGACCTGCGTGTCATTGAGAATCGCCATGTAAATTACTTTACTTTATTGCTAAATGTGTTAGCCATAGTAGTAGAAGTAATAGTTGGCGAGCAACTTCATGGAGACACGATGATGAAGATCATGATGATGAAGATCATGGTGTCAAGCCGGTGACAAGATGATCATGGAGCCCCAAGATGGAGATCAAAGGAGCTATGTGATATTGGCCATATCATGTCACGTTTATTATTTGATTGCATGTGATGTTTATCATGTTTTGCATCTTGTTTACTTAGAACGACGGTAGTAAATAAGATGATCCCTCATAATAATTTCAAGAAAGTGTTCTCCCTAACTGTGCACCGTTGCGACAGTTCGTTGTTTTGAAGCACCACGTGATGATCGGGTGTGATAGATTCTAACGTTCACATACAACGGGTGTAAGACAGATTTACACACGCAAAACACTTAGGTTGACTTGACGAGCCTAGAATGTACAGACATGGCCTCGGAACACAGAAGACCGAAAGGTCGAGCATGAGTCGTATAGAAGATACGATCAACATGAAGATGTTCACCGATGTTGACTAGTCCGTCTCACGTGATGATCGGACACGGCCTAGTTGACTCGGATCATGTAATACTTAGATGACTGGAAGAGGGATGTCTATCTAAGTGGGAGTTCATTAAATAATTTGATTAAATGAACTTTATTATCATGAACTTAGTCTAAATATTTACAATATGTCTTGTAGATCAAATGGCCAACGTAGTCCTCAACTTCAACGCGTTCCTAGAGAAAACCAAGCTGAAAGACAATGGTAGCAACTATACGGACTGGGTCCGGAACCTGAGGATTATCCTCATAGCTGCCAAGAAAGATTATGTCCTACGAGCACCGCTGGGTGACACACCTGTTCTCCCTGCAGAACAAGACGTTATGAACGCTTGGCAGTCACGCTGCGATGATTACTCCCTCGTTCAGTGCGGCATGCTTTACAGCTTAGAGCCGGGGCTCCAAAAGCGTTTTGAGAGACATGGAGCATATGAGATGTTCAAAGAGCTGAAAATGGTTTTCCAAGCTCATGCCCGGGTCGAGAGATATGAAGTCTCCGACAAATTCTTTAGCTGTAAGATGGAGGAAAATGGCTCTGTCAGTGAACACATACTCAAAATGTCTGGGTTGCACAACCGCTTGACTCAACTGGAAGTTAATCTCCCGGATGAAGCGGTCATTGACAGAATCCTCCAGTCGCTTCCACCTAGCTACAAGAGCTTTGTGATGAACTACAATATGCAGGGGATGGTAAAGACCATTCCTAAAGTATATGCTATGCTGAAATCAGCAGAGGTAGAAATCAAGAAGGAGCATCAAGTGTTGATGGTGAATAAAACCACTAAGTTGAAGAAGGGCAAGGGTAAAAAGAACTTCAAGAAGGACGGCAAGGAAGTTGCCGCGCCCGGTAAGCAAGTTGCCGGGAAGAAGCCAAAGAATGGACCCAAGCCCGAGACTGAGTGTTTTTATTGCAAGGAAAGTGGTCACTGGAAGCGGAACTGCCCCAAATACTTAGCGGACAAGAAGGCCGGCAAAACCAAAGGTATATGTGATATACATGTAATTGATGTGTACCTTACCAGTACTTGTAGTAGCTCTTGGGTATTTGATACCGGTGCAGTTGCTCACATTTGTAACTCAAAGCAGGAGCTGCGGAATAAACGGAGACTGGCAAAGGACGAGGTGACGATGCGCGTCGGGAATGGTTCCAAGGTCGATGTGATCGCCGTCGGCACGCTGCCTCTACATTTACCTACGGGATTAGTTTTAAACCTCAATAATTGTTATTTAGTGCCAAGTTTGAGCATGAACATTGTATCTGGATCTCGCTTAATTCGAGATGGCTACTCATTTAAATCCGAGAATAATGGTTGTTCTATTTATATGAGAGATATGTTTTATGGTCATGCTCCAATGGTTAATGGTTTATTCTTAATGAATCTCGTACGTGATGATACACATATTCATAGTGTGAATACCAAAAGAAATAAAGTTGATAACAATAGTCCCACATATTTGTGGCACTGCCGCCTTGGTCACATAGGTGTCAAACGCATGAAGAAGCTCCATGCAGATGGACTTTTAGAGTCTCTTGATTATGAATCATTTGACACGTGCGAACCATGCCTCATGGGTAAAATGACCAAGACTCCGTTCTCAGGAACAATGGAGCGAGCAACCAACTTATTGGAAATCATACATACCGATGTGTGCGGTCCAATGAGTGTTGAGGCTCGCGGAGGCTATCGTTATGTTCTCACCCTCATTGATGACTTGAGTAGATATGGGTATGTCTACTTAATGAAGCACAAGTCTGAAACCTTTGAAAAGTTCAAGGAATTTCAGAGTGAGGTTGAAAATCAACGTGAAAGAAAGATCAAGTTTCTACGATCAGATCGTGGAGGAGAATACTTGAGTCATGAATTTGGCACACACTTAAGAAAATGTGGAATAGTTTCACAACTCACGCCACCTGGAACACCTCAGCGTAATGGTGTGTCCGAACGTTGTAATCGCACTCTATTAGATATGGTGCGATCTATGATGTCTCTTACCGACTTACCGCTATCTTTTTGGGGCTATGCTTTAGAGACTGCTGCATTCACTTTAAATAGGGCTCCGTCGAAATCTGTTGAGACGACACCGTATGAATTATGGTTTGGGAAGAAACCTAAGCTGTCATTTCTAAAAGTTTGGGGATGCGATGCTTATGTCAAGAAACTTCAACCTGAAAAGTTCGAACCCAAATCGGAAAAATGCGTCTTCATAGGATACCCTAAAGAAACTGTTGGGTATACCTTCTACCTCAGATCCGAAGGCAAGATCTTTGTTGCCAAGAATGGATCCTTTCTAGAAAAAGAGTTTCTCTCGAAAGAAGTAAGTGGGAGGAAAGTAGAACTTGATGAAGTGTTACCTCTTGAACCGGAAAATGGCGAAACTCAAGAAATCGTTCCTGAGGTGCCTGCACCGACTAGAGAGGAAATTAATGATTATGATCAAGATACTTCTAATCAAGCTCCTACTGAAATTCGAAGGTCCACAAGGACACGTTCCGCGCCAGAGTGGTACGGCAACCCTGTCTTGGAAATCATGTTGTTAGGCAACGGTGAACCTTCGAACTATGAGGAAGCAATGGCGGGCCCGGATTCCGACAAATGGCTGGAAGCCATGAAATCCGAGATAGGATCCATGCATGAAAACGAAGTATGGACTTTGACTGACTTGCCCGTTGAACGGCGAGCCATAGAAAATAAATGGATCTTTAAGAAGACAGACGCGGATGGTAATGTGACCATCTATAAAGCTCGGCTTGTCGCTAAGGGTTATCGACAAGTTCAAGGGGTTGACTACGATGAGACTTTCTCACCGGTAGCGAAGCTGAAGTCCGTCAGAATCATGTTAGCAATTGCCGCATACTATGATTATGAAATATGGCAAATGGACGTCAAAACGGCATTCCTTAATGGTTTCCTTAAGGAAGAATTGTATATGATGCAGCCGGAAGGTTTTGTCGATCCTAAGAATACTGACAAGGTGTGCAAGCTCCAACGCTCGATTTATGGGCTGGTGCAAGCATCTCGGAGTTGGAACATTCGCTTTGATGAGATGATCAAAGCGTTTGGGTTTACACAGACTTATGGAGAAGCCTGTGTTTACAAGAAAGTGAGTGGGAGCTCTGTAGCATTTCTCATATTATATGTAGACGACATACTTTTGATGAGAAATGATATAGAACTCTTGGACAGCATTAAGGCCTACTTGAATAAAAGTTTTTCAATGAAGGACCTTGGAGAAGCTGCTTATATATTAGGCATCAAGATCTATAGAGATAGATCGAGACGCCTCATAGGTCTTTCACAAAGCACATACCTTGATAAAATATTGAAGAAGTTCAATATGGATCAATCTAAGAAAGGGTTCTTACCTGTGTTACAAGGTGTGAAATTGAGCTCAGCTCAATGCCCGACCATGGCAGAAGAAATAGAAGAGATGAGCGTCATCCCCTATGCCTCAGCCATAGGTTCTATTATGTATGCCATGCTGTGTACCAGACCTGATGTAAACCTTGCCGTAAGTTTGGTAGGAAGGTACCAAAGTAATCCCGGCAAGGAACACTGGACAGCGGTCAAGAATATCCTGAAGTACCTGAAAAGGACCAAGGAAATGTTTCTCGTTTATGGAGGTGAGGAAGAGCTCGTCGTAAAAGGTTACGTCGACGCTAGCTTCGACACAGATCTGGATGACTCTAAGTCACAAACCGGATACGTGTATATTTTGAATGGTGGGGCAGTAAGCTGGTGCAGTTGCAAGCAAAGCGTCGTGGCGGCATCTACATGTGAAGCAGAGTACATGGCAGCCTCGGAGGCAGCACATGAAGCAATTTGGGTGAAGGAGTTCATCACCGACCTCGGAGTCATACCCAATGCGTCGGGGCCAATCAAGCTCTTCTGTGACAACACTGGAGCAATTGCACTTGCAAAGGAGCCCAGGTTTCACAAGAAGACCAGGCACATCAAGCGTCGCTTCAACTCCATTCGTGAAAATGTTCAAGATGGAGACATAGAAATTTGTAAAGTGCACACGGATCTGAATGTCGCAGATCCGTTGACTAAACCTCTCCCTAAGGCAAAACATGATCAGCACCAGAACTCTATGGGTGTTCGATTCATCACAATGTAACTAGATTATTGACTCTAGTGCAAGTGGGAGACTGTTGGAAATATGCCCTAGAGGCAATAATAAAAGCATTATTATTATATTTCCTTATTCATGATAATTGTCTTTATTCGTGCTATAATTGTGTTAACCGGAAATCGTAATACATGTGTGAATAATAGACAACAAACATGTCCCTAGTGAGCCTCTAGTTGACTAGCTCGTTGATCGACAGATAGTCATGGTTTCCTGACTATGGACATTGGATGTCATCGATAACGGGATCACATCATTAGGAGAATGATGTGATGGACAAGACCCAATCCTAAACATAGCATAAGATCGCATAGTTCGTTTGCTAGAGTTATCCAATGTCAAGTATCCTTTCCTTAGACCATGAGATTGTGTAACTCCCGGATACCGTAGGAGTGCATTGGGTGTGCCAAACGTCACAACGTAACTGGGTGACTATAAAGGTATACTACGGGTATCTCTGAAAGTGTCTGTTGGGTTGACATGGATCGAGACTGGGATTTGTCACTCCGCTTGACGGAGAGGTATCACCGGGCCCTCTCGGTAATGCATCATCATAATGAGCTCAATGTGATCAAAGTGTTTGATCACGGGATCATGCATTACGGTACGAGAAAAGTGACTTGCCAGTAACGAGATTGAACGAGGTATTGGGATACCGACGATCGAATCTCGGGCAAGTAAAATACCGATTGACAAAGGGAATCGTATACGGGATTAATTGAATCCTCGACATCGTGGTTCATCCGATGAGATCATCGTGGAGCATGTGGGAGCCAACATGGGTATCCAGATCCCGCTGTTGGTTATTGCCCGAGAGCCGTCTCGGTCATGACTGCATGTCTCCCGAACCCGTAGGGTCTACACACTTAAGGTTCGGTGGCGCTAGGGTTGTGAAGATATGTATATGCAGTAACCCGAATGTTGTTCGGAGTCCCGTATGAGATCCCGGACGTCACGAGGAGTTCCGGAATGGTCCGGAGGTAAAGAATTATATATAGGAAGTGCTGTTTCGGCCATCGGGACAAGTTTCGGGGTTATCGGTATTGTACCGGGACCACCGAAGGGGTCCCGGGGGTCCACCAGGTGGGGCCACCTGCCCTGGTGGGCCACATGGGCCTTAGGGGGTGCGCCTTGGCCTGCTTGGGCCAAGGGGAACCAGCCCCAAAGGGCCCATGCGCCTAGGGTTCCATCTAGGAGGAGTCCTAGTGGTGGAAGGCACCTCCTAGATGGCTTGGGGGGGAGGGAAACCTCCCTGGCCGCCGCCCCCTTGGGAGATTAGATCTCCCAGGGCCGGCGCCCCCCCCCCCCAAGAGGCCTATATAAAGGGGGGAGGGGAGGGGGGCAGCGCACCCTATTGCCCTGGCGCCTCCCTCTCCCTCTCCAACACCTCCTCCTCCTCCATTGAGCACGGCGAAGCCCTGCCGGAGTACTGCAGTTCCACCATCACCACGCCGTCGTGCTGCTGTTGGAGCCTTCTTCCCCAACCTCTCCTTTGCCTTGCTGGATCAAGAAGGAGGAGACGTCACGCTTCCCGTACGTGTGTTGAACGCGGAGGTGCCGTCCGTTCGACACTAGATCATCGGTGAATTGGATCACGGCGAGTATGACTACCTCATCCACGTTCACTTGAACGCTTCCGTTGCGATCTACAAAGTGGTATGTAGATGCTATCTAATCTGAATACTCGTTGCTAGATGAACTCATAGATGGATCTTGGTGAAACCGTAGGAAAAATTTTAATTTTCTGCAACGTTCCCCAACATATCGATCCCGATGAGTACACGAATGACACTCGAGTGAACCTTCGGTTATCATGTGCTATTCTTTTTGCTTCGTGATACTTTACAAAACTTGAGGTGAGATATATTGGTATCCTCTTGATTCATACACATGCCTACTATACCGGTCTCGTCATTACTGGTTTTGTTCCTCTTTCTCATTGACATGTTTAGGCATCCCCGTGACATAGTCACTTGTGTCTAGCCAGACGATGATGGATGTCGTCACATCGAGAGGGCCCTAAGAATATTTCTCCATAGTCGAAAGAGCAAATTCCACTCTCGAGCTATATAGCTAGTCCCTTGTCAAAGTTTTCTATGAATCTGTAAGTTGTCGTTATGATCATCGTGTTATAGATGATGTTTGAGCAATCCTAAAGTTCATCGTATGGTAAGAAGTGACTATGATACTCTCATGGTATAAGGAACTAAATCACATATTAACTCTTCGTGTCATAGCAATTGACTTGTAACGATTGTATCTCAAAGTATAACAAACAAATTTGGGTCGATTCAATATGATCATTCTTCCAACATCATATTCTCAAAGTTATTTTGGGACTATCGTTACACTTAACTATATCCTAAGATCTAGAAAACATGATCACCAACAACACTTGAGCTAGTCTTAAAGACGAGACTAGGAACCAAATTTTACGGTTTAATATTCTACACGTGCATATGAGTTTTCCACTAAATCACATATTCATGATCATAGCCGTTATATCATAGAATATAAACTCTTAATTATGAACATGATAAATATAACAATACAATATTATTGACTCTAGGGCATATTTACAACAAATCTATCTTATCCAATCAGTTTTTATGCCTACTATATTGTTTATTTAACCAACCTATCTCAACCTATAGGATTGTACATTTTTGTAATATATAATCAATGAGCACAACACACAACATGTTTCACCTTGAAAAAGACAGTTGTCCACAATTTTTTTGACTATGGCGAGGAGCCGGTGATTGAGAGTTTTTTACGGGAGAGTTAAGAGGTAGTCTAAGTTCGCAACATTGGCCATGCCTCTCAAAATAAGCACAACACACAAGATATTTCATATTGAAAATTGGTAGTTATCCATATATTTTTTATTATGGCGAGGAGCCGCTGATTGAGAGTTTTTTTTACAATTTGCAGCATTGATCACACCACTGAAACTTGATCACACCACTGAAAATAAAGCACAACACACAACATAATTCACATTAAATCAACATGTTTGATCTGATGGCCAACAAGGCGCTCATCTAGACCCTTCTCCTAGCCACTTTTAGAAGTAGCCCCGAAAAGCTCGCACTCGGCTCGATCCCAGAGCTTTAATGCTGGCGTAGCTGGTCGAAGATGAGATGTTGTATATAGTAGTGTTAGGTTTAGTTGTTTCCTTAGGGGAGTTTGGTGTTATGTCGTATCAGAGTTTCCTCTGACACTTGCAAGTCGTACATGATGGTCGGCGCCTGCTTCAAAACTAGTCGTTCAGGGTGGAGGGCAACTACTGATGATGGATTTGGCGAGAACTTCCTTAATAAGCTCATGGGGCAACATAATCCAGTGAAGTTGGAGGTTGTTTCTCTTCATATTCTTAGCCTCCACATGGTGGAAGAGGAGGAGGAGGTGGTGAGCTAGCGTCCAACTTCCTTAGATCGATCATTGGACATGGGTCTTCGGCGGTGGATCCAGAGCATGTACCATTGCTTTGATTTGAGCTCATCTCAGCGGCGTTTTGAAGTGAAGCTACGACACCACCTATGTTGCTTCAATGGTTGAGCCGGTCTTGATTGCTCTAAAGTTGAGTGTACCGGTCGAAGGGTGGCTGCGTAGAGCTTCGGCATCAGGCTAAACCGCTTCCAGTTATTCCTCCCGACCATGATGTCAAAAGGAGAGGCAAAGTGGCTTCGGCTCGGCTTGAGTCTCTTCCATCCCTGACATGAGTTGGCGTCGAAGCGACGACAAGGTCGCCAACCCTGGTGGTAGCGTCCACGGTGACGGGGATCTTGGTATGCGGCTGACGCCTCGAAAAAGGACCACATCACATTCGACAACTCGTGTCCAGGGCGTTTTTTGTAAAGTTCATGGGCTCAGTTGTAATTTTGCTTTTTCTATGGGTCCTGGTGACAGTTGTACCTGTACTGGACCGCAAAGTTAGTGATGTTGCTTCTAAAAAAAAGTATCCCCCCCCCCCCCCCTCCCCCTCGGTAGAAGAACAACCTGCAACTACCACCGGAAGGAAATGAATGCCTTGAAGAAAAGTTCCCTGGCATAGTATCCTTATGACGCGGCTGCAGCAGCCAGGTCGCCTGCCACTCTTATATAAGATCACCGCCCATACTGCCTCTCCCACGGAGCAGCATTGTGCGTAGAACCAAGAAGTGCCTAGCTTTATTATACCAACGCACAACTAACCATCACTACTCCAGTACCAGTAGTGAAGGAGCAGAGGTAGGAATAGGATGGTGAACTTGGTGGAGGCGCAGAAGCCGCTGCTGCACTTCCTGATCAGGAGGGCCGGGCTCCGGCAGCACACGGTGGACGTGGACGGCGAGGGCACGGTGCTCACCTTCTGGGTGCCCAAGGACAAGCTCCCCAAGGACAAGTCCACCGTGTGCGAGATCACGCCCGAAGCGGCGGCGCCGGCCGCCAAGAAGCAGAGCAAGACGAAAGCCAAGGCCTCGCGGCCATCCGTCGTCCTCGTGCACGGCTTCGCCGCCGAAGGCATTGTCACGTGGCAGTTCCAGGTTTGCACTTTGTTATGCTACGTGCATGAGTGAGATGTGGCCTGTTTCCATTGAGATTAAGCTAATTACTACTAATTCATGCTGTCACGACGTGCGTGCGTGCGCAGGCTGGTGTGCTGGCGAAGCACTACGACGTGTACATCCCGGACCTGCTCTACTTCGGCGGCTCCACGTCGCCGTCGACGGACCGGTCGCCGGGGTTCCAGGCGGAGTGCCTGGTTGCGGCGCTGGGCAAGCTGGGCGTGGAGAGGTGCACGGTGGTGGGGTTCAGCTACGGCGGGATGGTGGCCTTCAAGATGGCCGAGGCGCACCCGGGCCTCGTCCGGTCGCTCGTCGTGTCGGGCTCCGTCGTCGCCATGACCGACTCCATCAGCGAGACCACGCTGGAGAGGATCGGCGTCAAGTCGTCGGCGGAGCTGCTGCTGCCGGACTCCGTCAAGGGGCTCAAGGCGCTGCTCTCCATCGCCGCCCACAGGAAACTCTGGTTCCCGGAACGCCTTCACAGGGACTACCTCAAGGTCCGTTTCTACTCGATTTTCTGAATGCAGAAAATGTAATTGGAGTGTCGGAAATGTGAAGTTTCTGATTTTCTGAATACAGTCCTAACCCGGGGCTGCATCCAGCTATTTTGGTTTTTGGATGTGCATGATGTGATCTGCCGTGGGTGCGCAGGTGATGTTCACCAACCGCAAGGAAAGAGCAGAGCTGCTGGAAGGTTTGGTGGTCAGCAACAAAGACGCCACCGTGCCCGTTTTGCCACAGGTGCGTTTGGCCACCGTCCTCAACCCCCTTGTTGTTGACTAAATACACTAGTATCTTAGTTAGTAACCTAGTAAAATCATTTTCATATCATAAAAAAAACAGTACACCAATTTGCCGATTGGTTGCACAGCAGCATGATATGTTTGACTCTTTGTACTCGTAGTAGTAGTAGTCCAATTGATTACGTACTCAGGAGGACAGAAGCATTGATGGGTATTCATGGTTGGGAGTAATAAGGGTCATGAGCGGCGGTGATATGCTGAAGGCTTTCAATGCTCTTACCCAAGCGGATGGCCTGTTCAACTTGACAGTAACACAAACCAGCCCATCTTTATCTTTACCTAATAATAAAGAGAATTGGGTTTCTGGTCGTCCGTCGTCGCGGCGATTTTGTAAAAAAGTCCCTCGGTTTACATGAAATCAACCCGCAGTCCCTGTTTTAGTGGCGGTCTGGAAAACGTTCCATTTTTACAAAAAAGTCCCTATAGTCATTTGAATTCACTCCGCTATCCTGCCCTTCGTCTTATCCACTCTGTCCTGCGCCGGCGGCCGCCGTGCCTCGCGCGGGAGGATGGAGGGCGCTCGCCGGGACGTGTGCGGCGGAGACGGCGCGACGAGGCGGGGCAGTGGCGGTGGTTGTCCGGCCGTCGTGCCTCGCGCGGAAGGATGGACGACGCTCGCCGGGGCGTGTGCGGCGGAGACGGCTTCTGCCGCGCGTCGACCCAGCGACACTAGCGGCGGACGAACGGGAGAGGCGGCAACCTCCATGGCGGATCACTGGAGGACAACAGCGGTGGACGAATCGAGACGGAGAGGCGGCGATCTCCATGGTGTCCTCCCTGGCGGCCACCAGCGACGGCGGATCCGGCGGTGGACGGAACGAGACGGAAAGGCGGCGTCCTCCATGGCGGGCTCCCTGGACTGGAGAAATTGTGTGAGAGAAATTAGAGAGAGAGAAGGAGACGAGAGGATGAGAGAGGGAGGCGGGTGTGCGGAGGGGCGCCGGTCGTGGCGACGCCGGCGGGCTGGGGACACGGGTCCTGCGGATCTGAGCGGCAGTGGTGCGAGAAGAAAGAAGGTTGTGGGGAAGAGATGAGAGGACGAGAAGAAAAAGGGTTGTGCGAGAAGATAAGGTCGGAGAGCGGTGCGAGTGCCGGGACGAGGGACGACACGCGTCGCCGCGCGCGAGACGGCTGGTGCCCAAAGCGGGCTGGGTCACACCGAACAGCCAGATTAAAGTAAGAAAAAAAAAACTCAGGAGGGATACGAAAGTTCATGGTGAACATGCATGCATCCTGAATAATCAAAGGAGACATACGTCTACGAATTAATTAAAGAAGCAAAGAAATCTCTAACGAGATATTATAATTAATCTGGCTACTAATAACACTAGAAAAGCTGGATTGTGGGAGAGACTGGTTCAAATCTGAAATTGTGGGAAATTATTAATGGGCGAGCGAGGGAGGGGCCATAAAAAAATAGGAAAGGAATTAATGAAAGATTGGGAAATATTTCGATTGTGCATGTGAAATTTGATACCTATTTTTTTTAATAACTGGGTCCCTAAATTCACTCATACCTTAATTGTTGGGAGCCTGGGATTTATGGCATAGAGCCAACAAACAAGAAGTGATGAAGTAGATTTCAGAATTATGAAAAATAATTAAGCATTACTGTACTTACCACAGATTTTAGTATTTCTCCACAAAGATTTTCATTACTAGCACGGTCCATACAAGTTGACAAGATTAATTGAAGTTTTAAATATTCTCTTGTGCTAGCATAGTTCAGGCACAAGGGTGTCGGTCGCCTTGAGGATGAACATGTTCTGTGACCACCGCGACCACCATTGACGATGGCGGAAAGAAGGATAAGTAGCAACACGCATAGGATGGTTTTTATAGATGCCCTGTTCAAATATAAGACATGGACCCAGGAGAGGAGGTCTTGATCTATGTGTATTGGTTTGTGGCATACGATGTTTTTGCCATCCGTTGCAACGCACGGGCATATTTGCTAGTAATTTACAAAACATGCTTACCGTATACAAAGTTGGTGCACCAAAGCCACCAAACCCATCCGTGAAGAATATAAGCAACGAAGAAAGAACTCTACCAAGCAATTCCCGTGATTACCAGTAGTACCAAGGTTGCTGACAAACGTTTCTTGTCCTTGCGCCGCAGAAAATACTTCTGCTCTGGGGACACAACGACAACATTTTCAACATAGAGCTCGCCAAGACAATGAAAGAGTAAGCTATCTATCTGTGCTCTTGAGATTTCAGACGACTTAGAGCTAGCTTCACCATCCAAAGCAAATTCTGAAGCTAAGCGTATGAGCTGAGTATGAGGCACTAACAAATGGTTTTCGGGTGTACGCAGGCAGCTCGGGGAGGAGACGATGATGCAGAGCATAGACAAGGCCGGGCATCTCGTGCACCTGGAGAGGCCCTGCGTCTACAACCGCCGCCTCTTGGAGTTCCTGGCATACGTCAGTGCTGAAGCTTCCAAGGAGTGACAAATTAGTAGGTCCATATCGTCCCGTAGAGTGCTTGATTTGTTCAAAGAGAACTGGGGTCCCATTTGTGGCAGTTTGATTGTTTGGCCGTGTATAATATTTGTGAGTGGGATGCATAATACCATGGAGTCACCACCGCCCAATTTGTCCATTTCTCTTTTGCAGCTAAACAGTTGTGTACATCAACTTGAAATGCTTCATACTACATGGCTAACGGATTGAGGTAATAAGGGTGGATCCCTCAAAATCTTTAACTCTCAAACGGTCAGAAGAGCAAAATTTGAAGGAGTCAAGTTTCAGATCCACCCTACTCTCTTATTTTTACTCGGCCATGACACCGCTCCTTAAAACAACTTTCCTTGCCTCTCGTCCACCGCCGCCTGCCTCCACCTCCCTGGTGACCGAGAAAATGGAATCCCCCTACGCAGAGGCGGCGCCAGGAAATGAAGGTTGGGTATTCATCCAAAAAAAAATTTGCTCTAAATGAGGCATATGAACCAAACAACACAGAAAAAACAGTAGTGCTAGCTGTAGATTGCTCTCAACCTCAACAGAAAAAGCAGTTGGTGTGGATGCAGAACTTATTTTCCTTGCCTTTGAAGATTTGTCCCACAATTCAAACAAGCTAACATCTTTCTTCTTCATCTACATCACAATCACATAAACAAAGTAGAAATCAGTGGCAGTGGCACTGTGGCATCAAATCCATCACATAAACATCCTCCTTCTTCAAACTCCAATGTCCATTTAGTTCAATTTCAGTTTACAAACAAATCTTTAGATTTCTTAAAAAAACAGAGAACAAAAGGCCAAAAAAAATACCTTGGTGGAGAATTGGAGCTGTGCTGCAGTGCTGGTCTGTTGGAGGAGACGCCGAGACGGTCAGCAGTGGAGCCGTCAAGAGAGCACTGGAGGCCGGCCGGATCTCGGACTCGGAGGCGGAGGAGAAGGAGAGTAGGAGACAGTTCGGGGAGCGGAGGGGCGGAGTGGCAGTACTGGATCTGGATCCGCCGAGGGGAGGGAAGGAGAGGGCCGGCCGGACTTGATCCGCCGCTGCTGCCGCGGCGCCGGCTGCTAGGCGCTAGGTTTGGGAGGAATCGGGGGGAGGGGAAGGGAGATTGAAACTGGTCGCTGTCGATAGGTTCCTCGCTTCGCCCGCGCGTACAGCCAGACGCACGTCTAGACGTCTGGTTCGCTGCGTGATTGTCCTCTGTTTGGGCTGGGCCAGTATTAGATGTGTATATTGATATTTTTTTGGGCCTAAATCTTGGGTATTCCAGGGAATACCCAGGAAGACCCCAGCGCCGCCACTGCCCCTACGCCCCGCACCTCAGGCGACCCTTGTCGGTGTCGGAATCACGTCGCGGCCAGAATTTTCATGAAATCATGCATGTGCAGTTATGCATACACTGATGGTTGTGTGTGTTCACCTCTATGGCCTCCTCCGTCGTTGTGGTCCTTCATAGCCAATTCTTGAATGCCGAGGCCTCTAGCGCATCATCGGACGACGTTCCTAGAGCCCCAGTGGTGTCCTGCAACGCCTGCAATACCGCCCGCCAAGGCCTTCTAGCCCGTTGTGCACGCACACCACGCACGACAAGTACGCGCGCGCGCACGCGCGCTATTTCGTGAAACTCCTCGCCGACGGCATGGTGGCGAGGCGGCTGGATCAGGGCTGGGCGACATGCCAGAGGTGTGCGCGGCTGAGGTGCTTCTCCGGCTGGGCGCGTCTAAAGGAAGATGGTGAAAAGAGACTTTCATGTGGGGTCAGTTCGTTTGAGGACTTAAATTTGAGGGTTCGATTAGGTCCGGTCACCATTTAACTTCTCAAACTATAATGAGTTAAGTTTAAAGAAGCATATAAGTAGTTAAAATATAAGGGATCGGTTAGAGATGCTCTAAGTGCATTAGTTTATGGCGTAGAGAGTACGAAACCATACGTTCTAGAGAGTTTAAAGATTCATTCAAAAGAAACAAGATTTGTAGTTGAGTTTAAAGGAGCGTAACCATGGCCTCTAAATCATGTATCTAAGTTATATTGTTCTTTTAAGACACCCAAACGGTATCTAACATCTTATGTTTATCAGGATAAACATAGCTAGTACAATTAACAAACCACAAGATACAAAACGATAAGATATAAAACTACAATGAAAGCCACATTGGTCATCTTATTAATTCTGTTGTATGCCGATGGTCGGAGCTTGAAAATTGCAATAAACCGATAAGAAAGGAAATGGACACGTGCAAAAGACCTCGTCAAACAAGGCTTGGAAGGTAATGGTACTTGCCGCTAAAAATAAGATCTAGTAACCAACAAAGAAACGTAAGAAACATCGATTGAGGCATCACCTCGCGTAATCCAAACATGCAATCCTTCACCACCTTTCAAGAGAGTTGGAGAAAACAGACCATGCCACACATAAAAAGTCAAAAGAAGAGGTTGATTGTAACGCCCCGGACACACTCGCCTGTTACTGGCCGTTGCACCTGGCGGATCTAGACTGGCTCCACAGATCAATACTAGTTTTTCCTGTGCACTTTGTCCTCACTCGTGCGCACTTGGGACCAACTTCCCAGTCGATCAGCTATCCTGAAATTGCTCCAAGATGAGCATGCTTAACTTTGGAGTTCTTTTCGAATGGGCTCCCAGAAAAGAAGGAATTCCTTATTGATATCAGTAGTCTATCAGCCTATTAAGCTAGGCTATCACATACAATCCCACTCAAAGGAACCGACGTCCACGTCGGGCCACAAGAACATTCCCTCTTGGCACATATTGTTGGGTAACATTGCATGGAAAATAAAAAATTTCTACGCACACGCAAGATCTATCCATGGAGATGCATAGTTACGAGAGGGGAGAGTATGTCTACGCATCCTCGTAGACCGTTTAGCGAAGGCGTTTATCAATGCGGTTAATGTAGTCGAACACCTTCGCGATCCAACCGATCAAGTACCGAATGTACGGCACCTCCGCGTTCAACACACGTTCAGCTTGATAACGTCCTCGCCTTCTTAATCCAGCAAGACGAGCGAAGTAGTAGATGAGTTTCAGCAGCACGACGGCGTGGTGACTTTGGTGATGCAACTATCTCCACAGGGCTTCGCCGAGCACTACGAAAATATGACCGAGGATGAACTAGAGGGAGAAGGGCACCGCACACGGCTTGGGGATCGTGGTGTGTGTTGCCCCTCTCCCTCCACATATATATAGGTGGGGGAGGAGGGAAGGCATCCTAGAGTTCCCCCAAGGGGCCGGCGGCCACCTTGGGCCTTGCCCTAGCACCCCTCCCCCTTTGCCTTCTTGGGCACGCGGGGAAAGGCAGGGGAGGGTGCCCCCCCTTCCTTTCTCCCATGAGGAGGGGAAGGCATGAGGGGCTAGCCCTCCCACCTTTCCTTCCCTAGGATGGAGGCTAGGGAGAGGGCGCGCTAGCCACTTGTGGGCTGGTGTGTGCCTCCCCTTGGCCCATTAGGCCTATATAATCCCCGTAGGTCTCCCGGAACCCCTTCCGGTGACCCGATGAATACCCGGTACATCCCGAAACCTTTCCGGTGACCAAATAGCATCGACCTATATATCAATCTTTACCTCCGAATCATTCCGGAGCTCCTCATCATGTTCCTGATCTCATCCGGGACTCCGAACAACATTCTATCACCAATTCACATAACTCATATAACACTATATTGTCAATGAACGTTAAGCGTGCGGACCCTACATGCTCGAGAATGATGTAGACATGACCGAGACGCCTCTTCGGTCAATAACTAATAGCGGAACCTGGATCCCCATATTGGTTCCTACATATTCTACGAAGATCTTTATCGGTCGAACCTTTATGAGAACATGTGTAATTCCCTTTGTCTGTCGGTATGTTTGCCCGAGATTCGATCGTTGGTATCTTCATATCTACTTCAATCTCGTTACCGGCAAGTCTCTTTACTCATTATGTAATACATCATCTCATAACTAACTCCTTAGTCACTTTGCTTGCAAGCTTCTTGTGATGTGTATTACCGAGAGGGCCCAAAGGTACCTCTCTGATGCACGGAGTGACAAATCCCAATCTCGATCCATGCCAACTCAACAGACACCTTCGGAGTTACCTGTAGAGCATCTTTATGATCCCAGTTACGTTGAGACGTTTGATAGCACACAAGGTGTTCCTCTGGTATCCGAGAGTTGCATGATCTCATAGTCGAAGGAATATGTATTTGACAAAGTAGTAGCAATAAACTGAACGATCATATGTTAAGCTAACGGATGGGTCTTGTCCATCACATTATTCTCCTAATGATGTGATCCCATTATCAAGTTACAACACATGTCCATGGTAAGGAAACCTTAACCATCTTTGATCAACGAGCTAGTCTAGTAGAGGCTTACTAGGGACACGGTATTTGTTTATGTATCGACACATGTATTTAAGTTTCCAATCAATACAATTCTAGCATGAATAATAAGCGTTTATCATGAACAAAGAAATATAATAATAACAACTTTATTATTGCCTCTAGGGCATATTTCCATCACATACGGGCTCTGATACCAACTTGTAATGCCTCGGACACACTCGCCGGTTACTGGCCATTACTCTTGGCAGGATCTAGACCATCCGCATAAATCAATAGTAGTCTTTCCTGTGCACTTTATGCTCACTCATGCGCAACTTTGGAGTTCTTTCTGAATTGGCTCCCGGAAAAGAAGAAATTCTTTATTGATATGAGTAATTTATCATCTCTATTAAGCTAGACTATCACATTGATGTCATCATGGCAAAATCGAGCTAACTGCTTCCCTTGATTGCACACCAACACCAAGATCCAAAGAGAGACAACAAAACTAGCAGCGCCTACCCTTATAGGCCCTTCATCGATGTCGGATCATACGACGTCGAGGTAGGGAGAGGCCGGAGAGACCTTATTCTGACGCGCCATCGACGCCAACGCCTCGTCGATTCCGTTAGGGAACAAAAACCTAAGTCAAATAAGGATCTACTGGAACTAAATGAAACTGGCAAGTCCCCAATACTCTAGCTAACGACGAGGTCGTCAAATGCAATAGAAAGGGGAGGCCAAGGTTGTGGTGTGGATGAGACGTTAGATGCCTGCTAGGGTTGGGGAAAAGGGAGCGACTCGCTGAGTTAAATTTTTTGTACCATCCCCAAAAAATGTCAGCATGCTAATTAAAACTAATACAGTTAGTCAAACATGTCGGGGATTAACATAGAGGGGAGAGACAAGTTACAATCCAAGTTGAGTTGGGGAAGGAGAATGGCATGGAGCATCGGTGGATTTGGCAGCGGCCCTTCGGCCGTTGCGGGGCGTTGGCGAAGCCTCCTCCTTCCTTCTTCCTTGTCTTGGTCCTTCCTCCATGGTGGATATGGTCTTGTTGCAGCAATGGAGGTGTGACGACTCGTGGAATATAGATTGGAGATGGATGCCGGCGACTAGCGTTGGAGGTTTATAGATAAGAAGCCTCCACGGGTCTTCTCTATGGATGTGAATTCTCCCCTTTGATCCAAGGATTCTAGAGGAGCCCAATCCTCACCTAATAACTCCCTTGGTTTCTAGGGAACTCATAGGAACAAATCTAGACAAAATCGGTGATAATCAAGGAGTTATGGCTGATTCCTCAGCCAAAAATGGGCGGTATGCTTGTGCATGGTCGTAAAATACACATGAACATTTCTTACATACATGGTGAACATTTTTTTAAATACACAGTGATCTTTTCTTAACATATGGGATGTGTTTGGTTGGTCGCATTAGGTCGGGCCAGACCCACGCGAGAAGAATCTGGCCCGTTTGGTTGCCTGGGCTGCATCAAAAACTTGGCCCGCACAAGCCTCAAAGCAGGCCTCAACCTGGTTCTGGAGGAACGGATGAATCAGCCATTTTTTTGTGAGCCAGGCTTGCTCGAGCCACGCGTGGTGAGCGCCTGCACGCCTTAGGATGCGCGGGAGACGACGCGACTGCTCATAACTCCCCACGCCGCTTCCCGTCACCACCCTCGCCAGTTCACACCCACTCCCTCTCTCTCACCTCATCGCCCGTTCGGTTTCTCCGATGGCCATGCCTCCGTCTCGCCATGCCCCCACCCACTCTGGTCATCGTCGGCAGCAATCCCCTCCAAGAGAGGTGGGTTGCCGGCCTCTCCGCGGCCGGAGTAGATCTGGCGACGGCACTGCGAGCTCCCTTCCCTTTCGGCACAATGCCGCCGCCCCGGGCTAATGCAGCGCCGGCGCCGGTTGCTCTGGCTCCGCCAGCGTAGCCGATGGTCCTCTCCATCGGCTCGAACATCGCAGGGATCCAATACCCACCAGTGTCGTCCTTTGCAGGCCCCTCTTATGGGGGTATTTTTACCCCCATAAGAGGGTTTTCTCATCTGCGTCCGGTGCAAGGGGAGGGGAGCTCCAGGAAGCCGGTGTCATCTTCGAGTCGGTGCAGTCTGAGGTGCACGGACACAGCCTTGGGAATGGCCGGGTCCTCTTCATTGGCGGCGGCAACACCCCTCTTCCCGCCGGGGTTTCCACCACGACCAGCATACGCTACACCGGCAACCCCCATTGTAAGCTCTCAAATCCCCCTCTGCTTCTTAGTTAGGGTTCTTAGGGTAGTTCATAGTGTGTTAGATTAGATTGTGGCCCGTACATTTGACCCGATTCGATCCGATTTGAGTGGATTCTACTAGATTTGATGATAATCCATTGTCTTGGGGATGAACAAGAGTGCATGCTTACTTTGTTCATCCCACATGCCTAGATTGTTCATAATGTGGTGGTAGTTTGCATCATTTTAGTGCCACGTTGTTACTTTCTACTATCAAATTGTTAGTTTGTAGTGCCATATTGTGTGTTCTTGATGATATTACTAGTGTATATGCTACTGTTGCTAGTTCTTACTGATGTCGTTCATGCTACTATTCTTGCTGCTGTTGTTGATGCTACTCTTCTTGTTGCTGTTGTTATGTTGCTCTTGTTTCTAGGGTACGTGAGTGCATGTGGTATGCAAGTAGGACATACCTGAATGCCAAAAATAGTAGGTGCAAGTAGGACATGTGAGCGGTGGCTTCATCTGATCAACGTTAGCACTAATAACTGTAACCACTGATAACTGTAACCACTGATAACTGTAACCACTGATCAGAGTAGCACTGATAATGTGTTAGTACTTAGTAGTGATCATTGTAAGCTGTGTTCAGTGAGCATACGTGACGTTCTACTTATTAGTTTTGATCATGTGTCATATGTGTTGCTAAGTGATGGCCATCTTGCTGACAAGATAATGAAGACGGAGTGGGAAAGAGCCGGCGGTGGTGCGCAGGTCATCGCTGGCGTAGAGGGGGCGGAGGACCTCATCCCCACCAACCGATGGGTGAAGAGGGTGGTGCTCCCTGGCAGGGAGGAGTTCATGAGGATGCCGCTGGGCGCTGGCAGGAGGTCGAGGACGGGGCACGAAGAGGGTGCACGGGAACCTATCAGGTTCTACGTGCAGATCACTGACCAGGAGGATCGCCATGCTCATCATCCTGCGTAAGTTTAGACCGGTGATGAGCAATGGATGGTCAGCGGCACTCCTCCCGTCGTCAGCCTCTCCGCCAACAAGTGCGAGTTTTGGGTCCGCGTGCAAATGTTCAAGGGGCACATGGTGTTGGGGCACAGCTGGGAGTACTTCTGCGGCCGGCACAAGATCGTCCCCAGCGACCTTGTAGTCTTCAAGCTCTCCGTCATGGGGCTCAAGGTGCAGATCTACAACGCCAACAACTCCAACATCTGCACCATCCAGTGCACGAAGCATAGCTGCGTCGGCGACATCACTCAGGCCCTCTAGTTCGTGTGTCTAGTCTGAAACTCTGAACCATATGTAGTACTCTGAACTGAAGTAGTGTAGGTTTGTACTGAAGCCCGATCGTCTCTTTTGTTGTCAACATGTCCATATTTTGCCCATGGAGCAGCACCCTAGGGTCCAGCAGGGGCATGGGATGCCCTGCTGTTTTAAACTTATGCCTAGTAGCTTATGATCTGTCTGTTCTTTGCTTGTTCTTGCTGTTCTGTGCTGCTGTTGATCACAGTGTGTTGTGTGTGTTGTGTGTTGCCAAATGGGTGGTAACTCCACCACATTTGAAAGGGGTGAGCAGATCAAGTACTTGCACTCAACCAAACAGATGTGCTCTGCATCTGCTCACACCCAAAGCACAAACACAGGCAACCAAACAAGTTGCATCCATCTGGCCTTGATGCAATGCAAGCATCCAATCAACATGCAGATGTTGGTTTTTTGTCTGCATATGCTTAGCCATGCCCAGTTAGGAACAAGTATGCAAAGTGCCCAAGCAGGTAGCCAAACGTGTCCATGGTGACCATTTATCTAAACCAAAAACCTAAAAAGTGGGCGCTGGCTCGTTTGTCTTACAGAGCAAACGCGCTCGCGCGCCGTCCGATTCTAATCTCACAGCCGCCGCGCTTCCCAGGTGAAAACCACGTTTTATCGATGCGTGCGCCAGGTGTCCCCTGGTCGTGGCGTCGCGTTCGAGACCCGTTGGGTGCTTAGAGCGGTCGTGGGTCCTTGTAGTTCGTCTCCCCTCCCCACTTCCGTTTACTCCCATTTCAAAACTGCTCCCGAGGCAGGGGAGCGCATCCCCTTTCCTTCCAATCCCCCAAATCCAGAGCAGCCGGCAGCATGGCATCGATTCGGCGGCCGTCTTCTGCCGGAGTGACGAAGGGATAGCGTGCGCGGCATGAAGGGAGGGGTTAAGCGAGCGGCTGCACGTCAGTGCGGCGACCAGGGCCATACACCTACACCCGCAGCACACAGCAGTCGGAGGCGGAAGGCGCTGCAGCACCGGAGACGCGGTCGAGGAGGGACGACGCGCGCGCCTTCGTCGTGTGGTTCGCACGGAGGAGCAGAATCGCCTTGCTGTTGGGCGAAGGGCATAATCCCAGGTCAGTTCATCTCAATCCCATTTTTGTGTAGGCTTGTCAGATCTACTGAGTTTTGGGCGAAATCATTGAGTATCTTTGCCCTTGTGAGAGATTAGGGAAGAGATTATGCATAGGTCAACTGATTTGGAACTGATTAGGAAGAGTTTTGGTTTGGGTACTGGTGAGATAGGATTCGAGGGGCATTCAAGGCTTGGTGACGCTCAATTGGATGTCTTGGCGTGTGGAGGGAGAGGGAGGGAGATGTTCTCGTGCATAGGTTGTTGATCTGCTGACTTGCGCAACAACTACTCATAGGCTACTCATATAGTTGCCTAGCACCTTTTTTATGCAACAATATACCTATGATGTAGTTTCCTGTTGTTGAAATGTGTGTGTATGAGGTTGTGTGTTGTGGTTCGATGCTCATGTTTGTTTTTACAGATATGCCATTTTTGCTTAAGTTTTGTCATTCAGTTGTCAGACTTTTGCTGGAGTTTTATGAGTCAGTTGGCTGACATCCCCCAACTGTTGCCTAGTGTATTTGTGCAATGCCTAGCTTGCTCAAGTTTTGTTAGCCAGTTTCCCTCACATGCTATCATCTGTTGCCCAATAAATTTTGTACAATGCCAGGCTTGCTAAATTTTTTTGTGAGTCAGTAACCTGACATGCCATCATCTGTTTTGCCTAGTGCATTTGTGTAATGTCAAGCTTGCTCAAGCTTTCTTAGTCATTTGCCTGACATGCCATCATGTGTTGCCTAGCAGTCACAATATGTTTTTTCAGGTGCTTGATGTGTAACAGATTTTTCCTGCTCCCTGTAGTCATGTTTTACTTAGGTTTTTGTATGTCCTTATATTAATGTTGTAACACAGTGAAAATCAGATAGTTTACAACCTTTTTCATTGTCCACTTTTTGTAAATTGCTGTTTGCTTAGTTTAGTAAGAATTTAGTCAAACGAATTTGTTGGATGATATACAGTTTTTTCAGAACCATTTTTTCTGTTTTTTACGATGATGCTCATTGTTTGTCCTTTATATATGCAGTAGAAAATAGATGGCTGGGACAAGTCATAAGTCAAAACAGGATGGACCTGCTGGATCAAGTCACGATGACCTTGCATCTCATGGGAATGAAGAGCATCAAACACAGGTGTGCACATGCACAGGAAGTTTTATGTTCTTCCTGTACATAACAGATTTTGTTTTCCATTTTTTATTGATTTATGTGGTTTCCATCTTCCAGCCATGGAGCAGTGCACGAATAACTGGGTACAAGCATCAGAGAAGTAAAGCAGTTATTGCATGGGGGAAGCGTCCTGATGATATTATTAGTAACAAGAGCCAAGCTGCAGATGCTGGGAATACAAATGTCGAAGGTGCAGACGTCGAGCAACCTCCAAAACCAAAACACTAGAAGATGGGAGGAACTGAGGTATTTGCATAGTTGCCTCAGTTTCACTAAGCAGTTGCCCAGGAATGCTGCCTAAGTTGCCTATGTTGTGATCAACATTATTTCCTTTGCTAATTCCTTTTTTTGTTTTTTCCTCATGTGCAATAGGGTCGTAGGAACAGGGCATCCCCTGCAAGGCTCTTCAAGTTGAACAAGGACTTGGTTCCTGACCAAAAGGGTGTCATCATTGGAAAAGAATTTGGTGGCATTCTGGACCTTGCAGCGAGTAGCATGCCCGGAGATCTTAGCCAGTGGATAATGAAGCATTACGACCCTGAGATTTCGCAGATAGTCATTCCAGAAAGGGGAAGATTCCTGTAGATGCCGCAAGTGTCCATAGGATATGAGTTTTTCCAAATAGGGGCAGGAAGGTGTGCTTCGAGAATCGGCCTGAAATCACAAAGGCAATGTACAGTATTTACAACATCACATCCAAGAACTCCCCAACTCTCAGAGAATGGTGCAAGATGATCATAGACATGGGAGGATCTTATGATGATGACTTTGTCCGCGCTTGGCTAGCTCTTGTTTTTTCGTGTTTCCTTGCCCCTTCAACTAGTTTAATTATTTCCCCAAAAAGCTTCCCGGTGGTCATGGATGTCAATGGAATAACGGAAACCAATATATGCCAATTTTTTGTTAATCAACTAAAGCTTGCGTTCATTTCGAGGCGTGGCAACAAGAAGGATGTTTGTTATTGTGTTTTCCATCTTGTTGTAAGTAGCTAGTGTTGTCATTTTTCCTTTTTTTGCAATCCTTAGCTAACTTAAACTTTGTGTTCTTTTTTCTTGTCTTTACGCAGCTGTTGTATCTAGACTCTTTGGACGTTGATGAGCCAATCCCAAACTTGGTACCAAGGGTTTTAGTTTGGAATTCAGACTTAATTTCCAAAGTTATCAAGAAGGACAGGAAGGCTCCGGGAGAATATAGCAATTTGCGAGTAACTCAATTTTTCTGTTTTAGGAGATATATTATTGTCCTATTATCTTTAGGCAACAGGACCATTTTAGAGTAGGCAATTCACTTTCAAAGACCAAGCAAGCTAATGTAATTTTTTGGGCAAGTGCTTCACTTATATTTCAAGTAGGTCCAAGTAGTTATCAGTCTTTCTTCGGACCTTTTTGTTTGTCATGCACACAGTTGGATAATGCTTACAGGAAAGGATTGTTGTATTACTGGTAGCTATTGTAGTACATTTTTCACCTCTTTTTTGTGTGTGCAATTTACATGTTGAAAAGTAGCAAGTTTCTACAACAACACAAGCAACTTATGTCCTGAAAACTAGCAACTTGCATACCAGTTCTACATTTTTGCTGATTGCAGTATCCACTAATAGTAGGCAACGGGGAAGTGGGATAATGGATGTAGGAATTTTTAGACAATTAGTAGTACCATTTTCTTAATTTTGTCATTTCTTTTTGGTATGGGAGTGCCAGAATTGTTGTCACTCATAGTTTTTTTATCTTCTTTGGCTATAAACCACCAGCTCAAGACAGAGTTTTCCCGGTGTGCGGATGATAGCTTGTTTGGCAGTATGGACCATATCACCAAATTTGTTGCCACAAGATTGCCCGAGTCATATGACAAAACAGTAAGTTATCCAACACTTGTTTTTTCCTCTCATTGTTGTATCCTTTTTATCGCCATTTGTACATTCAACCATTTTTCAGACTCTTCCTCATGTTCTCTACCATCCACTTTTATGTTTTACAGTAGCAAAAGAAGCTCACAGGTTTGGTGCATGAAATGTGTTCCGTAATTTCACATGCAGTGGGGATGCTCATGACTGGGGTTGGGAAGATAGATGATGATGAATGGGGGACAAAGGAGGCAGATCCTACTACTGCGGAGACAAGCAGGTGGCAGTCTAATAGAAGGGGCAAGCGAGTACCAGCCGGCAGAGACAGCTTAGCAAGTGAGGAGGAGGAGTTTAATTCCGACAACAACGACAGCGAGGCAGTCGATAGTGAAAGTGAGGGAGATGGCAGGGATAAAGGTAGTGATGAAAGCGATAGCAATGGCAGTTCGGACAGCGATGATGGTCATGATGGATCAAGTGGAGTTTAGGGGAAATCAAGTAGCCAGGGAGCATGACAAACGGTGGAGCACCACGAGGGGGCAAGTGTTGACATGGGGAGGGAGGACGGAACTGAGGGGAACGAGGACAATGAAGATGATGAAGAGGAAGAGGATGACGAAAAAGAAGAGGATGAAGGAAAGAAAGATGATGGAGATGAAGAAGGTGATGGGAACGATAAAGACAAGGAAGATGATGGGCATGGGAAGCAGGATGATAATGATGAAGATGACAGTGGAGGTGGCAACGGTGGCTCAGGCGGCAATGGTGGCTCCCGTCGGGATGAGGATGCCGCAGCTGAAAAACCAGACAACGATGATGATGAACAATGCACGTTGCAATTTCTAATTGAAAAGAAGAGAGACATAAAGCCAAAAGGATTGGATGAGGCAGATAGGATCTCTATTAGAGAACTTGTGATGACAGAATTCAAAACTTCTGTTTCGCCAAAACCATGCTTCCCTGTTTTTGAAGTGAAAGAAATGTTGGATATTGATGACATATCCATGGCAACCGAAGCGAGGATGATGCTCGAAGAGTTGTTGAGGAGGAAAGACTTGGAAATGGTCTTCACATTCAACCCTAAGGAAATATGTCCAATGCTGATTCGCCAGAAAATAATGAGAGAAATGGGCGCTCTAAATGAAGCTACAGAACCAAAGAATGCTTGTCAAAACCAACTACCACCACTCCTGCCATCAAAGAAGATGAAGAAAAATGTCAGTTTCATATTAGAGCCATCCGTGATTAATGAAACAACAGTGCATCCGCAAGCATATCGTGCCAAAAATCCCGGATACGGCTAAGGCGGAAAGTCAAGGCAGTCAGCCATGAAAAAATCTGGTCCTTCTCAGCAGCAACAACGGGCAAATTTTGAAACAAAAGAGGCAATTCATGGGAACGACAAAACATAGGTGGTAAAGTGTACGCCATCAAGATCAGCAGTACCACCGTGAAACAAAGATGGAGATGAGGCAGTATCTACAGGGGCAGCTCCAAAGCATTCTGGTAATTTTCATTCCCAAGTCAAGCAAGTGGATCACATATTCTGGCAACTCAGTCCAAGCAAGAAGCAAGACCAGCTGCTTTTCGCGCAAGTTTTGCAGAGGGAACACTTGACCCCATAAAAGTAAGACCAGTTCAACTCAAAAAGGGACCTACAGTGCTAGTAAGCACAGCAAACCACATCGGAACACAACCACTAGGTGACTTAAATGGTCAAGTGCCTTTCCCGTCTCGAGGAAATGTGATGCAGTCAGCCAATGGTATCCAGAGGGCCAAGGTGCAAGACTTCAAGGCATCACCTAAGACTGCAGCATTAAATTATGCAGGGCACAAAAATGATAAAGAGAACATCCCTCTGGTGTCATGTATGGAGATCAAAAGGATACAAGACTTGCCTGAAGCTGTAACCATGGGAAAAAGTCCGGAACAGAAGTTTCTTATAGCCCTAGGGAAATTGCCTGACTGCTCAACTGTGCTTGCCCAACTTGAGGACACAAGTGTTCCAGAAGTAATAGAAGCAACTGGCCAGGGGAACACTTCCCATTTCTCTGATGTGGAGGAGCGGTACCACAAATTCATGCGTGTTAGTGGGAAGACAACCAATGCACTAGAAATCAATGTTCTAGATATGAGTGAGTGCTACCTCTTGAGCACTATGTTGGTTTTCGCTTGAAGAGGAAAGGGTGATGCCGTAAACTAGCATAAGTATTTTCCTCAGTTTTTGAGAACCAAGGTATCAATCCAGTAGGAGGCCACATGCAAGTCCCTCGTACCTACACAAACAAATAAGAACCTCGCAACCAACGTGATGAAGGGGTTGTCAATCCCTTCACGGTCACTTACGAGAGTGAGATCTGATAGAGATGATAAGATAATATTTTTGGTATTTTTATGGTAAAGAGTAAAAGTAAAGAAAGCAAAATAAACGGCGCCAGAAATAGCTCGTTGTTGGGAGATTAATATGATGGAAAATAGACCCGGGGGCCATAGGTTTCACTAGTGGCTTCTCTCAAGATAGCATAAGTATTATGATGGGTAAATGAATTACTGTCGAGCAATTGATAGAATTGAGCATAGTTATGAGAATATCTAGGTATGATCATGTATATAGGCATCACGTCCGTGACAAGTAAACTGAAATGATTCTGCATCTACTACTATTACTCCACACATCGACCGCTATCCAGCATGCATCTAGAGTATTAAGTTCATAAGAACAGAGTAACGCTTTAAGCAAGATGACATGATGTAGAGGTATAAACTCATGCAATATGATATAAACCCCATCTTTTTATCATCGATGGCAACAATACAATACGTGTCGTTTCCCCTACTGTCACTGGGATCGAGCACCGCAAGATTGAACCCAAAGCTAAGCACTTCTCCCATTGCAAGAAAGATAATATAGTAGGCCAAACCAAACTGATAATTCGAAGATACTTGCAAAGATAACCAATCATACATAAAAGAATTCAGAGGAGATTCAAATATTGTTCATAGATAATCTTGATAATAAACCCACAATTCATCGAATCTCGATAAACACACCGCAAAAAGAAGAGTTACATCAAATAGATCTCCAAGAGAATCGAGGAGAACTTTTTATTGAGATCCAAAGAGAGAGAAGAAGCCATCTAGCTAATAACTATGGACCCGAAGGTCTGAGGTAAATTACTCACACATCATCAGAGAGGCTATGGTGTTGATGTAGAAGCCCTCCGTGATCAATGCCCCCTCCGGCAGGATGACGGAAAAGGCCTCAAGATGGGATCTCACGGGTACAGAAGGTTGTGGCGGTGGAATTAGGTTTTTGTGGTGCTCTTCGATAGTTTGGGGGTACGTGGGTATATATAGGAGGAAGAAGTAGGTCGGTGGAGCCACGAGGGGCCCATGAGGGTGGAGGGCGCGCCCTGTTGGGGAACGTAGTAATTCAAAAAAAATCCTACGCACACGCAAGATCATGGTGATGCATAGCAACGAGAGGGGAGAGTGTTGTCTACGTACCCTCGTAGACCGAAGCGGAAGCGTTCACGCAACATAGAGGAAGTAGTCGTACGTGTTCCCGATCCGACCGATCCAAGCACCGTTACTCCGGCACCTCCGAGTTCTTGGCACACGTTCAGCTCGATGACGCTCCCCGGGCTCTGATCCAGCAAAGCTTCGGGGAGGAGTTCCGTCAGCACGACGGCGTGGTGACGATCTTGATGTACTACCGACGCAGGGCTTCGCCTAAGCACTGCAACGATATGACCGAGGTGGAATATGGTGGAGGGGGGCACCGCACACGGCTAAGAAACGATCACGAAGATCAACTTGTGTGTCTATGGGGTGCCCCCTGCCCCCCTATATAAAGGAGTGGAGGAGGGGAGGGCCGGCCCTCTCTATGGCGCGCCCTAGGGGAGTCCTACTCCCACCGAGAGTAGGATTCCCCCTTTCCTAGTCCAACTAGGAGTCCTTCCAAGTATTAGGAGTAGGAGACAAGGAAGGGGAAAAGAGAAGGGAAGGAAGGAGGGGGCGCAGCCCCTCCCCTTAGTCCAATTCGGACTAGGCCTTGGGGGCGCGCGGCCTGCCCTAGGCAGCCCCTCTCTCTTTCCCGTATGGCCCAATAAGGCCCAATACTTCTCCCCCGTATTCCCGTAACTTCCCGGTACTTCGAAAAATACCCGAACCACTCAGAACCTTTCCGAAGTCCGAATATAGTCGTCCAATATATCGATCTTTACATCTCGACCATTTTGAGACTCCTCGTCATGTCCCCGATCTCATCTGGGACTCCGAACTCTTTCAGTACATCAAAACTCATAAACTCATAATATGACTGTCATCGAAACCTTAAGCGTGCGGACCCTACGGTTCGAGAACAATGTAGACATGACCGAGACACGTCTCTGGTCAATAACCAATAGCGGGATGCCCATATTGGCTCCTACATATTCTACGAAGATCTTTATCGGTCAGACCGCATAACAACATATGTTGTTCCCTTTGTCATCGGTATGTTACTTGCCCGAGATTCGATCGTCGGTATCCAATACCTAGTTCAATCTCGTTATCGGCAAGTCTCTTTACTCGTTCCGTAATACATCATCTCGCAACTAACTCATTAGTTGCAGTGCTTGCAAGGCTTAAGTGATGTGCATTACCGAGAGGGCCCAGAGATACCTCTTCGACAATCGGAGTGACAAATCCTAATCTCGAAATACGCCAACCCAACATCTACCTTTGCAGACACCTGTAGAGCTCCTTTATAATCACCCAGTTACGTTGTGACGTTTGGTAGCACACAAAGTGTTCCTCCGGCAAACGGGAGTTGCATAATCTCATAGTCATAGGAACATGTATAAGTCATGAAGAAAGCAATAGCAACATACTAAACGATCGGGTGCTAAGCTAACGGAATGGGTCATGTCAATCACATCATTCTCCTAATGATGTGATCCCATTAATCAAATGACAACTCATGTCTATGGCTAGGAAACATAACCATCTTTGATCGACGAGCTAGTCAAGTAGAGGCATACTAGTGACACTCTGTTTGTCTATGTATTCACACATGTATCATGTTTCCGGTTGATACAATTCTAGCATGAATAATAAACATTTATCATGAAATAAGGAAATAAATAATAACTTTATTATTGCCTCTAGGGCATATTTTCTTCACGCCCTGGGGGGTAGGCGCTCCCCCCTACCTCGTGGCTTCCTCGTCTGTTGCTTGACGTCCACTCCAAGTCCTCTGGATCACGTTTGTACCAAAAATCACATTCCCGAAGGTTTCATTCTGTTTGGACTCCGTTTGATATTATTTTTCTGCGAAACACTGAAATAGGCAAAAAAAAATAGCAATTTGGGAAATAATATAAAAGTGCATAATAAATCCCATTAAACATCCAAAACAGAATATATAATAGCATGGAACAATAAAAAATTATAGATACGTTGGAGACATATCAGTGAGCTGTTTGCAAGGTGTGTTGATCCAAACAGCAAGAATCCCCAATCCAACTCCACAAATCACACATCAGCGAATAAAGATAAACAACATCTTGAGCAAAGGGACACTGAAAGATCAAATGATTTTTACAGAGAGTACTGTCCTGCACCAAGTTTCGATCTAGGCATAGATGATTTGCCCACAGGATCTGCAGACAACAAAGCACATCAACATGTTGGGTCAAGCACATTTGCAGAGCATGAGTTCAAGGAACTTCCAGTACATACCCAGCCAATCATCGAAATAATCGATGACGATTATCTGTTGGACCTTGAAGGTATAGATGAATCGTGTTTGCTAGCAAAAGGAATGGCAAGTAAGTTTGATGCAAGCTGTTCAGTTGGAATCTCGTCACCAAATGCGTACCAAACACCTGAAAAAAGTTCCAACCAAGGAGAAGTGGGATGAGGCAGCAAGATTTATAGCAGTAGTAGCTCAGGAGAGATGCATCCACATCAATTCAAGAGAAGGATTATCAAGCCACCTCCTTGCAAGAGGTCACCATTCATTGACTATAATGAGAAGAAAGTCTACATGTCCAAACCTGAAGCAAATAGATTGTATGCATTGGTTATCTTGCATGGGAGAATTAATGAAGAAGAATCACCAGACCTGGATACCAGGTATGACAATATATCATTTCATTTCTTTTGTCAGCCTTTGCACAATGCACTTTTTCCCACGCAAGGTCTATCATGTTATCAGGCAATTCAAACTGTTTTTTACAAGCAATCCATTTATAGAATCAGGCAACTTGGCTTAGTGTGAAATGCTTATTTCAAATAGTTTCTCCTTCATATGACCATGCCCCCCATGTGTTTCCCTGAGTTGAATGGTGGTAGGCAAATTATGGAAGAATTTGTGAGCTGAATGTCTCTTTTTTTTCATGCAGCCCAAGGGTAATTGAATATGGCAAATACTTTGTCACAATCAGGGAGCTTGCAAACTCAATGAAGAAGGAAGGTTTTTTCTTGAGCCATGTAATGGGAGTTGGTATAGAGTCTATAATGATGAACTTGCCACCAGACTCAAAGAAGCTCGTGATGCCCCTCAGGTTCTCGGTAAGCAAACGCGAAGCAGTTAGTAGTGTAGTTTTGTGATTCTTTCTTTTTCTTCTTTTCATAACAAGTCATGGTCATGTCTGTATTCTTTTTCCACCAGGTTCAGATGCAAAACATGGAATTGAACGGCAAGGAGCTCATTTCCCGGTTCAAGAAGTCAAATTGCTTGGACCGTAAAGACATGGTAAGTTAATGGTTTCTTTATTTTTTTACCAATGCATTTTTTATATATCACTATTTCTGCTAAAACCTTGCTCACACAAATGTAAATATTCTTAGGGGGGCAAGTTGACCACACTCATGAATTGCTTTCTCTGGCAAGTTGCTTATATAATTGCATAACTTGCCTGTGCATTTTTGGCAGGTTGCTTACATAAGTACATAATTTGCCTATGCATCTTTTGTTTTTGGCAAATTACTCACATAAGTACATAACTTGCATGTGCATCTTTGCTTCTTCAGTCCACGTCTTAATTTGTGAGAGCACACAGAGAAAAGTTGCTTACATGCAGCTTCTAGTATGATTTTATTTATTTTTTACTAACCCCATTTATTTTTTCTAACAGATTATGTTCCCAGTTTTAGAGAACATTGATAAGACAAAGCCAGTTACAGGCAATCATTACTGGATTTTTAACGTGAACATAAGGGACCGGCGTTTTGAGGCTCTTGATTCTTGGAGGACACTCCAGAACAAGTCTCGATGTTTGCACAAGGAAAATGGTTGCAAGTTTTCGGGCTCTATGGGAAGAGCATTACGCCAGCTCCCGTGTCTCGCTGGATGACTTTTGGCTTACCAACATCGATGTTCCAAAACAAAAAAACTGACTAAGCATCCACTTTTTTCACATAAAACTCTGCTTTTGTTCAGTTTTTTTACAAGTGACACAGTACTACATAGAGTAAACTAGCTAATTAGAAAAGTTCGTTTTTCAATTTTTGTTTAGATTCGACTATGGTGTTTTTGCTCTTACACTAGCAAACGATTGGGAGGCAAGGGTTGTTCCAAATTTCACAGCTGAGGATATTCCAAGCATCAGGAAACAATAGACCAACACGTGGGTTGAGAACGGTCACAACAAGGCTCCATGGAAAACCATACTCAAGTTAGCATAGGTCAGTTTTTTTCTCCCCTCATGCATACTACATCATGTAAATGCATGCGTATTTTCTTGCATTTGTGAACTTTGGACCGCCGGGGGAGTTGCCTGTATAAGAACTTGGACCAGGCAACTCAATTGCGTAAACAGGCAATTTAAGCTTTAATGTGAGGCAAGTTAATCATAAGAACCCATAAAATATAAATAGTATGATCATTCCATAACCAGGAAATTGTTGCATTTTTAGCATTGCAGAATCTTATGTATGTAGGTTTTCGACCATTATGGGAAGGGCAAGGGTGTGAGCAGGGCAATAGAAAGCACACAACAGGCAACTCAAAACTCATAACCAGGCAATTCAAACTCCAGTGTGAGGCAAGTCACCCACAAGAAATCATAAACCAAAACTAATAGTTTAGGATGTTCAAACATACAGACCCACAAATAGTTCAATTTGTCAATGACATTCAACACATCTTTCAGCCATCTGGTCACTGTGTGACCATTACACCAATCTGGTCGGGCAGTTTGCACCATTGTGGTTAGCGGAATCACAATAGCTGCACTTGTTCTTCCTCTTCGAATGCAGCTCAAGTGCTGATTGAATTCTTTTTGACTTTGCCCTCCCTTTTGTAGTTGATTTTGGAGGGTCTCTAGGAATTGCAGGGCCAAGTGTGGTAGTAGGTCTTCCAAACTTTGGTTCAACCATCGTAGTACCTTGAGCGGCTGCAACAGCTGCATGTAGAGATGCAATACTGAGTGGCTGGTGTGCATGTCCACCAGGAGCTTGCATAATAGGAGATGAAATTGCATTGCCACTTTCTTCTTGTGTAGTTGAAGAACCTGGATGCTGTTGATGTCTACTACGCAACCTTCTTCTTATATTTGTTTTCTTTTCTTTATGTAATTGGCAATATAAGGATTTTCAATGCAATTCACCGCACAATACATATAAATCTTTTCTAGATCAAAATCGAGGAATTTCTCAAGGTTATATTCTGGAATATGCTTCATTATGATGTGCAAGGGAAATCAAATCATCACAATTTTTGGACACAGTTCGATCATGAAGCAATTTGCATTTGATATGTAAATGACCATGTTCATTGCAAAGTTCACAAGTACGGTAAAGATATTTTAAATTTTCTGAACTCACATCTAGCCTTTCTTGCAACCATTTAGTTTCCAAGTACTTATGCCTCTTGCAATATCTATCTTCCCTATTTGGTGTGTGCTTGCAAACCCAATGCACTCCACAAAAATTGACATGTTTATAGGAGACATTTTCATCATAACTAGTGCAATAATCATTAGTACTATGGATATTCAAGGAGTTCATACTAACAACATTGCAATCATGCTCATTATTCAAAGATTTAGTGCCAAACAATTTAATGCATTCTTCTTCTAACACTTTGGCACAATTTTCCTTTCCATCATACTCACGAAAGATATTAAAAAGGTGAAGCGTATGAGACAAACTCAATTGCATTTTATTGTAGTTTTCTTTTATAGACTAAACTAGTGCTAAAACAAGAAACAAAAAGATTCGATTGCAAGATCTAAAGATATACCTTCAAGCACTCACCTCCTCGGCAACGGCACCAGAAAAGAGCTTAGTTGACTGGGTGTGAGTGTCGCTTACCTAGCCTCCCCGGCAACGGCGCCAAAAAAGAGCTTGATGTCTACTACGCAACCTTCTTCTTGTAGACGTTGTTGGGCCTCCAAGTGCAGAGGTTTGTAGGACAGTAGCAAATTTCCCTCAAGTGGATGACCTAAGGTTTATCAATCTGTGGGAGGCGTAGGATGAAGATGGTCTCTCTCAAGCAACCCTGCAACCAAATAACAAAGAGTCTCTTGTGTCCCCAACACACCCAATAAAATGGTAAATTGTATAGGTTCACTAGTTCGGCGAAGAGATGGTGATACAAGTGCAATATGGATGGTAGATATAGGTTTTTGTAATCTGAAATTACAAAAACAGCAAGGTAACTAGTGGTACACGTGAGCGAAAATGGTATTGCAATGCTAGGAAACAAGGCCTAGGGTTCATACTTTCACTAGTGCAAGTTCTCTCAACAATAATAACATAATTGGATCACATAACTATCCCTAAACATGCAACAAAGAGTCACTCCGAAGTCACTAATAGCGGAGAACAAACAAAGAGATTATGGTAGGGTACGAAACCACCTCAAAGTTATTCTTCCCAATCAATCCATTGGGCTATTCCTATAAGTGTCACAAACAGCCCTAGAGTTCATACTAGAATAACACCTTAAGACACAAATCAACCAAAACCCTAGTGTCACCTAGATACTCCAATGTCACCTCAAGTATCCGTGGGTATGATTATACGATATGCATCACACAATCTCAGATTCATCTATTCAACCAACACATAGAACCTCAAAGAGTGCCCCAAAGTTTCTACCGGAGAGTCAAGACGAAAACGTGTGCCAACCCCTATGCATAGGTTCATGGGCGGAACCTGCAAGTTGATCACAAAAACATACATCAAGTGAATCACGTGATATCCCATTGTCACCACAGATATGCACGGCAAGACATACATCAAGTGTTCTCAAATCATTAAAGACTCAATCCGATAAGATTACTTCAAGGGGAAAACTCAATCCATTACAAGAGAGTAGAGGGGGGAGAAGCAACATAAGATCCAACTATAATAGCAAAGCTCGCGATACATCAAGATCGTGCCAAATCAAGAACACGAGAGAGAGAGAGAGAGAGAGAGAGAGAGAGAGATAAAACACATAGCTATTGGTACATACCCTCAGCCCCGAGGGTGAACTACTCCCTCCTCGTCATGGAGAACGCCGGGATGATGAAGATGGCCACCGGTGAGGGTTCCCCCCTCTGGCAGGGTGCCGGAACAGGGTCCCGATTGGGTTTTGGTGGCTACAGAGGCTTGCGGCAGCGGAACTCCCGATCAATTTTGTTCCCCAAAGTTTTTAGGGTATATGGATATATATAGGCGGAAGAAGTACGTCCGTGGACCTCCGGGCTGTCCATGAGGCAGGGGGCGCGCCCTAGGGGGTGGGCGTGCCCCCCACCCTCGTGGGCAGCCCGGGACTCCCCTAGTGCAACTCCGGTACTCCGTGGGCTTCTTCTAGTCCAAAAATAAGTTCCGTGGAGTTTCAGGTCAATGGACTCCATTTGATATTCCTTTTCTTCGAATCACTGAAATAGGCAAAAAAACAACAACTCTGGGCTGGGCCTCCGGTTAATAGGTTAGTCCCAAAAGTAATATAAAAGTGGATAATAAAGCCCATATTGTCCAAAATAGTAGATAATATAGCATGGAGCAATCAAAAATTATAGATACGTTGGAGACGTATCAGCTGTCCATACCTGCCATCCACTATTGCTGATGATGCAGGCAATGGTGCCAGTCCAGGACTAGTCACATAGTTTGTGTTTGCTGCATTAGGCCCCCGCGGTGGTTGTATAGCCCCCATAGGTTGTGGTGCAGGCCAGGTTGCTGGTCAAGGACCCATAGGAGGTCGCGCAGGCCCTCTTGCTAGTGTCGTATCCATCAAAAGCTATGGCGCAGCTCCTCTTAGTGCTTGCACAGGCCTTGTCATTGTTGAGCCCCTAGAAAGGTGCGGCGATGCCCCACTGTTTAGTGGCACATATCCTGACAGTTGTTGTACAGGCCACCAGCTTTGTGCGGGAGGGCCCCTGGGTAGTGGTACAGCCCCCCGGGCATCGCTGCAGCCCTCAATATTGTTTGTTGGTGTCCATCTTCACTCATAGAGTTACCAGCTAGTGTTGGTAGTTTTTTCTCCGCAGTGCAGAAGTAGGTCGCTCCTGCCTAGGTCCAGAAGGGGTTTCTGCAGGTTCGTCGGGACGCACCGCAGGGCCACTAGTTGCCTGAGTGTTACTCTGTGGTGGCGTAGAAGTAGGTCGTTGTCGCCTAGGTCCATAAGGGGCTTGTGTAGGCCCTTCAGGACGCACCGCAGGGCCACTAGTTGCCTGAGAGTTACTCGGTGGTGGTGCAGAACCATCAGCTGATGGTGGAGGACCACCAGAGGGCCCACTTGTTGGTGCTGCCGGTTTCTTCTTCTTTGACATGTTGAGATTTTTGATTTCATGACGCGCAACACGCATATGTTTCTTTACAATATCCGTCGCAGCATCTGACGCACTAGCAACCCGAGAAAGACTACCAAAATCCATCATCAAATTTGCATGCCTGAGTTCCTTCTTCGACTATGGTGACATCTCATCAGGTTGCTCTTCGACAGCAGGGGTGCATTGGGAATTGCCAAAGGTGTCCATCTTCTAAGTATGTACTGCGCTGGGATTTCATCAACACCAAGTTGGTTGAAAACTTTCAAGATATGGCAGCAAAGCATGCCGTCCCTCTCAATCTTGCAGCAGTCACATCTGTAGTCTCCAGCACTAGCTTCCACCGTGACAAAATAGCCCCTAGAACCATATTTGGCAACCTCATACAAGTTTGGGTAAACCTCATACAAGTTTTCACCATGCGGTCGCATGTTGTACCATGTAGTCAACTGAAACTCATCACGAAACTTCTCGTACAAGTCCCTAGTATACGATCCATATGCCTGCTTCTCTATTGGGTAAGATGACCACATTTCAGTCTGTAAATGTCCTGTCCTGTAGTCTTTTGAACCCTCCCGGACTAGTATGTGTGTTTGGATTTTCTGATATTGCTTCACAAAGTTCAAAACGGAATTGTGTGGGTTCACATATCGATTAAGGACAGCATTGAACCCCTCGCTGCGTTGAGTTGACTGCAAGAAAGGGAAGAATTGGTGCTTGAAGTAACAGGGAACCCATGTTTCTCTGTATTTGTATAGATTATCAAAGTGGGAGTTAGTCATAGCCTCATACTTCATCATCAGCTCACACCACCCTGCCTCAAATTCTTCTGGCGTTAAGCTGAAGTCAACACAGTTGTTGAAATCTTTGGACAAGCCAGGGTTTCGCCCCAGCAATGCTCCAAGCTTCTCTTGTGCTTTTTTCATAATATGCCAACGACAACAGCAGTGCACACTTGTAGGAAAGATCTTTTTAATTGACTGTGCCATTGCGATGTCTTGGTCGGTTATGATGTTGGTGGGTGCTACATTATGCATTGCCTCAAGGAAGGTCTGGAATAGCCAATCAAAGCTTGACGCCAACTCTTGCCTAACAAAGCCACAACCCAACATGAATGACTGCCCATGTCTGTTAATCCCAATGAATGGTGCAAAGGGGATATTGTACATGTTAGTCATATACGTTGTGTCAAAGGATATACAATCATGATAAGATTCCACGTATGCCTTCCTTGTTGCACCATCGACCCAGAAAATATTCTCAACCATGTCCTCCTCATCATATTTTATCTTGTAAAAAAATCTGGATCCCCTCTCTGCTGATCTTTAAAGTAAGCAACTGTCTCTATCATATCCCCTTCTTTTTGTATCATCCTTGTTCCAGATCGTTTTGAGGTTTGTAATGTGCTTAGTGCCATAAGGTACAATGAGTTCTGACCCATAGAAATCTGACATGATGTGCATCATATGACCTGTTGACATGAAGTCACAATTGTGGTCAATACTTTTTCTACACAAAAACAGTATCAAAAATAGTTTATTTTCTGTTTTCAGCAAGGCAACTCAAATGAAAAGCTAAGGAAATTCATGAAGCTATACAAGCAACTATAACAATACGCCTCAGGCAACACATGAGCAAAATACACAAAACAAACCAGGGGGTAACTATGCATTAGTGAGGAATAAAAATCTCAATCATAGGCAAGCTGACCTCATCCAGAAACAAGTACTATCGTACATTTTAGCTACAAAGAGACTAATCATAAGCAAGTATAGAGTCAACACCAAATTTGTTTTACACATGAAAAAACTAGGCAAGTAGGAACCTTGCATTGAGCAACAAACAGGTAAACATTAGGCAAGTCCAGCATCCAGAAACAAATCAGGCATTATCTCTTTTTCTACTGCTGTAAGCAATTTAATGTCATTATCAAGCAACTAAGTCACATGTTTGAAGCAAATCAGTCACATGTTTCAAGCAAAATCAGGTAGTTGTTGATGGGCCAAGAAACACACAACCAGTAGGCATGTCCAGATTCTTAAAGTTAGAAGGTAGGGGGGAGGGGTGTGGTTTACAATCTGTAGTTAAATTGTAGTTATGAAGATGAGTAAGGAAGGCCCTTTCTTCTGGCGGGATCCCTTGGTGTGATCGCAAATACTTAGTCAAACATGGCTTGTCAACCAATGGATGGTTGTGCTCGCCAACAAAGTAGATCACCTCCCATCTGCCATCTATTAACTTCACAATCATCTTAGCTTTGCAACCAGTTTGCACAATTTTATCTCTTTTTCGTTTCTTGCTCCTCTTTTTGCCTTTACTATCATCATCAAGAAAGACAATAGCTTCACCTTCATTATCATCTTTTGCTTGCTCAACAATGTCATCTAGCACGGGAATCTTTCCTGCTCCTCCGTCATCGACATCAGGCTTTCGAAACTTGTTGCAAACAAACTGTTGTTTTATCAACTCCCCAGTTTTCATATCCTTCCTTGAAGTATTCATTTTGATTGAAAAACCCATCTGCAAGGAATATGCATTGTAGTGCTCCTTGGCATCTTCCAAAGTGTCAAACCTCATGCCCACATAAGGCTCCTTGGGCCGTGACCAAGCTTCATCATCATTTTCAGCACCCAAACCATTACCAATAGTCCCACCAGTATCACCTGCAGCACATGTGCCATCAAGGGTATGAGCATCACTCTCAGCTGCTACTGCTGCAGGTACTTGTGTACTGCCCGGAGCCCCTCCCCCACGACTTGACTGCCCATCTGTCTACATTGCTTCTGTAGCAGCAGCATTGACTTTTTGCATGATAGGGGGATTAGGTGATTCCACCACAAATTCTGCATTTCCAGCAGTATGTTGCGTACAGTAGAAAGGATCACCATTATTTTCATCTGGTTCCTCATTCAGGTCAATCATTTTCAACCTGTTTATTTTTTTTCAACATGGGAAAAAGTAAAGCAAGTCAGCAGAATGATGCAAGCAAGTAGCACAGTAAATACAGGAAGCCAATAGCACAGCTACCCAAGCACACCACAAACAGGTCAATCATCTTCAACATGTGCATTTTTTTCAACGAGAAAAATTAAATCAAGTTACGTTGTTGACGCAAGCTAGTACCACACTAAACACAGGCAAGCAAACAACACAGCAACCCAAGCACACCAGATTCACAAGATAGCATTCATGTGTGTGTTTTAAGGAAACAATTGAACATAACCAGGCAATTCAAAGTACACTATCAGGCAATCCAAACCATATAACCAGGCAAGCCAAACTATATATGTCAGGCAATATATTTTTCAGGAAATCCATGGGTTTTTTGTACTAATGAAATATTTTGTACATATAACATAGGCTTGTTTTTGTTGGGGAACGTTGCAGAAAATTAAAATTTTCCTACGGTTTCACCAAGATCCATCTATGAGTTCATCTAAGCAACGAGTCATGGGAGAGAGATTGCATCTACATACCACTTGCAGATTGCGTGCGGAAGCGTTCAAGGGGATGGTGATGACGTAGTCGTACTCGTCGTGATTCGGATCACCGATGACCAAGTGCCGAACGGACAGCACCTCCGTGTTCAACACACGTACGGGACGATCGACGTCTCCTCCTTCTTGATCCAGCAAGGGGAAGGAGAGGTTGAGGAAGAAGACTCCAGCGGCAGCACGACGGTGTGGTGAGGTTGGTGCAACAGAACTCCGACAGGGCTTCGCCAAGCGCGTACGGAGGAGGAGAGGTGTTGGGGAGGGGAGGGGCTGCGCCTTCAGTTGTGTATGCAGCCCTCCCCTCACCCCTCTATTTATAGGGGAAGGGGCAAGGGGGGCCGGCCCCCTCTAGATGGATCTAGAGGGGGGGCGGCGGCCAAGGGGGAGGGGGCTTGCCCCCCAAGCAAGGGGGGCGCCCCCTTTAGGGTTCCCCCAAACCCTAGGGCGCATGGGCCCTTGGGGGGGAGGCGCACCAGCCCACTTTGGGCTGGTTCCCTTCCCCTTTACAGCCCATGAGCCCCTCCGGGAGAGGTGGCCCCTCCCGGTGGACCCCCGAGGCCCCTCCGGTGGCCCCGGTACAATACCGATATGCCCCCGAACTATTCCGGTGTCCGTATGACAACTTCCCATATATAAATCTTTACCTCCGGATCACTCCGGAACTCCTCGTGACGTCCGGGATCTCATCCGGGACTCCGAACAACATTCGGTAATCACATACAAGTCTTCCTAATAACCCTAGCGTCACCGAACCTTAAGTGTGTAGACCCTACGGGTTCGGGAGACATGCAGACATGACCGAGACGACTCTCGGGCAATAACCAACAGCGGGATCTGGATACCCATGTTGGCTCCCACATGTTCCTCGATGATGTCATCGAATGAACCACGATGTCGAGGGTTCAAGCAACCCCGTAAACTATTCCCTTTGTCAATCGGTAGGTTACTTGCCCGAGACTCGATCGTCGGTATCCCAATACCTCGTTTAGTCCCGTTACCGGCAAGTCACTTTACTCGTACCGTAATGCATGATCCCGTGGCCAAACACTTGGTCACTTTGAGCTCATTATGATGATGCATTACCGAGTGGGCCCGGTGATACCTCTCCGTCATGCGGAGTGACAAATCCCAGTCTTGATCCGTGTCAACCCAACAGATACTTTCGGAGATACCTGTAGTGCACCTTTATAGTCACCCAGTTACGTTGCGACGTTTGGTACACCCAAAGCACTCCTACAGTATCCGGGAGTTACACGATCACATGGTCTAAGGAAAAGATACTCGACATTGGAAAGCTCTAGCAAAACGAACTACACGATCTTGAGCTATGCTTAGGATTGGGTCTTGCCCATCACATCATTCTCCTAATGATGTGATCTCGTTATCAATGACATCCCCATGTCCATAGTCAGGAAACCATGACTATCTATTGATCAACGAGCTAGTCAACTAGAGGCTTACTAGGGACATATTGGTGTCTAGTATTCACACATGTATTACGATTTCCAGATAACACAATTATAGCATGAATAAAGACAATTACCATGAACAAGGAAATATAATAATAATACTTTTATTATTGCCTCTAGGGCATATTTCCAACAGTCTCCCACTTGCACTAGAGTCAATAATCTAGTTACATTGTGATGAATCGAACACCCATAAAGTTCTGGTGCTGATCATGCTTTGCCCTAGGGAGAGGTTTAGTCAACGGATCTGCGACATTCAGATCCGTGTGCACTTTACAAATTTCTATGTCTCCATCTTGAACATTTTCACGGATGGAGTTGAAGCGACGCTTGATGTGCCTGGTCTTCTTGTGAAACCTGGGCTCCTTGGCCAGTGCAATAGCTCCAGTGTTGTCACAGAAGAGTTTGATCGGCCCCGACGCATTGGGTATGACTCCTAGGTCGGTGATGAACTCCTTCACCCAAATTGCCTCATGCGCTGCCTCCGAGGCTGCCATGTATTCCGCTTCACATGTAGATCCCGCCACGACGCTCTGCTTGCAGCTGCACCAGCTCACTGCTCCACCATTCAACATATACACGTATCCGGTTTGTGACTTAGAGTCATCCAGATCTGTGTCGAAGCTAGCATCGACGTAACCCTTTACGACGAGCTCTTCGTCACCTCCATAAACGAGAAACATGTCCTTAGTCCTTTTCAGGTACTTAAGGATATTCTTGACCGCTGTCCAGTGTTCCTTGCCGGGGTTACTTTGGTACCTACCTACCAAACTTACGGCAAGGTTTACATCAGGTCTGGTACACAGCATGGCATACATAATGGATCCTATGGCTGAAGCATAGGGGATGACGCTCATCTCTTGTTTATCCTTTGCCGTGGTCGGGCATTGAGCTGAGCTCAATTTCACACCTTGCAATACAGGCAAGAACCCTTTCTTGGACTGATCCATTTTGAACTTCTTCAAAATCTTATCAAGGTACGTGCTTTGCGAAAGACCTATGAGGCGTCTTGATCTATCTCTATAGATTTTGATGCCTAATATATAAGCAGCTTCTCCAAGGTCCTTCATTGAAAAACACTTGTTCAAATAGGCCTTTATGCTTTCCAAGAATTCTATATCATTTCCCATCAATAGTATGTCATCCACATATAATATGAGAAATGCTACGGAGATCCCACTCACTTTCTTGTAAACGCAGGCTTCTCCATAAGTCTGCATAAACCCAAACGCTTTGATCATCTCATCAAAGCGAATGTTCCAACTCCGAGATGCTTGCACCAGCCCATAAATGGATCGCTGGAGCTTGCACACCTTGTTAGCATTCTTGGGATCGACAAAACCTTCCGGCTGCATCATATACAGTTCTTCCTTAAGATAGCCATTAAGGAATGCCGTTTTGACGTCCATTTGCCATATCTCATAATCATAGTATGCGGCAATTGCTAACATGATTCGGACGGACTTCAGCTTCGCTACGGGAGAGAAAGTCTCGTCGTAGTCAATCCCTTGAACTTGCCGATAACCCTTAGCGACAAGTCGAGCTTTATAGATGGTAACATTACCATCCGCGTCCGTCTTCTTCTTGAAGATCCATTTGTTTTCTATCGCTCGCCGATCATCGGGCAAGTCTGTCAAAGTCCATACTTTGTTTTCATACATGGATCCTATCTCGGATTTCATGGCTTCTAACCATTTGTTGGAATCCGGGCCCGCCATCGCTTCTTCATAGTTCGAAGGTTCACCGTTGTCCAACAACATGATTTCCAGGACAGGGTTGCCGTACCACTCTGGTGCGGAACGTGTCCTTGTGGACCTACGAAGTTCAGTGGAAGCTTGGTCCGAAGTATCTTGATCATTATCATTAACCTCCTCTCTAATTGGAGCAGGCACCACAGGAACGTTTTCCTGCGCTGCTCCATTCTCCGTTTCAAGAGGCAGTACTTCATCAAGCTCCACTTTCCTCCCACTTACTTCTTTCGAGAGAAACTCTTTCTCCAGAAAGGTTCCGTTCTTGGCAACAAAGATCTTGCCCTCGGATCTTAAGTAGAAGGTATACCCTATGGTTTCCTTAGGGTATCCTATGAAGACGCATTTTTCCGATTTGGGTTCGAGCTTTTCAGGTTGAAGTTTCTTGACATAAGCCTCGCATCCCCAAACTTTTAGAAACGACAGCTTAGGTTTCTTTCCAAACCATAATTCATACGGTGTCGTCTCAACGGATTTAGACGGTGCCCTATTTAAAGTGAATGTGGCTGTCTCTAGAGCATATCCCCAAAATGAAAGCGGTAAATCGGTAAGAGACATCATAGATCGCACCATATCCAATAAAGTGCGATTACGACGTTCGGACACACCATTACGCTGAGGTGTTCCAGGCGGCGTGAGTTGTGAAACTATTCCACATTTTCTTAAGTGTGTGCCAAATTCGTGACTTAAGTACTCTCCTCCATGATCTGATCGTAGAAACTTGATCTTTCTGTCACGTTGATTCTCAACCTCACTCTGAAACTCCTTGAACTTTTCAAAGGTCTCAGACTTGTGTTTCATTAAGTAGACATAGCCATATCTACTCAAATCATCAGTGAGTGTGAGAACATAACGATATCCTCCGCGAGCCTCAACGCTCATTGGACCGCACACATCAGTATGTATAATTTCCAATAAGTTGGTTGCTCGCTCCATTGTTCCGGAGAACGGAGTCTTGGTCATTTTGCCCATAAGGCATGGTTCGCATGTGTCAAACGATTCATAATCGAGAGACTCTAAAAGTCCATCAGCATGGAGCTTCTTCATGCGCTTGACACCAATGTGACCAAGGCGGCAGTGCCACAAGTATGTGGGACTATCGTTGTCAACTTTACACCTTTTGGCATTCACACTATGAATATGTGTATTATCACGCACGAGATTCATTAAGAATAAACCATTAACCATCGGAGCATGACCATAAAACATATCACTCATATAAATAGAACAACCATTATTCTCGGATTTAAATGAGTAGCCATCTCGTATTAAACGAGATCCCGATACAATGTTCATGCTCAAACTTGGCACCAAATAACAATTATTGAGGTTTAAAACTAATCCCGTGGGTAAATGTAGAGGTAGCGTGCCGACGGCGATCACATCGACCTTGGAACCATTCCCGACGCGCATCGTCACCTCGTCCTTCGCCAGTCTTCTCTTATTCCGCAGCTCCTGCTGTGAGTTACAAATATGAGCAACAGCACCGGTATCAAATACCCAGGAGCTACTACGAGCACTGGTAAGGTACACATCAATCACATATACCTTTAGTGTTGCCGGCCTTCTTATCCGCTAAGTACTTGGGGCAATTCCGTTTCCAGTGACCATTTCCCTTGCAATAAAAGCACTCAGTTTCAGGTTTGGGTCCATTCTTTGACTTCTTCCTGGCAACTGATTTACCAGGCGCGGTAACCTCCTTGCCGTCTTTCTTGAAGTTCTTCTTACCCTTGCCTTTCTTGAACTTAGTGGTTTTATTCACCATCAACACTTGATGTTCCTTTTTGATCTCCACCTCCGCGGATTTCAGCATTGAATACAACTCGGGAATGGTCTTTTCCATCCCCTGCATGTTGTAGTTCATCACGAAGCTTTTGTAGCTAGGTGGGAGCGACTGAAGGATTCTGTGAATGACCGCCTCATCCGGAAGATTAACTTCCAGCTGAGTCAAGCGGTTGTGCAACCCAGACATCTTGAGTATGTGTTCACTGACAGAGCTATTTTCCTCCATTTTGCAGCTAAAGAACTTGTCGGAGACTTCATATCTCTCGACCCGGGCATGAGCTTGGAAAATCAATTTCAGCTCCTCGAACATCTCATATGCTCCGTGCTTCTCAAAACGCTTTTGGAGCCCCGGTTCTAAGCTGTAAAGCATGCCGCACTGAACGATGGAGTAATCATCAGTGCGTGACTGATGGGCGTTCATAACGTCCTGGTTTTCTGGGAATGGTGCATCACCTAGCGGTGCATCTAGGACATAATCTTTCTTGGCTGCTATGAGGATGATCCTCAGGTTCCGGACCCAGTCCGAATAGTTGCTGCCATCATCTTTCAGCTTAGTTTTCTCTAGGAACGCGTTGAAGTTGAGGCTGACATTACCGTGGGCCATTTGATCTACAAGACATATTGTAAAGATTTAGACTAAGTTCATGATAATTAAGTTCATCTAATCAAATCAATGAATGAACTCCCACTCAGATTAGACATCCCTCTAGTCATCTAAGTGTTACATGATCCGAGTCGACTAGGCCGTGTCCGATCATCACGTGAGACGGACTAGTCATCATCGGTGAACATCTCCATGTTGATCGTATCTTCTATACGACTCATGTTCGACCTTTCGGTCTTCGTGTTCCGAGGCCATGTCTGTACATGCTAGGCTCGTCAAGTTAACCCTAAGTGTTTTGCATGTGTAAAACTGTCTTACACCCGTTGTATGTGAACGTATGGATCTATCACACCCGATCATCACGTGGTGCTTCGAAACGACGAACTTTAGCAACGGTGCACAGTTAGGGGTGAACACTTCTTGAAATTTTGTAAGGGATCATCTTATTTACTACCGTCGTTCTAAGTAAACAAGATGCATTAACATAATAAACATCACATGCAATTATATAGTAGTGACATGATATGGCCATCATCATATAGCTCCTTCGATCTCCATCTTGGGGCTCCATGATCATCTTGTCACCGGCACGACACCATGATCTCCATCATCATGATCTCCATCATCGTGTCTCCATGGAGTTGCTCGCCAACTATTACTACTACTACTATGGCTAACACGTTTAGCAACAAAGTAAAGTAATTTACATGGCGACACGCAGGTCATAAAAGAATAATGACAACTCCTATGGCTCCTGCCGGTTGTCATACTCATCGACATGCAAGTCGTGATTCCTATTACAATAACAAGATCATCTCATACATCACATGATTCATCACAACTTCTGGCCATATCACATCACAAAGCACTTGCTGCAAAAACAAGTTAGACGTCCTCTAATTGTTGTTGCAAGTTTTTTACGTGGCTGTTATAGGTTGCTAGCAAGAACGTTTCTTACCTACGTTAAAACCACAACGTGAATTTGTCAATCTCTATTTACCCTTCATAAGGACCCTGTTCATCGAATCCGATCCAACTAAAGTGGGAGAGACAGACACCCGCCAGCCACCTTATGCAACTAGTGCATGTTAGTTGGTGGAACCGGTCTCACGTAAGCGTACGTGTAAGGTTGGTCCGGGCCGCTTCATCCCACAATACCGCTGAACCAAGATAGGACTAGTAACGGCAAGAAGAATTGACAATTCGACGCCCACAACTACTTTGTGTTCTACTCATGCAATAGAGAACTACTCATAAACCTGGCTCATGATGCCACTGTTGGGGAACGTTGCAGAAAATTAAAATTTTCCTACGGTTTCACCAAGATCCATCTATGAGTTCATCTAAGCAACGAGTCATGGGAGAGAGATTGCATCTACATACCACTTGCAGATTGCGTGCGGAAGCGTTCAAGGGGATGGTGATGACGTAGTCGTACTCGTCGTGATTCGGATCACCGATGACCAAGTGCTGAACGGACAGCACCTCCGTGTTCAACACACATACGGGACGATCGACGTCTCCTCCTTCTTGATCCAGCAAGGGGAAGGAGAGGTTGAGGAAGAAGACTCCAACGGCAGCACGACGGTGTGGTGAGGTTGGTGCAACAGAACTCCGACAGGGCTTCGCCAAGCGCGTACGGAGGAGGAGAGGTGTTGGGGAGGGGAGGGGCTGCGCCTTCAGTTGTGTATGCAGCCCTCCCCTCACCCCTCTATTTATAGGGGAAGGAGCAAGGGGGGCCGGCCCCCTCTAGATGGATCTAGAGGGGGGGGGCGGCGGCCAAGGGGGAGGGGGCTTGCCCCCCAAGCAAGGGGGGCGCCCCCTTTAGGGTTCCCCCAAACCCTAGGGCGCATGGGCCCTTGGGGGGGAGGCGCACCAGCCCACTTTGGGCTGGTTCCCTTCCCCTTTACAGCCCATGAGCCCCTCCGGGAGAGGTGGCCCCTCCCGGTGGACCCCCGAGGCCCCTCCGGTGGCCCCGGTACAATACCGATATGCCCCCGAACTATTCCGGTGTCCGTATGACAACTTCCCATATATAAATCTTTACCTCCGGATCACTCCGGAACTCCTCGTGACGTCCGGGATCTCATCCGGGACTCCGAACAACATTCGGTAATCACATACAAGTCTTCCTAATAACCCTAGCGTCACCGAACCTTAAGTGTGTAGACCCTACGGGTTCGGGAGACATGCAGACATGACCGAGACGACTCTCGGGCAATAACCAACAGCGGGATCTGGATACCCATGTTGGCTCCCACATGTTCCTCGATGATGTCATCGAATGAACCACGATGTCGAGGGTTCAAGCAACCCCGTAAACTATTCCCTTTGTCAATCGGTAGGTTACTTGCCCGAGACTCGATCGTCGGTATCCCAATACCTCGTTTAGTCCCGTTACCGGCAAGTCACTTTACTCGTACCGTAATGCATGATCCCGTGGCCAAACACTTGGTCACTTTGAGCTCATTATGATGATGCATTACCGAGTGGGCCCGGTGATACCTCTCCGTCATGCGGAGTGACAAATCCCAGTCTTGATCCGTGTCAACCCAACAGATACTTTCGGAGATACCTGTAGTGCACCTTTATAGTCACCCAGTTACGTTGCGACGTTTGGTACACCCAAAGCACTCCTACAGTATCCGGGAGTTACACGATCTCATGGTCTAAGGAAAAGATACTCGACATTGGAAAGCTCTAGCAAAACGAACTACACGATCTTGAGCTATGCTTAGGATTGGGTCTTGCCCATCACATCATTCTCCTAATGATGTGATCTCGTTATCAATGACATCCCCATGTCCATAGTCAGGAAACCATGACTATCTATTGATCAACGAGCTAGTCAACTAGAGGCTTACTAGGGACATATTGGTGTCTAGTATTCACACATGTATTACGATTTCCAGATAACACAATTATAGCATGAATAAAGACAATTACCATGAACAAGGAAATATAATAATAATACTTTTATTATTGCCTCTAGGGCATATTTCCAACAGTTTTTTGTGTACCATAATGTATTTTCTTATTTGTTTTTCTTAAACGCAGGCAACATTAATTTGGTGAAGCGAGCCTCCTGCCATAGAAGTGCTACTTTCGAAGTGTCTTCAGAATGGAATTCACTTCAAAATCAGAGAGAATAGAGCATGTTTTGTGTTAGAAAAAACTTAAGTTCGCAGTTATGGGCATGATCGCTCTTTATATTCGGACTATATTTTCAGTACCTATTTTTTCATCTTTATAGCAGCAAGCTTGTGTGTTTTGGCTACGCTCACTATGTCCAATGTGGTTTCCATTTTGCACAATTGGTTGAAGTAACGTTTCGCAGCTGAGATAGTTGTTGGTATATGGTTTTTCTTGTTTTTTTTTCTTTCTTTGCAGGATGAAATACTAATAAATTTGCAACTGTATCTTGGCAACTTTCCAACTTTTTTTATCATGGTGAAGGATATGCTATAACAAAGGTAAATTGTACTATGCAACAGTCTCTCTTTGTTTTTAGCTGCAATTTTACGTTTATTCTTCTCATGTTTTTTCACCGTTGAACCAAAGAATAATGGAAACAAATGACCAAGAGGAATGTTTTTCTAGCTTCATCAGGAGTTGCCTGGACATCATTATGCTTTTGCTTAATCCTATAATGCAAGTTGCTCCAATCAGCCATTTGTTTTTGGTCCACATGTACCAAAAAGATGTGCTAGGAAAAAGCCTTGCTTTTGCCTTTTTTCCATAGTGAGGTCAGTGTTCATCGTCTTATAAGTTACAAAGGGGTTCATGTTTTGCCATGTCATAAGTTTCCAAACTTGTGTACATACCCTATACTTAGTTACCTCATGATAGCACTGTTTTTGCTCAAACAGGATGTCTAATTTGCCAAGAACATTTTCATAAGCAATTAACAGAACTGGAACACATTGTAAATAGATCATGATCATGATAGCACTGGTTTTCATCCTCTTATAAGCATTGTTTTTGCTCAGTCATAATTTTTGCTTAAGGCATGATTTTTTGTCCCCGGTAATACTATCAGCACTTGCCTTACAGCTTACAATGTGTTCATATGCAACAGAATTGCAAACAGAATGTGAAAATTGGCAAGAACTATCACTTAGGGTGCACAGTACTACTGAATTTGCCCAAAACAGGGGGCTGAAACTTGCCTAAACATCAGACTAAACATGCTTAACATCACATCTTTATACACAATTTTTTGCATAAATGCAGCCTTGTACAAATCAGGGGGAAAGAGGAGGGATCTGGAAGTGAGCTAAATCTGACCTTTTTCCTTTGCTTTTTTTTGCCTTTTTGCTAGGCAATCTGAAACGAGCCCCCTTGATTTGCCTATAGAAAAAACCCTAATGGAGCCGCCATTGGAGGGTTGTGAAGGTTTTGTGGATCTGGAAGTGGCGAGGGGAAGGGGCGTGCTGTCCTTTTTGGCTTGGGAGAGAAGATGGGGCTGGGGGTTAGGTGAGGAGAAAAGGAGACACCCAGGGGTGGGGGAGGAACCGAGGGAAGGGGAGGACCAGGTGAGTTTGCCTGCTCGATGGTTGGACGCGGGAATCGAGAGGGGGGACCAGGGCTTTCCTATCCTGGACAGGGGGACATAAAGTTACTATATTTGGATGACTGTCACGAAACGCTAGGGCTCCCTAGACGCGTCCTTATCTAAATACATGGACAATAATATGTTGAACGTTTTTAAGGCATAGGTTGAATTTTTGTAAAGATATGGTGAACATTTTTTTAAATATACGACGAACATTGTTTTAAACACATGGTGATCATTTTTTCTTAAATACATTATGATCGGTTTCTATAGATAAGTAAAATAGAAAGTATTTTCCTAAATATTTTTTTTATTTTCAAAATATATATAAACTGATGAAGTCGAAACGTCAGATAAAAATGGTAAGAAAAAGAGGGCCAACGAGTCGGCGAGACCGTACAGAATATATAACGCCAACGAAAGGAAAATCAGCAGTGTAATGCAGAGGCAGACTCTTTCTCCGGCTGGCCGACGCGCCCGACCCAACCTAGCGTGACGGTTCCCAGAAATATCCCAGACATGACCCCAAACCGCGAGCACAACGTTGACGCACTATTCCCCACCAAAAACGTACAATCGTCAGCCTTGGCGTGCTGCAGTTTGACAAGCACAAGCACACGCGCGCGCTCTATTTCTTTACGCGCAATGGAATTCCGGGGAGAGGAGGACGGGGACGGCAGCGACGTGGGCGACGGCGCCCCGCCCGCGGCACCTCACCGCAGCGCCACCGCAAACGGGCCGGCAGACAACATGCAAGCGGAGGCGAGGCGGCAGTACCACGAGTGCCTCCGTAACCACGCGGCGGCCGCGGGCGGGCACGTCCTGGACGGATGCTGCGAGTTCATGCCGGCCTCCCCCGAGGACCCACTCGCATGCGCGGCCTGCGGCTGCCACCGCAGCTTCCACCGCCGCGACCCCTCGCCGGGGCGCGCCCACTTGCCGCTGCTGGCTGCGAGCGCGCGCGCACCATTGTTGCTCCCGCCGGCGGCGAGCAAGCATCCGCACCAGCGCTTGCCGTTCCCCTACGGCCTCGCGGCCAGCGGCGGCACCGGCACGACGACCGAGTCCTCCAGCGAGGAGCGGCGCGGGCCGTCGCCGGCGCCGCGGAAGCGTTCCAGGACGACGTTCACGCGGGAGCAGAAGGAGCAGATGCTGGCGTTCGCGGAGCGCGTCGGGTGGAGGCTGCAGCGGCAGGACGATGCGATGGTGGGGCATTTCTGCGCGCAGGCCGGGGTCCGGAGGCAGGCGCTCAAGGTCTGGATGCACAACAACAAGCAGAGTAGTCGCGGTAGGAGGCAGCAGCAGGAGAAGCAGCAGCTTCAGGAGCATAGACAAGAGCAGCAGCAGCAGCAGCAGCAGTAGCCATGGCAGGAGACAGGTTCCATAGTAGGAGGCAACGCTCCTCGCGCCATTGTAAAGTTTTTAACTGCTGGAAAGTTCTTCTGTTCTTTTTCACTCTCTTCTAATTGGGCTGATCACTGTTGCTTTTCTGTCATATCAATGCATGCTCATTCCTGGTAGGAGCATTGGTTGGATTGGGATATTTCTTTTGGTTATTTCTCTGTGTGCATTTTTACACTATATAGAGAAAATCATTGTCTACACAATGTACAGTATGCTGTATTTTATTTTATTTTGGAGTTGGTGTACTACGCTGTATTATAAGCCTTATTACTTCATGAGCACGCTCATTCTGATAATCGCAACCGATGTGAAAAGAGTTTCTATTGGATGGTTAATTTTGCGTTCACCGAATCAGAATGGCTTGCCGAGGCATGGCCATGGCCAGACAGCAGCTGGATTATACCAGGCTTAATACATGTGGACGGCTAGATTTCCACGCGGGACAGGTAATCGCATTGCCTGTTGTGTCCGCATCTGTTATCTTTGAGTTGGATTACAAGGATTTTGTTTGATGGAATTGTGAGGACCATGGTGCGAGGGGGGAAAGGTTGACAAGGATGCCATGGGTTGGATACCCCTCAAGATAACAGGCAAGCAAAAAGGAAAGAAACTTCAACATCTTGAGATCTTGCACTATTCGCAGCTTATAAATTCTTGAGAAGAGTTCCACTCGAATCTTCATGAGGTGAAAAGGACAAATAACCACTAGTCTTATAAATATGGATTGAGGTATACGACCATATAAGTGAAGATTTGGACATTAAATTATAACTGATTTAAAATGTAACAGCCTTAAGAGAGTGGCGGCCGTTGATATGAGCACGAAACTGATTCCGAACAGAAAGTGCTACTCCATCCATTCTCCTTTACAAGACGTGTTAGACAATTGCCATTGAATCATTTTGGGTGTTGTCTGAACTGTCTAAGACGTCTTACAAAAGTGAGCAGAGGGAGTATTAAAAATCCGCACTCCACCATAAGAACGAGGTACTCCCTCCATACAAATATATCTGGCATAATACATTTTTGGAGATTGCCTTTGATCATTGATTAAAAAAATCAGAGACAAGAGACTTGCCCCATTCATTAATTATAAGTAGAAGGTGTTAGAGACTCCAAGGCTGCGGACCCTAGCCACCTCCCCATCTACTCCCCCTCTTGCGGTCGCCAAAGCGCGGTCGTCCGGCAAAGCCCGTGTTGCGGCAGTCGCGGAGAGGTCCTGAACAAGGGCGGCCTGTCCATGGAGGAGTTGGAGGGCTGTTGCGGGATGGCAAAGGAGATATGTGCTCGAGTGGCGGTCTTTGTCAGGCGGTGCTCCACGGCTGCGTTGGTGATCCAACATAGCGATATTCTACGGCGGCCCAAATGGCCTAGGTCACCGGACAACAGGGAGTTGGTGCATAATCCTGAAAGGTGGCGAGCTCGACATCACACCTGGACCTGTCCTGTAGCAACATGAGTGATTTTTTTTTCAGATTTTCATTAGGGAGTCTTCGAGTTTGGTTTGGGGCGTTGATGTGTCCTATTTATTACCACTTTTTATTAGTGTTTTGTGTCGTAGACGTAGGTTTTGTCTGAATTTTATCGCGTTCGCACACGTCTTCTTATCTGTTTTCGCACGGATTCCAACCATAAGGAGTTTTGAGGCATTAGGAGGAAAGCGTGATTGATGTACGAATATGAGGAAAGTACAAGAATATGGAGTGCAGATCAATCACTCTCGTACCACACTGGTACCAGGAGGATCTTACCATGGGGAGATCAGTCACATCCGCCCCTCCCATATCTTCGGATGGGAGTATGATATACAGAAAGGCCAGAGAATCCATCAGATCGAAGAACACCAATCTCCAGAAGGGATATGGAGAGGAAATCGACAAAAAAGCGCTTCGTCATGCCATCACCCTTTGCTATCATGTGCACTCGGGTTCCCTTATACAAACTGTGTGCGATACTCATACACTTCACATATGTTTGATTAGGTAAAACTACATGCAAGATATCGCACACAGTTTCCTTTTGTCAATTGTGAGTGATGGACAATTGATCGCCCACATTCAGTTTCTGGGCACACGAGTTTATTTTCCTACTGTGTTCGATGTTGTCATCGCACACAATCCGTCCCCATCTTATGGGGGGGGGGGGGAGGTTAGTAGTCCCATTGTGTACTAGTAATATGATCAATAAGATTTGAGTGGTGTGCCACAAATATCATACCGTATTTTTTTCCTGAAACGTGAATCTGCTGATACATTTTGTGTGATATATAACTAATATTTTATTGACCAAATTTATAATCAAAGTTCTTAATATACATGTGACTTTTATAAACCAGCATTAGAGTTGTCGTGGTCTCAGTTCCATATCTTCTGTTGAATTATCAGGTGCAAATGAAGAGATATACGAGAGTTTGCCCACATACGGTCATCTCCAAGGCAGAAACCTATTCCGCCTAGTTTGTTCGGATTGGACTGTCCGAACCATTTTTAGCATCCATCAGACTCCCCCATTTTGGGCTCGGATGGTCTGAAATCCCTCGGCCCGGCCCCAAATCGAGAGGAGTCTAGACTGTTCGTCCATCCTCATCCACACAAAAACCCTACCCGGTCTCATCCCCATCCGACCCTCAACTCTCCTTCTCGCTCTGAGACCCCAAGGTCGTCACCAAATCCACCTTAGATGCAATCACCATCGCTGCAACACCACCTCCATCAGATGTCGCCGCCACAATGGATCTCTTCCTGCCTATGGACCTTACCCTATCCAACATCTTTGTGATGCCGCCACCGGGCCGAATCCAATGAGCATCAAACACGAAGAAGGCATGAGAGGTCGATGAGGTCGCGCGAGCGCGCGCGCGCGCGCACGAGAGAGAGAGAGAGAGAGAGAGAGAGAGAGAGAGAGAGAGAGAGAGAGAGAGAGAGAGAGAGAGAGAGCTCCTCCTGCTCGTTGCATCGTCACGTGATGTGGGTTCACCATATGTGTAGTGGCGTGATTGTGCGCTTTGTTAATGGTGATGGGCGATGCTTTGTTCAGTTGTCATTTGTTTGAAATTGTTGAATCCGGGTTATGAAAAGCTTGAATTGCTTGTCATAAGAAATTTATCTTTAAAACTGTTTGAAAGTGATACATGTAGTTTATGAAATTTGACTTCGCAAAAAAGAGGGAGAAAATAGGCAGGGGACTGTTTTTTCTTTGGAAAAAACATCAGCTTTATTAATTGGAAATAGTAGTTACGTCGTCAATAAGAAAAGATACAATATCATCCATAGGGCTCCAACCAATTTCTTGTCATGGAAAATTTCGCTAACCTAGCAAGTTCATAAGCAACCTTATTTGCTTCTCTATTACAATGTTCAAATCTAGTAAGATATAAATCACACGGCATAAAATAGCAATCCTCGAACACTGCCACCGCCGCTTCCACAAAATATTCTCCATTCTTCATTGTGTCAATCACTTTCATATTGTCGGAGTTAATAACAAAACGATTATATCCCGCCTTCTGTGCAAGTAATAAGCCAAATTTTAGAGCCAACGCTTCTGCTGATAAAACATCTGCACACCAACCAATTGGTGCTAGGTAGAGGGCTGTTGGTGCTAGTGTTAGATGACCAAGCACCAACCAATCGTCGACCCCTTGCCAATTGATTCTGACTTGTTTTATCGAGAGCAGAGGCGAAGAATAGGCTTGTCACTCTGCGAATTGAGCTAGTTCCAAGGATGAGGTTTCTTTCCCGTCCTACAAATTGAAACCGTTCTAGCTTGATACTGCGATATCGCCCGCGAACACGTCCACATTGAAATGGGGGGCTTTTGTTTGTTTTTTCCGTGATACCCTCATTTGTCTTCCCATTCACTAAAAGTACACAAATACATCATGAAAATACACGGATGAACATGGTTCTAGGTGCAGCCACATGAAAAGTAAAATAAAATAAAATATTAGGAAAATAGAGAAACTGAAATTTTGGGGTGTCAAACTTGGTCGACTGTTTCATTTAGAAATGACACCCATGGTATTCTTAGTGAAACAGTGTTTTTAATAGCTTCAATTTTGACCTTTTATTTCTTGATGAAACATCACACATGAATTGAAATCACTAGAATGATCGATCAATTTGGTACCGAAAAAATTCGGATTTTTTTCCTAGTATTGTTTTTTGATAATAATGTTCTAACAGGCGCGCGTGGAACCAGGTTCCAAAAATTCCTGTTCTCCCATTCGCTCAGTAACTCCCATGTCAGCAAATCAACGGATTTAAAGCCCAGTAGTCCTTCAACTCTTTGTTCCTAAAAAACTCCGACGTCCAACTTGTAGAAAAACAGCAGAACTACAGCAACAAATTACGACCTGCCATTTACATGCAAAGAAATGCAACTGCTTTTTATAGAAGATACGCCTGCAGTCTCAGAGATGAAGGAATGCCCTACAGAGTCAAGATCTAAAACACTCGTCCGGGTAATTAGCATCAAGCGTACGGCGAACTCATCAGGTTCGGAGCACAGATCTGCAGCTTGCCATTTCCAAGTCTACTTTTTTCCAGCACGGGGCTTTCCTTTGACATCAGATTCCTATATGACAAAGAAAGAGTAAAGAGCGATTGTCAGAGGACTAAACAAAAGATATCTGGCATCATAAAAGGATACTGTGACGATGTTATGTGATCTTTCAAAGGGGGGTGCCTATTTCTAAGGTGAATTGCGTACAAGTCACATTTTTTACAAATGGATTAATCCAGAATGAGGCACAAATATATCTAAGAACTAATCCGAAGATCAAGAAATTTACTTATTAACAAATCAGGCAAAGAAACATGAATGAACTAATTATAGGTAACGGCTAGCCATCAGAAAAAAGTGTCCACTTTGTTACATAGGAAATGAAGATATATACTGTAAAAGTTTATTGTGTCTTTGCAAGGAATTTTGAAATCAATCGAAGACTTGAATATGCTATACATCATAAGAAGCAGAAACCTGCACGCTATGCAGGAAGATATTTGTCTTTGCAGTAGAAGGATTATGCTTCTCGGCACCCTTGCTCCAATCATAGCATACCTAACCAATTTAGGCAACATTAGCAATTTGAACACCAGAGTGTATATGCCTCAGCAAAGGAGAAAGAATACAGTACATCTGTACATGACAGTCAGAATACAGACTTAATAACTTGAACAGAGTATAGGCAATTTTGTCCCCGCCACACCAATGAGTCAATAACTACTGCTTTTTGACATTCAAAGTGCCATACTTCCAGTTAATCAAAGCCTTTTCAGTTTTACCATCTACAAATTTGTTACAATTAGGATAGAAAACATACAAACCAGTATCATCACATGTAATAAACTCTGACCCTGCAACTTAAGCACCCTCTTATCCATTAGCATCATGTACATTCAGTCATACATTAGGTATTCCGCCCACTCTCACTGTTGGCTACTAGTGTTTGAATGTTATCTGTTGAGCTCTATTACAATAGAGAGCAAATAAATCTAGCAAAATTGTCAAAAGCAGGAAATGCATATTTAACAACTTATTCTGGTGCAGATAGCAACAAGAGATGGCCTACCGCATAAGCAAAGATTGAGCCATCCTGATTGAATGTGCTGCATGTGATGGGTGATGGGCACTTGTTAAAAGCCTGTAAAGGAAGAATAATACATCAAAGATAAATCAAATAATACATCAAAGATAAATCTTTAAACAGCACAAATGAAAAATCTTATACTGAAGTCCTGAACAATTTGGTAAATTGAGTTCCTGTAAATCATCCAAGTCTCTCTGTTTGCAAGGAAACACCACTGTATGAATCTTTTTAATGATAAGCATTGTTTTTAAGGCATCCCGTCTTGGACGCTTAGGCGGCAAGGCACGCTGGCAGCGCCTTGCAATTATGCCCATTTTAGGCGCTTAGGCGTCAGGGTGGTGGGTGCTCGCCTTAGGTCGCGTTACCGCCTTAACAACATTGATAGAAGACATATAACTCATGGTAAACTTGTCACTACCAGTGCCGGGGTTACATAAGGACACTGAAGGTTTCATGCGGATCATGCATCCTCAACTCAAGAAGTTTGGACTCTTACTACATAAGCAAATGTGATTAATAAACAAATTCTTTGGAAAACGAGGAAATGACGATTTCTCTTTGAGAAACTAATATTTCACAAAGGAATATAACAACATTTTCCAGCCGTTGCATTACAAATTGTCCTAATTCTGTTCAGCATAACTAATCTAGTTGAAAATACACAGTAGAAATCACAGCATTAATTACTCTGCACCAATAGACAATGGGAGAATCACTTAAATAATTAGAGGGGGGGGGGGGTGACCTTCAGTCTTTGTTTACTGTCCTTGTCCCAAAAGTTGAAACCTCCATCAGAGCCTGCAGTAGCAAATGTATGGTGCACCTGAAAGGAATGCAAAGCACAGCAATTTGAATTGCTTAGTTCAAGATAATTCCTGATAATTGCTGATCATAGGACAATCAGCAAGTATTGAGATATTTGAATTCAAATGATTGTTCATAGTGAGTGAAAGAAATTTTCTTCTCCAATTTTTTTTTAAAATATCATCCTACAATCTCAGGAAATAGACAACAAAACAATTCAAATGGTATGAAGAATTTATCTTACAGGATGAAAGTTCAGCGAGTTAACAGAGAATATATCTGCGCCCTCGCGGTGACATTTGAATGTGAAATTCTTGCTTTGATTAGAATCATCCACATGATGAACACCAACGCGTCCCTCTATTGATCCAACCTTCAGAACAAGCCATAGGTTAATCAAATGCTCATGAAAAATAAAAACAATAGAACGTTCATCTGCTACCTCCAGTACAATGGCTTCAAAACAGTATTGCCAAACTATAACACAAAACATAAGCAGTTGACAAAACGGTAAAAATTTACAAGAACTGGGAACAATTTTTACAGTGGACTTAGAATAACAAAATCCATGGACTTAAAACATTGAGTGGAGTGATTTTGCCAGGAAAGCTGGAACATGCAATGAGAAATAAGCATTCAGTCACAAAAAAGGAGAAATAAGCAAGGTCATTTTCTTCAACAATCCTAAAGTGCGGAATTTCTGCAGATATAAAATTTTGAAACAGAGAAACTGAGTGATGGTGCATCCAGGATTCCAGGACAATTGAATGGTGACACAATTAACATAGCATTCAACAATTCATGATATTTCTATATTCTAATAAATGCTAGCCAAATACTTGTAGCATTTACTCGTTGTACTGAATGCTCACCAAATATAGTTTTAATTTGGACTCTACAGCTTAGTGGGTTTTATCATGTATTAGGTTGGAGGACACAAATGGCCAAACTTGTGCAGAAGACCTAGTTAGGGTTTGTTTATCTTTCTCAGGACAGAAGGTGTGTTTACTAGTTAGCCACATAAGTCATTAAAGAGATGAAGAATAAGGAAGAGCTAAATTCACTGGAAGAACCCAGCAAACCGGGCCACACATTTGGATGAAACACAAGAAGTGGCACTACCAAGAATCCTTGTTGATCAGGGAAGGCGGCGATACACCTTGTCTGGAATTTCAAAGGTGACACGATCCTCTTGAATTCAGCCTGTTAAAAGTATGAGATTGTCAAATATGCAAGTAAGACTTAGAGCATCTAAAAAACATATGTACACTATTATTCCAGTAGCAAACATGTGGAAATTCAGTTGGACAGGACAACCCACAGCAAATCATTGCTTATTTACTCTTGCTACAGGTTGAGGAGAGAAATTGTCACCTTGGCGATTTTTCACCTTCAAACACTTTACTCCAACTAAATGTTCATCAGGCCAGGAATAAGCCAACACTGGAATGGTTGAGAAAATTTAAAATCTCAACCACATTAGGGGAATTATCGCAGTTTGAATTTTAACCTTTAAGCAACTAAGAGAGGCAAGCTATTTGTTTTCCAAACCTTGAAAATTTTAACAACTAAGAGAGGCAAGCTATTTGCTAACACCATTTAGCATACCACTGAAAACACTTCACAAAATGAAAAATGTCAATTTCACAATGATATCTGCCCTCTAGGGCAATCGCTATAATGGATATCTGCCCACTAGGGTAAGACTTCGTTGTAATAGCACTGAGAAAACAGTGAAAATATCAATGGGGAAAAAACAGTGGAAGTAGCGTTAGGGAAAGCCATAAACTACGTACTTGGACACTAAACAATGGTAGCTAGCAATTGAGTTGAGAAATAGAATATGTGTAAATGCTGTACAAGAACGATGGATTAAAAATAAAGTGTGTACAACTCCATTGCATCCATGCACACAGCCAGATATACAACGTAAAGAGAAATAATTTACCTGTGGGTTCTGCAGATTGAAGATAACTACATTGCGATCAGCAGTACCGACCGCCATTAGAGGATAACTAAGTGAGAGTGCATAGCAGCGCTCCGGAAGTTGCTGAACATGCGCTGGATTAGGTTGTCGAATGTCCCAGTACCTTGATAGACATAAGGTTGGACCGAACAAAATGATCAGCAATCGTGTTAACAAAGTCAATTTTGTAGGTCCATTGTGTTTGTATGTATATCAGCATGGTGCTTGAAGATAATATAGCATGGTCCTTTACAAACTATCTAACTGGACACTGCATCAGTATTCAGTAATCCACTGTTATGATGCAACATATCATGTGAAAATGGAGAGAAAACACTAAATATTTGAGTCGCAGCTAATTCTAAAGGAATCAATGTAACTTGAGGTTTGTGCACATTTGATCACCTCAGAGTCTTATCCCAAGATCCACTGACAAGAAGGCTCATCTGTGGTATCCAGGCGAGTTCTTTGACCGGCGCCTCGTGCCCTGAGAAGGCCGTGGCCTGCCCGCGAGACAGCAGCGGCCACATCTTCACCACTTTGTCACACCCTCCCGAAAAAACAGTAGTCCCGTCATCCTTCCAGGCAGAGCACAAGACCTACACCAAACAACCTAGCTTAGTGGTCACAGATAATTTAGACATGGACAGAGCGACCTAACAGTCCACAAAGCCTAAAATTGAAGATCCATGTTGAGCTATTATAAGGAAATGATAAGAAGAGCACAGTACTGGCTGATCGTGCGAAATAGACGCCTTCGCCTGGCATTGGCCGCCAGGCTGAACCTCCCAGCACCGAACCTGCGCCCAATCGCATCTCAGTATTTCAGTCACCGATTCACCAAAACAGAAAACGATTATCCGCACACAATAGGCCACGGGCGGCCGCGGTGAGCTCACCTGGTTGTCCCAGGAGGTGGCAATCAGGTGGTTCGCCTTGGGGCTGAAGCTGAGGCTGGAAACCGAGTCGCCGGGCGCCGGATTCACCTGCACGAAACGAAGGCAGTCCCCGGTCGAATCGACCCACACATTAGGTTTTAGCCATTTAGAACAAGGGCAACTAGTATTGGCCAAGCGCACGCACCTCGAGGGATTTGTTAGGGTTGGGGTTGGCGGCGCCGGCGCCGGCGGCGTTAAAGCTCGCCATTGGGGTTCCGAAGGTGTTGGGCGAATTTGGGGGAGGGAGGGAGGGAAGGGGCGGGGCGGGGTTTGCGGTTTGTGGGGAGGGTTTTGCTTTTATCGCAGGGCAAAATCGCGTCGGATGGACGCCCAAAGTCCCAGCAGACCAGCAGGTGGTCGCGTCGGGTTGACGCTTTGGGGAGAAGAGTTTGGGCTTGGGATTGGGCTTAAGACCAACTCGAACCGACCGATTCAAAATTCACAATGTGTCGTCAGTTTGACCGGCATCCACCACCCCTTGTCCATGCCAATCTGGCAGTGCATCAGCGGTCTCGGTCGTTTATTTTCAACAAATATATGGTCATCATCACATAGCATGTAGTACTACAGTGCGCCGTAACCATAGTTCATGTATTATAGTCATGGTTCACGAAAAAAGAAGCAACTAAAAGATGATCACGTAACTCGGCCTTAGATGAGCTTTTGCTTCCCCTCAAACCAAGCATTTTCTGTGTGTGTGTGTGGGGGGGGGGGGGGGGGGGGCATGATCTCCCACCTCCTTGTCTATTAATCTGGCATTGTTCTCGTCGGTCTGGAGCTTTTCCTTTTATATGTCAAAGTAGATATCCCTTTTCTCCTCTTTATTTTGGTGCTTTCTCTATTCCCTCTCTTCTTTTTGGGTCATGAACCCCTTTAAAGTTTCTTGCAAGGCGATTATCGAAGCATCACGCTTTGCATCCACCTTAAAATTGGTCTTCCTCCTTGACCCCTTCTCACTTTCACTTGGGCGATGACTGATGAGGCCCCCACCTCTTTTCTGGGCTGCATGTTGCTTCTTATACTTTTGGCAATTGTGAATTTTCCTTCAACAATGACTGAAGGTGAATAGCTTGCCCGCATTTTGGACCTTGAAGGTATTCAAAGCTTGAAACACCTACATATAGAGATGAAAGCCAACAAGACAGATTTATGTGCATAGGAGGACGATATATGCCTATATGAACAAGGGAATGAAGCATATACCATGTCTTTGATGCCAATGCCACTCACGGGCCGCCCAGTGACATTCTCATGAGCACCATAAAATTTGTTGCACTCCAATTGGATGAAGTGTACAATCATGGAAAGAAGAAGACTAGTATATTTTACAATGTAATTTCATTTTGTACTGGTCGACCTACGTCCAATTTTCTTTCCATTGTGCTACCTTTTTTTCTTGATAAATATCAAATATAAGATGCCATTTTGGGTGTCTGTAAAAAATCTACACCAGTCTTTTGGTTTATTTATGTTGTTTGTTTCCGAATTTACACGTAATATATGAACACCTTTTTCATGCATGTGAACAATTTCGAAAATATGAAACATATATTATATATATGAATAATTAGTTATATATATAAGATTTTTTAAATCCATATAAGATTTTTTAAATCCATATATGCATTTATAAGATAGATGAATACCTTTTAGAATTACATGAACATTGTAAATTTAAAAAGTATAATTTTTCAAATTCAATCAAAATTTTTAATGCATGATGAATACTTTTAAACATGCACCGGGCCTTTTTGTCCTAAATACGTGATGATCATTTTTAGAACAGATGCTGAATATTTAAATACACTATACGGTTTTTTAACATGATGAAGAACAGACAAAAAGTGAAAAATAAAAAGCAAAACAGTAAAGCCAAAAAAAATCAAAAAAAATAGCGTCCACACGTGTGGCATTTTACACATCGCCGACACGCGTTCTTTACCACTCATTTTGCCACATGTGAACAGATGACATCAGCAGGAATCTTTTTGGTTTTTGGCATAAAAATGTTTTATCTCCTAATTAAAAAATCAAATTAAAAATTCGTTTTCACCATTAAATCCGTCTCGACGAGATCTTCAAAACTAGACCCCATGTTGATATGTTTCGACGAATTTTTTTTGCCCCAAAGTTGCCATAATGTTTACACTGTAATTGGCATAGTGCTTAAACTAAAGTTGCCATGTGGCAATTTCAGTTTGTAGAGCATGGCAATTTTTAGTATTTTGATGATGGCAACTCCAGTGCTTTGACTATGAAAATTATTTTTTGTATGAACCATGGCAATTTTAAGTGCATGTATCATGGCAATTTTAGTTTATGGTTCATGGCAAGTCTAGCTTCTTAATTCTTCGTTTTATAAATGTCAAAAAATACTTTTAAATGTAAAAGAAAATAGCTGAAATATATCATGGCAAGTTCAGTGTAAATACCATGGCAATTCATGTGCAATAGAGATGGCAACTTTTAACCCCCCAAAAAATTCATCGAAATATATTTATATGAGATCTAGTTTCGAAGATCTCGTTGCGAGGGATTTAATGGTGAAAACGGATCTTCAATCGGATTTTTCATTTAAGAGATAAAACATCTTAAAAACTGAAAATCCAAAAAGGTACCAACATGCATACATGCAGTGACGTGGCGCGGTCTGTGTGTTATAGGGCGTGTGGCTGAGTTTCGCTCCCACCACACATGTGGGCGTTAGTGTTGGCATACTAGTTTTTTAGAGGACCTTCTGACATACCGGTACAGTAGGAGCGATCTCGTATGGAAAACAGGAAAATAAACTGGGCAACTCCACCCCTACCTGAGCGGCCACTTGATTGGGCTGCACGAATGGGCTCACATAGGCAAGCTCCAATTCCGTCTCGCAAAGACCTAGATTTAGCAAATGCGGCGATCCTGTCACTCCTCCCATGTATGCGTCCTAGGCACCCCTCCCACTTAGGGGCGCAACCGCCCATGTCCATGCATAGTTAGGTTTATCTTGTCTTGGATGGATTTTTTTCTGATTGATTGTCATGGATGGATTTGAATGTACCTTGTGTCATTTATTTGTTCTACATTTCTTGACTTTTATATAAAATACCTGTATTAAACTTTTCATTTTTTACCATACAATATTATTTTATAATGATGTTCTTCTGCTCTCTCTATCTAGTTCTGGAATTTTGTCAAGTCCTTCACTACGAGATCCACCACTCCTGGTGTGTTTCAAGTCTTAGTTTTCACAATTTTTCCAAAAAGTGTTGTTGTCCCCTGTATGTCCACGTATAGGCCTCAGACTTGGTTGCGTTGGTTAGTTCATTAAGCTTAACGTGAACAACTTCTACCCCGTCATCCTGAAGACTGGAATCAGACTTGGTTTTATTGCAAAGATACATCTTCAGAAGGTGAAAATCCTCTGCCGGATTACCATGAAAGCCGACTTAGCAACAGACATCCTCTCCTAGAGCGGATCAGCACAGAAGAACGGGCCAAATATATGCCTGCATTTTCAAAGATAAGAGCCTTGATGGCCAATGGTTTGACTGGTGTTGATCTGGTTTGTTGCTGGGTCGCATGGAGAATCTTGACCTTAAGCTGCCGGTCCGGCTTAATGTGTGAGTATACCGGCGATGTTAAAGATCCGCTGCGCTACTCTCCAATTCGTTTGGATGACCAACAGATTAATGACATGACTAAGACTCTGCTCCATGAGAGTTTAGCGACTTGCAGCAAGTGGGGTTGAACCCCTTCTGCACCCTTAACAAGCCACTGGTTGTAAGTATTTTTCAAAAAACTTTCACAAACTCATTATTTATAAATCTGCCTTCTCATTATCACTTGAATTTCTACAGGCTGACTCCCCCTTATGGAGCAAAAAGTTTCAGGATAAACCGGCCAAGAAGACCAGGAACAAGACCAAGGTGACCAAGAAACCTGCCAAAAAGAAGGCAGATGCAACTGATCCTTTTACTCTAGACGATGAGTCGGAGGTAGAACTTGACTCCCTTGGCTCTTTGTTTGTCCATCTTATTGACATTGATTACTATCAGGATGACGCAGAAGGCAGCCACGCAGAAGGTGAAGAGGTAACTATACTTTCCTCCGACTCAGATCCTCTGCCAAAGCAGAAAATTCGTCAAGCGAGCTGGAAAGTAAGGTTTTCTCACCCTTTAGCTTACTTGGACCCCAACTTTATTTTGAAGAAGAAGCAGCATGAAGTTCGTCGCACAACTCGGAACAGTAGCGGTGGGAATTTATCTTCCGGCTTACCAAACACATCGGTTCCTCGCAAGCACCGAAGAGAGGTTCACAAATTTCTGACTTAGCTTTTCCAAAGGCGGGTCTTATTCGACAACCTATTAACCCTTCTGATTCAAACTATCAAGGAACCTCCCCACTCTTCATCTGGTAACTCCACCGGGACTCAGGTCCCTCTTTTCAAGGCCGTACACGGGTGAGAACATTAAACTTGTCTGCCTTAATCACTTACTCAATTGACATACTAATTCAGTTATGTGTCTTATTTTCAGTGCTATAGCCAAGCCGAGCAAGAAGCTAAAGGTGAATAAACCGGCTGAAGATCCCAAGGTTGTTGACCCAGAGAATCAGACAATATCTGAGTCTTTGCATCAAACCTCTAAAGCAACCCTTGATGATCCGCCACCAGAAGAGCACCATGTCACCATTGACTCCATGGATGTTAATCCAGCTCATGCTAAGCCGCCTAGTCCCACTCAGCCGGCTCAAGAAACTTAAGATGTAATAGTTACTAGAACGGCTTACACTGCACCATGCAATCCCACCGTCTTATGGAAGCACAACGCCAAAGAAGAATTCTCAGCTGCTGAGAAAGGCAAGTGGAAACTGGATCTAGAGAGCTATGCTCAGTTCAATGCCCATGAAATTCACGCGGGTTATCTGAACTGCCTTCACACCAGTCGTGACTTTGAAGCCGGCCTGGTTAACCTCATGAAGGAGCACTTTGAGGTAAGCATTAACAACTCTTTTCATATATATATATATATATATATATATATATATATATATATATATATATATATATATATATATATATATATATATATATATATATATATCAGCCGCCAAGTCAACTGAATATGAAGAAATTGAATATGTTGTAGACTTAGATAGCCTCTCCGATCTTGTAGCTACACGATAGCATTTTGTAAGTGCTGAATCAAAACGAGTAGTCCCCAAGGGCCGGCTTAAACTAGAAATTCAAGTCGGGACTTTACTTTGTAGCTATGGAATCCACATGTAGCCCCCAAGGGTCGGCTTAAACTGGAAAGTTAAGTCGGGACTTCACTTTGTAGCGCTAAAATCCACACATGTAGCCCCCAAGGGTCGGCTTAATCTGCTTAGCTAAGCTGGGACTTTCCACCATATTGATAAACAAATCCAAATATGTAGCCCCCATGAACCGGCTATAATTGAAGATATTTAGCCGGGTCATTAAAGATTTCGCCTTAAAAAGAGCAATGTACATTAGCCCCAAGTGCCAAGTAAAATACTTGTATTATGCTTGGGACTTCAAAAGATGATTAACATGACCACAAACTGCTGCTTAAACTCCTTATCTTGCAGGCTGAATTAAATATGAAAGAATCCCAAGTAGTGGATCTGCGGCAAAACATCCAAACCCAGCAATCGAAAACTTCTAAGGCCAAATCGAAACTGAAGACTGCTTTGGAAAACATTGAGAAGCTGAAGAAGGATTTCAGCACGGATAGAACTGGCTGGGACATTGAGAAGGCGACTATGTTAAAAAGAGCAGAAGATGCTGAGGCCGCTCTTAAGCCGGTGACTGATGAGTTATCCGGCTTAAAGCATCAAATCAATAGCATGACAGCCGCCATCTTTGGTAAGAAATGTTGTATTACAATCTTTCACCACCAATGTGTAACAAATCAGTAGCCGGTTTAACAATATCTTTGCTAATGCAGGCTCCAGGATTTCCCACCTTGGATCAGACATGCGCATGAAGCTGAAAGCCGCCTACACTCTTGTGGAGCAATTGTACGTTGGCGCTCAACGAGCCATAGTTGTTGTCTCTTATTCTAAACTGTCACCTTCCTTATCAGAGAAACATTGGACAAGCTGTTAGTCGTACCCCAGAGGGCAGAGGAGATAAAGTGGCCAGCCGCCAGAGCTGGCGGCATCACTTCCTTGAGCCGGGCCAAAGCATGGTAGGCAGAACTTGACCCGGAGGAGTTGGCTACTGGCTGCCCAAGCTAAAAAGAAGACGGGTCTCCCTTCACTGCAGAGGACTTTACCAAAATTATAAGGGAGATGCGACCTTTTGCAAGCAAGCTGGCTGAGGAATCTGAACTCTCCAAGTATCAGGCGGCTTATACCGTTCAAAATGAAAAATTGAAAGCGCCGGTTTATCCCGTTGTGGATCTTATTACTCCAACACGTAAGCACACTTTCGCTCCTGATATTGATCCATCCACGCTCATAGATGATGAAGCTGTATTCAAAGCCATAACTGGCGTGAGTTGGACATCACCTGATTTCTAGCCAGTGGAGGAAGAAGAAGAACCGGCGTTGGATAAGCCAGAAGCTTCAACCCAGCAAGACCAAGGCAACTGAACCACGAGGTGGCTCTATGACTGTCTCCCGGCTCATATTAAAAAAAAACTTAATCATTTGGGCTTGGACAGCCGTGTAATAGGGTAGTAAAAACAATGATCTGCCATGCCATCGTGCATGCCTATTTGCATAACACTTTGAACCACCGATCTGATGTTGAAGATCTGCTGCTTATGCTCATAATGTTATCAATCACACAGATCATATTATCATAATCCCTGCACACAAGTAAATAGCATGTGCCCTGGCGGTTCACGCCAGGGCGGGTCATGACGTCCCATAAAATGTTATCTGGCGATAGTATAGTCTATAACCAGGGCGGGTTATCAAAACCTTGCATATTCATATAACAAATAAATCATACATGTGACATTTTTTCATACTGCCTGCTTACAGTGCCATATGCAGCAAGGGTAACAGGCCGAAAAACTTAGAGCGCATCACTCCAAGTGCACAATCAAAGTGTACTGGCGACTTATCGTCCAAAACCAGACCGGGTTATCAAAACCTCAGATACGCTCAAATATGAGCCATAAGGATTAAGGCTACATGGCCTGGATCGTTTTAAACCATATGTCAATATGGTACAAGAATATGAACCAAAACAATGTTCAAAGAAAATAACAAAGAGAAAAAATAAGGCGTTCATAGGCTGCCAAACCTCAGTATCAAGTGTTGTTCAAGGGCGGCACAGCCACTGAGTTAATCCTTTATTCAAACCTGTAAGCCGGCCCTCACATGACCAACCGCCATTTTAACTTTGACAAGTTCAGGGTCTTTATAAGATTGACTGTCAAGAGAAAGGCGTATAACCCATTGATACGTCTCCAACGTATCTATAATTTTGTATTGTTCCATGCTATTATATTATCCGATTTGGATGTTTTATATGCATTAATATGCTATTTTATATGATTTTTGGTATGAACCTATTAACCTAGAGCCCAGTGCCAGTTTCTGTTTTTTCCTTGTTTTTGAGTTTTGTAGAAAAGGAATACTAAACGGAGTCCAAACGGAATAAAAATTTCGGGATGATTTTTCTTGGACCAGAAGACACCCAGGAGACTTGGACTACAAGTCAGAAGAGCCACGAGGTGGCCACAAGGGTGGAGGGCGCGCCCAGGGGGGTAGTGCGTGCCCCCAACATTGTGGGCCCCTCGGTGACCCCCTGACCTAGATGTTCCTCCTATATATACTCCTATACCCCCAAAAACTTCTGGGGGAGCCACGAAACCACTTTTCCACCACCGCAACCTTCTGTACCCGTGAGCTCCCATCTTGGGGCCTTTTTCGGCATCCTGTCGAAGGGGGATTCGATCACGGAGGGCTTCCACATCAACACCATTGCCTCTCCGATGAAGCGTGAGTAGTTTACCACGGACCTACGGGTCCATAGCTAGTAGCTAGATGGCTTCTTCTCTCTCTTTGATTCTCAATACAAAGTTCTCCTCGATGTTCTTGGAGATCTATTCGATGCAATACTCTTTTGCGGTGTGTTTGCCGAGATTCGATGAAGTGTGGATTTATGATCAACTTATCTATGAATATTATTTGAATCTCCTCTGAATTCTTGTATGCATGATTTGATATCTTTGCAAGTATCTTCAAACTATCGATTTGGTTTGGCCAACTAGATTGGTTTTTCTTGCAATGGGAGAAGTGCTTAGCTTTGGGTTCAATCTTGCGGTGTCCTTTTCCAGTGACAGTAGGGGCAGAAAGGCACGTATTGTATTGTTGCAATCGATGATAAAAAGATGGGTTTTTATCATATTGCTTGAGTTAATTCGTCTACATCATGTCATCTTGCTTAAGGCGTTACTCCATTCTTTATGAACTTAATACTCTAGATGCATGCTGGATAGCAGTCAATGTGTGGAGTAATAGTAGTAGATGTAGAATCATTTCGGTCTACTTGACACGGACGTGATGCCTATATTCATGATCATTGCCTTAGATATCGTCATAACTTTGCGCTTTTCTATCAATTGCTCGGCAGTATTTTGTTCACCCACCGTCATATTTTCTATCTTGAGAGAAGCCTCTAGTGAAACCTATGGCCTCCAGGTCTATTTTCCATCATATAAATTTCCGATCTACAATTCTAGTTTCCTATTTACTTCCTTGCAATCTTTTACTTTTCGTTCCATAAACCAAAAATACCAAAATTATCACTTTACCGTTTATCCATCTCTATCAGATCTGACGTTGCAAATAACCATGAAGGGATTGACAACCCCTTAATCTTGTTGGGTGCAAGGTTGGTGTTTATTTTTGCAGGTATTTGGTGGCTTGCGCGTTGTCTCCTAGTGGATTGATACCTTGGTTCTCAAAACTGAGGGAAGTACTTATGCTACTTTTCTGCATCACCCTTTCCTCTTGAAGGGAAAAAACAACGCAAGCTCAAGAGGTATCACCCGTGGATCTGTTGGGGGTAGTATTGATACTCCAAAGCACTGAGGGTAACTCCTCAACCCAACAACCCGACATCATCTGCAAAGGGACCATAAGCCGGGGTTTTATGCCTCTCAAGATTTTTTGATTGGCTCTTTCAGCTTGACCATTGGACTGGGGTGAGCCACTAATGAGACATCAAGACGGATATGTTATCGTTGACATAATTCTTTCATAGCACCCTGATACGTCTCCGTCGTATCTATAATTTTGATTGTTTCATGCCAATATTATTCAACTTTCATATACTTTTTGGCAACTTTTTATACTATTTTTGGGACTAACATATTGATCCAGGGCCCAGTGCCAGTTCATGTCTGTTGCATGTTTTTGGTTTCGCAGAATATCCATATCAAATGGAGTCCAAACGGGATAAAAACGGACGGACATTTTTTTTGGAATATTTATGATTTTTGGGAAGAAAATCAATGCGAAACGATGTCCGAGGTGGGCACGAGGTAGGGGGCGCGCCCTACCCCCCTAGGCGCGCCCCTAACCCTCGTGGCCACCCCGTAAGGCGGTT